>JBBGZY010002494.1:0-625132 GCA_037952925.1 Lithobates clamitans | reverse complement strand
GTCCCCTCCCCCACAGTCACATCAGTCTCTGTACCAGAGGAGCTTACACTCTAATGTCCCCTCCCCCACAGTCACATCAGTCCCTGCACCAGAGGAGCTTACACTCTAATGTCCCCTCCCCCACAGTCACATCAGTCTCTATACAGAGGAGCTTACACTCTAATGTCCCTCCCCCCACAGTCACATCAGTCTCTGTACAGAGGAGCTTACACTCTAATGTCCCCTCCCCCACAGTCACATCAGTCTTCTGCACCAGAGGAGCTTACACTCTAATGTCCCCTCCCCCACAGTCACATCAGTCTCTATACAGAGGAGCTTACACTCTAATGTCCCCCCCCCACAGTCACATCAGTCTCTGTACAGAGGAGCTTACACTCTAATGTCCCCTCCCCCACAGTCACATCAGTCTCTGTACAGAGGAGCTTACACTCTAATGTCCCCTCCCCCACAGTCACATCAGTCCCTGCACCAGAGGAGCTTACACTCTAATGTCCCCTCCCCCACAGTCACATCAGTCTCTATACAGAGGAGCTTACACTCTAATGTCCCCTCCCCCCACAGTCACATCAGTCTCTATACAGAGGAGCTTACACTCTAATGTCCCCTCCCCCACAGTCACATCAGTCTCTGCACCAGAGGAGCTTACACTCTAATGTCCCCTCCCCCTCCCAGGCACACACTATTATTATTATACATTTATATAGCTCTGACATATACCGCAGTGCTGTAGTAAATTGAGTTTTTTGTCCATAATATCAGCCTGACAACCACAATAAAATACCATAAAATAACACCTCACCACAGCACAACACACTGAGGAAGAGGCTGCATGTAGACCATCATCTGGGAATATTCTCAGTGATATCATTGGTTGTGTTGGAGGCCCAAATATGTTTCCAGGTGTCATTTATGGTAGTTGAAGGTCATGTTGGGGTTTTCTTCTGTCTGAGGGACCTAATACAATTGAATTGTTTCTATTATGGCTCCTATTGGCTGGCCACACAACTTCCCTAGTCTCACCGCCATCAGCACCAAAATCTCCACCTGCACTTCCCACCAGTACGACCTCCCAACCCTGCCCGGTGAGGACATCAACTCCCGAAGCCCTCCACTTGGTCTGAATTTGAAGCAGAATGATACTCCCCATACACCCCTGAGCCAAACCTTGTCCCTGATTACAGCCTGGACCACTAGAACCCATAACCACATATTCCCTACTGGAATCTCTAAAGCTAGCCAGTGCAGTGGTCATTGGCACTTCTAGGTTTCAACCAGGGTGCCTCCACCACAGCCAATCAGGAGACTGCTTTCCCAATTAGCACCTCCTAAAATTAGGAAGGGGGGCATGCCTCGGAATTTGGGCAACATGTGTCTATGCCTTGGTTGAGACCCGTGCTGTCAGAGTCTAACCTGTATCATTGTGCCCCCCCCCAGTGATTTCCCTGCCTGTAGCTTCAGTCTCATCCATGCTTCCTGAGCCCAAGTGTTCTCCAGAGATTGTGGGCCTCCTCCTTGCCTGCCTACAGCCTCGGTGTGTTCCTCTGTGCCTCCTCTGCTGTCAGTGCCTGTAAGTGACTCCTAAAATTTCTGGATGAACCCTCTGCACAGGGCTTTATACCCTTTTCTAGAAAACTTTCCTTTACATACTTTGCAATACATGTTTAGGCCGGCCAACTGCATCAAAGTAGTCCCTCTCTGTCCAGTCCCTACTCTGCTCTGCAAAATGCAAACACTCCACTGGATATAATTCCAATATGGGGCAGATAGATACAAATTGGAGGAGAGCTACAAGGTTCAGCACTGGCCACTAACCTGCAAGGCAATAGGCGTAAGACTTACCTTTGCTCAAATCCCAATGGCTTCTACATGTATATAATCCTTCATTGGGATTTGAGCACAGGCATGTCTTACGTCTATTACATGGAAGGTCTTTGGCCAGTGCTGAACCTTGTAGTTCTCCTCCAATTTGTATCTATCTGCCCCATATTGGCATTATATCCAGTGGAGCGTTTGAAGATTTCAGATTGCAGATTGCAGAGCAGAGTAGGGACTGGCCAGAGAGGGATTACTTTGATGCGGTTGGATGGCTTAAACATGTATTGCAATGTGTGTGAACTAAAAATCCCCGTTCTTTTGCAAACTTTGCTAGAAAGGGTGTATAGCCGCCTGCAGAGGGTTCATCCAGAATTTAGTGTTATTGTGTGGTCACACCCCCTTTTAGCACCTGATTATGTACATTATATACATGTAGAAGTTATTGGGATTGGAGCACAAGTATATCTTACTTCTATTGCAAGTGACTCCCAGTGGTCCCAACTAGTGACTTAATTGCACCCCTGTATCTCCCATATCTCCAGGGTACCCCAGAGATTTCTGTGTCATCTAGTGACTCCGGTGCACCCCAGTGCATCCTATGTTATCTAGTGACTGCAGTATGCCCTGTGCACCCCATGTCTCTAGGTGCCCCATATTGGCATTATATCCAGTGGAGCGTTTGCATATTGCAGAGCAGAGTAGGGACTGGCCAGAGAGGGATTACTGACCAGAGCATACCTGGTCATCCAGTGCACTCCAGTTCACCCTGTGACCTCATTGTGCCCCAGATTAACCTCTGTCATCCTGTAAGGGCGCTTCTGATTGGCTGTTTGCACCAAGTCACCCAAGCTCTTGACCCGCTTCTTCTTGGGTAGGACAACAACCCACTTAGCCTCCGCGATATTGTGCTCAACTCCTTGCCATAGGCCTCCCCTGGCCACTAGCCTTTATATTCATAAGAAAGGACTGTCCATACAAGTAATAGGTTATCTGCACTTTACTGATTTAGTGGACAGACTGTAGCAGCCAACTGTGAAAGCAGCACATTGCACATCAATGAAAAGCCATCTGCCCTCACTATCTCTCTCTCTCCTCTCTTTCTCTCAAGGTCATTGGCACTCACTCAGAGGGCTCTGACTTGCCCATTAGGCTTTATGCGTCCAGATCACGACTCTCTTCCAGAGACAGGACTGCTGTAGCTGCACCTCTAGGTTCTGTACTCTTCTCCCAGATGTCACTAGAAGTCCCAGTGGCAATGGTACGCCCACCAGAGAACATTGACCTGGCCTAAAAGGCTTTTTCACATCCCACTAGCAGTCCACCTAGACCACGTTTCGTGAGACGGGATGACTACAGCTGGCTGTTTTGGACTATTGGACTATCTCACCCGGAGACTTCTGCCCTGTGCAGAACCAGCTCTGACTACATCTGCATACATGTAGGGTGTCTGAATCCCATGCATGGGACCCCCGTCTGCCTAAGACCCCCCCCCCCCGGCCTTTATATGGGCACTGACTACACTCATGACATCACTACAGGAATTCTGTCAGGACCTGGATCACCTTCTGGTGGCACTGTGGCTCCCTGGGTGAAGGGTTGTAGTTCCGATGTTCACCAGCGGGTGTCTCCCAGCAGATCCCTGTAATCAGTCTTAGTACTTTTTTTATGATTACTGTTTGTGGTCCGTTTAAAATCCCAACTTGAGGAACTTGTTTTTTTACTATATGTACTAGGGATGTGGTCCGCAAACAGTACAGCCAGCTAGCTGTGGCAAACTCTTTTTCTATTGTAATCAGCCTCCACCTGGTGCTGGCTGCTGGGAGAGTATTTAGCACCTCCTCTATTAGTGCCTCATCAGTGTTTTACTTTGCTGTCAGATACTGTCCGCCAATTATCCTGAGCCGAGATCCTGATCTTGCTCCTGCCCTCCATCTTGTACCCCCTTCCCATCTCTTACTTGCATCTCCAGTTTACCCTGATTATCGGTGTCCCCCATTTTTGTACATATTGTAATCAGTTAGGTTGCTAGTTAGACATTTTGGTTATTGGGTTATAGTATCATTATATGTTTATGTTTGCTGTGCTTCCTGTTTGCTGGTGCTTGGATGTCTTTTGTTTTACTATTAATAAATTCACTCACCAGCCACTTTATTAGGTCCCCCTTGCTAGTAGAGGGTTGGACCCCCTTTTTTAGGCCCCCCTTGCTAGTAGCGGGTTGGACCCCCTTTATTAGGCCCCCCTTGCTAGTAGCGGGTTGGACCCTCTTTATTAGATCCCCCTTGCTAGTCGCAGGTTGGACCCCCTTTATTAGGCCCCCCTTGCTAGTAGCGGGTTGGACCCCCTTTATTAGGCCCCCCTTGCTAGTAGCGGGTTGGACCCCCTTTATTAGGTCCCCCTTGCTAGTCGCGGGTTGGACCCCCTTTATTAGGTCCCCCTTGGTAGTCGCGGGTTGGACCCCCTTTATTAGGTCCCCCTTTCTAGTAACGGGTTGGACCCCCTTTATTGGGTCCACCTTGCTAGTAGCGGGTTGGACCCCCATTATTAGGTCCCCCTTGCTAGTACTGGGTTGGACCCCCTTTATTAGGCCCCCCTTGCTAGTAACGGGTTGGACCCCCTTTATTAGGCCCCCCTTGCTAGTAACGGGTTGGACCCCCTTTATTAGGCCCCCCTTGCTAGTAATGGGTTGGACCCTCTTTATTAGGCCCCCCTTGCTAGTAGCAGGTTGGACCCCCTTTGGCCTTAATTTTTCGTGGCATAGATACAAATGTGTTGGAAACGTTCCTCAGAGATTTTGCTCCATAATGACATAATATCATCACACAGTTGCGGCAGATTTGTTTTTCGGCTGCACATCCATGATGCCAATCTCCCGTTCCACCACATCCCAAAGGTACTCTATTGGATGAGAGTGTGGAGGACATTGGAGGACAGGGACCTCATTGTCCAGTGGTGAGATGATTGGAGCTTTGTGACATGGTGCATCATCCTGCTGGAAGGAGCCATCAGAAGATGGGGACACTGTAGTCATAAAGGGATGGACATGGTCAGCAACAATACTCAGGTAGGCCGTGGTGTTTAAACCATGCTCAATTGGCACTAAGGGGCCCAAAGTGTGCCAAGAAAATATCCCCCCACACCATTACACCCCCACCACCAGCCTGAACCGGTGATACTCCATCCCCCACACCATTACACCCCCACCACCAGCCTGAACCGGTGATACAAGGCAGGATGGATCCATGCAAAAAAATTTGACCCCACCATCTGAATGTCGGAGCTGAAATCCAGACTCATCAGACTAGGCAATGTTTTTCCAATCTTCTATTGTCCAATTTTGGGGATCCTGTGCCAACTGTAGCCTCAGTTTCCTGTTCTTATCTGACAGGAATGGCACCCGGTGTGGTCTTCTGCTGCTGTAGCCCATCTGCTTCAAGGTTGGATGTGTTGTGTGTTCAGAGATGGTATTCTGCATATATTGGGTGTAACGAGAGGTTATTTGAGTTACTGTTGTCTTTCTATGATCTGGAATCAGTCTGCCCATTCTCCACTGACCTCTGACACCAACAAGGCATTTTCCTCCACACAACTGCCGCTCACTGGATATTTTCTCTTTTCCCCACCATTCTCTGTATTCCCGAGAGATGGTTGTGTGTGAAAATCCCAGAAATACTCAGACCAGCCCGTCTGCCACCAACAACCATGCCACGTTCAAAGCCACTTCCATTCCCTTTCTCCCCCATTTTGATGCTCGGTTTGTTGCTGCTTTGTGATTGGCTGATTAGCAATTTCTGTTACCAAGCAATTGAACAGGTGCACCTAATAAAGTGGCCGGTGAGTGTATTGTAGGTCTCAGATTTGGTTATCCTTACTGCTGATTCCTGACAAAGGCTTTGTCTAAAAGGGGACCTAACACCACATGACATAATTCCCTTCTACCACACTATTATGGGGCAGAGCCACCTAGTGGCAGACTAGCTAACTGCACCTGCTTACAATCAACTGATTACAGTTGATACCCCTGTGCACCCCATAACTTCAGTGTACCCCAGAGCATCCCCTATCATCTAGGGTTACTAATGAGCCCCTATGGGTGCCCGGTACTTCAAGCGCATACTGTGTCATGTGGAGACCCCTAATGCTCGCTGTGCACCTCCATGATACTTGTGTCTCTATGAAGCCTTCAATACATGTCTGTTGTCAAAGGCAATGTTTCTCAACTCCAGTCCTCAAGTACCCACAACAGGTCATGTTTTCAGGCTGTCCATTATTTTGCACAGATGATTTGAGCAGTTTCACTGCCTTAGTAATTACCACAGCCGTTTCATCTGAGGGAAATCCTGAAAACATGACCTCAGGACGCTCTGTGCCTTTAGGGTAGACCTTTGTCAAATGGCTTGATGACTTGAGGGTAGATCTTTTCTTGAAGGCTTGGTTCCCTGGAGGTAGATCATTATAAGAAGGCTTGGTGCCTTCTAGACCTTTGTAAAATGGCTTCATGACTTGTGGGTAGATCTTTTCTTGAAGGCTTGGTTCCCTGGGGGTAGATCATTATAAGAAGGCTTGGTGCCTCTGGGTAGACCTTTGTCAAATGGCTTGATGACTTGAGGGTAGATCTTTCTAAGGAGGTTTGATGCCCTGGTGATAGATTTTTCTCTGTATTGGCTTTCTCACTGGCTTTGAATTGGCTCTTATCTTATCTTTTGTAGGTACATAGTATGAACATAGTATGTTCATAGTATGCTAGCCCAGGTCCCGCTTCTTCTTGGAAGGGATAGTCACCTACTTATTGTTTTGGAGTTACTCCACCATATTATGTGACACGTCTTCTGGCCTGAAGCCTGCCCACTCACATAATAGAGAAATGTCCAATCCGGTTGCATTTTACATGCTGGTGTTGGTACTTTCTACCCCCAAGGTACCAAGCCTCCCAAAAAAAAGATCTACCCACAAGTCATCAAGCCATTTGACAAAGGTCTACCCCAAAGACACCAGACCTTCTGCTAATGATCTACCCCCAAGGAACCAAACCTCCAAGGGAAGATCTACCCTCAAGTCATCAAGCCACCTGACCAATTTCTACCCCAAAGGCACCAAGCCTCCAGAGGAGATTTGATGCCCTGGTGATAGATTTGTCTCTGTATTGCCTTTCATTAGGCTCTTACCTTGTCTTTTGTGATGCTTCATGGTAACTCAGCAATTGTTTTTGCTTTTGTGAGACTGTCTACAACATAATCACTTGTATAAAATTGTTTTTATCTCCAGAAACCGCATCCATATGATAGACGACGTCTCCTCAGTAGATGGTTCTTATTGGATTAGCACAAATATTGAACTCATGATAGGATCTGATTGTCTTTTTCAGAAAGGAACCTCTGATCTGAGAGAGTTTGTTGGTGAAAATGAAGATGGAAAACCTAACGGGATTGTTGCGGGTTCTTCCTCAGCCATCGATCAGCGGGCCCAGCTGCGGTCCAGGAGAGTAAGTGATGGTCCATTTTCTGTATAACCTTTAAAAACTGTTTTACAAGATAAATCAAAGCAGCTAAAGAAAAACTTCCCATCATGCAGAAAAATATGACCTTGCCCAATTTATTTACCACCCTCCTGACTTTTGTGGCTCTCTCAAATCTCCAAGTCAATGCAGCCAAATCCAAGACCCTAAATTTAAATCTTAACCCTTGTGTTCTTCATCACCTGGTCCACCTCCCTGCCATATTTGCGTATTAATCTCACCGCATCCTTTGTCATGCTATACAAGGCTAATTACCCCCCCACACACACACACACACCAATGCCCCTTGTATACCTTTGGTTTGGTAGGACTTATTCCCCAAAAATTACTTCATTACCTAAACTTCTTTAAGGGGCCTCCCAATTCTAATCCCTAGTTGTACAAAGGAAAATTTGGGAATGTAATTGACACCATAGGCCGAAGCTAGGGGCCACAGTATTATATAACCGCAGACTGTCAGGTACTGAGATTTAAGCAGTACTATACTGCAGCCCAAATCGCACCACTGGCATGATTGCATACCTCTAATGAATTACCTCTCTGGACACACCTTACCATAATTGAATGCACTACATCCCCTAACTTAAATATGTCTACCTCCCGAGCAAGACCCCCAATAAATAATCCCACTGTGCAATATTCCTCAAGACAATGGGATCTGTGAGTTATTCTAGCAATTTGATTTCACCTCATCTCCCTCGCTTAGGAATCCTACATAATCTCCTTTTCCTTCCCGCATACGAGAACCCCACAAGCCTTGGGTGGCAACTAAAAGGTGATAAATACGTATATCAGGGCTCGGCAAAACACAGGTGCAAGAAATCAAGTCCTTGCCCTCTTTTGACCCTCCCCCAATTGGGAGGTGAGCTGGGGACAGCGGCTATCCCGATTGACCAGAAATATGGGGACGACAGTGTGCCCCGGCTCTGCCCAATGGCCGAGAGTGGACAGCCCAAGTTGGGGCTCGAGAGCTGGCTGAACTCTACTCCCTAGGTGACAGGGGACACCCCAAGGGCCCCAGCACCAGGAGCAGAGGAGGGGGGACACGTTGTGGGAGGAATGTATGAGAAGGGTGGTGGGGGGGGCTCCTAACTTTTTTAGCTGCCTCCTTAACTCAAAGCTAATTTGTCAAGCCCTGGTGTATATGATAACCTATCAACTGATGGTATAAAATCCCTTCAAAATATTAGAGGGCATTGGAAATCGCCCCACACAGAAATGTTTTGTGGCATGCAAAAATATATTACATATAAAGCAATGCACAGATCGCCCAATACGCTTAATGTCATTTGAAAATCGCTGCTTAACAGATCCCCATTCCAGGGGTCTTGTTTCTGCCCTGTTTATGACCCTCACTGATTGCACAGGCCCATCAAAGCTCCATTATATGGACAAATGGGAGAGGAAATTTGGGGAATTCCTAGACCATGTCAACTGGAATATGACATGGACCACCGTAGCGAAATCCTCACATAATTTCCTGGCACAAGAAAATTCCTAATGAGTGTATCTCTCAGGAACATGACACCAGATCGTTCTGAGACGCCTCTTCAGCCTGCTTTTAAGGCCGTTGGGAAAACGTCACTCTTCTGCATATCTGGTGGCCCTGTCTTAAGGCCATTCGATTCTGGAACCAAGTATACAACATGATGATTAGGTCAGCGATGAACTGCCACCTGACACGGAACCCTTGCAGTACTTCGCTACATAGACAAGTTTTAGACTTTTCCAAACATGAAAGAAAACAAGACTAGTTCATGTTTCTTACCACCAAGCAAATGGTATCTAAAGCTTGGAGACCACCAACTATCAGAGGTGAAACAGAGAGTGATGGGCATCATAGTACATGGGAAGCTTACTGCAATACATGAAGGGCATCATAGTACATGGGAAGCTTACTGCAATACTTGAAGGGCATCATAGTACATGGGAAATTGTGCCCTCAACTGGGCCCTCAACTGGCCTCCCCAACTCCGGGAGCCTCCCTGTTCTCACCCTCTCCCCATCAAATAAACACTCTTCCCTAGTTTATTCCCCTCCCTAATCCCTTCTCATTATATTCTTTTATCTTCCTCTCTCTCTTTCCTCTACTCCCCACCTCTCCCCTTCAATGTCTCTTCTCCTCCGGAGCTCGGAGCTTCTCCCAATCCAACCCCCTCCCAGCTACCTGTTGTGCATCTCCACAATATACAGACTATTTCTACTCATCTAATGTCCACTGCAAAGATTCCCAACACAATGCATCCCCTCATCGTCAGACAGAACAATCGTTTCTCCTCTAAACACACTCCCTTCATTAACAGTTCAACAGCTCTGATTCTATGGCATTAATCAACCCCTCCCCCCCCCCCCCATCCCCCCGGCCTTTTCTTTTTTTTGTATTTTTTTGTTGTTGTTACTGTACTGTTTTTTTAATTTGCTGCTCATGGTGTTGAGTTTGTTGCTCAGCATTCCCAACATCATTCTGTTACATAGTTACATAGTAGGTGAGGTTGAAAAAAGACACAAGTCCATCAAGTCCAACCTATGTGTGTGATTATGTGTCAGTATTACATTACATATCCCTGTATATTGCGGTCATTCAGGTGATTATCTAATAGTTTCTTGAAGCTATCAATGCTCCCCGCTGAGACCACCGCCTGTGGAAGGGAATTCCACATCCTTGCCGCTCTTACAGTAAAGAACCCTCTACGTAGTTTAAGGTAAACCTCTTTTCTTCTAATTGTAATGAGTGGCCACGTGTCTTATTAAACTCTCTTCTGCGAAAAAGTTTTATCCCTATTGTGGGGTCACCAGTCCGGTATTTGTATATTGTGGAGTCACCAGTACAGTATTTGTACATTGAAATCATATCCCCTCTCAAGCGTCTCTTCTCCAGAGAGAATAAGTTCAGAGCTCACAACCTTTCCTCATAACTAAGATCCCCCAGACCCTTTATTAGCTTTGTTGCCCTTCTTTGTAGTCGCTCCATTTCCAGTACGTCCTTCCTGAGGACTGGTGCCCAGAACTGGACAGCATACTCCAGGTGCGGCCGGACCAGAGTCTTGTAGAGCGGGAGAATTATCGTTTTATCTCTGGAGTTGATCCCCCTTTTAATGCCAATATTCTGTTTGCTTTGTTAGCAGCAGCTTGGCATTGCATGTCATTGCTGAGCCTATCATCTACTAGGACCCCCAAGTCCTTTTCCATCCTAGATTCCCCCAGAGGTTCTCCCCCCAGTCTATAGATTGCATTCAGATTTTTGCCACCCAAATGCATTATTTTACATTTTTCTAAATTGAACCTCATTTGCCATGTAGTCACCCACCCCATTTATTTGTTCAGATCTTTTTGCAAGATTTCCACATCCTGTGGAGAAGTTATTGCCCTGCTTAGCTTAGTATCGTCTGCAAATACAGAGGTTGAACTGTTTATCCCATCCTCCAGGTCGTTTATGAACAAATTAAATAGGATTGGTCCCAGCACAGAACCCTGGGGGACCCCACTACCCACCCCTGACCATTCTGAGTACTCCCCATTTATCACCACCCTCTGAACTCGCCCTTGTAGCCAGTTTTCAATCCATGTACTCACCCTATGGTCCATGCCAATGGACCTTATCTTGTACAGTAAAAGTTTATGGGGAACTGTGTCAAATGCTTTTGCAAAATCCAGATACACCACATCTACGGGCCTTCCTTTATCTAGATGGCAACTCACCTCCTCATAGAAGGTTAATAGATTGGTTTGGCAAGAACGATTCTTCATGAATCCATGCTGATTACTGCTAATGATATCGTTCTTATTACTAAAATCTTGTATATAGTCCCTTATCATCCCCTCCAAGAGTTTACATACTATTGATGTTAGGCTAACTGGTCTGTAATTCCCAGGGATGTATTTTGGGCTCTTTTTAAATATTGGTGCTACATTGGCTTTTCTCCAATCAGCTGGTACCAGTCCAGTCAGTAGACTGTCTGTAAAAATTAGGAACAACGATCTGGCAATCACCTGACTGAGTTCCCTAAGTACCCTCGGATGCAAGCCATCTGGTCCCGGTGATTTATTAATGTTAAGTTTCTCAAGTCTAATTTTAATTCTGTCCTCTGTTAACCATGGAGGTGCTTCCTGTGATGTGTCATGAGGATAAACACTGCAGTTTTGGTTACTGAAGCCCCCTGATTCACTCATGAAGACTGAGAAGAATAAATTCAATACCTTCACCATCTCCCCATCCTTTGTAACCAGATGTCCTTCCTCATTCTTTATGGGACCAATATGGTCTGTCCTCCCTTTTTTACTGTTTACATACTTAAAGAATTTCTTGGGATTTTTTTTGCTCTCCTCCGCTATGTGTCTTCCATGTTCTATCTTAGCTGTCCTAATTGCACCCTTACATTTCTTGTTGCATTCTTTATAAAGTCTGAATGCTGATGATGATCCCTCAACCTTGTATTTTTTGAAGGCCTTCTCCTTTGCTTTTATATGCATTTTTACATTGGAGTAAAGCCATCCAGGATGTTTGTTCGCTCTTTTAAATTTATTACCCAATGGGATACATTGGCTAATGCCCTTATTTAATATGCTCTTAAAGCAAACCCATCTCTCCTCCGTATTCTTTGTTCCTAATATTTTATCCCAATTTATGCCTTCTAGCAAGGTTTGTAGTTTAGGGAAGTTGGCTCTTTTGAAATTCAGTGTCTTTGTATTCCCTTTATGTTTCCTATTTGTGTGATTTATACTGAAACTAATTGACCTGTGATCGCTGTTCCCTAAATTGCCCCGTATTTCCACATCTGTGATCAGGTCTGTATTGTTGGTAATCAGTAGATCTAGTAATGTTTTATTTCTAGTTGGTGCGTCTACCATCTGGCCCATAAAATTGTCCTGCAAGACATTAAGGAACTGGCGAGCCTTAAATGAATGCGCGGTTCCCTCCGCCCAGTCTATGTCTGGATAATTAAAATCCCCCATTATGATAACACTTCCCATCCTTGCTGCTAATCCAAATTGTGATAGGAGATCCGTCTCCACTTCCTCCCTCAGGTTAGGGGGCCTATAGCATACTCCCAGTATTACTTTCCCCTTAGCTTCATCCCTTTGAAGCTCTACCCATAAGGATTCCACCTCCTCTCTAGCTCCCTCAGTGATGTCATCTCTCACATTCACTTGTACATTATTCTTGATATATAGGCATACCCCTCCCCCTTTTTTACCCTCTCTATCCTTGCGGTATAGGGTATACCCTTGAATGTTTGCCAGCCAATCATGAGAGCTGTTGAACCAGGTCTCTGAAATTCCCACAAAATCCAAATCCTTCTCGTACAACAGTATCTCTAGTTCACCCATCTTGTCTGCCATGCTCCTGGCATTGGTGAACATGCCACATAGTTTAGACCGGTCGCATATTGTCTTCGCATTGGGTGTTTCAAGATTGCAACTAGGACTTGCTACTATACTCACCTTGTGTTTTTGTGCTTTGGTGAACCTACCACTAATGCCCCCAATACTACCCTCTGGAATATCTTCCATGCTGGCTATCACTGTCTCTGGACCCTCCCCCCCATCGCCTAGTTTAAAAACCCCTCTAACTTTTTGTCCATCTTCATTCCCAGCAGATCTGCACCCTCCTCATTTAGGTGCAGTCGGTCCCTTCTATAGTACCGGTTACCGACTGAGAAGTCGGCCCAGTCCTCCAGGAACCCAAACCCCTCCTTACTACACCAGCTCTTCAGCCACTTGTTTACTTCCCTAATCTCCCTCTGCCTCTCTGGTGTGGCTCGATGTACCGGTAGTATTCCTGAGAACACTACCTTGGAGGTCCTTTTCCTCAATTTAGCTCCTAAATCCCTAAAATCGTTCTTTAGGACACTCCATCTGCCTCTGACTTTGGTGCCAATGTGCACCATGACAGCCGGGTCTTCCCCAGCCCCTCCCAGTAATCTGTCCACAAGATCCGTGATGTAGCGAACCCGAGCGCCCGGTAGACAACATACTGTTCGGCGCTTCAGGTCTTGGTTACAGATTGCCCTCTCTGTCCTTCTAAGAACTGAGTCCCCTACCACCAGAATCTGTCTTTCCTTACCCTTCGCTTCCCTCCACTCTCACTGGAGGAGTTCTTCCCCCGGCAGCTAGGAGAGTCCCTCATCTGTTGTATAACTACATTGCTAAAATGAAAGAGTTTTCCCCGCACCAGTGTGGATCCAAACCAGGTTTAAAATGGATGATTCTCTCCAGAAGTAAGAAGCCCCAGGTGCTGGCTAATGCTGATTCATGCTGTGAGTAGACGAGAAAATCCGGGCAGCCGCACACCAGGAGGATATTATCCAAAAAGGTTTCTTTATTTTAAAATCAGGATCATACATGTACAAGTCATCGTAGACAAAATGTACAGGCAATCAGCTAACGCGTTTCGCACTTATGCCACTTAACGCGTTAGCTGATTGCCTGTACATTTTGTCTACAGTGTCTTGTACATGTATGATCCTGATTTTACAATAAAGAAACCTTTTTGGATAATATCCTCCTGGTGTGCGGCTGCCCGGATTTTCTCGTCTACTCACTACATTGCTAAAATCTTCAACTTTGTACACCTACCAGAAATTTGATAAAACCTAAACATTTTGTAAAAGAATGTTTATAAACAATGTTACTTTGTATCTCTCTATCTCCTGTCTATTAATGTTTATAAACAATGTTACTTTGTATCTCTTTATTTCCTGTCTGAGCAATGGTTATAAACAATGTTACTTTGTATCTCTTTATTTCCTGTCTAAGCAATGGTTATAAACAATGTTACTTTGTACCTCTATCTCCCGTTTATTAATGTTTATAAACAATGTTACTTTGTACCTCTATCTCCCGTCTATTAATGTTTATAAACAATGTTACTTTGTATCTCTTTATTTCCTGTCTGAGCAATGGTTATAAACAATGTTACTTTGTACCTCTATCTCCCGTTTATTAATGTTTATAAACAATGTTACTTTGTACCTCTATCTCCCGTTTATTAATGTTTATAAACAATGTTACTTTGTATCTCATTATTTCCTGTCTGAGCAATGGTTATAAACAATGTTATTTTGTATCTCTTTATTTCCTGTCTGAGCAATGTTTATAAACAATGTTACTTTGTATCTCTTTATTTCCTATCTGAGCAATGTTTATAAACAATGTTGCTTTGTATCTCTCTATTTTACCGTTGGATCAATTGGCCTGGGCAGGAAGGGGGTGAAAGTGTCCAGTATTGAAGGGGTTAAAACTCATAATAACAGATATTTATAGTCCAGGGGGGTGAAGCCGCATTGGTCAGTGGTTGGTAGCAAATTCGTTTTTATATCATGAGAAAAAATGTAAACTGTCTGATCAATGGATATATTATAAAAATGTAATTTAAATGAATTAAATTAAGTATTAATTGATTAGTGCTGTGTGCCCCCTCCTTCCCTTCTTGCAGCAGGAACCGTCATCACTGAGAAATCCTCAGAAACGGAAGAAGTGTCCCGGATGTTACTCACCGTTAGTTATCAAAGTAGGTGACAATGTTATATATACAGAACAATGGCGGTAATACGGGGGGGGGGGGCTGAATTCAGGCACTGGGGGATCCCAGGTATTATGATAAAGGGGGGTTCACAATACCACCTTGTAGGACAGGTGGATGTCTGTATGAAAAGTGTATCAGCGAGTGTTATATGTGTCTGAATATTGGCAACCTGGGAAAAAAATATATCCTGTTTGATACTAAATCAATCATTGGAGGAAAAAAAAAAATCTCTTTTTTGGTATTACTATAGGATCTGTTTATAAAACATTTGATGTGTAAATTTCTCAGCATTCGCACAGCCATGAAGAACGACCCCCATAATGTGCTGAATATATATATTTATTTCCTGTGGTCATCAGCTCCATCTAGTGGCCATAATGTGGCATTTTTCTTAGATACCTCAATCAGGAAAATACGGCATCATGGCCACTAGATGGAGCCGACTGTCATAGGGAATAAACACATTAGACACATTACAGGAATTATTCATTATTCATACACTCTCACAGAGATTTTTTTATATATATACACGGACCCCCTATGGGTGCCTTTTAGGGCTATTTAAATATTGACGTAGGGGTGGCTCACTGGTCTTGCAGAGGAGGACGATCAAATATTGACATACATTGCAGGATTAAAGGGTTACTAAACCCTCGTTTGAAAAAAAAAAAAAAAAAAAAAAAAAACATACGTCATACTTACCTCCTCTGCACAGTTGGTTTTGCACAGAGTGGCCCGGGCCCTCTTTTTCTGGGGTCCCTCAGCGACGCTCCTCCTCTTATTGAGTGCCCCAATCAGCAGGGACAGAGCTCTCCAATCAGCAATCAGCTCTCCAATCAGCAGGGCCAGAAATATCTCTCTAATCAGCAGAGATAGAGCTCTCCTAACAGCAATCAGCTCTCCAGTCAGCAGGGATAGAGCTCTCCAATCAGCAATCAGCTCTCCAATTAGCAGGGACAGAGCTCTCCAATCAGCAATCAGCTCTCCAATCAGCAGGGATAGAGCTCTCCAATCAGCAATCAGCTCTCCAATCAGCAGGGGTAGAGCTCTCCAATCAGCAATCAGCTCTCCAATCAGCAGGGCCAGAAATATCTCTCTAATCAGCAGAGATAGAGCTCTCCAATCAGCAATCAGCTCTCCAGTCAGCAGGGATAGAGCTCTCCAATCAGCAATCAGCTCTCCAATCAGCAGGGACAGAGCTCTCCAATCAGCAATCAGCTCTCCAATCAGCAGGGCCAGGACTAGGGCTCTCCAATCAGCAAGTATCTCTCTAATCAGCAGAGATAGAGCTCTCCAATCAGCAATCAGCTCTCCAATCAGCAATCAGCTCTCCAATCAGCTCTCCAATCAGCAGGGACAGAGCTCTCCAATCAGCAGGGACAGAGCTCTCCAATCAGCAATCAGCTCTCCAATCAGCAGGGACAGAGCTCTCCAATCAGCAATCAGCTCTCCAATCAGCAATCAGCTCTCCAATCAGCTCTCCAATCAGCAGGGACAGAGCTCTCCAATCAGCAGGGACAGAGCTCTCCAATCAGCAATCAGCTCTCCAATAAGCAGGGACAGAGCTCTCCAATCAGCAATCAGCTCTCCAATCAGCAGGGACAGAGCTCTCCAATCAGCAATCAGCTCTCCAATTAGCAGGGACAGAGCTCTCCAATCAGCAATCAGCTCTCCAATCAGCAGGGACAGAGCTCTCCAATCAGCAATCAGCTCTCCAATTAGCAGGGACAGAGCTCTCCAATCAGCAATCAGCTCTCCAATCAGCAGGGACAGAGCTCTCCAATCAGCAATCAGCTCTCCAATCAGCAGGGACAGAGCTCTCCAATTAGCAATCAGCTCTCCAATCAGCAGGGCCAGGACTAGAGCTCTCCAATCAGTAAGCTGCTCTCCAATGAGCAATCAGCTCTCCAATCCGCAGGGCTAGCGCTCTCCAATCAGCAATCAGCTCTCCAATCAGCATGCTCCCTATATACTGTATATGTAATTGTTAGATTCCAATGAAAGGTTGAGGTCGTGTCATTACATAATTCTCTTCTTGTCTTTGCAGGATCCAATCAGACTGCCTAAACGTTCACGCCGCCAGGGGGAAAAGGTGATTATTATGGATTTGAACGTATTTTTGGGGCTCCAGGTGGTCCTCTGCTGTAGTTGGGGGAGGAGGAAGGTGACGGGTTCCCTACCTGAGAGGAGACACCTCAGAAAAGAGCCCCTTGTGTGCCCCTCTGATCGGGGCCATCTTAAGAGCATTATAGACCCCCCGGGCAATACAGTGCACTGGGGCCCTGTCTACACAATCACACACAAGAATAAAAATGCAAATTATCAATAAGGATATATTTATTGGTACTTCCAACAAAATCAGTGTTTAAACATTAACACAACGTTTGGACAATATAACACGAGTTTGATGGGCACAGTGACTGCGTTTGATGGGCACAGTGGCAGCATTGATGGGCACAGTGGCAGCTTTTGATGGGCACAGTGGCTGTGTGTGATGGGCACAGTGGCAGCTTTTGATGGGCACAGTGGCAGCTTTGATGGGCACAGTGGCAGCTTTTGATGGGCACAGTGGCTGTGTTTGATGGGCACAGTGGCAGCTTTGATGGGCACAGTGGCTGCGTTTAGCAACATGTAAAGAAACTGCGCTTAGGATGGGCCTATATGGTACAAAAACAGGTTGCTGCCTCCCTGTTTGGACAATATAACACGAGTTTGATGGGCACAGTGGCAGCTTTTGATGGGCACTAGTGGCTGTGTTTGATGGACACAGTGGCTGTTTGATGGGCACAGTGGCAGCTTTTGATGGGCACAGTGGCAGCTTTGATGGGCACAGTGGCAGCTTTTGATGGGCACAGTGGCTGTGTTTGATGGGCACAGTGGCAGCTTTTGATGGGCACAGTGGCAGCTTTGATGGGCACAGTGGCAGCTTTTGATGGGCACAGTGGCTGTGTTTGATGGGCACAGTGGCAGCTTTGATGGGCACAGTGGCAGCGTTTAGCAACATGTAAAGAAACTGCGCTTAGGATGGGCCTATATGGTACAAAAACAGGTTGCTGCCTCCCTGTTTGGACAATATAACACGAGTTTGATGGGCACAGTGGCTGTGTTTGATGGGCACAGTGGCAGCTTTTGATGGGCACAGTGGCTGTGTTTGATGGACACAGTGGCTGTTTGATGGGCACAGTGGCAGCTTTTGATGGGCACAGTGGCAGCTTTGATGGGCACAGTGGCAGCTTTTGATGGGCACAGTGGCTGTTTGATGGGCACAGTGGTTGTGTTTGATGGGCACAGTGGCAGCTTTTGATGGGCACAGTGGCAGCTTTTGATGGGCACAGTGGCTGTTTGATGGGCACAGTGGTTGTGTTTGATGGGCACAGTGGCAGCTTTTGATGGGCACAGTGGCAGCTTTTGATGGGCACAGTGGCTGTTTGATGGGCACAGTGGTTGTGTTTGATGGGCACAGTGGAAGCTTTGGAGGGGCACAGACAGCGGCTGTGTTTGATGCACAACTTGAACTTACTTAAGTGTTAGACTTACTTGAGGCCGCCAGCCTGGTGCAGTGCAGTGTGTCACTCACAGCAGAGCAAGGCAGCGCCAGCTATCAGGGGCTGTCTTTCCGCTCCGCTCCCTCTCCACACTGTCTGAAGAACATGGCAGAGGTGGGCGGAGCTTGTTCACTAGCCGATGGGGCGGCCGCGGCGTGCTATGAATGCTGGGGCGGCCGCGGCCTCTGACTGACGTCACTGGTTGCTAGCTAGACGCCGGGCGGCTGGCGATTCTAGCAAGTGAGCAACCAGTGCAGTCAGTCAACTTAAGCAGCAGATTGCAGCGCTGAGGGTCAGCCCTGAATGGGGCCCTCCAGGCAAGTGGGGCCCCCGGGCAACTGCCCAGCGTGCCCAGTGGAAAAAAAGGCCCTGCCTCTGATACTGTTTTCACTTTATGACTAAAAGCCTCCACATCCCTAACTTTAAAGCTAAGCCGCACTCAGCTGCAGGCCAACCCTCAACTATCTCTGACATAAGACCGACCCAATACCTCCCCCCTCCCCCACCACCCTACCTGGACCCTTCACAATGAACTCAGAAGTCCTTGAAGGATATAAAACCAAAACTTGTTTTTTTTAAGTTTTGCATGGAGTAAGAAAAAAGGGTTAGAACCCCTGTCAGGCCAGTATTGCTCTTAATGAAATTATATAATAATATCTTATTACGTTGATATAAAGTATGTGAATTATTAGCCCTGATGAAGGGAGGGGCAGATCCCGAAGCGTGTCACCTCTCCAGGAACCTTCCACAAACAATGGAACTCTGTAAACAAAGCCGCAGTAAAGACACAGACACCGCCTCTCCCATTCCCTTTGTATGAGGTCTGTGTCCCCGTGAGGGAGGACTCACCTCCTCTATTGATCACTATTGCAGATAGTGAGGGGGGAAAATCTGAAATGATGAGCTGTCGATTGAACAGGAATAGAGGGGAAATCTTCCACTGGGGACACCAGTTGTGGGAGGATTTTCCTCACTTCTGAGGAATGTTCTCTCACTTCCTGTTATGTGTACAGGACAGGAAGTGGAGGAAATCTCCCTAATAAGTCACAGATGGTAAAAACCCTTCTCTAGTCTATCAACCCCCCCCCCCCCCTCAAAACAATTAAACATTTGGCTTTTGATATTGTTTGACAATTATCTCCCATTTAATCTAACCCTGGCTCATTTTCCTCCCCCCATAACCTTTAAATGTGACCTGAACCCAACCCCCCCCCCCTATATCCTAACTTTAACTCTCCAACTCCTGAGTCTAACAGTGACCAAACCTGAATCCTAATCACCAACACTCACAGGTGTGCCCCCCAAAGCTCAAACACATACGCATGTGTATATATACTGACAATGTCAGTAGAGCAGTGGGCGGAGTCAGTATTTTCTTTTTTTATTATTATTTTTTTTTTTACAATTTTGTTTTTTATCATTTAAAAAAAAAAAATTAGGAGCCCAGTTATGGGGATTTGGTGAAATATCAGGGGTTTAAACAGGGGGTAATCTGCACCACACTGGGCAATTAGGCCCACCTAATAACGTCTTCTTCGGTGGACGTGATGACGAAACGCGTCGAAGTGCGTGACCACGCGGCTCTCCTGTCAGCAAGTCTCCCAGCAAGTCTTCCCGGGTTCCATCGCAGCCAACACCATCTAGGAGGCGGGGAGAGTGACACACGCTGTGCCGTACAGATGTTTTATCCGTATGCTGTTTTATCCTGTGTTTCTTGTAAGCATATATTATCATGTGTGCGGGTGTCTTCCAAATAAAAAACTGTATTATGCTAAATCCATTATAGGGAGTAGGGATCAGTGACACCTGGTGCTACTGAGACTTTTTTTTTTTCATCCTACAGGGGTGTTGGACAATATATTTATAGTCATTATTAATTGTTTGTTAGATGTTTGAGATCATCACATATATTTATATATATATATATTTGCACTTAACGCTGTCACTTTTTTTTTTATATATTTTTTATTATTGTTTGATAGAGTTTCCTCAATTTGATATTAGTTGGATAGTATCAATCATTAGAACCACTTTGGCGCGGTCCCCTTCACTTCTCATTAAAACGTATAATAACTAGAGATGCACCAATACCTTTTTTTTTACAATGAGTACCGATACTTTCTTTTTTAATACTCGCCGATACAGATTACCGATACCTACCGGCAACTGTGTTGTTTTCACTTCAGCTGTCAGCAATGGTACAAAGCATTGAAAAGTTATTTACAAATTAAATAAATTGATTTTTTTTTCATTTTGTGCTTTTTCAATGTGAAATGTGTAAATATATGTTAATATATATAATATATATATAAATATATGTGTGTGAAAATATTCACTAACAAAGCAAACAATAAAAAGGTTTATTTGTTCATTGTTTATAAAATAGACGTGAACGGAAAAAAAAAGAAAAAAAAGCAGGAAAATAATAATTAAATGGAGGAGAATAGGGAGTTAAAGGGGTTGTAAAGTCTCGTACATCCTATGCATTAAGGTGAAAAAACACCTGACAGTCACCGCCCCCCCCCCCCAGCCCCCCTGTGTCCCTGCCGCCCCTCTCTCCACGGGTTCCTGGCTCTTGATTGGATAGATTGATAGCAGCGCAGTCATTGGCTCCTGTCAATCAAATCCAATGACGCGGGTTCCGGGGGGCGGGGCCGAGTCCTGCATTCGGCCTCTATGGACGCTGAATGCTGGACACGGGAGCGTTCCCGCAAGGTAACCCCCTCGGGAGAGCGCTTCTCCTAGGGGGGTTATCTGATGTGGGGAGGAGCAGCGAGAGCCGCCGGGGGACCCCAGAAGGCGAGGATCGGGGCCACTCTGTGCAAAACGAGCTGCACAGTGGAGGTGAGTATAACATGTTTGTTATTTAACCACTTTACAACCGGACCATAGCCGAATGACGGCAGCAGGGCGGTTGCTTAACTCTGGGATCACGTCATATGACGTCTTCCCAGAGTTCCCCTCTCGCGCGCTCCCTGGGGTGCGCACCTGAACACATCTGTGAACGCCGGGTCCAGAGGACCCGGCGCATCACAGATCCCGGTAAATGGCCGCTGATCTCATGACGCCGGTTCCTCTCCTCCCCCCTGTGTCCTGATCGGTACACTGTGAGCGGAGAGGGGGATGGATGGATGGCAGTAGCGCTGTGGGCTGGTTGTGTACTGCCCACAGCGCTAACCAGTGACATTCAGCCATCCATCCATCCATGCTCAGCCATCCCTAACGCTCTGCAATGCCCCAGAATAATGTGCACTACTCTGCAATGCCCTGCAATACTCTGCAATGCCCCAGAACACTGTGCAATACTCTGCAATACCCCCACAATACTCTGCAATACCCCCACAATACTCTGCAATACCCCCGCAATACTCTGCAATACCCCCGCAATACTCTGCAATACCCCCGCAATACTCTGCAATACCCCCGCAATACTCGCATGCAGAAGCGAACGCATATGTAAGTCCCGCCCACATATGAAAACGGTGTTCAAACCACACATGTGAGGTATCACTGCGCTCGGTAGAGCGAGAGCAATAATTTTAGCCCTAGACCTCCTCTGTAACTCAAAACATGTAACCAGTAAAAAATTTTAAAGCGTCGCCTATGAGGATTTTTGAGTAGCGAAGTTTGGCGCCATTCCACAAGCGCATGCAATTTTGAAAGGTGACATGTTGGGTATCTATTTACTCAGCGTAACTTCATCTTTCATATTATGCATAAACATTGGGCTAACTTTGCTGTTTTTTTTTTTAAGCACAAAACTGTTTTATTTTCCAAAAAAAAAGCATTCAAAAAATTGCTGCGCAAATACCGTGCGAGATAAAAAGTTGCAATGACCGCCATTGTATTCTCTAGGGTCTTTGCTAAAAAAAAAACATATATAATGTTTTGGGGTTCTATGTAATTTTCTAGCTAATAAATGATGATTTTTACATGTAGGAGAGAAATGTCAGAATTGGCCTGGGTGCTCCAGAACGCCTGAAGGTGCTCCCTGCATGTTGGGCCTCTGTATGTGGCCAGGCTGTGTAAAAGTCTCACACATGTGGTATCGCCGTACTCGGGAGTAATAGCAAAATGTGTTTTGGGGTGTAATTTGTGGTATGCATATGCGGTGTGTGAGAAATAACCTGCTAATATGACAATTTTGTGAAAAAAAAAAAAAGTAAAAAAAAAAACCTTGATTTTGCAAAGAATTGTGGGAAAAAATGAAAAGGGGTCATTTGGGGGGTATTTGTACTTTTCTGGCATGTTAGGGTCTCAAGAATATAGATAGGCCGTCAGTACTTCAGGTGTGATCAATTTTCAGATATTGGCACCATAGATTTTGGACTCTATAACTTTCACAAAGACCAAATAATATCCACCGATTTGGGTTATTTTTACCAAAGATATGTAGCCGTATAAATTTTGCCCAAAATATATGAAGAAAAATTACTAATTTGCAAAATTTTATAACAGAAACTTAGAAAAATGCATTTCTTTACAAATTTTTTGGTCTTTTTTCTTTTATAGCGCAAAAAATAAAGAACCCAGCGGTGATTAATTACCACCAAAAAAAAGCTCAATTTGTGTGAAAAAAAGGACAAAAATTTCATATAGATACAGTGTTGCATGACTGAGTAATTGTCATTCAAAATGTGAGAGCACCAAAAGCTGAAAATTGGTCTGGTTAGGAAGGGGGTTTAAGTGGCCAGTGGTCAAGTGGTTAAAAAATTTAAAAATGATCCTTTAGTATCACTTACATTAAGGCTGATTAGAGTAAATGAAGGGTTTATAAAGGGGTTACACAGAGGAACATTTGTTCATCCCTTTGATCTGCAGATGAAGACACAGAAAGATACAAAAAGAAACAATGTTTCTTTTTATTTTAGTGGCTGAGCAATGTTGTTAATAAACATAGTTACATAGTTACATAGTAGGTGAGGTTGAAAAAAGACACAAGTCCATCAAGTCCAACCTATGTGTGTGATTATATGTCAGTATTACATTGTATATCCCTGTATGTTGCGGTCATTCAGGTGATTATCTAATAGTTTCTTGAAGCTATCAATGCTCCCCGCTGAGACCACCGCCTGTGGAAGGGAATTCCACATCCTTGCCGCTCTTACAGTAAAGAACCCTCTACGTAGTTTAAGGTGAACATTGCTGGCTTCTTTTTTTTGACAGCTCCAATTACCGGACTTCTTTAACACTTCAGCTGTCAACAGGGGAGACCCGCCGACAGCTCACAGAGCCGAGACTGAAAGTATCGGTTTCAGGTATCGGTCCATTTGCACGAGTTCCGATACTTGTGCAAATACTCGGTATCGGTGCAACCCCAATAATAACTGATATTTGTAGCGCCGGGGGGTGACGCCGTATTGGTCAGTGGTTGGTAGCAAATTCATTTTTAGATCATGAGAAAAAAAATCAGACTGTCTGATCAATGGATATATTTCTACTTTCTTTTTTTATTTTATTTTTTTTAATTTAAATGAATTAAAATAAGTATTAATTGATTAGTGATGTGTGCGTCCGGCCTCACCCCCTCCCTCCCTTCTTGCAGCAGGAACCGTCATCACTGAGAAATCCTCAGAAAGGGAAGTCGTGTCCCGGATGTTACTCACCGTTAGTTGTCAAAGTAGGTGACAATGTTATATATACAGAACAATGGCGGTAATACGGGGGAGGGGTGATTTCAGGCACTGAGGGGATCCCAGGTATTATTATAAAGGGGGGTTCACAACACCACCTTGTAGGACAGGTGGATGTCTGTATGAAAAGTGTATCAGCGAGTGTTATATGTGTCTGAATATTGGCAACCTGGAAAAAAAATATATCCTGTTTGATACTAAATCAATCATTGGAGGAAAAAAAAATCTCTTTTTTGGTATGACTATAGGATCTGTTTATAAAACATTTGATGTGTAAATTTCTCAGCATTCGCACAGCCATGAAGAATGACCCCCATAATGTGCTGAATATATATATTTATTTCCTGTGGTCGTCAGCTCCATCTAGTGGCCATAATGTGGCATTTTTCTTAGATACCTCAATCAGGAAAATACGGCATTATGGCCACTAGATGGAGCCGACTGTCATAGGGAATAAACACATTAGACACATTACAGGAATTATTCATTATTCATACACTCTCACAGAGATTTTTATTTTTTTTTTTATATACAAGGACCCCCTATGTGTGCCTTTTTAGGGCTATTTAAATATTGACTTATAAATCCAAAACTGGCTTAGAGGCGCTCGCGGGTCTTGCAGAGGAGGAAGATCGAATATTGACATATATTGCCGGATTAAACAACCCAATTAGATTTAATGTTCAACAGAACATTTGGGTTAAATTAACCGAATACATTCCAGGTTTTACAGTTTGTCCTCTTTATAAACCAGCCACAGCCTTCTATGAGAAGCCTTTTGCCCTCCCAGCATGCTGTAGAGGAGGAGCTTTGCTCTCTGTGTGGAAGCAGTGGTCTCTCTGCAGAGGTCTGACACGCCCCTGGCTGAGTTGGGCTAGAGCCCTCCAATCAGCAACTGGCTCTTCAATCAGCGGGGCTAGAGATCTCCAATCAGCAACTGGCTTTCCAATCAGCCGGGCAGGGATAGAGATCTCCAATCAGCAACTGGCTTTCCAATCAGCAGGGATAGAGCTCTCCAATCAGCAATCAGCTCTCCAATCAGCAATCAGCTCTCCAAATGGCAGGGATAGAGCTCTCCAATTAGCAATCGGCTCTCCAATGAGCAGTGGTAAAGCTCTCCAATCAGCAATTGGCTCTCCAATCAACAATCAACCCATTCAGCAGGAGTAGAGCTCGCCAATCAGCATTCAGCTCTCCAATGAGCAATCAGCTCTCCAATCAGCTATCCAATCAGTAATCAGCTCTCAAATGAGCAATCAGCT
The DNA here is from genome assembly GCA_037952925.1 of Lithobates clamitans. NCBI lineage: Eukaryota > Metazoa > Chordata > Amphibia > Anura > Ranidae > Lithobates > Lithobates clamitans. The sequence continues at coordinate 599,840 of JBBGZY010002494.1, read as the reverse complement.
CTCCAATCAGCTATCCAATGAGCAATCAGCTCTCCAATCAGCTATCCAATGAGCAATCAGCTCTCCAATCAGCTATCCAATCAGCAATCAGCTCTCCAATCAGCTATCCAATCAGCAATCAGCTCTCCAATCAGCTCTCCAATCAGCTATCCAATCAGCAATCAGCTCTCCAATCAGCTATCCAATGAGCAATCAGCTCTCCAATTAGCTATAAAATGAGCAATCAGCTTTCCAATCAGCAGGGCTAGCGCTCCCCAATCAGCTCTCCAATCAGCATGCTCCCTATATACTGTATATGTAATTGTTAGATTCCAATGAAAGGTTGAGGTCGTGTCATTACATAATTCTCTTCTTGTCTTTGCAGGAACCAATCAGACTGCCTAAACGTTCACGCCGCCAGGGGGAAAAGGTGATTATTATGGATTTCAACTTATTTTTGGGGCTCCAGGTGGTCCTCTGCTGTAGTTGGGGGAGGAGGAAGGTGACGGGTTCCCTACCTAAGAGGAGACACCACGAAATGCCTCAGAAAAGAATCCCTTGTGTGCCCCTCTGATACTGGTTTCACTTTATGACTAAAAGCCTCCACATCCCCAACTTTAAAGCTAAGCCGCACTCAGCTGCAGGCCAACCCTCAACTATCTCTGACATAAGACCGACCCAACACCTCCCCGTTCCCCCACCACCCTACCTGGACCCTTCACAATGAACTCAGAAGTCCTTGAATGATATATAAAACCAAAACTTGTTTTGTTTAGTTTTGCATGGAGTAAGAAAGAAGGGTTAGAACCCCTGTCAGGACAGTATTGCTCTTAATGAAATTATATAATAATATCTTATTACGTTGATATAAAATATGTGAATTATTAGCCCTGATGAAGGGAGGGGCAGATCCCAAAGCGTGTCACCTCTCCAGGAACCTTCCACAAACAATGGAACTCTGTAAACAAAGCCACAGTAAAGACACAGACACCGCCTCTCCCATTCCCTTTGTATGATGTCTGTGTCCCTGTGAGGGAGGACTCACCTCCTCTATTGATCACTATTACAGATAGTGAGGGGGGAAATCTATAATGATGAGCTGTCGATTGAACAGGAATAGAGGGAAATCTTCCACTGGGGACACCAGTTGTGGGAGGATTTTCCTCACTTCTGAGGGATGTTCTCTCACTTCCTGTTATGTGTACAGGACAGGAAGTGGAGCAAAATCTCCATAATAAATCACAGATGGTAAAAACCCTTCTCTAGTCTATCAACCCCCCCCCCCAAAAAAACAAAATAAACATTTGGCTTTTGATATTGTTTGACAATTATCTCCCATTTAATCCAACCCTGGCACAGTTTCCTCCCCTGATAACCTTTAAATGTGACCTGAACCTGAAATCTTCCTAATAAGTCACAGATGGCAAAAACCCTTCTCTAGTCTATCACACAGGGGGACATGGGGACAGCAGATATACCAGTTTTGGGTTGTATGGGATGAGATGAATGTTGTGGAGATGTCTCAGGGATAGGGTGAGGGGGGGACAGCAAATGTACCAGTTTGGGTTGCAAAGGATGAGATGAATGTGTTGTCGATGTCTCAAGGATGGGAGAGGACATCAGATGTACCAGTTTTGGTTTTTAGAGGATGAGATGAATGTAGTCGCAATGTCTCAAGGATGCTGAGACAGCAGATGTACCACTTTGGGGTTGTAGAGGATGAGATGAATGTGGTGGCAAGGTCTCAGGATGGGGGGGAAGCAGATGTACCAGTTTTGGGTTTTAGAGGATGAGATGAATGTAGTCGCAATGTCTCAAGGATGCTGAGACAGCAGATGTACCAGTTTGGGTTGTAAAGGATGAGATGAATGTGGTGATGAGGTCTTGGGCACGAAAAGACAGCAGATGTACCATTTTTGCTTGTAGAGGATGAGATGAATATGGTGTCAATATCTCAAGGATGGGAGGGGACAGCAGATGTACCAGTTTGGGTTGTAGAGAATGAGATGAATATGGTGGCAATGTCTCGCGGATGGGAGGGGACAATAAATGTACCAGTTTTGGTTGTAGAGGATAAAATAAATATAGGGATGAGGTCTCAAGGATGGGGAGCACAGCAAATGTACCAGTTTGGGTTTTACAGAATGAGATGAATGTGGTGGCGAGGATTTAGGGATGGGGAAGACAGCAGATATACCAGTTTGGGTTATGAAGGATGAGATGAATGTGGTGTCAATGTCTTAATGATGGGAGGGGACAGCATATGTAACAGGTTGGGTTTTACAGAATGAGATGAATGTGGTAGTGAGGATTCAGGGATAGGGAAGACAGCAGATGTACCATTTTTGGTTGTAGAGGAGGAGATGAATGTGGTGTTGATGTCTCGAGGATGGGAGGGGACAGCAGATGTACCAGTTTGAGTTATAAAGGTTGAGATGAATGTGGTGGCATTGTCTCGAGGATTGGAGGGGACAGCATATGTAACAGGTTGGGTTTTACAGAATGAGATGAATGTGGTGGTGAGGATTCAGGGATGGGGAAGACAGCAGATGTACCATTTTTGGTTGTAGAGGAGGAGATGAATGTGGTGTTGATGTCTCGAGGATGGGAGGGGACAGCAGATGTACCAGTTTGAGTTATAAAGGTTGAGATGAATGTGGTGGCATTGTCTCGAGGATTGGAGGGGACAGCATATGTAACAGGTTGGGTTTTACAGAATGAGATGAATGTGGTGGTGAGGATTCAGGGATGGGGAAGACAGCAGATGTACCATTTTTGGGTTGTAGAGGAAGAGATGAATGTGGTGTTTATGTCTCGAGGATGGGAGGGGACAGCAGATGTACCAGTTTGGGTTGTAGAGGAGGAGATGAATATGGTGGTGAGCAGGGGCGAAGATAAGGGGGGGTCAGGGGTGTTCAAACACCCAGACAATCCTGGCAAAATGTCCAGACAGTGTCCCTGCTGTTTAGCATCAGGACAGTAGAAGCAATCAGAGTTTCGGAGTGTAGCAGCCAGCCCCCCTTCTATTGTGCCCCATCTCCTCAGTTTAATAAGGGGTCCCCCTTAAAAGCATGAATATACTGTGAGGTCTCAGATGCCGGCAATTGGCAGTGCATGGTTGAGGGAACTCTCAGACTCCTCCTCGAGGTATCATATGACACAGCCGAATGGAGACTGGGGATGCAGAAGTTTTCCTTCTGTGCCGTGCTGAATCTGAGGTCTGGTAAGTGGGGAGGCGTCAATGTTCTGTTTTGGGAAGGAGGAAGTGAGATTTCCAGTCTGGGGGAGTTTCTTTTGGTGGGGGGTTAAGGAAAGGGGGGGGGGTTCTTTTGGAAAAGGGGGGGAGTTTCTTGTAGAGAAGTTTACAGGGGGTGGTTAATGGCAGGGATTTGCTTCTGGGAGGGAGTTTGATTGGATGAAAGGAGATTTTCTTCATAATTATGAATCTTTGCTGGGGGAGAGGAGAGCGTGTGGACTGAGGGAGATATTTTTGCTTTGCCGGGTCGGTTTAGAGACTGGGGGTTTAATTTTTGGGGGGACATTTGAGGGAGGGAGATATTTTACAATGGGAATCTTTGCTTGGGGAGGGAGGGTTCTTAGGAGGGAGAGGGGGATTTTTTTTTCTGTTAAAAGAGATGTTTTTTTTTTTAATTATACTTACCCAGGTGGATGGAGCATCGATCCAATGTTGCATCTGTCCCCAGCTGCTTCTAAGACCAACAACAGAGCGATCAAAGACCGCTGATCACTCAGTTCTCAGCCTTCAGTGAGCGAGCTGCTGGTCCAGGCATCTGGGTGAATCCTGACTTTAAAGTTAGGATCTTTCCACAGCCTGGGCCTGCTGAGTGATGTCAGCTGACAACGGGCTATAGCTGGCTGTCAGCTAAAAATGGGTCACAAAAGTGCAGAACGAACTGCGCTTCTCCCCTCCAAAAGAAGTACAACCAAGCGGTATGCTGTCCCTTCAGAGCTCATGCACCGGTGACATCACCGGCTGCTTTCCATGTGAATATCTCCTAAACACCACAAACACCACAAGTTTAGGAGATATTTACTATACCTACAGATAAGCGTTATTATAGGCTTACTTGTAGGTACAAGTTCAGAAGCTGGGTTTACTACAGTTTAAATTGGAGTTCCCACTGTTACATTTTTTTTTTTTTAATATCCATATATTTTGTTTATAATGGATATTTAAAGCACTCACGTTTGTTTTACTAATCGGCGCTTGATTGACAATTTTAGAGAGTAATATATCTTATATTCCTGTTTTGTACAAGTTTCCATAGTGCTTGTGGGCACGTGAAGCCCACAAGCACCATCTTCCGGGCTCTGTTGCAGCTGAGCGACCAGCATGTACCGCCCGTTCTCGCGCAGCGCCGTACACTTCTGACGTTGCCATCACAACGGGGGTCATCGTCGGAAGTGCCCAGTGATGGCGACGAAGCCCTCGGCACTGCCCAGTGACTCCTGGGAAATGATGACAGACATCTCCCGGGAGCACTAGCAAGCGCGGGCGCCGAGGGAAGTGACGTCAGGCGCCAGGGAGAGGAAGAGGCAGATTACGAGGGACCCCCTAGCAACAGGCCAGAAAAGGTGAGTAAAATTTTTTTTTTTCCTCAAAGGTTGTTATTTAGATTTAATGCTGCTGAATAAATGTAAAAAAAAAAAAAAATTATGGCTGGAACTCCGCTTTAAGACTGAATAAAAGCCAACCATATTGACCAGGTGCAAAGTGCACCATCCTGTGGTAGGCAGTGCACAATCTTTTTTAATTTTTTTCATCTCTTAAAACATTTCATAAAATTTTTTAGGACACATTTTTTTTTAAGGTTTAAATAAATCACTGAATTTACTGCCCGCCACAATATGTTGCCCCTGGCACCTGCTGAACTTGCATAGTAAGGTTAGCTAAAATCCAGTCTTGGGTGTCATTCATACATCCTACATGACCATGGTGCAGCAAGTGTACTGCAATTACCTGCACCCAGGATCTCACATGTTCTAATGTCTGCTCAGCCTGTACACCTGAGTGATGGGCTGAAAAGAGCCGAGGCTGTCTGCTGCTGTAAACATGTATCCACCCAGGGGACTGACAACTCATGGGGCCCCTGGGCAATAGGATATTATGGGGCCCTCGGGCAATAGGAGAAGATTATGGGGCCCCCAGGCAATAGGTTATTATGGGGCCTCCCGGGCAATAGATTATGGGGCCACACAGTATACACACACACATACAGTATACACACACAGACACACAATATACACACACAGAACACACATACACACACTGAAAAGGTACTGGAGAGGCGGGGCAGCTATAATCTTGGGATTTAAAAAAAAAACACAGATTTATACATACTGTCCCTGGTTTTATTGAGGCTGGCGACCCTGATGGGGCACCTTAGTAGGGTGGCCACGTGTCCCGGATTGCCCGGGATTGTCCCTTATTTGAGATTTTTGTCCCGTGTCCCGGGTAGCTTCATTCCGGGACAATACAGTGTCCCGGAATGAAAAAAAAACACACCGCCGGCTGCCACCCTTATCATTTTACAGCACAGTATATACACAAGTAACCTTAAACACACAAAGATATGCGCAGCTAACTGGTTGCTAGGCTAGGGCCGCCCGCCCCGCGTCTAGCAACCAGTGACGTCAGCTGGCACTGTCAGTCACGTGGGAGAGTCAGTGCAGTGGGCACCCGCACGGCGCACTCTGGACTCTACACGCTACGGCTGAGCAGCGCGCCTCTGAGAGAGAGAGCAGCCGCCAGCCTGCCAGTCCAGTCCACGCTTACTAGCCTGCCCTGTGCCCAACCCCAGTCAGTGGTGATGCCTGCCAGTCCCGGACCCGGAGCCGCCGCCGAGCCGACTACAGCAGCCGCACATTGCCAGCGGCCAGCCAGCAGCGCAACCCAGGCCGACTCCGAGCTGCCCGTGACTGAGTCCTGACTGAGCCGCCTCATCCGAGTCCTCCCTACGGCTCCCTCCCGCCCACGAGGTCCGCCCGCCAGAGTACTTCAGGACAGGTTAGTTTAACTTCCACAGTCCACTACCTAGTTACAGCAGTGAGCAATGCATGCACACTCCCTCTCTCAAATCTGCTGCTGTCCCCAGACCCCCACCACCCCCCTCAGTTCTGCTGCTGTCCCCAGACCCCCACCCCCCTCAGTTCTGCTGCTGTCCCCCACCCCCCTCAGATCTGCTGCTGTCTCCCCCTCAGTTCTGCTGCTGTCCCCCCCAATCCTCCTCGAATCTGCTGCTGTCCCCCACTCCCTCTCAGTTCTGCTGCTGTCCCCCCCACTCCCCCTCAGTTCTGCTGCTCTCCCCCTCCATCTTTCCTCCATGTCCCCCTCCTCTCTGCTGCTGTCCCCCTCCATTCTTTCTCTGTGTCCCCCTCCGTTCTTCCTCTGTGACCCCCTCCGTTCTTCCTCTGTGTCCCCCTCCGTTCTTCCTCTGTGTCCCCCTCCGTTCTTCCTCTGTGTCCCCCTCCGTTCTTCCTCTGTGTCCCCCTCCGTTCTTCCTCTGTGTCCCCCTCCGTTCTTCCTCTGTGTCCCCCTCCGTTCTTCCTCTGTGTCCCCCTCCGTTCTTCCTCTGTGTCCCCCTCCGTTCTTCCTCCGTGTCCCCCTCCGTTCTGCTGCTGTCTCCCTCCGTTCTTCCTCCGTGTCCCCCTCCATTCTGCTGCTGTCCCCCTCCATTCTTTCTCTGTGTCCCCCTCCGTTCTTCCTCTGTGACCCCCTCCGTTCTTCCTCTGTGTCCCCCTCCGTTCTTCCTCTGTGTCCCCCTCCGTTCTTCCTCTGTGTCCCCCTCCGTTCTTCCTCTGTGTCCCCCTCCATTCTTCCTCTGTGTCCCCCTCCATTCTTCCTCTGTGTCCCCCTCCGTTCTTCCTCCGTGTCCCCCTCCGTTCTGCTGCTGTCTCCCTCCGTTCTTCCTCCGTGTCCCCCTCCATTCTGCTGCTGTCCCCCTCCGTCCTGCTGTCCCCCTCCGTTCCTCCTCTGGGTCCCCTCCGTTCTTCCTCTGTGTCCCCCTCCATTCTTCTTCTGTGTCCCCCTCCGTTCTTCCTCCGTGTCCCCCTCCGTTCTTCCTCCGTGTCCCCCTCCGTTCTTCCTCTGTGTCCCCCTCCGTTCTTCCTCTGTGTCCCCCTCCGTTCTTCCTCTGTGTCCCCCTCCGTTCTTCCTCTGTGTCCCCCTCCATTCTTCTTCTGTGTCCCCCTCTGTTCTTCCTCCGTGTCCCCCTCTGTTCTTCCTCCGTGTCCCCCTCTGTTCTTCCTCCGTGTCCCCCTCCGTTCTTCCTCCGTGTCCCCCTCCGTTCTGCTGCTGTCCCCCTCCATTCTTCCTCTGTGTCCCCCTCTGTTCTTCCTCTGTGTCCCCCTCTGTTCTTTCTCTGTGTCCCCCTCCATTCTTCTTCTGTGTCCCCCTCCGTTCTTCCTCCGTGTCCCCCTCCATTCTTCCTCCGTGTCCCCCTCCGTTCTTCCTCCGTGTCCCCCTCCGTTCTTCCTCCGTGTCCCCCTCCGTTCTTCCTCCGTGTCCCCCTCCGTTCTTTCTCCGTGTCCCCCTCCGTTCTTTCTCCGTGTCCCCCTCTGTTCTTTCTCCGTGTCCCCCTCTGTTCTTTCTCCGTGTCCCCCTCTGTTCTTTCTCCGTGTCCCCCTCTGTTCTTCCTCCGTGTCCCCCTCCGTTCTTCCTCCATGTCCCCCTCCGTCCTGCTGCTGTCCCCCTCCGTTCTTCCTCCGTGTCCCCCTCTGTTCTTCTTCTGTGTCCCCCTCCGTTCTTCCTCCGTGTCCCCCTCCATTCTGCTGCTGTCCCCCTCCGTTCTTCCTCCGTGTCCCCCTCCATTCTGCTGCTTTCCCCCTCTGTCCTGCTGTCCCCCTCCATTTTATCTCCGTTCTTCCTCTGTGTCCTCCTCCGTTCTTCCTCTGTGTCCCCTCCGTTCTTCCTCTGTGTCCCCCTCCATTCTTCTTCTGTGTCCCCCTCCGTTCTTCCTCCATGTCCCCCTTCGTTCTTCCTCCATGTCCCCCTCCAAATTGGCAAAAAAAAAGTATCAAAAACCATCCTTTTTGGGCGGCGCGGGGGGGGGGGGGGGTTGTCCCTGAATGGCAGTTTGGAAATGTGGTCACCCTACACCTTAGTGGCATGGGGCCCTCGGGCACTGCCCGAGTGCCCGAATGGTCAGCCCGCCCCTGTATCCACCTGTATCTGCACATCCAGTGGTGACCTGCAGGTAGGGATACATTTTTGCCCTTGGAAAAAATCTCTCTGCATCCAGGGTCAGAAATTTGTCCCTAATAGCCGGTGACCACTGTGACCCACGGATTAATGTGTCGCTCAGGCTCAATCGATGTGGGGAGTAATGTAGAGGATAACGAATGTGCTGCAGGAGTGCCGGCGGGGGATGGAGCTCATCCCAGCTCCTGCAGTCACTGAAGGGAAGAGGGAAAAAAATCCCTGGTGCCACACGATGTCCTATGGTAATGTAGAAGTTATGGGAGAGACCTCAGCCCGGGTTCCCACCAGGCCACACCCCAACATGTTTTGCTTTGTCCCCCTTAACAATGGGGGACCCCTGGATGTACAGATACATGATAACAGCAGTGGCTCTTTTCAGGCTGAGCAGCTGACAAAAATTGGAACATCTGGGATCCTGGCTGTAGGTATTCATGGTATATTTGCCATGGCCATTTAGAACATATGAATGAGATCCAAAGCCTGGTTCACATGGTTTTTTTAAGTTCAACCCAGCGGGCTGAACGAAAAAAAAACTAGGGAGCTTAGGAGCGGCTCGCTGTACTAATGAGTACACTACCGCCCCACAACTGTGTGCCTTGTGTTCTCTTCAGTAAAATGGGGATCATTTTTGCTGCGCTGCATTGCAAAGTCTCATGGCCCCACTCTGCTGTCACATGTTTTTACCGTACCTCCCCCAACATAAAAGTGTAAATGATGCCTTTAAGTTTGAAAGACCTGAACCTCCCCCAGGAAAAAAAAAAAGATCTACGGCCCTGGTGGTGAGGTCTCAAGGACGGAGAGGGCAGCAGATATCCCAGTTTGAGTTGTAGAGGATGGGAAGAATGTGGTGCTGATGTCTCGGAGGTAGGAGGGGAGAGCAGATGTACCAGTTTGGGTTGTAGAGGAGGAGATGAATATGGTGGTGAGGTCTCGAGGATTGGGGGGGCAGCAGATGTACCAGTTTGGGTTGTAGAGGAGGAGATAAATGTGGTGGCAAGGGGTTGAGGATGGGAGGGGACAGCAGATGTACCCGTTTTGTGTTGCAGAGGATGAGATGAATGTGGTGGCAAGGTCTCGAGGATTGGGGGGCAGCAGATGTGCCCGTTTGGGTTGTAGAGGATGGGATGAATGTGACGGCAAGGTGTCGAGGATGGGGGGGGCAGCAGATGTGCCCGTTTGGGTTGTAGAGGATGAGATGAATGTGGTGGCAAGGTCTCGAGGATTGGGGGGCGAGAGATGTGCCGTTTGGGTTGTAGAGGATGAGATGAATGTGGTGGCAAGGTCTCGAGGATAGTGGGGGCAGCAGATGTGCCTGTTTAGGTTGTAGAGGATGAGATGAATGTGGTAGCAAGGTCTCGAGGATTGGGGGGGCAGCAGATGTGCCCGTTTGGGTTGTAGAGGATGAGATGAATGTGGTAGCAAGGTCTCGAGGATTGGGGGGGCAGCAGATGTGCCCGTTTGGGTTGTAGAGGATGAGATGAATGTGGTGGCAGGGTCTTGAGGATTGGAGGGGCAGCAGATGTGCCCGTTTGGGTTGTAGAGGAGGAGATGAATATGGTGGTGAGGTCTCAAGGAAGGGGAGGATAGCAGATATCCCAGTTTGGGTTGTAGAGGATGAGATGAATGTGGTGGCAGGGTCTTGAGGATTGGAGGGGCAGCAGATGTGCCCGTTTGGGTTGTAGAGGAGGAGATGAATATGGTGGTGAGGTCTCAAGGAAGGGGAGGATAGCAGATATCCCAGTTTGGGTTGTAGAGGATGAGATGAATGTGGTGGCAAGGTCTTGAGGATGGGAGGGGACAGCAGATGTACCCGTTTGGGTTGTAGAGGATGAGATGAATGTGGTGGCAAGGTCTCAAGGATTGTGGGGGCAGCAGATGTGCCCGTTTGGGTTGTAGAGGATGAGATGAATGTGGAAATGAGGTCTCAAGGACGGGAGGGGACAGCAGATGCTGGGAGTGGAACCATTCCAGGATTACATAGAACTTTCCACATTCTGAAGGAATTATTATGGAATTTGGTGGGTGAGCACAGTTGGTGACAATTAGCTTCATGCCTTTGTTTTATAACACAAAGCATTGGACAGGGATTATGCAAACCCACCGATCCCCCCCCTCCCTTAACATTATAAAATAAAATGAATAATAATAAAACACAAAACACATTAATGTTCTACAATGAGTGTCTGCTGCTCTTTACAGGGGGATAAAATAATTTAACAAAAAGCTTCTAAAGCTAAAGCTTTTGTTTTTTTTGTTTTTTTCACGGTCAAAAATCTAATTTTATTGATAAAGAAAAAAACATGGTACAAGACAGAAATATAAATGGTATGTCTTACAGGTCATATATGGAGGGTAGAACTACTAGAATACAGGTGATAGTTATAGTCCAAATTTAAAATCTTGTCATCAAAGCAAAATTAACCTTCTATAGTTTATACTTTAAATGAATCAGAATGAATCTCCAGCAAAGAACATCATTTACAAGGAGGGGTATGAATTAGGGGGGGGGGGAGGGGAGGGGGGGGAGGGGAGGGGGGGGAGGGGAGGGGGGGGAGGGGAGGGGAGGGGAGGGGAGGGGAAACAAGGGGGGGGGAACGTTTCAGACAACAGGTGTACACACGTTCCATCATGCTGTTCAAACATGTCCCTCATAAAACCTTAAGCTGTCCAAGGTGACCAAATACCCTCAAACTTCTTGGGGCACTTTCTATTCAAATATGTGATTTTATAGAGTGGGAGAGCTTTGTTGATAGTTTCTTCCCAAAGCATTATGGTGGGGGGGGGATGTAGAGGTCCACTTAAGGAGAATCGTTTTCTTTGCATAGTAGAGTAAAAAGGCAATGAGGAGTTTAGTATAACGTGGCCTTTGATCATCTTCCTGTACACCTAGCAGTGCCAACTCCGGCGACTAAACCAGCGATAAACCGAGGCGCTCATTAATGGCCTCAAATACCGCAGCCCAGAATTTAGCCACTTTAGGACAAGTCCAGAACATATGAAAATATGTCCCTACCTCCCCCTTGCACCTACCACATAGGGGGTCCCTCGAGGGGTACAATCTGCACAGTCGCTGTGGGGTGTCGTACACTCTATGAAGAAACTTAGCCTGAATTACTTTATCTCTAGACGAAATAACCAACCCAAAGCCCTCTTCAAAACACTTGTTCCACTCCTCTCTCTCCAATGTGGGAATGTCAGCTTTCCACGACTGCCACAATCTCTCCAACCTGGGAGAGTCAAAGCTGAGTAGTGACAGATAGAGGGAGGAGAGAGGCTTGGAAAGCGCCTCCTGAGCCAAGAGTTCCTCTATGGGATCCATGGAAAGGACAATAGGTCCCGGGAACTGCGCTCGCGCTGCATGGCACAACTGCTGATATCGGAAATACATCCACCTGGGCAACTTAAACTTGGCGGAGAGGTCTTTGTATGTCAATAATTTCCCTGCTGGCATGATGTCTCGAAGAGTCTTCACCCCATACTTTGCCCATATTTGTGGGACCGGAATTGTACGAAAGTGTGGGAAACTAGAATTACCCCACAGAGGTTGAAAAGGTGACCACTGGTTCGGCTTGAGAAACCTCCTCCTAGCTATCACCCACACCCTAAGCGTCGTCCTAGTTGGAAGCGGAAGATCAGCGTAAGCCCCGGGTCCCCTATATACAAGGTTTCCAAGGTCTCCAAGGGAGCCCAGAAGAGCCGCCTCCAGGCACACCGCAGCATTGTCTCTAGAGCGAACAAACCACCAGCGGACCGACACCAAAATGGCCGCCCAGTAGTAGACCCGAAAATTAGGCAACGCCAATCCCCCGCACCGCACAGGAAGACACAGGGTGAATCGCGCCAGCCGAGGGGTAGACCCTCCCCAAATGAAGGACCCGATACAACTGTCCAGTTCTCTAAAGAATGTGTTCGGGATCCACACTGGGGAGTTTCTAAATAAATAGTTAAACTTGGGAAGAAAAACCATCTTTATCAGGTTAATGCGTCCTAACAGATTAAGCGGTAGAGTTCCCCAGGAGGCACATCTAGCTCTAAGTTGTAATAGCACTGGGCGCAGATTTAGCTTATAAAATTTAGAGGGGTCCTGACTTATTTGAATACCAAGATATTTAAAACTAGAAACCCACTGCAATTGGGTGGAGGCCGCAGTGGCCCGTGACAAGGGGTCAAGAGGGAATAATAAAGACTTTGTCCAATTTATTCGGACCCCCGAGAAACGGCCAAACCCGTCGAAGAGCTCCAGAGCAGCCCGCAGGGAGGAGTCCGCGTCATGTAAGTATAACAGAGCATCATCGGCGTATAATGACACCTTCTCCTCCAAGGGGCCGAGCCGCAGCCCCTCCACTCCCCGGGACACCCTAAACAGGATAGCCAAGGGTTCCAGCGCCAGGGCGAACAGGAAAGGGGAAAGAGGGCAACCCTGACGGGTGCCACGTTGTAGTAGAAACCTTTCGGAAATCCCACCGTTGGTCCTTATACAAGCAGTGGGTTTGTCATAGAGCAACTGCAGCCAGCGCAAAAAATGAGGGCCAAACCCATATCTACCCAGAACCTCCCAAAGGTAGCCCCACTCAACCGAGTTAAATGCCTTCTCAGTGTCGAGTGAGGCAATGACTCTGGTGCCAGCATTATCATGGGGGATGGTTAAGTTGAGGTGCAGTCTTCTCAAATTGATATCAGTACCCTTGCTGGGCATGAACCCCGTCTGATTCACATGGACGAGCTCATCCAGGACCTGCGCCAGGCGGTTGGACAATATCTTTGCCAGCAGCTTTGCGTCAACATTGATTAAAGAAATCGGTCGATATGACGCACAGTCCTCGGGGTCCTTACCCGGCTTGGGCACCAACACAATTACAGCTTCAGACATAGACTCCCGCAATGACCCAAGCTCAGCAAATTGAGCGAACAACCCGGTGAGCCTGGGAGAAAGAAATTCTTCATAAGTGGAATAAAACTCGATCGGGATGCCATCTGCACCGGGGGTTTTCCCAGGCTGCATTTGGGTCATAGCGATCTGGACCTCTTTCAGGGTAATATACTTTTCTAGATTCTCGCTGGCCTCCCGAGACAGAGTGGGAAAGTCCACCTCATCCAAGTAGGCCCCAAGGTCTGATAATTCATAATCCACTCTAGTAGAGTAAAGGGAGCTATAATATCGCATAAATATAGCAAGGATTTCATCAGTGTTCGTGAGGGGAACTCCTCCCTCATCCCGGATGCACCCAACATGAGTGCTAATATTTTGGCCTCGGGACAACCATGACAGCAATTTGCCATTTTTTGTCTCCATAGTCGAAAACCCTCTGGGCAGCACTAAGCATTGACTTCTTTGTCATCTCTATCCTGAGAAGTTCGACCGCCCTGAGCGCAAACTGCCATTCCCCATATAGTTAAGAGGGGTAGGAGCGGCAACATAACCTGCCTCTTTTTCCTTAAGCTCACCCTCCAGTTCCCCCAGCGACCGCACAGACTGCTTCTGGCTATGGGCAATGCGGGAAATATATTCTCCCCTCAGCCATCCCTTAAATGCATCCCAACCCACCAATGCCCCTGTTGAATCAGCATTTTCAAGCCAATAATGACACAAGGCCTCCGACATATCCTCCTGAACCCTAGGGTCTGCAATCCAGTGCCCCGAGAGTCTCCACAGTTTCCGCCCAGCAGTGCCCCGATCGCACCGTCATCATAATAGGAGCATGATCAGAAATTCCTCTAGGGAGGATTTGTACCTTAGAAACCCTCTGCAGCACCGCCCGCATAACAAACCCCAGGTCAATGCGGGAGAGGGTCCGAAAGGTAGACGAATGACATGTAAACATTTTCTCAGATGGATTATAATGCCGCCATGCGTCAATAAGCTCAAAGGTATCGACCCACTGCATAAGGTCGGGAGTCCTGCGAGCCGACTGATGGAGCCTGTCTACCTCCGGACACGGAACCAAGTTATAATCCCCCAGCAACATGACATGTGGAGTACCATACGTTATAACTTTACGCATATTATCATACAAAAGGGACATATCTGCAGGAGGCGGGAGATAAAGTCCCACAATCACATATGCCGTATTAGCAATTGTCGCATGCATAATGACATATCTTCCGCCTGGGTCAGTTTTAACATCCTGAAGCTGAAAGGGGAGGGATCGGTGAACCAAACTACTCACTGCCCGGGAATAACTGGAATATGTAGTGTGAGCCCACCCAGACCCTTCTGAGACCAAGGACCCGCGAACCCACAAGGTGGGTCTCCTGTAATATACAGCAGTGAGGGGCATACTTTTTTAGATAATTAAAAATCAAAGAACGCTTAACAGCCGAATTCAGTCCCCGGACATTCCATGAAAGTTCTCAGAAACTAGCCATAGTATTTATAGGCAAAATCGGTGGTCCAGCAGTAACTACCACCATGCTCCATCCTCAGGGGCAGGATTAACCACCCAGGCGGAAGATCAGATACCAGTGCCCACAGCCACAAGAGCCACAGGACTATCCTGTCACATATTTTTTTTACCACATCTAAAGGTGAGGAATATTGGCACAGAAAAAATTTGAGAAAAATATACCGTGAAAAACAAAAAAACTAAACCAAAACCAACAAGGGTCAGCAACGGCTGCCCACCCCACCCCCCACCCCGCAGACCCCTAAAACTGGGATCATGCATAATTCCCCAAACCTGAGTCTTTCAGAGTAGCTCACTCAGGGAGGCGTGCCCTAGTCAACCTAAAAGAAAGTCAGTCACCCCTCTACATCAAATACACAGAGGGGGGACCACAATCCAAGCCAACCGGGGGGGGGCACCTAACTTCCCTATGGGAGATGCTAGAGAACCATAGGTAACCAAACGTATATGATTGTAGGTAGTTCACCTGGGTTAACCAGGGGCACAAAACTTCAGAGGGTTAGGTATATGATGACCTGGAATTGGTAAGGATGCCAGTCATATGGAGTTCTGACTTCAAAACCGACATGAAGACAGTCACCGGTCACTGCAATGAATCCAGGGATCCCATTGCAGGCAGATCTGTATGGGCTGTCATCCCGGGACACCTTCATAACGTGAAGGCTGCATCTAAGACCAGGGGATCAACTAGGAATACAAAACCTGTAAAATCGAAACGGCATAAAAGCCGCTCCCCAGATCAAAACACCGAAGTGTAAGGGTGCCGCCAGAATTCAGGCACTTGAATGTAAGGATCCACTCATTTCAGGGAAGGTAGTGACTCCAACCACGAGGAAGCTTCTCTGGGATTGGCGAAAAACCGCACCGTCTCGCCATCCACCACTCTAAGCTTCGCCGGGAAGAGGATGCTGTATTTAATCCCCTTCGCCCTCATGGCAGCCTTGACCGCATCGAAAGATCTGCGTTGCTTCTGGGTTTCGATGGTGTAGTCAGGAAACAAAAGCAGCCTGTTATTGTGATAGGAGATTTCCTTCACCACTCGTGCAGCCCGCAAAAGTTCATCCCTGTCCCTAAAGTTTAACAGACGCAGGATCGGTGTGCGGGGTGGGGAACCAGCCGGTCCCCGCTGTGGCAGAACTCTGTGCGCTCTCTCCACAGTAAAATAGGGGGATAGCTGGGCTCCGGGGAACAGGGATCGCAGGAGGTCTTCCACAAAGGTAGTCAGATTCTGTCCCTCTGCTCCCTCTGCAAATCCCACTATCCGCAGAGTGTTGCGCCTGCTGCAGTTTTCATCGTCCTCGGTGTGATATTCCAGGACCCTGACTTTGCTTTGCAGGGTCCGAATCGCCACCGAGTGCTCCTCTGCAATGTCCTCCACTTGTCCTACTCTCTGTTCGGCCACCCCCAGCCGGCCACGTATCTTCTCCAAATCCTGTCTAATCAGGCCAACATCAGTTTGTACTGCTTCCATTTTCCCAGACAGGGTGGCCTGGCAAGCCGATATCGCCGCCATAACTTCGGGGATACCAGGGAGAGAGTCTCCTCAGCCGCCGTCTGAGTAGCCATGTTGGCATGGCTGCGCGGGCTTTTCACCCCAGGCACTGCGGGCTCGGCAGAAGCCATTGTAGTCGGGGGAAAACGGAGCTTCTTACCGCTCTTCGGTCCGGCAGAGGATCGGGACGGCATAGGGGGATCCAAGCGCCCAAGACAGGGGCAAACAATCCAGGCAGGATAAGTTAATATGATCAGTCTCTAGCAGAGCTCCGGGAAGCACGTCTGCTCAAGCCGACATCTTGGACACGCCCCAAAGCTTTTGTTTTTTAGTTTACCTTATTGCATTTCTTGTATTAAGGTAAAAATTTTTTGCCACTTGCTGCCCCCCCCCCCCCCCCCCAAACACTTGATAGTAATATTTATAGGTAAAGTTGATCCAAGAAATATCCGGGGCAGCAGGAAGTATTTTTTCCCCCCGCTGGAGCAAATTGGATCATGCTTTGACGGGGGGGTTTGCCTTCCTTTGGATCAATGGTGGGTATTGGATAGTGTATATGGAGGCTTTCCATTTGTGTGTGGTTTTTTTTGTAGGTTGCACTGGATTGTCTTTTTTTTAACCAGATTAACTACATAGCCATGTAACTATAACAGTGAGCACTATGTACAGGAAAGGAGTGTGGAGGGTATGATAGTGGGCAGTATGTACAGGAGAGGAGTGTGGAGGGTATGACAGTGAGCAGTATGTACAGGAGAGGAGTGTGGAGGGTATGACAGTGGGCAGTATGTATAGCAGAGGAGTGTGGAGGGTTTGACAGTGGGCAGTATGTATAGGAGAGGAGTGTGGAGGGTATGACAGTGATCAGTATGTACAGGAGAGGAGTGTGGAGGGTATGACAGTGGGCAGTATGTACAGGAGAGGAGTGTGGAGGGTATGACAGTGGGCAGTATGTACAGGAGAGGAGTGTGGAGGGTATGACAGTGGGCAGTATGTACAGGAGAGGAGTGTGGAGGGTATGACAGTGGACAGTATGTACAGGAGAGGAGTGTGGAGGGTATGACAGTGATCAGTATGTACAGGAGAGGAGTGTGGAGGGTATGACAGTGGGCAGTATGTACAGGAGAGGAGTGTGGAGGGTATGACAGTGGGCAGTATGTATAGGAGAGGAGTGTGGAGGATTTGACAGTGGGCAGTATGTATAGGAGAGGAGTGTGGAGTGTATGACAGTGGGCAGGATGTACAGGAGAGGAGTGTGGAGTGTATGACAGTGGGCAGTATGTATAGGAGAGGAGTGTGGAGGGTATGATAGTGGGCAGTATGTACAGGAGAGGAGTGTGGAAGGTATGACAGTGGGCGGTATGTACAGGAGAGGAGTGTGGAGGGTATGACAGTGGGCAGTATGTACAGGAGAGGAGTGTGGAGGGTATGACAGTGGGCAGTATGTATAGCAGAGGAGTGTGGAGGGTATGACAGTGGGCATTCTGTATAGCAGAGGAGTGTGGAGGGTTTGACAGTGATCAGTATGTACAGGAGAGGAGTGTGGAGGGTATGACAGTGGGCAGTATGTACAGGAAAGGAGTGTGGAGGGTATGATAGTGGGCAGTATGTACAGGAGAGGAGTGTGGAGTGTATGACAGTGGGCAGTATGTACAGGAGAGGCGTGTGGAGGGTATGACAGTGGGCGGTATGTATAGGAGAGGAGTGTGGAGGGTATGACAGTGGGCAGTATGTACAGGAGAGGAGTGTGGAGGGTATGGCAGTGGGCAGTATGTACAGGAGAGGAGTGTGGAAGGTATGACAGTGGGCGGTATGTACAGGAGAGGAGTGTGGAGGGTATGACAGTGGGCAGTAAGTACAGGAGAGGAGTGTGGAAGGTATGACAGTGGGCAGTATGTACAGGAGAGGAGTGTGGAAGGTATGACAGTGGGCAGTATGTACAGGAGAGGAGTGTGGAGGGTATGACAGTGGGCAGTATGTACAGGAGAGGAGTGTGGAAGGTATGACAGTGGGCGGTATGTACAGGAGAGGAGTGTGGAGGGTATGACAGTGGGCAGTATGTACAGGAGAGGAGTGTGGAGGGTATGACAGCGGGCAGTATGTATCGGAGAGGAGTGTGGAGGATATGACAGCGGGCAGTATGTATAGGAGAGGAGTGTGGAAGGTATGACAGTGGGCAGTATGTACAGGAGAGGAGTGTGGAAGGTATGACAGTGGGCAGTATGTACAGGAGAGGAGTGTGGAGGGTATGACAGTGGGCAGTATGTACAGGAGAGGAGTGTGGAAGGTATGACAGTGGGCGGTATGTACAGGAGAGGAGTGTGGAGGGTATGACAGTGGGCAGTATGTACAGGAGAGGAGTGTGGAGGGTATGACAGCGGGCAGTATGTATAGGAGAGGAGTGTGGAGGATATGACAGCGGGCAGTATGTATAGGAGAGGAGTGTGGAGGGTATGACAGTGGGCAGTATGTACAGGAGAAGAGTGCGGAGGGTATGACAGTGGGCAGTATGTACAGGAGAGGAGTGTGGAAGGTATGACAGTGGGCGGTATGTACAGGAGAGGAGTGTGGAGGGTATGACAGTGGGCAGTATGTACAGGAGAGGAGTGTGGAGGGTATGACAGCGGGCAGTATGTATAGGAGAGGAGTGTGGAGGATATGACAGCGGGCAGTATGTATAGGAGAGGAGTGTGGAGGGTATGACAGTGGGCAGTATGTACAGGAGAAGAGTGCGGAGGGTATGACAGTGGGCAGTATGTACAGGAGAGGAGTGTGGAGGATATGACAGTGGGCAGTATGTACAGGAGAGGAGTGTGGAGGGTATGACAGTGGGCAGTATGTACAGGAGAGGAGTGTGGAGGGTATGACAGTGGGCAGTATGTACAGGAGAGGAGTGTGGAGGGTATGACAGTGGGCAGTATGTACAGGAGAAGAGTGCGGAGGATATGACAGTGGGCAGTATGTACAGGAGAGGAGTGTGGAGGGTATGACAGTGGGCAGTATGTACAGGAGAGGAGTGTGAAGGGTATGACAGTGGGCAGTATGTACAGGAGAAGAGTGCGGAGGATATGACAGTGGGCAGTAAGGCTGATCTTTATTGGTTGTTCTTGGGAATACACATAACTCTTTGCTCCCGGCTTGTTCGTGGAATGATCTCCTCTCACTCTGAGCTGTAGTAATATCATCACTTGTCTTTTTCAGAACAAAAAACCCACAAAAAAACCCACTACAAAAAACCCAAAAAAACCCACTATAAAACCACCGACCAACATGTATAGTCCCATGGCACGTTCTATGAAGGTAGGTGATCATGAATGTATACGTATAATATACAGTATCTCACAAAAGTAAGTACACCCCTCAGTCACATTTGTGTAAATCTTTTCTTCTATCTTTTCATGTGACAACACTGAAGAAATGACACTTGTCTACAATGTAAAGTAGTGAGTGTACAGCTTGTATAACAGTGTAAATTTGCTGTCCCCACAAAATAACTCAACACACAGCCATTAATGTCTAAACCGCTGGCAACAAAAGTCAGTACACCCCTAAGTGAAAAACTGCAAATTGGGCCCAATTAGCCATTTTCCCTCCCCGGTGTCATGTGACTCGTTAGTGTTACAAGGTCTCAGGTGTGAATGGGGAGCAGGTGTGTTAAATTTGGTGTTATCGCTCTCACTCTCTCATACTGGTCACTGGAAGTTCAACATGGCACCTCATGGCAAAGAACTCTCTGAGGATCTGAAAAAAAGAATTGTTGCTCTACATAAAGATGGTCTAGGCTATAAGAAGATTGCCAAGACCCTGAAACTGATCTGCAGCATGGTGGCCAAGACCATACAGCGGTATAACAGGACAGGTTCCACTCAGAACAGGCCTCGCCATGGTCCACCAAAGAAGTTGAGGTCACATGCTCAGCGTCATATCCAGAGGTTGTCTTTGGGAAATAGACGTATGAGTGCTGCCAGCATTGTAGGGGTGGGGGGTCAGCCTGTCAGTGCTCAGACCATACGCCGCACACTGCATCAAATTGGTCTGCATGGCTGTCATCCCAGAAGGAAGCCTCTTCTAAAGATGAAGCACAAGAAAGCCAGGAAACAGTTTGTTGAATACAAGCAGACTAAGGACATGGATTACTGGAACCATGTCCTGTGGTCTGATGAGACCAAGATAAAACATATTTGGTTCAGATGGTGTCAAGCGTGTGTGGGGGCAACCAGGTGAGGAGTACAAAGACAAGTGCTGCTGGCACTGGGGACCTACAGTTCATTGAGGGAACCATGAATGCCAACATGTACTGTGACATACTGAAGCAGAGCATGATCCCCTCCCTTCAGAGACTGGACCGCAGGGCAGTATTCCAACATGATAACCACCCCAAACACACCTCCAAGACCACCACTGCCTTGCTAAAGAAGCTGAGGGTAAAGGTGATGGACTGGCCAAGCATGTCTCCAGACCTAAACCCTATTGATCATCTGTGGGACATCCTCAAACGGAAGGTGGAGGAGCACAAGGTCTCTAACATCCACCAGCTCCGTGATGTCGTCATGGAGGAGGGGAAGAGGACTCCAGTGACAACTTGTGAAGCTCTGGTGAACTCCATGCCCAAGAGGGTTAAGGCCGTGCTGGAAAATAATGGCGGCCACACAAAATATTGACACTTTGGGCCCAATTTAGACATTTTCACTTAGGGGTGTCCTGACTTTTGTTGCCAGCGGTTTAGACATTAATGGCTGTGTGTTGAGTTATTTTGAGGGGACAGCAAATTTACACTGTTATACAAGCTGTACACTCACTACTTTACATTGTAGACAAGTGTCATTTCTTCAGTGTTGTCACATGAAAAGATAGAAGAAAAGATTTACACAAATGTGGCTGAGGGTTGTACTTACTTTTGTCAGATAATGTATATGTCATATTTCATTTTTAATAATACAAGCAAAAGTTCATTCAGAACCGGCCAGGTTGGGGACAATAGAAACACTGTGGAAGTAGATTTTTATACAGTAGTATACGATGGAGAGGAGTGTGGTAGGTATGACAGTGGGCAGTATGTACAGGATAGGAGTGTGGAGGGTATGACAGTGGGCGGTATGTACAGAAGAGGAGTGTGGAGGGTATGACAGTGGGCAGTATGTACAGGAGAGGAGTGTGGAGGGTATGACAGTGGGCAGTATGTACAGGAGAGGAGTGTGGAGGGTATGACAGTGGGCAGTATGTACAGGAGAGGAGTGTGGAGGATATGACAGTGAGCGGTATGTACAGGAGAAGAGTGTGGAGGATATGACAGTGAGCGGTATGTACAGGAGAGGAGTGTGAGGGATATGACAGTGGGCAGTATGTACAGGAGAGGAGTGTGGAGGGTATGACAGTGGGCAGTATGTACAGGAGAGGAGTGTGGAGGGTATGACAGTGGGCAGTATGTACAGGAGAGGAGTGTGGAGGATATGACAGTGAGCGGTATGTACAGGAGAAGAGTGTGGAGGATATGACAGTGAGCGGTATGTACAGGAGAAGAGTGTGGTAGGTATGACAGTGAGCAGTATGTACAGGAGAAGAGTGTGGTAGGTATGACAGTGAGCAGTATGTACTGGAGAGGAGTGTGGAGGGTATGACAGTGGGTGGTATGTACAGGAGAGGAGTGTGGAGGATATGACAGTGGGCGGTATGTACAGGAGAGGAGTGTGGTTGGTATGACAGTGAGCAGTAAGTACAGGAGAGGAGTGTGGTAGGTATGACAGTGAGCAGTATGTACTGGAGAGGAGTGTGGAGGGTATGACAGTGGGCAGTATGTACAGGAGAGGAGTGTGGAGGGTATGACAGTGGGCAGTATGTACAAGAGAGGAGTGTGGAGGGTATGACAGTGGGCAGTATGTACAGGAGAGGAGTGTGGAGGATATGACAGTGGGCAGTATGTACAGGAGAGGAGTGTGGAGGGTATGACAGTGATCAGTATGTACAGGAGAGGGGTGTGGAGGGTATGACAGTGGACAGTATGTACAGGAGAGGAGTGTGGAGGGTATGACAGTGGGCACTATGTATAGGAGAGGAGTTTGGAGGGTATGACAGTTAGCAATATGTACAGAAGAGGAGTGTGGAGGGTATGACAGTGGGCAGTATGTACAGGAGAGGAGTGTGGGGGGTATGACAGTGGGCACTATGTACAGGAGAGGGGTGTGGAGGGTATGACAGTGATCAGTATGTACAGGAGAGGAGTGTGGAGGGTATGACAGTGGGCAGAATGTACAGGAGAGGAGTGTGGAGGGTATGACAGTGAGCAGTATGTACAGGAGAGGAGTGTGGAGGGTATGACAGTGGGCAGTATGTACAGGATAGGAGTGTGGAGGGTATGACAGTGGGCAGTATGTACAGGAGAGGAGTGTGGAGGGTATGACAGTGGGCAGTATGTACAGGAGAGGAGTGTGGAGGGTATGACAGTGGGCAGTATGTACAGGAGAGGAGTGTGGAGGGTATGACAGTGGGCAGTATGCACAGGAGAGGAGTGTGGAGGGTATTACAGTGGGCACTAAAGCTGATCTTGAGTAGATGCTCTGGGTAAAGCTCCTTTCCCTTGGCTCTTCATAGAATGATCGTGTTGTTTTTACTCTCTTATCCCTTTGAGCTGCAGCAATGTAATCGTTTTCTATGTATTTCAGGTGACAAGAGACACAAAACCAAAGCGCTCCAAGAAACTGCGAGTCCCGGACACGGATGGATTAGAAGGGAAACCTAAGTCGGTAGGTGATCATAAATGTATATGCATTATATACTGTATATATACAGTATGTCATATTATATTTATATTATTACTAGTGTAGCCAGACCCTGGCTACTGCAAAACGGAATCCCGGGGACATTGCCAAAATGAACCACAGACGATTTAGTTCCCTCTTAATGACCAGGATCTCAACCTTTACATCATTTCCTGTCTCTAGAGGGGGAAGCCATTCTTCCTATCAGAGAGCAGAGGACCTGGGACCTGTAGTCTTTCAGCCCACCCTCCCTGTATTTTAGAGGCCCTTTTTGAACTACCAATCCCAAAGAGTTTAATCAACAAGGGGTTATGGGGAACCCCCTTAAATTTGACTGCAACTGGCAGGCTCAGGCCCAGGGACATCATAGAGGATGGTTGGATTCTGCTGTTCTGTATCTAGCTGCACAGAGACTCAGCAGCCCGGCCTACACGAGTGACATACCACACCCTCATCTACACTACTGCACCACAGATCGTTAATGTGAGTGTTTGCAGCGGCACTTTACTGTCCAGAGATTCTCACAGTTCTCTTCGTCATCATCCAGTATGGCGGTCAGCGCATTAACAGCCTGCTGCACGACCATCATTTCTCCGGCAGAGCTGAAAAGAATCACTCAGCTCATCCTACAGTACCGGAGACTGTATCTGAATTAGGATTGGTGAAAGGGCAGTTGTCCACCCTTTGCTTTACCCAGTTAAATAAGGACACTGCTAACAGACAACTATATATCCAAACCGTTTAACCCCTTGGCACTGGCTCCAGCCAACCCTTTAAGGGGATGGGAGTGCCAGGGAGTGGGGCTTGTGACCATGTGACCACCTTGATTGTTTTTCAAAAGTACCGATCAGGAGCTTTCCCTGATCCGCTGGTCATTGTGTTGGGAGCACACAGGGCGCGCGCTCTCGACACAGCACTGTGGGTGCTATTGCATGCAAATATGCAGCTGCCGTTGAGAGGCCACATATTTGTGTGCGCTCGGCACCAGGGTGTTAAGGAAACTTCACCTTGCAACCTTCTCTGTTCTGTCTGCAGACGTGATTGTTTCATTCACTAACACTATTCAATTATAAAGGGCCCCAACTTGCTAGCAGAAGATCCTAATCCCTAAAATGTGAATGGATCGATCCCATATCTACAGATATTCACTGTTTATTTAAAGGGGCACTACTATAAATATATATATATATATATATATATATATATATATACACACGCAAATAAAGGTATTCACCTGGTTCCTTTGCATTGCACAGGTGGTTGCAATAGAGCTGGCTGCTTTTCTAGGCCTCTTCCCAACAACTAGTGTTGCACCCCCAACAGGCACCATTGACACAGTGAATAATGTGTGTGTGGACTGTGGAGGGTATGACAGTGTGGAGGGTATGACAGTGGGCAGTATGTACACAAGAGGAGTGTGGAGGGTATGACAGTGGGCAGTATGTACAGGAGAGAAGTGTAAAGGGTATGACAGTGGGCAGTATGGACATGAGAGGAGTGTGAGAGGTATGACCAGTGGTGGTAGGTCAATAAGGGGTGCAGGGGTGCTGCCCCCCCAATCCATGAGTCCGACCCCTAATCTACATGCAGGGCGCCAGATGCATGGATTTTTTTTTTTTTTTAAAATATGATTAGCATGAGGGGGGCAGGTTTTTTTGAGCCCCCCCCCCAAATATTGAGCACCAGCCGCCATTGGGTATGACAGTGGGCAGTATGTACAGGAGAGGAGTGTGGTAGGTATGACAGTGGGCAGTATGTACAGAAGAGGAGTGTGGAGGGTATGACAGTGGGCAGTGTATACAGGAGAGGAGTGTGGAGGGTATGACAGTGATCAGTATGTACAGGAGAGGAGTGTGGAGGGTATGACAGTGGGCAGTGTATACAGGAGAGGAGTGTGGAGGGTATGACAGTGATCAGTATGTACAGGAGAGGAGTGTGGAGGGTATGACAGTGGGCAGTATATACAGGAGAGGAGTGTGGAGGGTATGACAGTGAGCAGTGTGTACAGGAGAGGAGTGTGGAGGGTATGACAGTGGGCAGTATGTACAGGAGAGGAGCGTATAGGGTATGACAGTGAGCAGTATGTACAGGAGAGGCATGTGGAGGGTATGACAGTGATCAGTATGTACAGGAGAGGAGTGTGGAGGGTATGACAGTGGGCAGTATGTACAGGAGAGGAGTGTGGAGGGTATGACAGTGAGCAGTATGTACAGGAGAGGAGTGTGGAGGGTATGACAGTGGGCAGTATGTACAGCAGAGGAGTGTGGATGGTATGACAGAGGGCAGAATTCACAGGAGAGGAGTGTGGAGGGTATGACAGTGGGCAATATGTACAGGAGAGGAGTGTGGAAGGTATGACAGTGGGCAGTATGTAAAGGAGAGGACTGTGGAAGGTATGACAGTGAGCACTATGTACAGGAGAGGAGTGTGGAGGGTATGACAGTGGGCAGAATGTACAGGAGAGGAGTGTGGAAAGTATGACAGTGAGCAGTATGTACAGGAGAGGACTGTGGAAGGTATGACAGTGAGCACTATGTACAGGAGAGGAGTGTGGAGGGTATGACAGTGGGCAGAATGTACAGGAGAGGACTGTGGAAGGTATGACAGTGGGCAGTATGTACAGGAGAGGAGTGTGGAAGGTATGACAGTGGGCAGAATGTACAGGAGAGGAGTGTGGAAGGTATGACAGAGGGCAGAATGTACAGGAGAGGAGTGTGGAGGGTATGACAGTGGGCAGTATTTACAGGAGAGGAGTGTGGAGGATATGACAGTGGGCAGTATGTACATGAGAGGAGTGTGGAGTGCATGACAGTGGGCAGGATGTACAGGAGAGGAGTGTGGAGTGTATGACAGTGGGCAGGATGTACAGGAGAGGAGTGTGGAGTGTATGACAGTGGGCAGTATGTACAGGAGATTAGTGTGGAGGGTATGACAGTGGGCAGTATGTACAGGAGAGGAGTGTGGAGGGTATGACAGTGGGCAGTATATACAGGAGAGGAGTGTGGAGGGTATGACAGTGGGCAGTATGTACAGGAGAGGAGTGTGGGGGGTATGACAGTGGGCAGGATGTACAGGAGAGAAGTGTGGAGGGTATGACAGTGAGCAGCATGTACAGGTAGGAGTGTAGAGGGTATGACAGTGAGCAGTATGTACAGGAGAGGAGTGTGGGGGGTATGGCAGTGGCAGTATGTACAGGAGAGGGTGTGGAGGGTATGGCAGTGGCAGTATGTACAGGAGAGGAGTGTGGAGGGTATGACAGTGGGCAGTATGTACAGGAGAGGAGTGTGGAGGGTATGACAGTGGGTGGTATGTACAGGAGAGGAGAGTGGAGGGTATGATAGTGGGCAGTATGTACAGGAGAGGAGTGTGGAGGGTATGACAGTGGGCAGTATGTATAGGAGAGGAGTGTGGAGGGTATGACAGTGGGCAGTATGTATAGGAGAGGAGTGTGGAGGGTATGACAGTGGGCACTATGTACAGGAGAGGAGTATGGAGGGTATGACAGTGGGCAGTATGTACAGGAGAGGAGTGTGGAGGGTATGACAGTGGGGCGTATGTACAGGAGAGGAGTGTGGAGGGTATGACAGTGGGCAGTATGTACAGGAGAGGAGTGTGGAGGGTATGACAGTGGGCACTATGTACAGGAGAGGAGTGTGGGGGGTTGTAAAGCTGACTCTAATTTGATGCTGTGGGTACTGCACAAAGTTCTTTGCTCCTGGTACTGTTGATGGAGTGCCCCAGTTGTTTAATTCTCTAATGACTCTGAGGTGCAGTAATGCCATTATACGTTGTCTATTGCAGGACAGACCATCTAAACGAAAGCTCAAAAAATCAGAACAGCCCCGCCCTAACATGTTTGCGCTCATGGCTGCTCCTCGGCAGGTAGATTTTTCTTAATATATACCTATTACATTAAAACATTTAAGTTAATGTCCATCGAGTCTGTCCAATTTTTTTTATTTTAGTGTTTTAGTTTTAGATCTTCTTCATCTGTGATCTTGATCTTTGCTTCCAATTAAAAATCCTGCCCTCCTGAACCTCATTCACATCCTTCACGTAATTTAAGGTTTCAGTCATGTCCATCCTTTCCCTCCCATCCTCCATATGAAATTCCGGAATTCTCTCCCGATTCTTCCACGATTTGTGTTCCCAGTCTCTGAACTTTTTCTATCTCGTCTTCTTCTATCTGAATAGCTTTTTGAACGGTCTCCAGCAGGACTTTACAGATCGCCGTGCAGATTTATTTTTGCATATTTTCTGTTTCCCGGGGGCGTTTTCGGTGATGGCGTCCAGCTGCTTCATGAAGCGCCACATCTGGAGTAGAGTAAACAACTGGCGGCGGAGGAAGCCTGCTTGACGCTAAACAAGATTCATCAACGACTGATAGTTGTGCAAGAAGCTAAATAATCGACAGGGAATTAGATGCATTGTTAGCATAGGAAAGACGGTTGGGTGTTCTCAGTCTAAACAGAATCCTGTGGAGAGGAGGGGGAGGAGGATACAAGGCTGAAATCCCTGGGAAAGGAAACATTAGGAAACCATTTCAGAGGAAAACACGGAACTTATCTAAATGCTTTTTCTGGGGTAGAGACTTAGGAAAAAGGCCTTGTATTACTCTTTGAGAAAATCAGAGTTCTGTATCTGGATGGGATCTTTGTATTATGGGATTACCAGGACAGAAAGTGATGGGAAAAACAAAATGTAATGGTTGTCACCGGAAGAGGAATAGAAGGGAAATCTTCTAATATGGACACCTCTTCTGGTGACAACGTCCAATGGACACATCTGTTCTTTCAACAACTTCCAATGGACACCTATCCTGGTAATAGCTTCCAATGGGGACACCAGTTCTGGTGAGAACTTCCAATGGGGACACATGTTCTGGTGAGAACTTCCAATGGGGACACCAGTTCTGGTGAGAACTTCCAATGGGGACACCAGTTCTGGTGAGAACTTCCAATGGGGACACCTGTTCTGGTGAGAACTTCCAATGGAGACACCTGTTTTGATGACAACTTCCAATTGGGACACCAGTTCTGGTGAGAACATCCAATAGGGACAATTGCTCTGGTGAGAACTTCCAATGGGGACATCTGTTCTGGTGACAGAAACTCCAGTAGGGAAACCTTTTTTGGTTACCACCTTCAATGGGGACACCTGTTCTGTTGATAAATTCCAATAGGGCACCTGTTGTGGCAAGAGCCCCCAATGAGAACACCTGTTCCAACTTCCAAGTGGAAACCTGTTTTGGTGACAACCTCCAATTGTTCTGGTGAACTTCCAGAAAGTACATCTGTTCTGGAGACAACCTAAAACGATGACACCATTTCTAACAACAGCTTTCAATAAGGACAACTGTTCTAGTAACAACATCCAATGGAGGCACTAGTTCTGGGGCCAAACTTCCAATGGAGGCACCAGTTCTGGTGACAACATCCAATGGAGGCACCAGTTCTGGTGACAACATCCAATGGAGGCACCAGTTCTGGTGACAACATTCAATGGAGGTACCAGTTCTGGTGAGATCTTTCAATAGGGACGGTAGCTCTGGGAATATCTTCCAATTGGGACACCTGTTCTGGGGAAAACTTCCAATAGGGGCAGGTGTTCTGGGGACAGCTTTCATTAGGGGACACTTGTTCTGCTGACAACGTTCAATAAGGACACCTGTTCTAGTGATAACTTCCAATGGGGAAACCTCTTCTGGTTACAGCTTACAATGGGGTCACCTGTTCTGGCGAGAATTTCCAATTGGGACATCTTTTTCGGAGACAGTTTCCAATGGGGACACTTGTTCTGGTGACGAAGTCCAATGAGGACATCTGTTCTGGTGGCAACTTGCAATGAGGACATCCGTTTAAGTGAGAACTTCCAATAGGAACAACTATTCTGGTGAGAACTTCCAGTAAGGACACCTTTATTGGTGAGAATTTCCAATAGAGACACCTTTTTCTGATGACAACTTCCAATGGGAACACCTTTTCTGGTGACAACTGTACAGGTGTGGAGAGACGTTTGCTTCATATCAATAAAGCTTTCTAAATTTTTGGCAAAGCAAATGCCTGTTCTTCAGATGAATAGCAGATGGTGCAATACACATAGAGAGTCTTCTTTGCTTTGCACTACTTGGCGTTCATTATGATCTTGACTGCTCTGTTTGGCAGACTTTACAACATGCAAAGGCCTCCATTGTAGGTCAGTGGAAGCAGGGCCGGGACAAGTGGTGGGCAGGAGGGACGGCTGCCCTGGGCACTGTGGTATCGTGGGAGGTGGGGGGGAGGGGACTTGTGTTAGAAGGGGGAATTTGGGGGGCGGCAAAGGGTATTGTTCAGAAGGGAACATTTTGGGGGTGCCAAGAGTGGTGATTTAGGGGGATTTGAGCTTGTAGGGCAGATTTGAAGAAGGGGGAGAAGATATGTACTTGGAGGGGGAGTTTTAGGGGTAGAGGATTTGTGCTAAAAGGGGTGAGTTATTTATTTACTTATTTGGGGGGGGGGGATTTGAGCTGGGGGGGATTTGGAGGATGGAGGGGGGCAAAGATTTGTGCTGAGGGGGGGGGGGGGGATTTCAGTAGGGGATGGATATGTACTGGGAGGAGGGGAAATTTATGCTTAGGGGGTAATCATGCAGATTAGTGCTCAGCTTTTTTTTTGTGGGGGGATTTTTGCTAACACATAATGCTCATACATCTTGGGAAAGGGGACTAATTTCGAACCCAAAGGCATTTGGCAGATGTTTGCAGAGTGCTACAAGAAGGGTTTAGGTCTTACCACTGGTCTAAGAGGAGAATTCTGCTCCCGTTGTAGTCTCCTCCTACTTTCGCTTTGTTCTCTGCAAGCAAAAAATCTAATGGGGTTTTAACCCTTTTTTTTCTCTATCCAAACTAAAAAGAAAAATTTGGAGGGAATCTGTCACCAATTTACCTGCACCCTCTCACTGCTCCTTCCTCCCATTGCAGCCAGTGATACTGTCCAGGGTTTGTGCTGATAAGATACACAATATTCATTCAAAATGAAATGACCCCCTCTATGTCTTTCTACCTGCCTCCTCCTCTGTATTTCTCATGCTGACCCTCTATATCTGATTTACAGTATCTGACAAAAGTAAGTACACCCCTCACTCACATTTTTGTGAATCTTTTCTTCTATCTTTTCATGTGACAACACTGAAGAAATGATACTTTGCTACAATGTAAAGTAGTGAGTGTACAGCTTGTATAACAGTGTAAATTTGCTGTCCCCTCAAAATAACTCAACACACAGCCATTAATGTCTAAACCGCTGGCAACAAAAGTCAGTACACCCCTAAGTGAAAATCTCCAAATTGGGCCCAATTAGCCATTTTCTCTCCCCGGTGTCACGTGACTCATTAGTGTTACAAGGTCTCAGGTGTGAATGGGGTGCAGGTGTGTTAAATTTGGTGTTATCGCTCTCACTCTCTCATACTGGTCACTGGAAATTCAACATGGCACCTCATGGCAAAGAACTCTCTAAAGGATCTGAAAAAAAGAATTGTTGCTCTACATAAAGATGGCCTAGGCTATAAGAAGATTGCCAAGACCCTGAAACTGAGCTGCAGCACGGTGGCCAAGACCATACAGCGGTATAACAGGACAGGTTCCACTCAGAACAGGCCTCGCCATGGTCCACCAAAGAAGTTGAGGTCACGTGCTCAGTGTCATATCCAGAGGTTGTCTTTGGGAAATAGACGTAAGAGTGCTGCCAGCATTGCTGCAGAGGTTGTAGGGGTGGGGGGTCAGCCTGTCAGTGCTCAGACCATACGCCGCACACTGCATCAAATTGGTCTGCATGGCTGTCATCCAGAAGGAAGTCTCTTCTAAAGATGATGCACAAGAAAGCCTGTGTGACAGACTCATTCGGGACAGAGGCTTTTGGAAGGGACAGAATGCTAGCCTCTTGCCTACCAATTATGGGCCCTGGCATTTGGGGGAACGGTGCTCTTTGTGAGCTGTATGCCAAGGGATCCTTGAGGTGGTGTTACTTGAGATTCAGGTCCATGTCCCCGAAGACACACAGCGCAAACTATTTTCTGAAGACAAGCAGACTAAGGACATGGATTACTGGAACCATGTCCTGTGGTCTGATGAGACCAAGATAAACGTATTTGGTTCAGATGGTGACAAGCGTGTGTGGCGGCAACCAGGTGAGGAGGACAAAGACAAGTGTGTCTTGTCTACAGTCAAGCATGGTGGTGGGGGTGTCATGGTCTGGGGCTGCATGAGTGCTGCCGGCACTGGGGAGCTACAGTTCATTGAGGGAACCATGAATGCCAACATGTACTGTGACATACTGAAGCAGAGCATGATCCCCTCCCTTCAGAGACTGGGCCGCAGGGCAGTATTCCAACATGATAACCACCCCAAACACACCTCCAAGACCACCACTGCCTTGCTAAAGAATCTGAGGGTAAAGGTGATGGACTGGCCAAGCATGTCTCCAGACCTAAACCCTATTGATCATCTGTGGGACATCCTCAAACAGAAGGTGGAGGAGCGCAAGGTCTCTAACATCCACCAGCTCCGTGATGTCATCATGGAGGAGGGGAAGAGGACTACAGTGGCAACCTGTGAAGCTCTGGTGACCTCCATGCCCAAGAGGGTTAAGGCAGTGCTGGAAAATAATGGGGGCCACACGAAATATTGACACTTTGGGCCCAATTTGGAGATTTTCACTTAGGGGTGTACTGACTTTTGTTGCCAGCGGTTTAGACATTAATGGCTGTGTGTTGAGTTGTTTTGAGGGGACAGCAAATTTACACTGTTATACAAGCTGTACACTCACTACTTTACATTGTAGACAAGTGTCATTTCTTCAGTGTTGTCACATGAAAAGATAGAAAAAAAGATTTACACAAATGTCACTGAGGGGTGTACTTACTTTTGTCAGATGCTGTATCTGCCTTCTCCTCAGAATTTCCCACCCTGACCCTCTATATCTGATTTATATTCAGGACTTCAGCACACTTGAGAAAACTCCTGAAGATGAAGGCAGGAGGGAGAGGAAGAAGAATGGCCGGAAGCGCGGCCCTGGGGTATGGAGATATTTCTAGAAATAACTGATCCCATATGTTGTGTGTCTATAGACGGGAAGAACGCAGGAATCTGTCCCATGTACAGTGAGCGGCCTCCAGCGGTGTAGTCCGGTCATCTGGTGCAGCCATGATGGCGGAGCTCAGTTGGGACTTATTGCTCAAGTATGCATTTTGGGGGCCGCTTCAAATTTTTGCTGATATGGTCAAATGCATATGTAGGTTTTATTACAGCATCACAAAAAAAAACCTCCTATAGTCTGTGCTTATGGGTAACTGAGCTGCTAGCAAAGGAACCAAAATACACTATATTGTCAAAAGTATTGGTTCACCTGCCTTTACACACACATGAACTTTAATGACATCCCAGTCTTAGTCCGTAGGGTTCAATATTGAGTTGGCTCCGCCCTTTGCAGCTATAACAGCTTCACCTCTTCTGGAAAGGCCGTTCACAAGGTTTAGGAGTGTGTCTATGGGAATGTTTGACCATTCTTCCAGAAGAGCATTTGTGAGGTCAGGCGCTGATGTTGCATGAGAAGGCCTGGCTCACAGTCTCTTTTCTAATTCATCCCAAAAGGTGTTCTATCGGGTTGAGGTCAGGACTCTGTGCAGGCCAGTCAAGTTCCTCCACCCCAAACTCCCTCATCCATGTCTTTATGGACCTTGCTTTGTACACTGGTCCAAATCATTTGGTGGAGGGGGGATTATGGTGTGGGGGAGAGGGGGGATTATGGTGTGGGGGTTGTTTTTCAGGGGTTGGGCTTGGCTCCTCAGGGGTTGGGTTTGGCCCCTTAGTTCCAGTGAAGGGAACTCTTAAGGTGTCAGCATACCAAGACATTCTGGACAATTTCATGCCCCCAACTTTGTGGGAACAGTTTGGGGACGGCCCCTTCCTGTTCCAACATGACTGCCCACCAGTGTACAAAGCAAGGTCCATAAAGACATGGATGAGCGAGTTTAGGGTGGAGGAACACCTTTGGGATGAGATAGAGTGGAGACTGCGAGCCAGGCCTTCTCGTCCAACATCAGTGCCTGACCTCACAAATGCTCTTCTGGAAGAATGGTCAAACATTCCCATAGACACCCTCCTAAACCTTGTGGACGGCCTTCCCAGAAGAGGTGAAGCTGTTATAGCTGCAAAGGGCGGAGCCAACTCAATATTGAACCCTCCGGACTAAGACTGGGGGGTCATTAAAGTTCATGTGCGTGTAAAGGCAGGCGTCCCAATACTTTTGACAATATAGTGTATGTTCATTCCAAAATTCCAAAATGCCAGTGCCAACACTTTAAATCCAGATTTCATGTATCAAAGAAATTATATATGTGCAGAATAATAATAATAAAAAAAACACTAAAATAAGGTGTAAATAAATCAACAAAACAATAACATAAATATCTAAATACATATAGTGACTGAAATAATCATATAACATCCACAACTGGATACATTATTAGTCCCATGAGCAAATAGAAAGTGTGTTCATTAAAACGTTGATAAATAAAGTGCAAAATGTTATTTAATGCAACTAAACATTCGGAAAAAAACACGACCTGGGCATGTGTATGAAGCTGCTTTTCTCCTGTTAGGGAAAGTGCATGAATCCTAACCAAATCCTATATACCATCCATACCCCAATCCTATATACCATCCATACCCCAATCCCATATACCATCCATACCCCAATCCCATATACCATCCATACCCCAATCCCATATACCATCCATACCCCAATCCCATATACCATCCATACCCCAATCCTATATACCATCCATACCCCAATCCTATATACCATCCATACCCCAATCCTATATACCATCTATACCCCAATCCTATATACCATCCACACCCCAATCCCATATACCATCCATACCCCAATCCTATATACCATCCATACCCCAATCCTATATACCATCCATACCCCAATCCTATATACCATCCATACCCCAATCCTATATACCATCCATACCCCAATCCCATATACCATCCATACCCCAATCCTATATACCATCCATACCCCAATCCCATATACCATCCATACCCCAATCCTATATACCATCCATACCCCAATCCTATATACCATCCATACCCCATCCCATATACCATCCATATCCCAATCCTATATACCATCCATACCCCAATCCCATATACCATCCATACCCCAATCCTATATACCATCCATACCCCAATCCCATATACCATCCATACCCCAATCCCATATACCATCCATACCCCAATCCTATATACCATCCATACCCCATCCCATATACCATCCATACCCCAATCCCATATACCATCCATACCCCAATCCTATATACCATCCATACCCCAATCCTATATACCATCCAAACCCCAATCCCATATACCATCCATACCCCAATCCCATATACCATATATAATCCAATCCCATATACCATCAATACTCCAATCATATATACTATAAATAATGAACCCTTCTGGACAGCAGCCTGGGAGGGAAGGTTAGACCTTTCTGGAACCACACCCTTCTCAGACAGCATCCTGGGAGGCAAAGACTGAGCTTCTCTGGAGCTACAGTCCAGGGGTGTAACTACAGGGGTTACAAGGGTTGCAATAGTGACCCAGCCCTATGTTCCAGGGGGCCTGTGCACCCCCCCCCCCTGTGCGCCTGGATGGAAGGGGTGGCAGGGATGACCCAATCCCCTCCATTTTCTTCCTGCAGCCACTGAAAACCTGCTTCTCCTCCACTTCCCGGAGGCATTCAGCAGCTGCAGGAGGAAAATGGAGGGGATCACTTTTAATATATATATACATATTACCCCTTCTGCCCTTCTTTCCAGCTTTTTCTTCTTTCTTCTGGCCTTGGGCCCCTGTGGGCTCCCCTGGCCCCACCTCGTCCCCTGCAGTGCTGCTGGCTTCCTCTCTCCCCTCTCTTGCTGGCTCATGTGGGGGATGTATGAGGATGGAGAGAGAAGGGGCTGGTAAATATGCCATTTACCGGACTCTTCCTTTTCTGAATGGACGTACTGATCACTGACTCTGTCCATTCATAACTGAGGAACTGCGTTTACTATGCTTCAATTTGTGAATGAACGGGAAGCCCCTGTACAGAGCTTTTCTTGTCCATTCATTTTGTGCTGCTGAGGTTGCAGAGATGGGGATTGAGGGCTGTGTCCTCCATCTCTCTCTCTGTCTCAAAAGTGAAACATCAGAGGTCTGTTTAGACCCCGATAACTCAACAAGTCCCCCAACGGTGGTTCTAATAAATTTTAAATAAAAAATCTAAAAAATAACATTGTAAAAGAAAAATTCAAAAAAATAAAATAAAAATAAAATAATAAATATAAATAAATACTGACACCAGTGACGGACTACCGGGGCCGCAAATGTAGCACTTAGGACCAGGCCTTGGCATTCCGCTACTGGGCTCGGAGGGAGGGGCCAGGGGTCAGGGGGGCTATTCATGTTTTTTTGCACCGAGGCACTGAAGGTTGTAGTTACGCCTCCTCATACAGGAGCTTGGGAGGCAAGGACTGGACCTGTCTGGAGCTACAGTCTCCTCATACAGGAGCTTGGGAGGCAAGGACTGGACCTCTCTGGAGCTACAGTATCCTCATACAGGAGCTTGGGAGGCAAGGACTGGACCTGTCTGGAGCTACAGTCTCCTCATACAGCAGCTTGGGAGGCAAGGACTGGACCTATCTGGAGCTACAGTCTCCTCATACAGCAGCTTGGGAGGCAAGGACTGGACCTCTCTAGAGCTACAGTCTCCTCATACAGCAGCTTGGGAGGCAAGGACTGGACCTCTCTGGAGCTACAGTCTCCTCATGCAGCAGCCTAAGAGGCAAGGACTGGACCTCTCTAGAGCTACAGTCTCCTCATACAGTAGCTTGGGAGGCAAGGACTGGACCTCTCTGGAGCTACAGTCTCCTCATACAGTAGCTTGGGAGGGCAAGGACTGGACCTCTCTAGAGCTACAGTCTCCTCATACAGCAGCTTAGGAGGCAAGGACTGGACCTCTCTGGAGCTACAGTCTCCTCATACAGTAGCTTGGGAGGGCAAGGACTGGACCTCTCTAGAGCTACAGTCTCCTCATACAGTAGCTTGGGAGGGCAAGGACTGGACCTCTCTAGAGCTACAGTCTCCTCATACAGCAGCTTGGGAGGCAAGAACTGGACCTCTCTGGAGTTAGGCTCCTCATACAGCAGCCTAATGTCGCATACACACGGTCGGACTTTACAACCGGACTGGTCTGACAGACGACCAAATCCGGCGAACAATCCAATCGTGTGTGGGCTTCACTGGACCTTCAGCGGACTTTTCCAGTCGCAAATCTGATAGACTTCAGATTTGGAACTTGCTTCAAATCTTTACGTCGTAACAACGCCGGACCCAGAAATGCGCTCGTCTGTATGCCGGTCCGACGGACAAAAACCCACTCTAGGGCAGCTATTGGCTACTGGCTATCAACTTCCTTATTTTAGTCTGGTTTACAGCATCACGTACCAATCCGTCGGACTTTGGTGTGATAGTGTGTAGGCAAGTCCGGTTGTTAGAAAGTCTGTTGAAAGTCCGTTGAAAGTCTGTCGGACAGGCTGTCGGACTTTTGTAGCTGAAAAGTCCGACCGTGTGTACACGGCATAAGAGACAAGGACTGGACCTCTCTGGAGTTACAGTCTCCTCATACAGCAGCCTAATGGGGCATACACACGGTCGGACTTTTTGTCTACAAAAGTCCGACAGCCTGTCCGACAGACTTCCGGCGGACTTTCGGCAGACTTGTGACGGACTTGTGGCAGACTTTCTAATGAACGGACTTGCCTACACACGACCACACAAAAGTCCGATGGATTCGTACGTGATGACGTACACCAGACTAAAATAAGGAAGTTCATAGCCAGTAGCCAATAGCTGCCCTAGCGTGGGTTTTTGTCCGTCGGACTAGCACACAGACGAGCGGATTTCGGGGTCCGTCGTAGTTACGACGTAAAGATTTGAAGCATGTTTCAAATCTAAAGTCCGTCGGATTTGAGGCTGAAAAAGTCAGCTGAAAGTCCGGGGAAGCCCACACAC
Organism: Lithobates clamitans; assembly: GCA_037952925.1. Lineage (NCBI taxonomy): Eukaryota > Metazoa > Chordata > Amphibia > Anura > Ranidae > Lithobates > Lithobates clamitans. Next base: position 562,894 of record JBBGZY010002494.1, on the reverse strand, counting down.
GATCGGATTACCAGCCAGCTTTAGTCCGTCGGGGTCCGTTGGACTTTTGTAGACGAAAAGTCTGACCGTGTGTATGCCCCATAATGCCGTGTACACACGGGCGCACTTTTCGGCAACAAAAGTCCGACAGTCTTTCCGACGGACTTTCGACGGACTTCCGACGGACTTTCGAACGAACGGACTTGCCTACACACGATCACACCAAAGTCCGACAGATTCGTACGTGATGACGTACACCGGACTAAAATAAGGAAGTTCATAGCCAGTAGCCAATAGCTGCCCTAGCGTCGGTTTTCGTCTGTCGGACCGGCATACAGACGAGCGGATTTTTTGATAGGAACTGGGTCCGCAGAGTTCCGACGTAAAGATGGGAAACATGTTCCAAATCTAAAGTCCGTCAGATTTTTAACAGAAACAGTCTACTGAAGGTCCGAGGAGGCACACACACGGTTGGATTGTCCGCCGGATTCGGTCGGTCGGACCAGTCCGGTCGAAAAGTCTGCTCGTGTGTACAGGGCATTAGAGACAAGGACTGGACCTCTCTGGAGCTACAGTCTCCTCATACAGCAGCTTGGGAGGCAAGGACTGGACCTCTCTGGAGCTACAGTCTCCTCATACAGCAGCCTAAGAGGCAAGGACTGGACCCTTCTAGAGCTACAGTCTCCTCATACAGCAGCTTGGGAGGCAATGACTGGACCTCTCTGGAGCTACAGTCTCCTCATACAGCAGCCAAGAGGCAAGGACTGGACCTCTCTGGAGTTATAGTCTCCTCATACAGTAGCTTGGGAGGCAAGGACTGGACCCCTCTGGAGTTATAGTCTCCTCATACAGTAGCTTGGGAGGCAAGGACTGGACCCCTCTAGAGCTACAGTCTCCTCATACAGCAGCCAAGAGGCAAGGACTGGACCCCTCTGGAGTTATAGTCTCCTCATACAGTAGCTTGGGAGGCAAGGACTGGACCTCTCTGGAGCTACAGTCTCCTCATACGGTAGCTTGGGAGGCAAGGACTGGACCTCTCTGGAGCTACAGTCTCCTCATACAGTAGCTTGGGAGGCAAGGACTGGACCACTCGAGAGCTACAGTCTCCTCATACAGTAGCTTGGGAGGCAAGGACTGGACCTCTCTGGAGCTACAGTATCCTCATACAGTAGCTTGGGAGGCAAGGACTGGACCTCTCTGGAGCTACAGTCTCCTCATACAGTAGCTTGGGAGGCAAGGACTGGACCTCTCTAGAGCTACAGTCTCCTCATACAGTAGCTTGGGAGGCAAGGACTGGACCTCTCTAGAGCTACAGTCTCCTCATACAGCAGCTTGGGAGGCAAGGACTTGACCTCTCTGGAGCTACAGTCTCCTCATACAGCAGCTTGGGAGGCAAGGAATGGACCTCTCTGGAGTTATAGTCTCCTCATACAGTAGCTTGGGAGGCAAGGACTGGACCTCTCTGGAGCTACAGTCTCCTCATACGGTAGCTTGGGAGGCAAGGACTGGACCTCCTCTGGAGCTACAGTCTCCTCATACAGTAGCTTGGGAGGCAAGGACTGGACCACTCGAGAGCTACAGTCTCCTCATACAGTAGCTTGGGAGGCAAGGACTGGACCTCTCTGGAGCTACAGCATCCTCATACAGTAGCTTGGGAGGCAAGGACTGGACCTGTCTGGAGCTACAGTCTCCTCATACAGTAGCTTGGGAGGCAAGGACTGGACCTCTCTAGAGCTACAGTCTCCTCATACAGTAGCTTGGGAGGCAAGGACTGGACCTCTCTAGAGCTACAGTCTCCTCATACAGCAGCTTGGGAGGCAAGGACTGGACCTCTCTGGAGCTACAGTCTCCTCATACAGTAGCTTGGGAGGCAAGGACTGGACCTCTCTGGAGCTACAGTATCCTCATACAGTAGCTTCGGAGGCAAGGACTGGACCTGTCTGGAGCTACAGTCTCCTCATACAGTAGCTTGGGAGGCAAGGACTGGACCTCTCTAGAGCTACAGTCTCCTCATACAGTAGCTTGGGAGGCAAGGACTGGACCTCTCTAGAGCTACAGTCTCCTCATACAGCAGCTTGGGAGGCAAGGACTGGACCTCTCTGGAGTTACAGTCTCCTCATACAGCAGCTTGGGAGGGCAAGGACTGGACCTCTCTGGAGCTACAGTCTCCTCATACAGTAGCTTGGGAGGCAAGGACTGGACCTCTCTGAAGCGACAGTCTCCTCATACAGTAGCTTGGGAGGCAAGGACTGGACCTCTCTAGAGCTACAGTCTCCTCATACAGCAGCTTGGGAGGCAAGGACTGGACCTCTCTGGAGTTAGGCTCCTCATACAGCAGCCTAATGTCGCACTGTAGGTCGGACTTTACAACCGGACTGGTCTGACAGACGACCAAATCCGGCGAACATTCCGATCGTGTGTGGGCTTCACTGGACCTTCAGCGGACTTTTCCAGTCGCAAATCTGATGGACTTTAGATTTGGAACTTGCTTCAAATCTTTACGTCGTAACAACGCCGGACCCAGAAATGCGCTCGTCTGTATGCTAGTCCGACGGACAAAAACCCACTCTAGGGCAGCTATTGGCTACTGGCTATCAACTTCCTTATTTTAGTCTGGTTTACAGCATCACGTACCAATCCGTCGGACTTTGGTGTGATAGTGTGTAGGCAAGTCCGGTTGTTAGAAAGTCTGTTGAAAGTCCGTTGAAAGTCTGTCGGACAGGCTGTCGGACTTTTGTAGCTGAAAAGTCCGACCGTGTGTACACGGCATAAGAGACAAGGACTGGACCTCTCTGGAGTTACAGTCTCCTCATACAGCAGCCTAATGCCGTGTACACACGGGCGCACTTTTCGGCAACAAAAGTCCGACAGTCTTTCCGACGGACTTCCGACGGACTTTCGAACGAACGGACTTGCCTACACACGATCACACCAAAGTCCGACAGATTCGTACGTGATGACGTACACCGGACTAAAATAAGGAAGTTCATAGCCAGTAGCCAATAGCTGCCCTAGCGTCGGTTTTCGTCTGTCGGACCGGCATACAGACGAGCGGATTTTTTGATAGGAACTGGGTCCGCAGAGTTCCGACGTAAAGATGTGAAACATGTTCCAAATCTAAAGACCGTCAGATTTTTAACAGAAACAGTCTACTGAAGGTCCGAGGAGGCACACACACGGTTGGATTGTCCGCCGGATTCGGTCGGTCGGACCAGTCCGGTCGAAAAGTCTGCTCGTGTGTACAGGGCATTAGAGACAAGGACTGGACCTCTCTGGAGCTACAGTCTCCTCATACAGCAGCCTAAGAGGCAAGGACTGGACCCTTCTAGAGCTACAGTCTCCTCATACAGCAGCTTGGGAGGCAAGGACTGGACCTCTCTGGAGCTACAGTCTCCTCATACAGCAGCCTAAGAGGCAAGTACTGGACCTCTCTGGAGTTATAGTCTCCTCATACAGTAGCTTGGGAGGCAAGGACTGGACCCCTCTGGAGTTATAGTCTCCTCATACAGTAGCTTGGGAGGCAAGGACTGGACCTCTCTAGAGCTACAGTCTCCTCATACAGCAGCCAAGAGGCAAGGACTGGACCCCTCTGGAGCTACAGTCTCCTCATACGGTAGCTTGGGAGGCAAGGACTGGACCTCTCTGGAGCTACAGTCTCCTCATACAGTAGCTTGGGAGGCAAGGACTGGACCACTCGAGAGCTACAGTCTCCTCATACAGTAGCTTGGGAGGCAAGGACTGGACCTCTCTGGAGCTACAGTCTCCTCATACAGTAGCTTGGGAGGCAAGGACTGGACCTCTCTGGAGCTACAGTCTCCTCATACAGTAGCTTGGGAGGCAAGGACTGGACCTCTCTGGAGCTACAGTCTCCTCATACAGTAGCTTGGGAGGCAAGGACTGGACCCCTCTAGAGCTACAGTCTCCTCATACAGCAGCTTGGGAGGCAAGGATTGGACTCTGCTACACATGCTCACCAGGCAAAGACTGGGAGAAAAGGGCCCTCTTAGAAGGTCTCTTTAAATATTTATCATCTTCCTCAGCCTACATCACTGGAATAAACCCTTCAGTGATTGGCTGAGGTAGAATAAATATTCACAACTCCATAAAATCAAGCTGGAAAAGAGTGTTAATGGAGGCCATATTCCAACCATGGGTTCAGGCAGCTCATGTGGGGGGGGGGGGGGATCAAAAACTGGAGTGACCCTTTGATAAACAAAAGCATGTTTCATCTCCATCACAGGAAAGGGGTGAAAGAAAGTTGAGAAAACATCATCATCATCATCATCATCGTCATCATCATCATCATCCTGAGGGCGAAAAAGAGGAGATGAAAAGAAAGCGTGCCGGGTCCCGTAGTGCTATCACATCAAGATATGGGGAAAGAAAGGACGTGAGTGATGGAAAGGTAATAGAATAATTCCCCCCAACTGGTCACATGATTCAGAATTATCCAATCTGGTGAGAGAACTTGGGATGGGGGGGGGGGGACTTATGTTAGAGAGATTTCTTCCTCCCCTCCCTGCTCTTACCCTCTCTCTATATTGGGATAGCCAAGGAGGTTGATGGAGTCCTTCACCGTCTGGGTGAGAAGGTCTGGGTGAAGCACTTCATCCTTGGACTAAGGGGAGAAGGTCACATGATCCCTTATACCTGGAAGTACAGAGTTTTGGGGGGCTCTGACAGAGAAACTAACTGGTGAGGAGCACAGCAAAGGTTAGCAGGGGCCATGTTATGGGGCCCCAGGCAGTTACTGCCCACGCAGAAACATTTATTCACTCTGTATCGAACGAAAGCCCAAGACAAGCGAGCCGTGTCCAGATCTACATGACAGTGGGAGGGAGTACCCATCTGACCCATGTTTAGTATAAATGGGTCCCCTGAGTTCCAGAGGACCCTTTTTCTTCTGCAACTGTAAAAAGGAAAGCCTGTTCTTTCCTTGTCTGCCTCCTCCCCCTTCCCTCTGGTGCCACATTTGGCACCGTTTGGGGGGACCGGGTACCTGGGTTTGACAGGTAAACGCTCACACTTTTGGGTGAGTTTGCCACGGCAAACTTAGCCGGAAGATCACTCCCCCTCCTCCTTCCCACGCAGCTGGCCCAATGAAAGAGTACATCGCACTTCGCGCATGCGCAGTAGGGACCCGGATGTGAAGCCTCAAGGCTTTCCTGACGGTCTCCCTGAGTGGAAATGGCAGCGGCAGCACCCAAAAGCCGATTAAAAAATCTCCTCGGATGAAGACACCACTGGTTCCCTGGACAGGTAAGGGCCCTAATATTCAAAGTCAGCAGGTACAGTATTTGTATCTGCTGACTAGGGATGAGCCGAACACCCCCCTGTTCGGTTCGCACCAGAACATGCGAACAGGAAAAAAGTTCACGCGAACACCGTTAAAGTCTATGGGACACGAACATGAATAATCAAAAGTGCTAATTTTAAAGGCTTATATGCAAGTTATTGTCATAAAAAGTGTTTGGGGACCCGGGTCCTGCCCCAGGGGACATGGATCAATGCAAAAAAAAGTTTTAAAAACGGCCGTTTTTTCAGGAGCAGTGATTTTAATAATGCTTAAAATCAAACAATAAAAGTGTAATATCCCTTTAAATTTCGTACCTGGGGGGTGTCTATAGTATGCCTGTAAAGGGGCGCATGTTTCCCGTGTTTAGAACAGCCTGACAGCAAAATGACATTTGGAAGGAAAAAACTCATTTAAAACTACCCGCGGCTATTGCATTGCCGACAATACACATAGAAGTTCATTGATAAAAACGGCATGGGAATTCCCCACAGGGAAACCCCGAACCAAAATTAAAAAAAAAAAAAATGAAGTGGGAGTCCCCCTAAATTCCATACCAGGCCCTTCAGGTCTGGTATGGATATTAAGGGGAACCCCGGCCAAAATTTTTTAAAAAAATGACGTGGGGTTCCCCCTAAATTCCATACCAGACCCTTCAGGTCTGGTATGGATTTTAAGGGGAACCCCGCGCCAAAAAAAAAAAAAAAAACGGCGTGGGGTTCCCCCAAAGATCCATACCAGACCCTTATCCGAGCACGCAACCTGGCAGGCCGCAGGAAAAGAGGGGGGGACGAGAGTGCGCCCCCCCCCCTCCTGAACCGTACCAGGCCACATGCCCTCAACATTGGGAGGGTGCTTTGGGGTAGCCCCCCAAAACACCTTGTCCCCATGTTGATGAGGACAAGGGCCTCATCCCCACAACCGTGGCCGGTGATTGTGGGGGTCTGCGGGCGGGGGGCTTATCGGAATCTGGAAGCCCCCTTTAACAAGGGGACCCCCAGATCCCACCCCCCCCTGTGTGAAATGGTAAGGGGGTACTTACCCCTACCATTTCACTAAAAAAGTGTCAAAATAGTTAAAAATGACAAGAGACAGTTTTTGACAATTCCTTTATTTAAATGCTTCTTCTTTCTTCCTTCATCTTCTTCTTCTTCTGGTTCTTCTGGCTCTTCTGGTTCTTCCTCCGGCGTTCTCGTCCAGCATCTCCTCCGCGGCTTCTTCTATCTTCTTCTCCTCGGGCCGCTCCGCACCCATGGCATTGGGGGGGAGGCTCCCGCTCTTCTCTTCATCTTCTTCTTCATCCTCTTCTCTTCTTCCTTCTTCTCTTCTTCTCTGTTTCTCTTCTTAATTTTCTTCTCCGGGCCGCTCCGCATCCATGCATGGAGGGAGGCTCCCGCTGTGTGACGGCGTCTCCTCATCTGACGGTTCTTAAATAACGGGGGGCGGGGCCACCCGGTGACCCCGCCCCCTCTGACGCACGGGACATGACGGGACTTCCCTGTGGCATTCCCCGTGACGTCACAGGGAAGTCCCGTCAAGTCACCGTGCGGAGCGGCCCGGAGAAGAAAATTAAGAAGAGAAACAGAGAAGAAGGAAGAAGAGAAGAGGATGAAGAAGAAGATGAAGAGAAGAGCGGGAGCCTCCCCCCCAATGCCATGGGTGCGGAGCGGCCCGAGGAGAAGAAGATAGAAGACGCCGCGGAGGAGATGCTGGACGAGAACGCCGGAGGAAGAACCAGAAGAGCCAGAAGAACCAGAAGAAGAAGAAGATGAAGGAAGAAAGAAGAAGCATTTAAATAAAGGAATTGTCAAAAACTGTCTCTTGTCATTTTTAACTATTTTGACACTTTTTTAGTGAAATGGTAGGGGTAAGTACCCCCTTACCATTTCACACAGGGGGGGGCCGGGATCTGGGGGTCCCCTTGTTAAAGGGGGCTTCCAGATTCCGATAAGCCCCCCGCCCGCAGACCCCCACAACCACCGGCCACGGTTGTGGGGATGAGGCCCTTGTCCTCATCAACATGGGGGCAAGGTGTTTTGGGGGGCTACCCCAAAGCACCCTCCCAATGTTGAGGGCATGTGGCCTGGTACAGTTCAGGAGGGGGGGGGGCGCACTCTCGTCCCCCCCTGTTTTCCTGCGGCCTGCCAGGTTGCGTGCTCGGATAAGGGTCTGGTATGGATTTTTGGGGGAACCCCACGCCGTTTTTTTTTTTTTTTTGGCGCGGGGTTCCCCTTAAAATCCATACCAGACCTGAAGGGTCTGGTATGGAATTTAGGGGGAACCCCACGTCATTTTATTTTACATTTTGGCCGGGGTTCCCCTTAATATCCATACCAGACCTGAAGGCTGGTATGGAATTTAGGGGGACTCCCACTTCATTTTTTTTTTTTTGGTTCGGGGTTTCCCTGTGGGGAATTCCCATGCCGTTTTTATCAATGAACTTCTATGTGTATTGACGGCAATGCAATAGCCGCGGGTAGTTTTAAATGAGTTTTTTCCTTCCAAATGTCATTTTGCTGTCAGGCTGTTCTAAACACGGGAAACATGCGCCCCTTTACAGGCATACTATAGACACCCCCCAGGTACGAAATTTAAAGGGATATTACACTTTTATTGTTTGACTTTAAGCATTATTAAAATCACTGCTCCTGAAAAAACGGCCGTTTTTAAAACTTTTTTTTGCATTGATACATGTCCCCTGGGGCAGGACCCGGGTCCCCAAACACTTTTTATGACAATAACTTGCATATAAGCCTTTAAAATTAGCACTTTTGATTTCTCCCATAGACTTTTAAAGGGTGTTCCGCGGCATTCGAATTTGCCGCGAACACCCCAAATTGTTCGGTGTTCGGCGAACTTGCGAACAGCCAATGTTCGACTCGAACTCGAAGCTCATCCCTACTGACTTTACTTTTTTTTTTTTTCTGCAGGAGGCTGGAGCTCCTCTTTAAAGAGACCTTGTCTGAACAATGTTTATAAACAATGTCAATGTATCAGAAAGTAAAAAACGTTTTGTTTTTCAAAATGCTTGGTCTTTTTTTGTTTATATCGCAAAAAAAAAAACAACAATCAAATACCACCAAAACTTTGGATACAGTGTTGCATGACCGAGCAGTCAGCAATTAAAATAATGCAGTGCTGAATAGCAAAAAATGCCTTGGTCATCAAGAGGGGTAAAAACTTCTGGAGCTGAAGTGGTTATAAACAATGTTAATTTGTATCTCTCTATCTCCTGTCTGATCAATGTTTATAAACAATGTTATTTTGTATCTCTCTATCTCCTGTCTGATCAATTTTTACAAACAATGTTACTTTGTATCTCTCTATCTCCCGTCTGATCAATGTTTATAAACAATGTTACTTTGTATCTCTCTATCTCTGGTCTGATCAATGTTTATAAACAATGTTACTTTGTATCTCTCAATCTTCTGTCTGATCAATGTTTATAAACAATGTTACTTTGTATCTCTCTATCTCTGGTCTGATCAATGTTTATAAACAATGTTACTTTGTATCTCTCTATCTCTGGTCTGATCAATGTTTATAAACAATGTTACTTTGTGTCTCTCTATCTCCTGTCTGATCAATTTTTATAAACAATGTTACTTTGTATCTCTCAATCTTCTGTCTGATCAATGTTTATAAACAATGTTACTTTGTATCTCTCTATCTCTGGTCTGATCAATGTTTATAAACAATGTTACTTTGTATCTACCTATCTCCTGTCTGATCAATGTTTATAAACAATGTTACTTTGTGTCTCTCTATCTCCTGTCTGATTAATGTTTATAAACAATGTTACTTTGTATCTACCTATTTGCTGTCTGATCAATGTTTATAAACAATGTTACTTTGTGTCTCTCTATCTCCTGTCTGATCAATGTTTATAAACAATGTTACATTGTATCTCTCTATCTCCTGTCTGATCAATGTTTATAAACAATGTTACTTTGTATCTCTCTATCTCCTGTCTGATCAATGGTTATAAACAATGTTACTTTGTATCTCCCAAACTAAAAGTGTCTATAAAAGCTCTCCATGTGAAAAGGAAATGAATCCTGTCTTGAAGACCTCACCAATGAGCGCCAGTTCAGGGATTGTCAGTCTCTTGTTTCCCCCCGCAGTGCTCAGTGCTTCCTCTTGCCAGGACACAGTACGGGACACAGTACAGGACACAGTACAGGACACAGTACGGGACACAGTACAGGACACAGTACAGGGCACAGTACAGGGCACAGTACAGGACACAGTACAGGACACAGTACAGGGCACAGTACAGGACACAGTACAGGGCACAGTACAGGGCACAGTACAGGACACAGTACAGGACACAGTACAGGGCACAGTACAGGGCACAGTACAGGACACAGTACAGGGCACAGTACAGGACACAGTACAGGACACAGTACAGGGCACAGTACAGGACACAGTACAGGACACAGTACAGGGCACAGTACGGGACACAGTACGGGACACAGTACAGGACACAGTACAGGACACAGTACAGGACACAGTACAGGGCACAGTACAGGACACAGTACAGGACACAGTACAGGACACAGTACAGGACACAGTACAGGGCACAGTACAGGACACAGTACAGGACACAGTACAGGGCACAGTACAGGGCACAGTACAGGGCACAGTACAGGACACAGTACAGGGCACAGTACAGGGCACAGTACAGGACACAGTACAGGGTACAGTACAGGACACAGTACAGGACACAGTACAGGGAACAGTACGGGACACAGTACGGGACACAGTACAGGGCACAGTACAGGGCACAGTACAGGAAACAGTACGGGACACAGTACGGGACACAGTACGGGACACAGTACGGGACACAGTACAGGACACAGTACAGGGCACAGTACAGGACACAGTACAGGACACAGTACAGGACACAGTACAGGGCACAGTACGGGACACAGTACGGGACACAGTACGGGACACAGTACGGGACACAGTACAGGGCACAGTACAGGACACAGTACAGGGCACAGTACAGGGCACAGTACAGGGCACAGTACAGGACACAGTACAGGGCACAGTACAGGACACAGTACAGGACACAGTACAGGGAACAGTACGGGACACAGTACGGGACACAGTACAGGGCACAGTACAGGGCACAGTACGGGAAACAGTACGGGACACAGTACGGGACACAGTACGGGACACAGTACAGGACACAGTACAGGGCACAGTACAGGACACAGTACAGGACACAGTACAGGACACAGTACAGGGCACAGTACGGGACACAGTACGGGACACAGTACGGGACACAGTACGGGACACAGTACAGGGCACAGTACAGGACACAGTACAGGGCACAGTACAGGGCACAGTACAGGACACAGTACAGGGCACAGTACGGGACACAGTACAGGGAACAGTACGGGACACAGTACGGGACACAGTACGGGACACAGTACGGGACACAGTACAGGGCACAGTACAGGGCACAGTACAGGACACAGTACAGGGCACAGTATAGGACACAGTACAGGGCACAGTACAGGGCACAGTACAGGACACAGTACAGGGCACAGTACAGGACACAGTACAGGGCACAGTACAGGGTACAGTACAGGACACAGTACAGGACACAGTACGGGACACAGTACGGGACACAGTACAGGACACAGTACGGGACACAGTACGGGACACAGTACGGGACACAGTACAGGACACAGTACAGGACACAGTACAGGGCACAGTACAGGACACAGTACAGGACACAGTACAGGACACAGTACGGGACACAGTACGGGACACAATACAGGACACAGTACAGGACACAGTACGGGACACAGTACGGGACACAGTACGGGACGCAATACAGGACACAGTACAGGACACAGTACAGGACACAGTACAGGACACAATACAGGACACAGTACGGGACACAGTACAGGACACAGTACAGGGTACAGTACAGGACACAGTACAGGACACAGTACAGGATACAGTACAGGACACAGTACAGGGCACAGTACAGAACACAGTACAGAACACAGTACAGGACACAGTACAGGACACTAGTGAGATGGGGGTCAGCGGGGGGGACCACTAATCATAGCAGGGGACACAGAAGATTGACCCTTCCAGAAGTGTTGGGATTTCTCTTAATGGAGCTGCAGACAGCGACTCTCGGGACAGCACAGGTAAGTATTCCCAGTCTTCTTTACATGGACATCATTTATTGGCACTTTTTGGAAGGTAACAAAACAGGGTCACTTTTAAGGGTCACTTTGAAGCGAAAATGACTTTTCCATGGTAAAAGAGAAAAAAAAACTAACTTCTCAAAGACTTTGCAGGCACAGCAAGAGGCAGAATGTATTAAAAAATTACCAAAATTTATTAGAAATACATTCAAATATGACAAACATGGGAAAGCAATAAATACCACCCTCCGCATACAAGGAATCTACAGATACCCGATCCTATTGTATGGAGATTGCGAGCCACAAGTAGGTTGAAGTCCAACGATGGAGTCAATAGACATAGTGTCAATGTAGATCACCAAAGCGCGGCCCAATGTTGCTCCATATTTTAGCATCAACGTGTTTTGTGGGATAAATTTGCTTCTTCAGGACTGACTGGGTGGGTGCTGATAAACTTCAGGTATGGAGCAGGGGGGGGGGGCGATTGTAGATCAGGGGGGCCGGACATAGGGGCCATCTCAAAGGGAGATGAAAAATGTAGGACAAAACCCCAGGGGAGGGGTCCCCACTATTACCAGTACAGGAGCCACCCAGGCATAAGAGAATAGAGCATACTTTAGGGTCAACACGTCTCGCAGGATAAACTTCCTTCTTCAGGACTGATTGGGTGGGTGCTGTTCAGTGGCAGCCGGTGATATATATTGGGGGGGAGGGGCAGTAAACAATCCACCCATCCGCCACCACCCCCCCCCCTCCCGGACAAAAAATATACCACCAGTCACCACTGACCAGCACCCACCCAATCAGTCCTGAAGAAGCAAGTTTATCCTGTGAAATGCGTTGACGCTAAAGTATGGAGCAACATTGGGCCGCGCCTTGGTGATCTACATTGACACTATGTCTATTGACTCCATCGTTGGACCTCAACATACTTCATGACATATTGTGGCTCGCAATCTCCATACTATAGGATTGGGTATCTGTTGATTCCTTGAGGGTGTTTTTTTATTGCTTTTCCATGTTTGTCATATTTTAGTGCATTTCTAATAAATGTTGGTCGTTTTTGAATACATACCGCCTCATGCTGTGCCAGCAAAGTCCACCTTTTTTTGAGAAGTTAGTCTAGCTTCTTTTTCTATTATATGTGAATTTTTTGGATTTTGGCAAGGTGAGGGTCCTCCCCTTTATTTGGTATTTTCATGGTGTTACGCTTTAAGTTGGGTGTACAGTGATGGAAATATGGAACAGCAAATATGCAAAGAGAAATGCAAATGACTTTCTGTAAGTATTAGAATATTTTATAGTGAGTGCGGGTAGATATGACATGAAAAGTATTGCATCCAATCACAGGAGGTGTCAGAGAGGATGAAGAGGCAATCTGAGATAGGCAACGGATGGAAGGGAAAAGAGGAGAGACGGAGATTCGGGTCCAGAAGTCCAATCGCTTCATTCCCAGCCTCAAAGGTAAATGTGAAACGTCATCTAACTCTCCATTGGCTGAAAATTGATCCAGGTGACTGTCTGCCGGTAGATTAAGGCGGAACTCCAGACAAAAATGTTCAGTTTTGCACAGGGTGGGGGAGGGGGAAGAGTACCAGACAGACAGTGGCGTTGCTATGGGGGTGCAGAGGGTGGTGCGGCCCGCACCCAGGTGACACCCGCCAGAGGGTGACACCCGGCTCAGACTGGCACCGGAGCTGCATTGAGAGGGGCGCCACGAGGCAGAGACAGACTGGGGGCCCCAGAATCCAACTGTACCCCCCACACACAGCCCCACACGCCGCAATCACATCTCTGTCCCCGCCGTCTGCACTCACTGCTGCTTTCTCCTCGGCTCTGATGTCTACACAGGCCTGGAGCAAGAGCCAAGGAAGAGGAGGGACACCATTCATGCTACAGCACCTGCCACGAGTATTGCAGAGGAGGGGGACATAGCGGGTGGGGTGGGGGGACATTGGCAGGTAACAATTATGTTGCCAAGATTGATTTTAGGGGGGTTAGAGAATAGGTGCTAGGGGGTGCTCTGTTTTGCATGTGGGTTGTCGCCAGTCTCCAACCATGCCTGTGGTATGTTCCCAGTCTCCAACCATGCCTGTGGTATGTTCCCAGTCTCCAACCATGCCTGTGGTATGTTCCCAGTCTCCAACCATGCCTGTGGTATGTTCCCAGTCTCCAACCATGCCTGTGGGTTGTCCCCAGTCTCCAACCATGCCTGTGGTATGTCCTCAGTCTCCAATTATGCCTGTGGTATGTCCTCTCCCAGTCTCCAATAACACCTGCAGTATCTTCCAGGTTTTCAACCACACCTGTTGCATGTCCCAACTTTCCAATCACACCTGTGATATGCTCCCCTGTTCCAATCATGCCTGTGGTATGGCCCCCAGTCTTAATCACATCTATAGTATGTCTTAAGTCTCAAATTACACCTGCGGTATGCCCCGTGATTTCAACCATACCTGTGCTTTGCCCCCAGACTCCATCCATACCTTTGGTATGCCCTCGGTCTCCAGTCACACCTATAGTATGTTTCTAGTCTTCAACCACACCTGTGGGTTGTCCCCAGTCTCCAAACACACCTATAGTATTTTTCTAGTTTCCAGCCATGCCTGTAGTATGTCCCTAACCATGCCTGTGGTATGTCCCCAGTCTCCAACCATGCCTGTGGTATGTCCCCAGTCTCCAACCATGCCTGTGGTATGTCCTGAGTATCTAACCACGCCTGTGATATGTCCCCAGTCTCTAACCACGCCTGTGATATGTCCTTAGTCTCCAACCATGCCTGTGGTATGTCCTCAGTCTCCAACCATGCCTGTGGTATGTCCTCAGTCTCCAACCATGCCTGTGGTATGTCCCAGTCTCCAGCCACGCCTGTGGTATGTCCCCAGTCTCCAACCATGCCTGTGGTATGTCCCCAGTCTCCAACCACGCTTGTGTTATGTCCTCAGTCTCCAACCATGCCTGTGGTATGTTCTGAGTCTCTAACCATGCCTGTGGTATGTCCCCAGTCTCTAACCATGCCTGTGGTATGTCCCCAGTCTCCAACCATGCCTGTGGTATGTCCTCAGTCTCTAACCATGCCTGTGGTATGTCCCCAGTCTCCAACCACGCCTGTGATATGTCCCCAGTCTCCAACCACGCTTGTGTTATGTCCTCAGTCTCCAACCATGCCTGTGGTATGTTCTGAGTCTCTAACCATGCCTGTGGTATGTCCCCAGTCTCTAACCATGCCTGTGGTATGTCCCCAGTCTCCAACCATGCCTGTGGTATGTCCTCAGTCTCTAACCATGCCTGTGGTATGTCCCCAGTCCCTAACCATGCCTGTGGTATGTCCCCAGTCTCCAACCATGCCTGTTGTATGTCCTCAGTCCCTAACCATGCCTGTGGTATGTCCCCAGTCTCTAACCATGCCTGTGGTATGTCCCCAGTCTCTAACCATGCCTGTGGTATGTCCTCAGTCTCTAACCATGCCTGTGGTATGTCCCAGCCTCCAGCCACGCCTGTGGTATGTCCCCAGTCTCCAACCACGCCTGTGGTATGTCCCCAGTCTCCAACCACGCCTGTGGTATGTCCCCAGTCTCCAACCACGCCTGTGGTATGTCCCCAGTCTCCAACCACGCCTGCGGTATGTCCCCAGTCTCCAACCATGCCTGTGGTATGTCCTCAGTCTCTAACCATGCCTGTGGTATGTCCCAGCCTCCAGCCACGCCTGTGGTATGTCCCCAGTCTCCAACCACGCCTGTGGTATGTCCCCAGTCTCCAACCACGCCTGTGGTATGTCCCCAGTCTCCAACCACGCCTGTGGTATGTCCCCAGTCTCTAACCATGCATGTGGTATGTCCTCAGTCTCTAACCATGCCTGTGATATGTCCTCAGTCTCCAACTATGCCTGTGGTATGTCCCCAGTCTCTAACTATGCATGTGGTATGTCCTCAGTCTCTAACCACGCCTGTGGTATGTCCTCAGTCTCTAACCACGCCTGTGGTATGTCCCCAGTCTCTAACCACGCCTGTGGTATGTCCCCAGTCTCTAACTATGCATGTGGTATGTCCTCAGTCTCTAACCACGCCTGTGGTATGTCCTCAGTCTCTAACCACGCCTGTGGTATGTCCCCAGTCTCTAACTATGCATGTGGTATGTCCTCAGTCTCTAACCACGCCTGTGGTATGTCCTCAGTCTCTAACCACGCCTGTGGTATGTCCCCAGTCTCTAACCATGCATGTGGTATGTCCTCAGTCTCTAACCATGCCCGTGGTATGTCCTCAGTCTCTAACCCTGCCTATGTTTGTTCACACATACTAAAATTGAGAGCTATGCCCCCCCCCCCCCTGTTCTTTAGAATTATTACATTGTATCTATTGTTACAAAGACCTATGTATTTCCTATGCTCTTTGGCTCCATCTGGTGGCCACAGTGAGGTTTTTTAAAGAACATTAGTTCAGAAGAGAAAATACCCCAAAGAACATTTGTTTTTACCCAATTTGTGAGAATAAATGTGCATGTAGATTTACTGGATGGATTTAGAAATAGTCTGTAATGTTTTATCAGTGGGCACTGTGCTATTTACAATACATGTCTATACCATGCTGCTGGGCAGGGAAGTTTAGGTGTGGGGGGAGGGGGGGTGCCACCATTTCTGTTTTCTTCTCATCATTTTTTTTTATTATTTCAGTTCCAGCCTGATATTATGTTCTCCATGGCATGAATTCTCCGACCTCCCCGATGTATTCCCGCCCCATGCAAACCCACCTGACCGCCCATCAATCCTTTCCGTGTCCGGGCCGGGTGGGGGGCCGCGCAGCTGTCTGTGGCCTGCGATGAGATGGCGGTCCCAGGGGGGGCCTAGGCCCCTACGGTACCTCCATAGTAGTGATGGCATTTTATATCCAGATTTATAGACATAAGTATAAACATACCACCGCTCTGATATTTTGATATATGAATAAAATGTATTATTGTTTGTATTCACATTGAAGTGTCAGTTCTTCTGTCTGGAATTATATTCATCTCTATGTATGATAGAAGGTATTAATTATTATTTTTATTATTATTTTTTTTTTTTGCTGTTAAAATACCTCAAAAATTATTATTTATTATTATTATTTATTATTAAAAATAATAATAATATTTGAGGCATTTTAATACAACAGTAAATAATAATAATAATATTTATTAATAATAATAATTGATATTTTTATACAACAGGAAATCCATTCACCAATCACTGGACACCGATTGGTGGTTGAATAATTTGGTACTTTCGCTACACATTCAGCGTCCTGAAAATGAGGATTTTAGCCGGAGACCCTCCTTTTGCATATGGCAGCACCCAGGGGAAAGGGGGGGGGGGGACCGCTGAGGAAATTAAGAATTTATATTGGTAAATCAATCCACACTGATCAGCCATAACTTTTTGTGACCACCCACCTAATACTGAGTAAGTCCCCCTTTTCGTGACCCATAGAGGCACGGATTCCACTGGACCTCAGGAAACAAAGATACCAACATCCTATCTCCTGAGGTAAGTTGTCAGATGCAAAACCTTGCCAGTAACCTTAAATCGAGAATAAGAGGTCCAAAAATGCATCAGAAAATCCAAAGCCAACCTCATGAGTCTGGGAGCCAGAGGGTCCAAACCCTTTCACATAGGGGGGTGATGAGGGAGAAAGGAGGCGCGGGACCTAACGCATGAATCAAGTTGATGATAAATAAAGTTTATTCTAAACAAATAAATGAATACAACGAAAAATGACCACGTGTTCATAAAAACAGGTTACAATATTCTCATTTGATAAACCGGTGGAAATGATTAAAAAACCCATGCAAGGGTCTAGGCTGAATCAATGGCTAACGTGTTTCGAGGGGATTCCTCTTCATCAGAGCCTTGGAAGGCAGAAAATGGTCTGTATCATGTGGTGGGTTTAAATAGACGATGACTGTGTGGGAGATGTGTCACATGACAGATGGTGGATTCTCCTCTGTACTAGTGGTGTTCCCATCCACATCACAGCGCTCTCAGGTTCTGTGCTGTGTGTACGATAATTGTAGTTCATTAGTTGTTAATGTTGGTCATCTGGACCTGCACACTATGATGGCTGGAGACCATCATAGGATCGTGAAGAATGAGAAAGGAAAGCACTCACAACGCCACATCCGTAAATTGAAGGAGGGAAAAAGGGGTACTAAACAAGTAACCAAAGGCAATGGCGACCCTAGGGGGGGCCAGAGGGGGCCCTGACCCCCCCAACATTATGCTGGGCCCCACCATGTGCCCCCCCAAAAAAAAAAAATTTTTTATTTTTATTTTTTATTTTTATTTTTTTTACAAAAAGGCAATTTCTTTTTGTTTGTATTCATATCGGATGTGCCGCATCTTACTCAGGCCACCGCTGGAGTAACACAGTCTCTATTGAGAGGGAGAACTTCCCCAGTCAGCTCCTGCGGGTGATTCCTCCCCCCTCCCTCTGTTCGCTGACACTGCATAATGCGAGCTCTCACACAACCACGGCCGCCCGATCTGCTCCTTCCCCTGCATCCTCATTGGCAGGGAGAAGAGCGAGTTGCAGGAAGCACTCCCCTAGGACTCTCAGTTACTGAAAAAACAGACTGATTTCTCCCATCCTTAGGACAGGAGAACGAGCCTGTACATTCCAAGAAATGCCAGACCAGCGCTGTCAATAGCAGGGGCAGGACAGCAAGAGGAGGCTGGGGAACCCCACAGTGGCAGAACACCAGGGCCCGGTGGCAAGACAACCTTTGCAACCCTGATAGTTCTCCCACTGCTTTGGACCCTTATATTTTCTTGGTATGCTGGTGACAAATATCTCTTGTTCTCTGTCACCCTGGGGGGGGGGGGGGGCCAATACAGTAGGAAGGGAGCTCACTGCAGAACATGTGGAAGGGCCGTTGTGGGATCGTAGTAAATTGGTAAAGGGCCCCAGGATAGATAAAATATCTATCTATCTATCTATTTGCATTTTATATTGCCCCCCTATTTTTGTCCCTGTCCCCCCATGTGCCCCCCCTAAATATGAAAGCTGGAGACGCCACTGACCAAAGGTCGGACTTTAGAGGCATGGAAACAATAGAGAAATAACAAAAATAATATTTATTGAAAAAAGTACATGGTATAGTCACAGTGTTCAAAAAGATTAAAAATCATATAAAATGATACAATTTGTACAATGAGCCCTTGTGAGTCTATGCGTTTCGCCGTTGGGCTTCTTCAGGACTCGATCAAGGTTCAGAGACGTAACAAAGAAAAAAAAAAGAGGAGAGCGAATCTCACTGTCTTAAGGTGGACTAGGCCTCATGTACAAAGCCGGAAGGTTTCCAAAAATGTGGAATGCTTCTAGCAAGCTGTGAAAAAGTAAACAGCGCGCAACTGGTTTTTGTTACAGCAGGGCAGGTGTGCGTCTCGTGTCAAAAAGTGATAATAACCACCAGAAAGATAACGCTGGAAAATCCAGGATCCAATAGGGAAAAGCACTAGTGAAGCTCAATAACGCTAGCGGCATGTAATACAACCCAACTAGCATACAATGGCCATAGAAGAAGGATATGAATACTGAGCCCCCTGGGAGACAGCCTGGTGCTGTACACCATCATAGGATCAGATTCAGCACACTACAGCACTCTGACAGGAGGATCGTAGGGTCAGCCAACGATCGATTCAGACCTGTAGCCTCTTTATACAAGCTGCTACTCCTTCACCAGCAGGTGTGCAGATCAAGGTGACCAACGTTAACAACTAATGAACTATCAAATGAGAACATTCTAACCCGTTTTTATGAACACGTAGTCATTTTCATTGTATCCATTTATTTGTTTAGAATAAACTTTATTTATCAACTTGATTCGTGCGTTAGATCCCGCGCCTCCTTTCTCCCTCATCACCCAGCTTGTCCAGACTTCCCCCAGTCAGTTCAGGCAGCGGGACACGCATGTTCTCTTCACATAATATATTATATCATTTGAAAATGTTACCATTTTGTACTAAAACTGCCGCCACGAGCGCAGGAGAAGATCTTTCCTGTCTACACCTTTCACATAGGGATCCCACAGATCACTGACAAGTTTTAATATGATCCAGGAAAGTTCTCACTTCATTGGGCCTAGGTCAATCAGGGGCCTAGGTCAATCACGGGCCTAGGTCAATCACGGGCCTAGGTCAATCACGGGTCTAGCTCAATCACGGGTCTAGCTCAATCACAGGTCTAGGTCAATCACGGGCCTAGGTCAATCACAGGTCTAGGTCAATCACAGGTCTAGGTCAATCAGGGGCCTAGGTAAATCAAGGGTCTAGGTCAATCACGGGCCTAGGTCAATCACGGGCCTAGGTCAATCAGGGGCCTAGGTCAATCACGGGCCTAGGTCAATCAGGGGCCTAGGTCAATCACGGGCCTAGGTCAATCACGGGCCTAGGTCAATAACGGGTCTAGGTCAATCACGGGTCTAGGTCAATCACGGGTCTAGGTCAATCACGGGTCTAGGTCAATCACAGGTCTAGGTCAATCAAGCAGTAGCGATAATTACAGGCGCATCTCATGAAATTAGAATATCATAAGAAAGTTCATTTATTTCAGAAATTCAATTCAAAAAGTGAAACTCCTATATATTATATAAATGCCTCACATAGAGAGTGATATATTTGAAGCACTTTTTTTTGATGATTATGGCTCACAGCGAGTGACCACCCAAAATTCAGTATCTCAGAAAATTAGAATATTACATGAGACCAATAGAAAAAAATGTTTTTTTTTATACAGAAATGATGTCTTAGTGAGAAGTCTCTCCATGTACAGTATAGTAAAGTCTCTCCATGTACAGTATAGTAAAGTCTCTCCATGTACAGTATAGTAAAGTCTCTCCATGTACAGTATAGTAAAGTCTTCCCATGTACAGTATAGTAAAGTCTGCCCATGTACAGTATAGTAAAGTCTCCCCATGTACAGTATAGTAAAGTCTGCCCATGTACAGTATAGTAAAGTCTGCCCATGTACAGTATAGTAAAGTCTGCCCATGTACAGTATAGTAAAGTCTCTCCATGTACAGTATAGTAAAGTCTTCCCATGTACAGTATAGTAAAGTCTCTCCATGTACAGTATAGTAAAGTCTCTCCATGTACAGTATAGTAAAGTCTCTCCATGTACAGTATAGTAAAGTCTCCCCATGTACAGTATAGTAAAGTCTCTCCATGTACAGTATAGTAAAGTCTCTCCATGTACAGTATAGTAAAGTCTCTCCATGTACAGTATAGTAAAGTCTCTCCATGTACAGTATAGTAAAGTCTCTCCATGTACAGTATAGTAAAGTCTCCCCATGTACAGTATAGTAAAGTCCTCCCATGTACAGTATAGTAAAGTCTCTCCATGTACAGTATAGTAAAGTCTCTCCATGTACAGTATAGTAAAGTCTCCCCATGTACAGTATAGTAAAGTCTGTCCATGTACAGTATAGTAAAGTCTCTCCATGTACAGTATAGTAAAGTCTCTCCATGTACAGTATAGTAAAGTCTCCCCATGTACAGTATAGTAAAGTCCTCCCATGTACAGTATAGTAAAGTCTCTCCATGTACAGTATAGTAAAGTCTCCCCATGTACAGTATAGTAAAGTCTCCCCATGTACAGTATAGTAAAGTCTCCCCATGTACAGTATAGTAAAGTCTTTCCATGTACAGTATAGTAAAGTCTCCCCATGTACAGTATAGTAAAGTCTCTCCATGTACAGTATAGTAACGTCTCCCCATGTACAGTATAGTAAAGTCTGTCCATGTACAGTATAGTAAAGTCTGTCCATGTACAGTATAGTAAAGTCTGCCCATGTACAGTATAGTAAAGTCTGTCCATGTACAGTATAGTAAAGTCTCTCCATGTACAGTATAGTAAAGTCTGCCCATGTACAGTATAGTAAAGTCTGTCCATGTACAGTATAGTAAAGTCTCTCCATGCACAGTATAGTAAAGTCTCTCCATGTACAGTATAGTAAAGTCTCTCCATGTACAGTATAGTAAAGTCTGTCCATGTACAGTATAGTAAAGTCTCCCCATGTACAGTATAGTAAAGTCTTCCCATGTACAGTATAGTAAAGTCTCTCCATGTACAGTATAGTAAAGTCTCTCCATGTACAGTATAGTAAAGTCTCCCCATGTACAGTATAGTAAAGTCTCTCCATGTACAGAATAGTAAAGTCTGTCCATGTACAGTATAGTAAAGTCTCTCCATGTACAGTATAGTAAAGTCTCTCCATGTACAGTATAGTAAAGTCTCCCCATGTACAGTATAGTAAAGTCTGTCCATGTACAGTATAGTAAAGTCTGTCCATGTACAGTATAGTAAAGTCTCCCCATGTACAGTATAGTAAAGTCTTCCCATGTACAGTATAGTAAAGTCTCTCCATGTACAGTATAGTAAAGTCTCTCCATGTACAGTATAGTAAAGTCTCTCCATGTACAGTATAGTAAAGTCTCTCCATGTACAGTATAGTAAAGTCTCCCCATGTACAGTATAGTAAAGTCTGTCCATGTACAGTATAGTAAAGTCTCTCCATGTACAGTATAGTAAAGTCTGTCCATGTACAGTATAGTAAAGTCTCCCCATGTACAGTATAGTAAAGTCTGTCCATGTACAGTATAGTAAAGTCTCTCCATGTACAGTATAGTAAAGTCTCCCCATGTACAGTATAGTAAAGTCTGTCCATGTACAGTATAGTAAAGTCTGCCCATGTACAGTATAGTAAAGTCTCTCCATGTACAGTATAGTAAAGTCTCTCCATGTACAGTATAGTAAAGTCTCTCCATGTACAGTATAGTAAAGTCTGCCCATGTACAGTATAGTAAAGTCTTCCCATGTACAGTATAGTAAAGTCTGCCCATGTACAGTATAGTAAAGTCTGCCCATGTACAGTATAGTAAAGTCTCTTCATGTACAGTATAGTAAAGTCTTCCATGTACAGTATAGTAAAGTCTGTCCATGTACAGTATAGTAAAGTCTCCCCATGTACAGTATAGTAAAGTCTTCCCATGTACAGTATAGTAAAGTCTCTCCATGTACAGTATAGTAAAGTCTCTCCATGTACAGTATAGTAAAGTCTCTCCATGTACAGTATAGTAAAGTCTCTCCATGTACAGTATAGTAAAGTCTCCCCATGTACAGTATAGTAAAGTCTTCCCATGTACAGTATAGTAAAGTCTGTCCATGTACAGTATAGTAAAGTCTGCCCATGTACAGTATAGTAAAGTCTCTCCATGTACAGTATAGTAAAGTCTCTCCATGTACAGTATAGTAAAGTCTCTCCATGTACAGTATAGTAAAGTCTCTCCATGTACAGTATAGTAAAGTCTGCCCATGTACAGTATAGTAAAGTCTCCCCATGTACAGTATAGTAAAGTCTCTCCATGTACAGTATAGTAAAGTCTTCCCATGTACAGTATAGTAAAGTCTCTCCATGTACAGTATAGTAAAGTCTCTCCATGTACAGTATAGTAAAGTCTTCCCATGTACAGTATAGTAAAGTCTCTCCATGTACAGTATAGTAAAGTCTCTCCATGTACAGTATAGTAAAGTCTCCCCATGTACAGTATAGTAAAGTCTGCCCATGTACAGTATAGTAAAGTCTCCCCATGTACAGTATAGTAAAGTCTCTCCATGTACAGTATAGTAAAGTCTCTCCATGTACAGTATAGTAAAGTCTGTCCATGTACAGTATAGTAAAGTCTCTCCATGTACAGTATAGTAAAGTCTGTCCATGTACAGTATAGTAAAGTCTCTCCATGTACAGTATAGTAAAGTCTGTCCATGTACAGTATAGTAAAGTCTCTCCATGTACAGTATAGTAAAGTCTCTCCATGTACAGTATAGTAAAGTCTCTCCATGTACAGTATAGTAAAGTCTCTCCATGTACAGTATAGTAAAGTCTTCCCATGTACAGTATAGTAAAGTCTCTCCATGTACAGTATAGTAAAGTCTCTCCATGTACAGTATAGTAAAGTCTCTCCATGTACAGTATAGTAAAGTCTCTCCATGTACAGTATAGTAAAGTCTTCCCATGTACAGTATAGTAAAGTCTCTCCATGTACAGTATAGTAAAGTCTCTCCATGTACAGTATAGTAAAGTCTTCCCATGTACAGTATAGTAAAGTCTGCCCATGTACAGTATAGTAAAGTCTCTCCATGTACAGTATAGTAAAGTCTCTCCATGTACAGTATAGTAAAGTCTCTCCATGTACAGTATAGTAAAGTCTGTCCATGTACAGTATAGTAAAGTCTCCCCATGTACAGTATAGTAAAGTCTTCCCATGTACAGTATAGTAAAGTCTGTCCATGTACAGTATAGTAAAGTCTGTCCATGTACAGTATAGTAAAGTCTGTCCATGTACAGTATAGTAAAGTCTCCCCATGTACAGTATAGTAAAGTCTTCCCATGTACAGTATAGTAAAGTCTGTCCATGTACAGTATAGTAAAGTCTCCCCATGTACAGTATAGTAAAGTCTCTCCATGTACAGTATAGTAAAGTCTCTCCATGTACAGTATAGTAAAGTCTGTCCATGTACAGTATAGTAAAGTCTTCCCATGTACAGTATAGTAAAGTCTGCCCATGTACAGTATAGTAAAGTCTCTCCATGTACAGTATAGTAAAGTCTCTCCATGTACAGTATAGTAAAGTCTCTCCATGTACAGTATAGTAAAGTCTCTCCATGTACAGTATAGTAAAGTCTCTCCATGTACAGTATAGTAAAGTCTGTCCATGTACAGTATAGTAAAGTCTCTCCATGTACAGTATAGTAAAGTCTGTCCATGTACAGTATAGTAAAGTCTCTCCATGTACAGTATAGTAAAGTCTGTCCATGTACAGTATAGTAAAGTCTTCCCATGTACAGTATAGTAAAGTCTGCCCATGTACAGTATAGTAAAGTCTCTCCATGTACAGTATAGTAAAGTCTCTCCATGTACAGTATAGTAAAGTCTCTCCATGTACAGTATAGTAAAGTCTCTCCATGTAGAGTATAGTAAAGTCTCTCCATGTACAGTATAGTAAAGTCTCTCCATGTACAGTATAGTAAAGTCTCTCCATGTACAGTATAGTAAAGTCTGTCCATGTACAGTATAGTAAAGTCTTCCCATGTACAGTATAGTAAAGTCTGCCCATGTACAGTATAGTAAAGTCTCTCCATGTACAGTATAGTAAAGTCTCCCCATGTACAGTATAGTAAAGTCTGTCCATGTACAGTATAGTAAAGTCTTCCCATGTACAGTATAGTAAAGTCTCCCCATGTACAGTATAGTAAAGTCTCTCCATGTACAGTATAGTAAAGTCTCTCCATGTACAGTATAGTAAAGTCTCTCCATGTACAGTATAGTAAAGTCTGTCCATGTACAGTATAGTAAAGTCTCTCCATGTACAGTATAGTAAAGTCTCTCCATGTACAGTATAGTAAAGCCTCTCCATGTACAGTATAGTAAAGTCTGTCCATGTACAGTATAGTAAAGTCTGTCCATGTACAGTATAGTAAAGTCTCCCCATGTACAGTATAGTAAAGTCTCTCCATGTACAGTATAGTAAAGTCTTCTCATGTACAGTATAGTAAAGTCTGTCCATGTACAGTATAGTAAAGTCTCCCCATGTACAGTATAGTAAAGTCTCTCCATGTACAGTATAGTAAAGTCTTCTCATGTACAGTATAGTAAAGTCTCTCCATGTACAGTATAGTAAAGTCTTCTCATGTACAGTATAGTAAAGTCTCCCCATGTACAGTATAGTAAAGTCTCCCCATGTACAGTATAGTAAAGTCTGTCCATGTACAGTATAGTAAAGTCTCTCCATGTACAGTATAGTAAAGTCTCCCCATGTACAGTATAGTAAAGTCTGTCCATGTACAGTATAGTAAAGTCTCTCCATGTACAGTATAGTAAAGTCTTCCCATGTACAGTATAGTAAAGTCTCTCCATGTACAGTATAGTAAAGTCTCTCCATGTACAGTATAGTAAAGTCTCTCCATGTACAGTATAGTAAAGTCTTCTCATGTACAGTATAGTAAAGTCTCTCCATGTACAGTATAGTAAAGTCTCTCCATGTACAGTATAGTAAAGTCTGCCCATGTACAGTATAGTAAAGTCTCTCCATGTACAGTATAGTAAAGTCTGCCCATGTACAGTATAGTAAAGTCTCTCCATGTACAGTATAGTAAAGTCTTCCCATGTACAGTATAGTAAAGTCTCTCCATGTACAGTATAGTAAAGTCTCTCCATGTACAGTATAGTAAAGTCTCTCCATGTACAGTATAGTAAAGTCTTCTCATGTACAGTATAGTAAAGTCTCTCCATGTACAGTATAGTAAAGTCTCTCCATGTACAGTATAGTAAAGTCTGCCCATGTACAGTATAGTAAAGTCTCTCCATGTACAGTATAGTAAAGTCTTCCCATGTACAGTATAGTAAAGTCTCTCCATGTACAGTATAGTAAAGTCTCTCCATGTACAGTATAGTAAAGTCTCCCCATGTACAGTATAGTAAAGTCTCTCCATGTACAGTATAGTAAAGTCTCTCCATGTACAGTATAGTAAAGTCTCTCCATGTACAGTATAGTAAAGTCTCTCCATGTACAATATAGTAAAGTCTCTCCATGTACAGTATAGTAAAGTCTCTCCATGTACAGTATAGTAAAGTCTCTCCATGTACAGTATAGTAAAGTCTCTCCATGTACAGTATAGTAAAGTCTGCCCATGTACAGTATAGTAAAGTCTGCCCATGTACAGTATAGTAAAGTCTCTCCATGTACAGTATAGTAAAGTCTTCCCATGTACAGTATAGTAAAGTCTCTCCATGTACAGTATAGTAAGTGGGCCCCCAAATTTTGTCCATCTCCCTATATGAATCAGTATAGAGTATATTGTACCCCTACCCATTCTCCAAAAAAAAAGTGTAAAAAAAAAGACAGGAGCCTTTAATAAACAAAAATCAATGCCCCCTGATGTAGATCCATCATCCATCATGACTCCCACCGCACCACCAGACCCGGAAAAAAGGACTCTCCGCCTGCGACAAAGGCTACCTGCCAAATGCCATCAGGGTACACCGTCCTTTAACGGCAATTTTTCACTGTGTGTGCTAAGGATGTGGAACTCCCTTCCACAATCGGTGGTGTAAGCAGTATTGTTAGTTTTAAAAGACTCTTGGATGCGCATCCTAGGGAGCACAACATTCAGGGATATGAGAAATGATTATCTACACAAGCACTCACCCACACACACCAACACACACCCACCAACACACACACCTACCAACACCAACACCAACACACACCCACCAACACCAACACACACACACCAACACACACCCACCAACACACACGCCTACCAACACCAACACACACCCACCAACACACACCCACCAACACACACACACCCACAAACACACCAACACACACCCACACATACCCACTCACACCAACACACACCCAGACCCACCCACACACACCAACACAGATTGACCTGGATGGACTATTGTCTTTATTTAACCTTATCTACTATGTAACTATGTATGTAACATTGCCCAAAGCATCACACTGCCTCCGCCGGCTTGTCTTCTTCCCATACTCCATCCTGGTGCCATCTCTTCCCCAGGTAAGTGACCCACCGGCCATCCCCATGATTCATCAGACCAGGCCACCTTCTTCCATTGCTCCATGCTCCAGTTCTGATGATCACATGGCCATTGTAGGCACTTTTGGCTGTGGACTTGGGTCAGCATGGACACCCTGACCGGACTGCAACTACACTGCCCCCCATACACAACAAACTGCAATTAACATTTTTTCTGCTTTCAATACATTGACTTCGGGGACAACATGTTCAGCTGCTGCCTAATATAGTCTACCAACTTTTAGATGCCATTGTAATGAGATAATCAATGTTATTGACTTCACCTGTAAGTGTGCATAGTTATGGCTGATCGGGGTATGTAAAGGTGTCTGGACTTCCCCAGACACTCTATTGTTCTATTTCATAATCGCAGTACAGAGAACATTTTTCCAGTCTTTTAAAGTGTACCGGTTATTTTTTTCTAAGCCCTGTCTCTGTGGCATACTATCACTGACTGAGGGAACATGGAAGGAGAGTGAAGGGTCTAGCCAGTGGCGTCGCTACGGGGTGGCTTTTGGAGCTATAGCCCCTAATCTGGGGCCAATAGCCCCGAGTCTCCTAGAGACCGCCGTGGCCTCTCTGTAGCCAGGCCGCGAGTGCAGCGGGCAGCACCGGTGAGCGGGCAGGCAGCACGGGAGAGCAGAGAGATGACATCATCTTTCACTGCCCACCCTCGCTCTGGTGACCCTGATGTAAGGAGCGGCTCTCTGGGGACTCTGAGGTAAGGAGGGGCACTCTGGTGACCCTGATGTAAGTGGGGGGCACTCTGGGGACCCTGATGTACGTGGGGGGCTCTCTGGGGACCCCGATGTAGGGGGGGGCTCTCTGGGGACCCTGATGTAAGTGGGGGAGGCACTCTGGGGACCCTGATGCAAGAGGGAGGCTCTCTGGGGACTCTGGTGTAAGTAGGGGCTCTCTGGGGGACCCTGATGTAAGTGGGGGCTCCTTGGGGACCCTGATGTAAGGAAGGGGCTCTCTGGGGACCCTAATGTAAGGAAGGTGATCTCTAGGGACCATGATGTAAGGGGGGCTCTCTGGGGACCCTGATGTAAGGGGGAGGCTCTCTGGGGACCCTGATGTAAGGGGGGCTCTCTGGGGACCCTGATGTAAGGGGGGGGCTCTATGGGAACCCTGATGTAAGGGGAGGCTCTCTAGGGACCCTGATGTAAGGGGGAGGCTCTCTGGGGACCCTGATGTAAGTGGAAGGCTCTTTGGGGACCCTGATGTAGTGAGTGGACGCGGGCCCTTTGGGGACCCTGATGTAAGGAGGGCTCTCTTGGGACCCTGATGTAAGGGGGCTCTCTTGGGACCCTGATGTAATGATAATATGTATAATATATAATGCAGCATATATATGGAAGTGGTGGTGCGGCTCCTCCTCCACAGTCCAGGAAGTAGATGGTAATCCTGGATGATGCCTGGAAAAAGATGGTGTCATCCTTCTGGAGAGAAAAGCAGATGAAAGTCATGTTGGGGGGAGTATTGTGATCCCTGTAAGAGGAAATCAATGCCTGGAAGGGGTACACTGACACGTTACTCAGAATATATGGATTTAACACGACATAATACTGTATATCTGACACTAGACTGGATACCGGATGGAATAAAGGAGCATGAACAAAAGTATAGAAGATAATATAACACGATAGTCGGCACTGATGTATGAAGGACAGAAAGCAAAAATGCAGCCAATCAGTCACAGGCGATTGAAAATAAGCAAGACCAGCGATTGGCTGCCAGTCTGTTGCTGTCTTTTGTCGTTGATCGATTTGACCATTTTGTGGAATAAAACACTAATCATTTATCTTTATTGATGTGTAGTATCCTGGGAACTCTGTGCATGTTTGGAAGTTCTCAAGAGGGTTCTCCATCATTGATAGCCCCCTGTAGTATTCTTTGATCCCTGTGTATTTTTGGAGGTTCTCGGGATTGTTCTCCATCATTGATAGACCCCTGTAGTATCCGGTGACCTCTGTGTATTTTTGGAGGTTCTCAGGAGGTTTCTCCATCATTGATAACCCCCTTGTAGTATCCTGTGGTCTCTGTGCATGGTTGGAGGTTCTTGAGAGGGTACTTTATCATTGATAATCCCCTGTATCCTTTGACCTCTGTGCATTTTTGGAGGTTCTCTGGAGGGTTCTCCATCATTGATAGCCCTCTGTAGTAACCTGTGATCTCTTAATGTTTGGAGGTTCTCGGGAGGGTTCTCCATCATTGATAGCCGGGCTATCAATGATGGAGAACCCTCCCGAGAACCTTCAAACATTAAGAGATCACAGGTTACTACAGGGGGCTATCATAGCCCCCTGTAGTAACCTGTGATCTCTTAATGTTTGGAGGTTCTCGGGAGGGTTCTCCATCATTGGTAGCCCCCTGTAATATCCTGTGATCTCTGTGTATTTTGGAGGTTTTAAGGAGGCTACTCCAGTGTTAATAGCCCCTATAGTATTCTATGATCTCTGTGTATTTTGGAGGTTCACAGGAGGCTACTCCATCATTGATAGCTCTCTGTAGTTTCCTGTGGTCTCTGTGTAAGTTTTGAGGTTCTCAGTCGGGTACTCCATCGTTGATAGTCCTCTGTATTATCCTCTGATCTTTGTGTATGTTTGGAGGGTCTCAGGATGGGACTCCATCATTGATAGCCCCCTTGTAGTGTCCTGTGATCTCTGTGTATTTTTGGAGGTTAGGGTTAGGGCTGTGAATAAGCACCTGCCTTAACGGTGTGAAATGCGTTAGCGGTTTTAGCCCTGCTGTATGGATCTACATTAAATAAAGGAATTATTTTCATTGGAGTGCGGCCATCCGGACTTTTTTTTTGTTCTTTACATATGGTTGTATACTGAGCCGCACCCACACCTGAAGAGGTACGAGATAATTGGGAACAGACGCCTGGAGCGGGTTCGCCTCAATTTTTGGAGGTTCTCGGGAGGGGTTTTCATCATTGGTAGCCATCTGTAGTATCATGTGATCTCCATATATTTTGGAGGTTTTAAGGAGGCTACTCCATCATTGATAGCCCCCTGTAGTATCCTGTGGTCTCTGTGCATGTTTGGAGGTTGTCAGGAGGGTACACCATCATTGATAGTCCAATGAAGTATCCTGTAATCTCTGTGTAAGTTTTGAGGTTCTCAGTCGGGTACTCCATTGTTGATAGTCCCCTGTATTATCTTGTGATCTTTGTGTATGTTTGGAGCTTCTCGGGAGGGGACTCCATCATTGATAGCCCCCCGTAGTATCCTGTGATTTCTGTGTAAGTTTGGAAGTTCCCGGGAGGGTTCTCCATAGTTGATAGCCCCCTGTGGTATCCTGTTATCTCTGTGTATTTTTGAAAGTTCTCAGGAGGGTTCTCCTCTGTGTATGATCACAATAAGATGAGTCTCTTCTCCTGAAGGGTACCCCATCATTGATAGCCCCTTGCAGTATCCTGGGAACTTTGTGTTTGTTTGGAAGCTCTCAGGAGGGTTCTCCATCATTGATAGTCCCCCTGTAGTATCCTGTGATCTCTGTGTGTATTTATGTAGGTTCCTGGGAAGGTTGTCCATCTTTGATAGCCCCCTGTAGTATCCTATGATCTCTGTGTATTTTGGAAGGTTATCGGGAGGGTTCTCCATCATTGATGGCCCCCTGTAGTATCCTGTGATCTCTGTGTATTTTGGAAGGTTCTCAGGAGGGTTCTCCATCATTGATGGCCCCCTGTAGTATCCTGTGATCCAGGGCCATTGATAAGGGGGTACCACAAGTCCTCCTGTACAAGGCCCAGGCAGCAGGGGGAATCAGATGTGGGCAGGTCAGGGAGGATGATCGGTGCTGCAGGGGTGCAATTACAGGAACGATGCATTCCAGCAGCTGAAAGGCAGTTTTTCCCCTTGTCCCAGAAGCTTTCAGCTGCTGCAGGGAGAGACACACAGGGCATCGTTCCTGTAATTGCACTGACCATCCTCCCGGTCCTGCCCACATCTGATTCCCCCTGCTGTGGGGGTGCAATTTTCAGGATGGAGAGCGGGGGAAGTGGCCTGTAAATAAGTACAGAGGTCAGGGGTACACTATGCACAAAGCACAGGGGTCAGATGTAAAAAACGCACAGTGTGCTGAGGTCAGACAAGTTCCTTACCACAACACAAAGCCCCTCTTCACTCCCTGAAATGTACTTACCTTGGCATTGCTTTGCGTCTGACGTTGAGTGCCCCGATTCTTGATGCCAAAACAGCCCACGTTTTTCCTTAAATTGTGTGCTTTAGCAGCTTGTAGCTCCCGTCCCCCCACCACCTGTCAGACTTGTGCCCATCAATTGCAGCCACTGTGCCCATCAGTGCCCATCATATACAGCCACTGTGCCCATCATATACAGCCACTGTGCCCATCATATGCAGCCACTGTGCCCATCAAATGCAGCCACTGTGCCCATCATATGCAGCCACTGTGCCCCCATAAAATTAAGCCACTGTGCCCATTAAATGCAACCACTGTGCCCATCATATGCAGCCACTGTGCCCATCAAATGCAGCCACTGTGCCCATCATATGCAGCCACTGTGCCCCCATAAAATTAAGCCACTGTGCCCATTAAATGCAACCACTGTGCCCATCATATGCAGCCACTGTGCCCATTAAATGCCATCAAACACAGCCTCAACGTGCCCATCATATGCAGCCACTGTGAGGCCCGCCCGCCCGCTCTTTGTCTGACCGGCACGTACCCCATTTTGATGGCGGGTCAGGCAGCGGGTGATGGCGGCGAGCTGTGGGACATGCAGTGGGTCAGGCGGCGGCTCCTGTATCCCCCATGGTTCCTGTGCGTCTCATCTTCCATTCCTCTAGGCGTCCAATAGTAATGCCTGTGCCTTCAGCCAATCAGGTGACGGGTATTAGATCCGCGCTTCCTGATTGGCGAAGAGGCGGTTCAGTGTTAGAAAAGCAAATATTAATGTCTAACACACCTGGGTGGGCTCCGAACACAATGTTCTGTGCTCCGAGTTTTGCGCTCTAATCAGGTGCTTCAAAAGAAACCCCCCCGCCGCTGGAATTCAGGTGCCTGGCGTCCGAGAAGGGTCCGGACGCCTGAATAGGGGGTGGCAGTGGGGGCCATAGATAGATTCATTCAATGTATGACTATCCATTCTACATATAGTGGGGTGGCGTGATAGAGGGGGCGGCGCCCTTAATGGACGCCCCCCCCCCCTGGTTGGGACTCAGGGTGCTCTCATAGATTTGGGGTACATGCCCCCGGTGCCCAGCGCTAGTGAGGTTTATGGATAGGATTGAGTGTGACCCAACACACATCCAGATTTCCTCTATTCTAACTAAACACAATAGTCCCGCCTACACTTGGCTATTAAAAATCATGGGTGGAATATCCGCCATTCTGCCTGCGGTTCCATGCCCCTGGGTGCCATTCATACTAAATGGTGCGATCGTCACGCAACCAAATCGCACAGTAATCACAGCAAAACAGCGACTTTAAAAATCGTGCGAAGCTCGTTGCCCAAAAAGGAGCTTCTCCTATGTGTCAAACGCAGATAGGGGGGCCTTATTCCTGACACTGAAAATCACCCACAGAAAATCCCCAGCAGGAACGCAAGTCCCCACCATGTGAACCCCGCCGTGTGAACCCCACCATGTAGACCCCCGCCATATGAACGCCCACCGTGTGAACCCCATCATGTGAACCCCCGCCATGTGAACCCCGCCATGTGAACCCCACCGTGTGACCCCCCCGCCATATGAACACCCGCCATGTGAACGCCGCCAAGTGAACCCCCGCTATATGAACCCCTCCATGTGAACCCCACCATGTGAACCCCGCTGTGTGAACCCCACCATGTGAACCCCACCATACTCGGCCATGTGAACCCTGCCGTGTGAACCCCACCATGTGAACCCCCCCATGTGAACCCCCCACGTGAACCCCACCGTGTAAACCCCGCCGAGTGAACCCCGCCAAGTGAACCCCTGCCGTGTGAACCCCACCATGTGAACACCCGCCATGTGAACCCCACTAGGTGAACCCCACCAAGTGAACCCCGTCATATGAACCCCACCATGTGAACCCCCACCATGTGAACCCCCCACGTGAACCCCACTATGTGAACCCCACCAACTGAACCCCGTCATATGAACCCCACCATGTGAACCCCCCACGTGAACCCCGCCATGTGAACCCTGCCATGTGAACCCCGCTGTGCGAACCCCCGCCATGTGAATCCCACTGTGTGAACCCCGCCGTGTGAACCCCACCGTGTGAACCCCGCCATGTGAACCCCACCGTGTGAACCCCGCCAAGTGAACCCCGCCATGTGAACCCCACCATGTGAACCCCACCATACTCCGCTATGTGAACCCCCCATGTGAACCCTGCCGTGTGAACCACCGCTGTGTGAACCCCCGCCATGTGAACCCTGCCGTGTGAACCCCACCATGTGAACCCCACCGTGTGAACCACCGCCATGCGAACCCCGCCATGTGAACCCCCCGTGGGAACTCCGCCATGTGAACCCCATGTGAACCCCACCGTGTGAACCACCGCTGTGTGAACCCCGCCGTGTGAACTCCGTCGTGCGAACCCCCACCATGTGAACCCCGCCATGTGAACCACCGCTGTGTCAACCCCCGCCATGTGAACCCCACCATGTGAACCACCGCTGTGTGAACCCCCGCCGTGTGAACCCCCGCCGTGTGAACCCCCGCCATGTGAACCCCGTCGTGTGAACCCCGCCATGTGAACCCCGCCATGTGAACACCGTGTGAACCACCGCTGTGTGAACCCCGCCGTGTGAACCCCGCCGTGTGAACCCCGCCGTGTGAACCCCGCCATGTGAACACCGTGTGAACCACCGCTGTGTGAACCCCGCCACGTGAACCCCGCCGTGTGAACCCCGCCGTGTGAACCCCGCCATGTGAACCCCCGCCATGTGAATCCCGCCATGTGAACCCCGCCGTGTGAACCCCGCCATGTGAATCCCGCCATGTGAACCCCGCCGTGTGAACCCCGCCATGTGAACCCCCGCCGTGTGAACCCCACCGTGTGAACCCCGCCGTGTGAACCCCGCCGTGTGAATCCCGCCATGTGAACCCCGCCGTGTGAACCCCACCGTGTGAACCACCGCCATGCGAACCCCGCCATGTGAACCCTGCCATGAGAACCCCACCGTGTGAACCCCCCGTGGGAACTCCGCCATGTGAACCCCACCATGTGAACCCCGCCATGTGAACCACCGCTGTGTGAACCCCCGCCGTGTGAACCCCCGCCGTGTGAACCCCCGCCATGTGAACCCCGTCGTGTGAACCCCGCCATGTGAACCCCGCCATGTGAACACCGTGTGAACCACCGCTGTGTGAACCCCGCCATGTGAACCCCGCCGTGTGAACCCCGCCATGTGAACCCCGCCATGTGAACACCGTGTGAACCACCGCTGTGTGAACCCCGCCATGTGAACCCCGCCGTGTGAACCCCGCCGTGTGAACCCCGCCATGTGAACCCCCGCCGTGTGAATCCCGCCGTGTGAACCCCGCCGTGTGAACCCCGCCATGTGAATCCCGCCATGTGAACCCCGCCGTGTGAACCCCGCCGTGTGAACCCCGCTGTGTGAATCCCGCCATGTGAACCCCGCCGTGTGAACCCCGCCGTGTGAACCCCGCCGTGTGAATCCCGCCGTGTGAACCCCGCCGTGTGAACCCCGCCGTGTGAATCCCGCCATGTGAATCCCGCCATGTGAACCCCGCCGTGTGAATCCCGCCATGTGAACCCCCGCCATGTGAACCCCGCCATGTGAACCCCGCCGTGTGAATCCCGCCATGTGAACCCCGCCGTGTGAACCCCGCCGTGTGAACCCCGCCGTGTGAATCCCGCCGTGTGAACCCCGCCGTGTGAACCCCGCCGTGTGAATCCCGCCATGTGAACCCCGCCATGCGAACCCCGCCATGTGAACCCTGCCATGAGAACCCCACCGTGTGAACCCCCCGTGGGAACTCCGCCATGTGAACCCCACCATGTGAACCCCACCGTGTGAACCACCGCTGTGTGAACCCCGCCGTGTGAACTCCGTCGTGCGAACCCCCACCATGTGAACCCCGCCATGTGAACCACCGCTGTGTGAACCCCCGCCGTGTGAACCCCCGCCGTGTGAACCCCCGCCATGTGAACCCCGTCGTGTGAACCCCGCCATGTGAACCCCGCCATGTGAACACCGTGTGAACCACCGCTGTGTGAACCCCGCCATGTGAACCCCGCCGTGTGAACCCCGCCGTGTGAACCCCGCCATGTGAACCCCCGCCGTGTGAATCCCGCCGTGTGAACCCCGCCGTGTGAACCCCGCCATGTGAATCCCGCCATGTGAACCCCGCCGTGTGAACCCCGCCGTGTGAACCCCGCCGTGTGAATCCCGCCATGTGAACCCCGCCGTGTGAACCCCGCCGTGTGAATCCCGCCGTGTGAACCCCGCCGTGTGAATCCCGCCATGTGAATCCCGCCATGTGAACCCCGCCGTGTGAATCCCGCCATGTGAACCCCCGCCATGTGAACCCCGCCATGTGAACCCCGCCGTGTGAATCCCGCCATGTGAACCCCGCCGTGTGAACCCCGCCGTGTGAACCCCGCCGTGTGAACCCCGCCGTGTGAACCCCGCCGTGTGAATCCCGCCATGCGAACCCCGCCATGTGAACCCTGCCATGAGAACCCCACCGTGTGAACCCCCCGTGGGAACTCCGCCATGTGAACCCCACCATGTGAACCCCACCGTGTGAACCACCGCTGTGTGAACCCCGCCGTGTGAACTCCGTCGTGCGAACCCCCACCATGTGAACCCCGCCATGTGAACCACCGCTGTGTGAACCCCCGCCGTGTGAACCCCCGCCGTGTGAACCCCCGCCATGTGAACCCCGTCGTGTGAACCCCGCCATGTGAACCCCGCCATGTGAACACCGTGTGAACCACCGCTGTGTGAACCCCGCCATGTGAACCCCGCCGTGTGAACCCCGCCGTGTGAACCCCGCCATGTGAACCCCCGCCGTGTGAATCCCGCCGTGTGAACCCCGCCGTGTGAACCCCGCCATGTGAATCCCGCCATGTGAACCCCGCCGCGTGAACCCCGCCATGTGAACCCCCGCCATGTGAACCCCGCCGTGTGAACCCCGCCGTGTGAACCCCGCCGTGTGAATCCCGCCATGTGAACCCCGCCGTGTGAACCCCGCCGTGTGAACCCCCGCCATGTGAATCCCGCCATGTGAACCCCGCCGTGTGAACCCCGCCATGTGAATCCCGCCATGTGAACCCCGCCGTGTGAACACCGCCATGTGAACCCCCGCCATGTGAACCCCGCCATGTGAACCCCGCCGTGTGAATCCCGCCATGTGAACCCCGCCGTGTAAACCCCGCCGTGTGAACCCCGCCATGTGAATCCCGCCGTGTGAACCCCGCCGTGTGAACCCCGCCATGTGAATCCCGCCATGTGAACCCCGCCGTGTGAACCCCGCCATGTGAATCCCGCCATGTGAACCCCGCCGTGTGAACCCCGCCATGTGAACCCCCGCCATGTGAACCCTGCCATGTGAACCCCCGCCATGTGAACCCCCGCCATGTGAACCCCCGCCATGTGAATCCCGCCGTGTGAACCCCGCCGTGTGAACCCCGCCATGTGAACCCCGCCGTGTGAACCCCGCCATGTGAACCCCCGCCATGTGAACCCTGCCATGTGAACCCCCGCCATGTGAACCCCCGCCATGTGAATCCCGCCATGTGAACCCCGCTGTGGGAACTCCTCCATGTGAACCCCCGCCATGTGAACCCCCGCCATGTGAATCCCGCCATGTGAACCCCGCTGTGGGAACTCCTCCATGTGAACCCCGCCATGTGAATCCCGCCATGTGAACCCCGCTGTGGGAACTCCTCCATGTGAACCCCGCCATGTGAACCCCCGCCATGTGAATCCCGCCATGTGAATCCCGCTGTGGGAACTCCTCCATGTGAATGGGGCCCAATTATTTGATTTTGTAACATTGAAAAGTACACAAAAGTCTGAAAATCCTGTGAAAATTAAAAAAATAAAAGTGATGTTAGTCCTGTAGAAATCGATCGCAGTCAGCCAGGCGATCGCTGAGATTGTCCGGCATGCTGGAAATTTATTGGAGGTACGAGGATTTTCCAGCTTCATCGTTCCCAGGAAGGTTGGGATCTGTGGCACGGATTGTACAGATGTGATTGTATGATACGGGGAGGCAAATCTTCACCCAGAATTCAACACTGAGAGCAGGAAAGACCTGATTGTGTCCTGTGTACACCCCTCCCCCTCCCCCTCCATAACACTGGGGAGGAAAGGGTTACTAAGCAGCTCTGCACATTGGACTCTACCATTCCACACATCAGAGGGGGGAGGGGGAATCATCTGATCACTCCCAGCACAGACCAGAATGAGCAATGTGAGTCCCCTCCCCCCACTCAATGGTTCATTCCACCCTGGGAGAGGATCATGGCCGATCACTGAGGTACAGAGCGAAAAACACCCAACAAAATATACAAATAACATCATATGATACAATGTAACATCACATAGATAATATTATATCATCATATATACAATGTAACATCACACCGATATATAATATATCATCATATATACAATGTAACATCACATCTATATATAATATATCATCATATGATACAATGTAACATCACATAGAAAATAATATATCATCATATATACAATGTAACATCACACTGATCTCACAACAACAACAATCACAGAAAGCAAAACATTTGTACTAAATAACAACAAAATACAAAACAAACAATCACATCATTAATAATAAATACAAAGATTCTCCACATCACATCATTCATCACCACCATAGACTATGACTGGAGTCCGATCATCCCAGATATACAATATACAAGGACAGGGATACAAACTATTACCAGGGTCATAATAACATCACACCAATACAATATGACATCACACCGATACAATATGACCTCACACCAATACAATATGACATCACACTGATACAATATGACATCACACCGATACAATATGACATCACACTGATTCAATATGACATCACACTGATTCAATATGACATCACACTGATTCAATATGACATCACACTGATTCAATATGACATCACACTGATACAATATGACATCACACCGATACAATATGACCTCACACCGATACAATATGACATCACACCGATACAATATGACATCACACCGATACAATATGACCTCACACCGATACAATATGACATCACACCGATACAATATGACATCACACCGATACAATATGACATCACACCGATACAATATGACATCACACCGATACAATATGACATCACACTGATACAATATGACCTCACACTGATACAATATGACCTCACACTGATACAATATGACCTCACACTGATACAATATGACATCACACCGATACAATATGACATCACACTGATACAATATGACATCACACCGATACAATATGACCTCACACCGATACAATATGACATCACACCGATACAATATGACATCACACCGATACAATATGACCTCACACTGATACAATATGACATCACACCGATACAATATGACATCACACTGATACAATATGACATCACACCGATACAATATGACATCACACCGATACAATATGACATCACACTGATACAATATGACATCACACTGATACAATATGACCTCACACTGATACAATATGACCTCACACTGATACAATATGACATCACACCGATACAATATGACATCACACCGATACAATATGACATCACACTGATACAATATGACATCACACTGATACAATATGACATCACACTGATACAATATGACCTCACACTAATACAATATGACATCACACCGATACAATATGACATCACACTGATACAATATGACATCACACTGATACAATATGACATCACACCGATACAATATGACCTCACACCGATACAATATGACATCACACCGATACAATATGACATCACACCGATACAATATGACCTCACACCGATACAATATGACATCACACCGATACAATATGACATCACACCGATACAATATGACATCACACTGATACAATATGACATCACACCGATACAATATGACATCACACCGATACAATATGACATCACACTGATACAATATGACATCACACTGATACAATATGACCTCACACTGATACAATATGACCTCACACTGATACAATATGACATCACACCGATACAATATGACATCACACCGATACAATATGACCTCACACCGATACAATATGACATCACACTGATACAATATGACATCACACTGATACAATATGACATCACACTGATACAATATGACCTCACACTGATACAATATGACCTCACACCGATACAATATGACATCACACCGATACAATATGACATCACACTGATACAATATGACATCACAATGATACAATATGACCTCACACCGATACAATATGACATCACACCGATACAATATGACATCACACCGATACAATATGACATCACACCGATACAATATGACCTCACACGATACAATATGACATCACACCGATACAATATGACATCACACCGATACAATATGACATCACACTGATACAATATGACATCACACCGATACAATATGACATCACACCGATACAATATGACATCGCACTGATACAATATGACATCACACTGATACAATATGACATCACACCGATACAATATGACATCACACTGATACAATATGACAACACACCGATACAATATGACATCACATCATTCATCACCACCATAGACTATCACTGGTATCCGATCATCCCAGATATACAATATACAAGGACAGGGATACAAACTATCACCAGGGTCATAATAACATCACACCGATACAATATGACATCACAGCAATACAATATGACATCACACCGATACAATATGACATCACACCGATACAACATGACATCACAGCAATACAATATGACATCACACCGATACAATATGACATCACAGCGATACAATTGTACAGAGCTGCCCATATATGAACAGATTTGATTCATTCAGCCTCCAGGCTAAACAAAAGATACCCAACAGATCTACCCATTGTCAGCTGTCAGTACACCCAGACAGTGCCTACATCTGATTGGATGGTACGTCTGATTGGATGATACGTGTGAATGGATGATATATCTGATTGGATGATAGGTGTGATTGGATGATAGGTGTGATTGGGTGATAGGTGAGATTGGATGATAGGTGTGATTGGATGATAGGTGTGATTGGATGATAGGTGTGATTGGATGATAGGTGTGATTGGATGATAGGTGTGATTGGATGATAGGTGAGATTGGATGATAGGTGTGATTGGATGATAGGTGAGATTGGATGATAGGTGTGATTGGATGATAGGTGTGATTGGATGATAGGTGAGATTAGATGATAGGTGTGATTGGATGATAGGTGTGATTGGATGATAGGTGTGATTGGATGATAGGTGTGATAGGTGTGATTGGATGATAGGTGTGATTGGATGATAGGTGTGATTGGATGATAGGTGTGATAGGTGTGATTGGATGATAGGTGTGATAGGTGTGATTGGATGATAGGTGTGATTGGATGATAGGTGTGATTGGATGATAGGTGAGATTGGATGATAGGTGTGATTGGATGATAGGTGAGATTGGATGATAGGTGTGATTGGATGATAGGTGTGATTGGATGATAGGTGAGATCGGATGATAGGTGTGATTGGATGATAGGTGTGAATGGATGATAGGTGTGATTGGATGATAGGTGTGATTGGATGATAGGTGTGAATGGATGATAGGTGTGATTGGATGATAGGTGAGATTGGAT
This sequence comes from Lithobates clamitans, assembly GCA_037952925.1. Taxonomy (NCBI): domain Eukaryota; kingdom Metazoa; phylum Chordata; class Amphibia; order Anura; family Ranidae; genus Lithobates; species Lithobates clamitans. The sequence goes on along the minus strand of JBBGZY010002494.1, from coordinate 521,988 downwards.
GATAGGTGTGATTGGATGATAGGTGAGATTGGATGATAGGTGTGATTGGATGATAGGTGTGATTGGATGATAGGTGTGATAGGTGTGATTGGATGATAGGTGTGATTGGATGATAGGTGTGATTGGATGATAGGTGTGATTGGATGATAGGCGTGATTGGATGATAGGTGTGATTGGATGATAGGTGTGATTGGATGATAGGTGAGATCGGATGATAGGTGTGATTGGATGATAGGTGTGAATGGATGATTGGTGTGATTGGATGATAGGTGTGATTGGATGATAGGTGTGAATGGATGATACGTGTGATTGGATGATAGGTGTGATTGGATGATAGGTGTGATTGGATGATAGGTGTGATTGGATGATAGGTGTGATAGGTGTGATTGGATGATAGGTGTGATTGGATGATAGGTGTGATTGGATGATAGGTGTGATTGGATGATAGGTGTGATAGGTGTGATTGGATGATAGGTGTGATTGGATGATAGGTGTGATTGGATGATAGGTGTGATTGGATGATAGGTGTGATTGGATGATAGGTCTGATTGGATGATAGGTGTGAATGGATGATAGGTGTGAATGGATGATAGGTCTGATTGGATGATAAGTGTGATTGGATGATAGGTGTGATTGGATGATAAGTGTGATTGGATTATAAGTGTGATTGGATTATAAGTGTGATTGGATGATAGGTGAGATTGGATGATAGGTGTGATTGGATGATAGGTGTGATTGGATGATAGGTGTGATAGGTGTGATTGGATGATAGGTGTGATTGGATGATAGGTGTGATTGGATGATAGGTGAGATTGGATGATAGGTGTGATTGGATGATAGGTGTGAATGGATGATAGGTGTGATTGGATGATAAGTGTGATTGGATTATAGGTGTGATTGGATGATAGGTGTGATTGGATGATAGGTGTGATTGGATGATAGGTGTGATTGGATGATAGGTGTGATTGGATGATAGGCGAGATTGGATGATAGGTGTGAATGGATGATAGGTGTGAATGGATGATAGGTGTGATTGGATGATAAGTGTGATTGGATTATAGGTGTGATTGGATGATAGGTGTGATTGGATGATAGGTGTGATTGGATGATAGGTGTGATTGGATGATAGGTGAGATTGGATGATAGGTGTGAATGGATGATAGGTGTGAATGGATGATAGGTGTGATTGGATGATAGGTGTGATAGGTGTGATTGGATGATAGGTGTGATTGGATGATAGGTGTGATTGGATGATAGGTGTGATTGGATGATAGGTGTGATAGGTGTGATTGGATGATAGGTGTGATTGGATGATAGGTGTGATAGGTGTGATTGGATGATAGGTGAGATTGGATGATAGGTGTGAATGGATGATAGGTGTGATTGGATGATAAGTGTGATTGGATTATAGGTGTGATTGGATGATAGGTGTGATTGGATGATAGGTGTGAATGGATGATAGGTGTGAATGGATGATAGGTGTGATTGGATGATAAGTGTGATTGGATTATAGGTGTGATTGGATGATAGGTGTGATTGGATGATAGGTGTGAATGGATGATAGGTGTGAATGGATGATAGGTGTGAATGGATGATAGGTGTGAATGGATGATAGGTGTGAATGGATGATAGGTGTGATTGGATGATAGGTGTGATTGGATGATAGGTCTGATTGGATGATAGGTGTGAATGGATGATAGGTGTGAATGGATGATAGGTCTGATTGGATGATAAGTGTGATTGGATGATAGGTGTGAATGGATGATAGGTCTGATTGGATTATAAGTGTGATTGGATTATAAGTGTGATTGGATGATAGGTGAGATTGGATGATAGGTGTGATTGGATGATAGGTGTGATTGGATGATAGGTGTGATTGGATGATAGGTGTGATTGGATGATAGGTGTGATTGGGTGATAGGTGTGATTGGATGATAGGTGTGATTGGATGATAAGTGTGATTGGATGATAGGTGTGATTGGATGATAGGTGTGAATGGATGATAGGTGTGATTGGATGATAGGTGTGATTGGATGATAGGTGTGATTGGATGATAGGTGAGATTGGATGATAGGTGTGATTGGATGATAGGTGTGATTGGATGATAGGTGTGATTGGATGATAGGTGTGATTGGATGATAGGTGTGATTGGATGATAGGTGTGATAGGTGTGATTGGATGATAGGTGTGATTGGATGATAGGTGTGATAGGTGTGATTGGATGATAGGTGTGATAGGTGTGATTGGATGATAGGTGTGATTGGATGATAAGTGTGATTGGATGATAGGTGTGATTGGATGATAGGTGTGATTGGATGATAGGTGTGAATGGATGATAGGTGTGATTGGATGATAGGTGTGATTGGATGATAGGTGTGAATGGATGATATATCTGATTGGATGATAGGTGTGATTGGATGATAGGTGTGATTGGATGATAGGTGTGATTGGATGATAGGTGAGATTGGATGATAGGTGTGATTGGATGATAGGTGAGATTGGATGATAGGTGTGATTGGATGATAGGTGTGATTGGATGATAGGTGAGATCGGATGATAGGTGTGATTGGATGATAGGTGTGATTGGATGATAGGTGTGATTGGATGATAGGTGTGATTGGATGATAGGTGTGATTGGATGATAGGTGAGATTGGATGATAGGTGTGATTGGATGATAGGTGTGATTGGATGATAGGTGTGATTGGATGATAGGTGTGATTGGATGATAGGTGTGATTGGATGATAGGTGTGATTGGATGATAGGTGTGATTGGATGATAGGTGAGATTGGATGATAGGTGTGATTGGATGATAGGTGTGATTGGATGATAGGTGAGATCGGATGATAGGTGTGATTGGATGATAGGTGTGATTGGATGATAGGTGTGATTGGATGATAGGTGGGATTGGATGATAGGTGTGAATGGATGATAGGTGTGATTGGATGATAGGTGTGATTGGATGATAGGTGTGAATGGATGATAGGTGTGATTGGATGATAGGTGAGATTGGATGATAGGTGTGATTGGATGATAGGTGAGATTGGATGATAGGTGTGATTGGATGATAGGTGTGATTGGATGATAGGTGTGATAGGTGTGATTGGATGATAGGTGTGATAGGTGTGATTGGATGATAGTCGTGATTGGATGATAGGTGTGATTGGATGATAGGTGTGATTGGATGATAGGTGAGATCGGATGATAGGTGTGATTGGATGATAGGTGCGAATGGATGATTGGTGTGATTGGATGATAGGTGTGATTGGATGATAGGTGTGAATGGATGATAGGTGTGATTGGATGATAGGTGTGATTGGATGATAAGTGTGATTGGATTATAAGTGTGATTGGATTATAAGTGTGATTGGATGATAGGTGAGATTGGATGATAGGTGTGATTGGATGATAGGTGTGATTGGATGATAGGTGTGATTGGATGATAGGTGTGATTGGATGATAGGTGAGATTGGATGATAGGTGTGATTGGATGATAGGTGTGAATGGATGATAGGTGTGATTGGATGATAAGTGTGATTGGATGATAGGTGAGATTGGATGATAGGTGTGAATGGATGATAGGTGTGAATGGATGATAGGTGTGAATGGATGATAGGTGTGATTGGATGATAAGTGTGATTGGATTATAGGTGTGATTGGATGATAGGTGTGATTGGATGATAGGTGTGATTGGATGATAGGTGTGATTGGATGATAGGTGTGATTGGATGATAGGTGAGATTGGATGATAGGTGTGAATGGATGATAGGTGTGAATGGATGATAGGTGTGATTGGATGATAAGTGTGATTGGATTATAGGTGTGATTGGATGAAAGGTGTGATTGGATGATAGGTGTGAATGGATGATAGGTGTGATTGGATGATAGGTGTGAATGGATGATAGGTGTGAATGGATGATAGGTGTGATTGGATGATAGGTGTGATTGGATGATAGGTCTGATTGGATGATAGGTGTGAATGGATGATAGGTGTGAATGGATGATAGGTCTGATTGGATGATAAGTGTGATTGGATGATAGGTGTGAATGGATGATAGGTCTGATTGGATTATAAGTGTGATTGGATTATAAGTGTGATTGGATGATAGGTGAGATTGGATGATAGGTGTGATAGGTGTGATTGGATGATAGGTGTGATTGGATGATAGGTGTGATAGGTGTGATTGGATGATAGGTGTGATTGGATGATAGGTGTGATTGGATGATAGGTGTGATTGGATGATAGGTGTGATAGGTGTGATTGGATGATAGGTGTGATTGGATGATAGGTGTGATTGGATGATAGGTGAGATTGGATGATAGGTGTGATTGGATGATAGGTGTGATTGGATGATAGGTGTGATTGGATGATAGGTGTGATTGGATGATAGGTGTGATTGGATGATAGGTGTGATTGGATGATAGGTGAGATTGGATGATAGGTGTGATTGGATGATAGGTGTGATTGGATGATAGGTGTGATTGGATGATAGGTGAGATTGGATGATAGGTGTGATTGGATGATAGGTGTGATTGGATGATAGGTGTGATTGGATGATAGGTGTGATTGGATGATAGGTGTGATTGGATGATAGGTGTGATTGGATGATAGGTGTGTCTGGTGTTATTGCTGGCAGGGCGAGCAGTTTAGTGAATTCAGCAGGAATGGGCCATAATATGATGAAGCCCCATGATGCATCTGGCTATATGTGAAGTGAATGGCTGTATGGGGGGGCCGCACTCTTGTAAAGACTTCTGTGCTCCGACGTTTATCTTCACCAACAACGTATTCCCCAATCAGGGCTGGTGAAGGATTTTTGACACCCTAGGTGAAACCTCATTTTGCCACCCCCTTTGGCTCCACCCCTGACTGCACCCCCTTTGCCCTGCCCATGTGTACCCCACCTTTTTAATGAAGCGCCCATCAAATGCAGCCCACCACACAGACAGTTCAGGTTTTGAATCATGTGTCCGGGTTTCGGTCCACCTGAAACCCGGACACATTTTTCAGACAGGAATGTGGCTCGGAACAGGGCTTGACAGGAGGGTGAGGGGGGCACTATGTGCGCCAAATTACTATTCTCTTTGGAGTGCCCAAAGGTGTCCCAGGTTTGTTACAACCCTATAATGTATACTAAAACAAACGAATTTACTGTACACCGCTAAAGTGTTGGGGTTTGGCTTGGCAACCTTGTCCACGGGGTGCTCAGCTTGTGGCCCTCCAACTGTTCCGGACCTTCATGTCCCATCATGCCTCTGCCTTTGGGAGTCATGCTTCCAACTGTCAGCAGCTAGCAATGCCTCATGGGCGACCCGTCAGAATGTAACGGAAGTGACGCTCCCTAGCCGCCATCTTGCTACACCCCGCTGGGGTTGCCACCTTTTCTTCAAGTCAAACCTGAACACTTTAGTGGGGCACAGCAATTTTTTTTTTACAGCATATACTATGGAGTACATATATTTTGTGATTAAATAACATTTATAATCATATGGAGTTAATTACGAGAGTCCCCTCTGACATGAGAGTCCGCAGAGTTCCCCTTTACATCAGAGTCCGCAGAGTTCCCCTTTACATCAGAACATGCAGAGTTCCCCTTTACATCTGAACATGCAGAGTTTCCTTACACTATAAGGGGGGACTCTGCAGACTCTGATGTAAGGGAGAACTCCGGGGACTCTGACCTAAGGGATGCTCTGGGAACCCTGAATTAAGGGGGAACACTGAGAACACATTACACTCTTAGCTTAGACAACTATAGACAGCAACCCTGCTGGGAGGCCAGAGTCTGGTCTGAAACCCGGACACATGATTCCAAACCCGAACTGTCTGGGTGAATCCCGGACAGGTGGCAACCCTACACCCCGCACTCCACCATAGTAAGGATACAGTGAAAAGGGGGAAGGTGGACATCTTGGTACACCCCGCACTCCTCTATAGTAAGGATACACTGAGAAGGGGGAAGGCGGACATCTTGGTACACCCCGCACTCCTCTATAGTAAGGATACACTGAGAAGGGGGAAGGCGGACATCTTGGTACACCCCGCACTCCTCTATAGTAAGGATACACTGAGAAGGGGGAAGGCGGACATCTTGGTACACCCCGCACTCCTCTATAGTAAGGATACAGTGAGAAGGGGGAAGGCGGACATCTTGGTACACCCCGCACTCCTCTATAGTAAGGATACACTGAGAAGGGGGAAGGCGGACATCTTGGTACACCCCGCACTCCTCTATAGTAAGGATACACTGAGAAGGGGGAAGGCGAAAATCTTGGTACACCCCGCACTCCTCTATAGTAAGGATACACTGAGAAGGGGGAAGGTGGACATCTTGGTACACCCCGCACTCCTGTATAGTAAGGATACACTGAGAAGGGGGTAAGCGGACATCTTGGTTACACCCCGCACTCCTCTATAGTAAGGATACACTGAGAAGGGGGAAGGCGGACATCTTGGTTACACCCCGCACTCCTCCATAGTAAGGATACAGTGAGGGGGGAAAGGCAGACATCTTGGTACACCCCGCACTCCTCTATAGTAAGGATACACTGAGAAGGGGGTAAGCGGACATCTTGGTACACCCCGCACTCCTCTATAGTAAGGATACACTGAGAAGGGGGAAGGTGGACATCTTGGTACACCCCGCACTCCTCTATAGTAAGGATACACTGAGAAGGGGGAAGGCGGACATCTTGGTACACCCCGCACTTCTCTATAGTAAGGATACACTGAGAAGAGGGAAGGCGGACATCTTGGTACACCCCGCACTCCTCTATAGTAAGGGTACACTGAGAAGGGGGAAGGTGGACATCTTAGTACACCCCGCACTCCTCTATAGTAAGGATACAGTGAGAAGGGGGAAGGCGGACATCTTCGTACACCCCGCACTCCTCTATAGTAAGGATACACTGAGAAGGGGGAAGGTGGACATCTTGGTACACCCCGCACTCCTCTATAGTAAGGATGCACTGAGAAGGGGGAAGGTGGACATCTTTGTACACCCTGCACTCCTCTATAGTAAGGATACACTGAGAAGGGGGAAGGCGGATATCTTGGTACACCCCGCACTCCTCTATAGTAAGGGTACACTGAGAAGGGGGAAGGCGGACATCTTGGTACACCCCGCACTCCTCTATAGTAAGGATACACTGAGAAGGGGGAAGGCGGACATCTTGGTACACCCTGCACTCCTCTATAGTAAGGATACACTGAGAAGGGGGAAGGTGGACATCTTGGTACACCCCGCACTCCTCTATAGTAAGGATACACTGAGAAGGGGGAAGGTGGACATCTTGGTACACCCCGCACTCCTCTATAGTAAGGATACACTGAGAAGGGGGAAGGTGGACATCTTTGTACACCCTGCACTCCTCTATAGTAAGGATACACTGAGAAGGGGGAAGGCGGATATCTTGGTACACCCCGCTCTCCTCCATAGTAAGGATACACTGAGAAGGGGGAAGGTGGACATCTTGGTACACCCCGCACTCCTCTATAGTAAGGATACACTGAGAAGGGGGAAGGCGGACATCTTGGTACACCCCGCACTCCTCTATAGTAAGGATACACTGAGAAGGGGGAAGGTGGACATCTTGGTACACCCCGCACTCCTCTATAGTAAGGATACACTGAGAAGGGGGAAGGTGGACATCTTGGTACACCCCGCACTCCTCTATAGTAAGGATACACTGAGAAGGGGGAAGGTGGACATCTTTGTACACCCTGCACTCCTCTATAGTAAGGATACACTGAGAAGGGGGAAGGCGGATATCTTGGTACACCCCGCACTCCTCTATAGTAAGGGTACACTGAGAAGGGGGAAGGCGGACATCTTGGTACACCCCGCACTCCTCTATAGTAAGGGTACACTGAGAAGGGGGAAGGTGGACATCTTGGTACACCCCGCACTCCTCTATAGTAAGGATACACTGAGAAGGGGGAAGGTGGACATCTTGGTACACCCCGCACTCCTCTATAGTAAGGATACACTGAGAAGGGGGAAGGCAGACATCTTGGTACACCCCGCACTCCTCTATAGTAAGGATACACTGAGAAGGGGGAAGGTGGACATCTTGGTACACCCCGCACTCCTCTATAGTAAGGATACATTGAGAAGGGGGAAGGCGGACATCTTGGTACACCCCGCTCTCCTCCATAGTAAGGATACACTGAGAAGGGGGAAGGCGGACATCTTGGTACACCCACCGGAGTTTTGCATTTCACACTTATTTATAACAGTAAACTGAGTTTATATCGTGATATTCAGGACTTAGAACTCTGTCTGATTGATTAGATGTTGAATTGTGGCCTGAGGTCCCCATGTGGCCCTTTGGTATTTAAAAGCTCTTGGGGCCCAGGGCTGCTTTTAGAAATCACAGGACCCTGTGCAACCTACCTGACAGCCCCCCCCCCCCCCAAAAAAAATATTACACTATATTTTTGCTAGGATGACTCGCCCACAATGCTGTGCTTTGCAACCATAGAAGAAATGATCCCCTCGTTGGACAAAACCCATTCAAGGGAACGGTCTTGCTTTGCCATTCTCCCGCAACTACATGCTTTGCGGTCATGTCCGGGTCAAGGGGTGGGCAGGAGGGGGCGGCTGCCCTGGTATCATGTGAGGTTGGGGGAGGGGGGTGCACCGTGAAGAGATTGTGGGGGGGAAGAGATTTGTGTTGGGAGGAGGAATTTGGGGGGCAACAAGGGGTAAGAATTGTTCTAGGAAGGGGAAATTAGGGTGTGTGCTAGGATTAGTGATTCAGGGGTGATTTGTGTTGGGAGGGGGATGGAAAACCAGGATTTGTGCTGGGAGGAGGGATTTGGGTGGGGGGGGGGGGTTGTGCTACAAGATGTGATATGGTAGCGGGAAGAGGGAATTTGTGCTAGTAGGGATGATTTGGGGGGTGTTTGTGCTAGGAGGGGCAGGGGCGGTCAGGTGGGGGGATATTTGGGATTTGGAGTCGGGGGGGGGGGTGTATACTAGGAGGGGAAATTTGAGGGGTGGAGGATTTGTGTTAGGAAGGGTGTCTTTTTTTGGGGGGGGGTGAATTGTGCTGGGGGAATTTGGGGGATGGAGGGGGCAGAGATTGTGCTGGGAGGGGTGATTTCAGCAGCGGGGGGGTCGAAATTGTCCTGGGAAGAAGGAGAATGTATTCTTAGGGGGTAATCATGCAGATTAGTACCACGTTTTTTGGGGTGGGGGGGTTCTTGCTGACACGTAATGCTCATCCTGAGCTCTAGGTGACCTTGGCCCTGCACCGTTTGCAGTGTATGAGCTGTGGGGGTAAATCACTGCCCATCAAATGTTCTGAAGAGCGAACCAAATGCTAACAGCTCTCCAGAGAGCAAAGCACATTCGCACAAGCCCTTCATTTTTTTTAAAGTTATTATTATTTTTGCCCTATTGGGGGGTTTTGGTGAGATATCAGGAATCTAAACAGACCTCTAAAGTCTCACTTTTGAGACAGAGAAGGGGATTGAGGACAGAGAGTCCCCAGTCCCTTTCTCTGCAGCCTCAGTTGCTCTGGACAGTGAATGAATGGGAAGTGTTCTGTGCTGAGCGGCTTCCTGTTCATTCCCAAACACGGTGTACAATGCTTCAGTTATGAATGGACACAGGATCGATCGGTACTGATGGCTCACTGTGTTCATGCAGGAAAGGAAGGGACTGGTAAATAGAAAATATTTACCGGGCCCTTCCCCTTGCTCTCCATCCTGAACTGATCCCTATGTGCCCACAGATGCTGGTGGGGGAGGAGAGGAGGGAAGCCAAAGCCCTGTGTAGAGGGGGGGGGTGCCCAGACAGCGGGTGGAAGGGGCAGATATTAGAACCAACTGAAGAAGGGAAAAACAGCAGAGGAATCCACAAGAGCCACAAGCCAGCACAGCCGGCGCTCCTGCTTGGCAAGTCCCCGGGCCCCCCTTTTGAGCTGATGGGACCCCAAGCCCAGTACAGGAGGGCCGGCTGTGCTGCCTTATCAGCGGCCTTGCTTGGGCCCCAGCAGTCAGTAGAGGGAGCATTGATTTGTAAAAGGTCCCTTAATTTTAGTAAAGTCCAGTGGTCTCATGCAACACGTCCTTGGTCTCTGATGGTCTCCTACAGCATGACTTCAGCCTCCAACCCAATCTAGTAGAATAACCTCCACCCATTTCTGTAGAATACTGCAGGCTTGGACAGGCTCAGGCCTGGTCAATATGTCAGCCCCTAATGTAATATCTTCAGTCTAGGACCGTTCTCTGTAGCATTACGTGTAATAAATATTATATGTGGCCCTTTGGAAACATTAGGGGACCCCTTTCCCATGCAAGTTGACCACCACTGCTCTAGCCCCTGTATCACTATAGTAACAATGTAGAAGAGGCTATTGCAGCATGGCAGCAGATGCAATGGAAAGTGTTGAATGGTGAACATTCTTCAGTTACCAGAACTTGGAAGCAACTCTGCATCTGAAATATAGCCACCCAATAAAGCAGGGGTCTTCAAACTACGGCCCTCCAGTTGTTCAGGAACTACAATTGTGTGAATGTCCGAGCTTTACAATGCCTCATGGGATGTGTAGTTCTGCAACAGCTGGTGGGCCTTAGTTTGAGGATCCCTGCAATAAAAGGTCCACCTGGGAAAAAAAAATGTCACGTACTCACCTCTTACATCACCACCAAATGCTACTGAAAGGAAGACAAAACCAGTCCCTGAGGACCACGGCCGGGATAAGGGTTAAGCGGGAAGGGCAGCTGCCCTAGGCACAGCAGAGCAAGGGGGCAGAGAATGGACACAGGACAGTAAACTCATTCCAAGGCATGCCTTAACAGTGGGGGGAGGGAGCACAGTTTTGCATCCTTGCCCTGGATGCTAGACAAACCTGTCCCGCCGGGACTGCTGAGGACTGGTGAAATAAGGGTCAGCTGGAGGAACTAGTGAACAGAGCGGGGGACCAGAACATGCAAAATCCTGGAACTGGTGGGTTCTCTATTATTTTCAGGAGGAAGTTAATGCATTCCAGTTGTTTCTTGATACACATTTCGTAACTAGTGGTTTGAGGGTGAGCACTATGTTCTTCCCAAGGGAACCTTTTTTGGGTACATTTTAAGAAGAATATTCCCATTATAAAATAACTTTTGTGGTAGAATACATAATCCCAGTATTCTAGCAGCAATATATTAATTTTTTAAAATATTTTCTCTGATTGATACAGGATGTAAATTGGCCCGGCAATGTACAAACATCAGGACTTGAAGTCTGCATCACTGGAAGTGCCCATTCCAGAACATACAGCACGCTCTAGAGTCTCACCGGATCACTAGAGATCAGATCCACACACCAACATTCCATCATGTAAGAGTTGGTTTACACCCAGCATGGCTTTACATTTGTCTCCGAGAGGAAGGCCAACCACCAGGGCTGCCACACAGAGTACTGAGATGCCTTCTAACAAGAAGAACCAGGCAGTGGAGACCGAGTCCAGCCCAAACCTCCATCCAGCAGCTGATCCGAACGAAGTGGACTTTGTAAAAGTTCAGTGTCCTGCAAAAGATGGAAGCAACTTCAAAAAAGTCCCCGAAATTGAAATCAAATTGGAGTCAAGTGATGAGGAAGAGGACAGGTCTGAAGAAGGTTCCACTTGTTCGGCTCCTCCTGACAAAAGGAAAAACGGACCCAGTACACCTTACAATGTATTCTCCACTGTACAGGGAAAAGGACACTGTGGGGAGGATGGAATTCTCTCTGCAATGATGCGTCCAATCAGAAAAAGAAAGTCCACCTCGGAGGTCTGGCAGTTTTTCTCCCGTAACCCCACCAACATCACCAGAGCCATATGTGGACTTTGTAACATGAGTGTCAGCCGAGGAAAACTTGGGGGTAATTTTGGGACCACGGCCCTAAAGCGCCATCTAGAATGCAAGCACCCACAGGAATGGGCCCAGCGGACGTCCATGAGGCTGCAGAGAGCAGAGCTGGAGGAAGAAGAAAAGGAAACCTTTGAGGGTGATGAGGAGAAGGATGAGGCCTATCAAAGTCCAGCCCCCGAGGCCCCATCCTGCTTAGCCAGTGCCCAACATGCTGCTCAGAAAGGTGTACAAACTAAGTATTGCTCTTTTCTACCCTCTCAGGATCCCAGTTCACCAAAAACGTATGAGATCATTGATTCCAGCGACGAAGAGGAAGAAAGAGGGGAACAAACTCTAGGACAGCTTGAAGAAGGCAACGAAAGGAAAAGAAAGAAATTGGAGGACATTGATAAGGTAACCCTTCCAAATGGCCATTTTGCTATTGACACAGGAGATCCTTCCAGTGCTTCGCTTGGCCTAGAATACGCCCAGCCTTCAAGTTCGCTAACTTTTACAATCCCGGACTATTCCGCCGTGCCTCTAGGAGCTCGTCGAAGGAAATCCATTTCTGCCGTATGGCAGTTTTTCTGCCTTGACCGCACCAACATCTGCAGAGCCATCTGCACGTTATGCCAGACAAGCGTCAGCCGCGGCAAAATGGGTGGACATTTTGGGACCTCAGCACTGATGAGACATCTAGAAGGGAAACATCCCATAGAGTGGGGAAGGGGGAAGTTTAATAAACTTAACATTGCCAACACCATAGAGGTGGAGGATGAGGAAGATGAAGACATGGACGAGTCAGCTATGTATCCAGATTTTCCTTTCGGCAATTTTGGACCGGCAGATCTCACTTTGTATTCTAATATGCCAGAAGCTATAAACCAAATGCATTATAATATGCCAATCGAGTACAATTTTGACAGTGAGGAACCTGTGATGGATGGTAGGGATGTCTCTTCACCCATGTCTCTACCATCTTTTAAAGGGAATGTTTCGGCACCAACAAACAGTAAAATGAAACCCACTGGCAGGTATCCCCCCAACCACCCGAAAGCCCAGGCATGGAACAGGAATATTACTGAGCTTCTCTGTGAATCAGCCTTACCCTACTCCTTCATCAGCTCCAAGGCTTTTAAAAAATTCATGGGCAGAGCCGACTCGCAGTACAATGTCCCCACAAAATCATTTTTCTCTAAGAAGGCTGTCCCTCAGCTCTATGAAGCTGTGTGCGAGAACATAGCGAGGGAGCTGAAGAGGTCATCGTGTCCCTTCATCCACATCACCGCCCATGTGTGGAGTGGTGACCTCACTTCTTACTATTTGTCTTTGACGGCACACTGGTCAGTTATGAGCCCCGAGGCCGACCAACCTACCGAGAGGAAGTATGCTGTTCTTTGTGTTAAACGTTTTCCAAAAGAATTGACCGAAGTCAGCATTCAGCAAGAACTAATTCGGCAGGCCAACCTTTGGCTTATGTCGAACGCTTTAAGTCCTGGCTTTTTCATCTCCAATAGAGACTTTAATCTTGTTCAGGCCATCAAAGGCGCCAATTGCACCTACATCCCCTGCTTCACCCATTCCCTCAATTTGTTGGTCAAAGACTTTCTACAGAACAACCGTTACATTGCAGGCATGCTTGCCGTGGCCAGAAAAGTATGCGGCCATTTCATCCACTCTGCTAGAGCGAGGAGAATCCTTGCAGGGTTACAATACCAAAATAACTTGCCAAAGCAGTCTCTAAAACTTGAGACGGTTCCTCACTGGACTTCCACTTTCTACATGCTGCAGAGGCTTCTGGAGCAGCAAAAAGCTGTCCAGGCATACTTTCTGATGCACAAAGTAGATACGGTGGATACCGTTCTCAACCCAAGTCACTGGAACCTTATGCTGTCCTTGGTGGATCTCCTGCAACCCTTCGAGATGGCCACCCGTGAGGTCAATTCCCATAACTCCTGCCTCAGCCAGGTGTTGCCAGAACTTCGTTATCTCCATATCTTCCTGAAAAAAATCAGAGGACATTTCGAAAGCACAGGGGATGCCAATGGAGTTGTCATAGCCGACAGTCTGGCCCTCAAGCTTTCTACAGATTACGGAGTCAATGAGATGTTCCAGAAGGAAGAGTATGTTTTGGCCACGTTGCTGGATCCACGATTCAAAGGAAGGATAGAGGCCATACTGCCTCCAGAGTCGGATATTGACCACTGGAAACAGGTCCTAGTGAAGAAAGTAAAGGAGCTCATGTTGTCCTCTAACTCCTCACTCCAGGTGAGTAGGACATCTTGCCAGTTTCGGGACAGTGGAAACTCAGAGCCGGAGCTGCTTTCTGGTAAGCTTGTGGACTTTGAAGCAGGTGGGCCTCCATGGAATAGGAACATGGCTGCCGCACCCTTAATTTACAAGGAGAAATCTTTAATCGAACACTTGGAGAGTGTAGGCCTTTTGGCGTCAAAGTCTACAGGGGCCTCCTTGTCGACAGAAAGCCACTCCGCAAACGTCATGGTGGAGAACTACCTTCAGGACAATAAAACTATTGGAGCCAAAGACGACCCCCTGATCTACTGGCAGAAGAGAACGTGGCTGTGGCCGGCCTTAACCAAGCTGGCCATCATGTACCTGACGTGCCCACCCTCCAGTATTTTTGCAGAGCGTGTTTTCAGCTCTCCTCAGACGTTTATGGACAAGCAGTGTTCTTCGGATGTCATGGAAGGAATGGAGCCCATCGTCTTTCTGAAATGTAACCTGGAGAACTTTCCTAACTACAACCCTCCCCCGCTAATCTTCTCCTCCGACAACGAAGCTGAGCAGAGTGACTCCGATGAGGCGTTTTAATGTCAATGTTAAATGTCATGAGGCAGATTAGGGACAAACATTGCATATCGTATTAATTATCTTTTATTACATCATCACAAGCTCTTGAAGTGTTAGTGTGGTCATGGGGAAATTTTATTAGTTGACACAGATGAGGAATTGTACATGACGAGGGCCAAGTGGGCGAAAATTTCTCAGCGGATATGTCCAGAGCTGGTACAGCTGGAATGGAAGATAGAATGTTTTATTTCTAGAGTTAATAAATTTCATGTTTCTGCTTTACGTTGTTGTCATAACGACCCTGAATTCTTCATCCCAAAGAGGAGCACACTGTACAACACAAAGAACCGATAGATGAAATGACACATAATGGCCAACAGGTGGTGCTATAATGAGTGCGGGGCCAAGATGACTAAAGGGGCCCCACTAGGGATTACATAGAGGCACAGAGTAAGCATTATATAATGCCTCCACCATGGATTACATAGAGGACCTCACATACAGCCCCCAATAGGGATGACCTAGAGACCTCCACTAAGCATTATATAATGCCCCCACTAGGGAACACATAGTGGTCACCGCTAGGGATTACATAGAACCCCTGCTAGAAATTACTTGACACCCCCACTAGATATTTGGTAGAAGTCCACACTAGAGATTACACGGTGGCCTTAACTAGGGATTACATAGTGCCCCCCCCCCAGGGATCAACTAGCTGCCCCACTAGGGATCACCTAGCTGCCCCACTAGGGATTTATATAGAGGACCCCACTAGAGACTACACAGCACGCCCCCTAGGGATTACATAGTGGCCCCCCCACTAGGGATTACATTGAAGCCCCCACTAGGTATAACATTGAAGCCCCCACCAGGGATTACATCGAGGCCCCCACTAGGGATTATATAGAGGCCCCAACTAGGGATTATATAGAGGCCCCCACTAGGGATTATATAGAGGCCCCCACTAGGGATTATATAGAGGCCCCCACTAGGGATTATATAGAGGCCCCTACTAGGGATTACATAGGGGCTCCTCTTAGGGATTACATCAAGGATCCACTTAGGATTACATTGAGGCCCCCACTTGGGATTACATTGAGGACCCCACTAGGGATGATATAGAGGCCCCCACTAGGGGTTACATAGAGGCCCCCAACTAGGAATTACATCAAGGCCCCCACTAGGGATTATATTGAGGCCCCACACAAGGGATTACATCAAGGCCCCCACTAGGAATTACATTGAGGCCCTCACTAGGGATTACATAGGGGCCCCCAACTAGGAATTACATCAAGGCCCCCACTAGGGATTATATTGAGGCCCCACACAAGGGATTACATCAAGGCCCCCACTAGGGATTAGAGGCCTCTACTAAGGATTACATCAAGGCCCTCACTAGGGATTACATGGAGGCCCCCAGTAGTGATTACATAGAGGCCCCCAATAGGGATTAAATCGAGGCCCTCACTAGGGATTACATGGAGGCCCCCAGTAGGGATTACATAGAGGCCCCCAGTAGGGATTACATAGAGGCCATCAATAGGGATTATATAGAGACCCCCACTAGGGATTATATAGAGGCCTCCACTAGGGATTATATAGAGACCCCCACTAGGGATTATATAGAGGCCTCCACTAGGGATTACATAGAGACCCCCACTAGGGATTATATAGAGACCCCCACTAGGGATTATATAGAGGCCTCCACTAGGGATTACATAGAGGCCCCCACTTGGGATTACAGCGAGGCCCCCACTAGGGAATATATAGCAGTCCCCACATGAGTTTATATACCAGGGGTCTCAAACTGGTAGCCCTCCATCTGTTGCGGATCTACAAGTCCCATCATGCACCTGCCTGAGGGAGTCATGCCTGTAACTGTCAGCCTTGCAATGCCTCATGGGACTTGTAGTTTTGCAACAGCTGGAGGGCCGCCAGTTTGAGACCCCTGTTATATACCGATCCCACTAGGGATTATATAGAGGACCCTACTAGGTATACATAGCACCCCCACTAGGGTTTATATATTAAACAAGCCGCACCTCAGCAGTTTCTCTGACATCTTAGGGTGTTGGGGACACTGAGCTCCGTACATTGCCGGGTTTCCAGCTGACTTCATTGCAGATCTTCACCGGATGGCTCGGTCCTTCCCGCTGGATGAGCAGAACTTCCATCAAACTGACTGCAATGTTGGAGGATCTGATTCATTATCACCACCTGTGTCAGTGTCAGTGTTGTCATATGACATCCTACAGCCTCCACATTCCACTTGTATCCAGTCCCAGTAATGGCGGAGATGGGGGCCACGGCCACGGTTCCTGGGTCTTTGGATTCCACAGGCTGCCCGGTCCTATCGCTGGTCACTGGGGAGTCTGTACTCTATACAGAGAGGAATACTAAATACAACTCCACACAAAACACTCATAGACAGAAAAACATGCTGCCGTCCTACCCACTGAATATTATGTATTCTGTTCAGCTGGTCTTGTGATTTACACACCTCTGCCACACTGCACAGCCTGGTCAGTGGTTCCAATACTTTCCAGCTTCCTGTGTCACCTGACCAGACAGAGACAGTTCACTGACCAATGAGAGGGCTGAAGGCAGAGAGACAGAAAGCAGCAAGGAAATCCTCTGGAAGGTAAATCAATATATCGTATATATGTATACTGTCATCTGAGATATATATATATATACAGTATCTCACAAAAGTAAGTACACCCCTCAGTGACATTTGTGTAAATCTTTTCTTCTATCTTTTCATGTGACAACACAGAAGAAATGACACTTGTCTACAATGTAAAGTAGTGAGTGTACAGCTTGTATAACAGTGTAAATTTGCTGTCCCCTCAAAATAACTCAACACACAGCCATTAATGTCTAAACCGCTGGCAACAAAAGTCAGTACACCCCTAAGTGAAAATGTCCAAATTGGGCCCAAAGTGTCAATATTTTGTGTGGCCACCATTATTTTCCAGCACTACCTTAACCCTCTTGGGCATGGAGGTCACCAGAGCTTCACAGGTTGTCACTGGAGTCCTCTTCCCCTCCTCCATGATGACATCACAGAGCTGGTGGAAGTTAGAGACCTTGTGCTCCTCCACCTTCCGTTTGAGGATGTCCCACAAATGATCAATAGGGTTTAGGTCTGGAGACATGCTTGGCCAGTCCATCACCTTTACCCTCAGCTTCTTTAGCAAGGCAGTGGTGGTCTTGGAGGTGTGTTTGGGGTGGTTATCATGTTGGAATACTGCCCTGCGGTCCAGTCTCTGAAGGGAGGGGATCATGCTCTGCTTCAGTATATCACAGTACATGTTGGCATTCATGGTTCCCTCAATGATCTGTAGCTCCCCAGTGCCGGCACCACTCATGCAGCCCCAGACCATGACACTCCCACCACCATGCTTGACTGTAGACAAGACACACTTGTCTTTGTCCTCCTCACCTGGTTGCTGCCACACACGCTTGTCACCATCTGAACCAAATACGTTTATCTTGGTCTCATCAGACCACAGGACATGGTTCCAGTTAACCATGTCCTTAGTCTGCTTGTCTTCAGAAAACTGTTTGTGGACTTTCTTGTGCATCATCTTTAGAAGAGGCTTCCTTCTGGGATGACAGCCATGCAGACCAATTTGATGCAGTGTGCGGCGTATGGTCTGAGCACTGACAGGCTGACCCCCCCACCCCTACAACCTCTGCAGCAATGCTGGAAGCACTCATACGTCTATTTCCCAAAGACAACCTCTGGATATGACGCTGAGCATGTGACCTCAACTTCTTTGGTGGACCATGGCGAGGCCTGTTCTGAGTGGAACCTGTCCTGTTATACCGCTGTATGGTCTTGGCCACCGTGCTGCAGCTCAGTTTCAGGGTCTTGGCAATCTTCTTATAGCCTAGGCCATCTTTATGTAGAGCAACAATTCTTTTTTTCAGATCCTTAGAGAGTTCTTTGCCATGAGGTGCCATGTTGTACTTCCAGTGACCAGTATGAGAGAGTGAGAGCGATAACACCAAATTTAACACACGTGCTCCCCACTCACACCTGAGACCTTGTAACACTAACGAGTCACATGACACCGGGGAGGGAAAATGGCTAATTGGGCCCAATTGGGACATTTTCACTAAGGGGTGTACTGACTTTTGTTGCCAGTGGTTAGATAGAAGATAAGATTGAAGAAAATATTTACAAAAAAGTGAGGGGTGTACTCTCTTTTGTGATATACTGTGTATATATATATATATATATACATATATATATATATATATATATATATATATATATATATATATATATATAGCTGGAACTCAGCACAGGGATGGTGGGAACCCCCCCATAATGGGCACAGCGGGTGTACAGACCCGGGGACTCAGCACAGGGATGGTGGGAAACTGCCATTCTGCTCCTAGATGGTGAGGTAGCTAGTTCCTTTGCTCCTGTGCTTCCAGAGACCAGGGGCTAGAGTTGCTTCTCTGCCCCAGGAGTGATGCTGGATCCTGGGGAGGACCCTGGTGGGGGCCCCCTGGATAGGCCTCAGACTGTGGAAGATTCTGGGCCTGGCCCAAGGAAAGATGAGTCCCTGTCTGCCTTTAGACTGATGATTGTTAAAGCGCTGAACCGGATTGAGAAGGAAGAGGAGAAGTTGGTGGCTTTGAAAGCTGAATTTAAAAAGAAAAAACAGATTTGTGCCAAGGTGTTCAGTAAGAAAAGACTCTGAGGCCTGAGTTGAAAGACCTGGAACAAGCTCTGCGGAAGCAGAAAGAACTGGTGAGTTCTCTGAAGGAGAATAGTGGAGCTTTTAAAGAAAAGTATAAAAATGAAGAATGTTTTAGCCAAATGAGAAGAGGAGCCGCTTCCTGCATGGAAAGTGACCCAACCAGTGAGGAGATGCAGGTACCGACAGAGTCAGCAGAGAGTGAGAAAGTGGGCCCGGAGGATGAGCCCAGCTCTTCAACACCTGAGACATCTGCTGAGTCCTCAATGGCAGAGGCCTCTGTCCCCTTCACTCCCCAGCAATATGGAACATCTGAGGAGGTTGAAGGTTCTGGCATGCTGGAGTTTATCAATAAGCTGGAATCACCTCCAGATGCGGCTTCCCGGGATGATGAGGTGAAGATGGACACCGTTCCTAGCCCTGTGGAGGAAAGACCTGTGGAGAGAGCAAGATCCACCATGAAGTCTGCAGCAACTGGGAAGAAATCTGACCCCAGCATCAGCCATAACATTGCAGAGGTGACAGCACAGCAAGCTAGTGCAGGTACAGTGTGTGTGCAGGATGGTGTGAACTTTAATGACAATGGGCTTGCTGAGGGTTGTAGTGCTGCAGGCAGTCAGCCCAGACCCATAGACAATGTACAGCATGCAATAACATCTGCTAATAACTGTCAGCTTCAGTCTGCAGAGAGGTCCATGGACAATACAGAGACTTTGCCTGGACCAGGCACAGCGGCTGTTCCTGTGAATGATGGAGGAGATGCTGGGTGCAGTAGTGCTACAACTCTCCTGGAGTCTACAGTGGACAGAATTGAAGCTGTGTGTTCAGAGCAGGGGGAGAGGGCGGGTCCTGCCTCTGCTAATCAGAAGACTGCTATCCCAGCTGATTCAGACTCTCTGCCAGCAGGTTTGAATGTGTCTAAGGACAAGACTGCAAATGCTGCTGGTGTAAGAAAAACTTATGCTGGTGTTGCTGCTACAGGATCTGGAAAGGGGGAGCAAGCAGGGAAGGAATATGGAAATGTTTTATCTTCCTCCCTGTTTAAAAGGAGGAATGTCGTTCAGTTAAAATGGGAGGGCAGTGGAATCCCCCCACATAGGAGGGCAGTGGTGGATAAGATTTTACAGATGGGGTTTAGGCCCACAGATATCTTCGCCCTGATCAGTTCGGCAGGTTCCTATGAGTATGATTTGTCCTTTATCCGTCCGGAGTCTTTGGACATATTTTGGGAGAAGTATAAACACGTGTGTAGGGGCCTGCCGGACTGGAAAGGGATCATCCCCAAGCTTGTTTCACACCAGCCCCTCATTAAAATGGTGACAATTCTTGTCCGTAATGAGTCCATACCACAAGGGGATTTATCTGTTTGTTTGAGGAGGTATGGAGACGTCCTGAGCCCCCTAGAAAAGATTTTGGACGATCAGGGAATATGGACGGGGGCATTGGTCTGTGCAGCATAAAATTAAAGGTCATTGACAATGTTGTCCAGCATCTGCCAATACCATCAGGTGCAATGCGGTGGGACATCCTTATAGTAAGTGTCCTGAGGCAATGCACAACAAGCCTGAGCTCATGAGAGAGTTCTTCCACCTGGACATGGAGGATGCTCAGAGCTCAGCAGCTGGAATGCCTGTGAGTCCATCTGAGTCTGTGCCAATACCCAATGTGTCTGTGTCTTCCCAGTCTGTGGTGCCCCAATCTATGCCAATACCCAATATGTCTGTGTCTCCCCAGTTGCCCCAGTCTGTGCCAATACCCAGTATGTCTGTGTCTTCCCAGTCTGTGCGTGTGCCCGTGTCTTCCCAGTCTGTGCGTTTACCTAGTGTGCCCGTGTCTTCCCAGTCTGTAAGTATGGTATCAGTTGCCGAGAATGTGTCCAATCCTTCTGAGTCTATGTCTTCTAAAATTGCAGAGGCAGCGAGAGGTGCTGAGGCTGGTGCGTCAGGTGTGGTGCCAGTCCCCCTCCCCCCGACGCTGCAGGGTTTCTATTGAGGATCGTGGGGTGCAGAGGAGTGGGGAGGATGGTGGAGAGGCTGGCCTGGTGGTAGATAAGGGAAGGGGGAGTGGGGGGAAGGTGGGTGAAGGGGAGGATAGGTGTGGGGAGGCTGTTGAGTCTGGTTTGTCTAAGGATGATATGGAGTGGTTGGAGGATAGGAGGAGGAGGGGCAAAAGAAGGAAAAAAGGGGGTTCAGTTACCTTTAATCCTAAAGTTTTGCCTTTGGAAAATAAGTTTAAGATCCTTTCAGATGATGAGGATGAATGGGACTCATTGAGTTCTGCATCCTCTATGGAGGATGAGTGCCAGGGTGCAACGAAGTGCGCTGGTTCTCCAGGAAGAGGGAGTAGTCAGGCTAAGAAACGGCTTCCTCAACTACCCTAATGGCAGTTCCCACTCTGTTAAAAGTGGCAACTATTAATGTTGCCAGCTTAAGATCAGTAAGTGCTCGTCATATGGCCTTAGTTTTGCTCAATGAGTTTGATGCTGACATTTTGTTTTTGCAAGCCCATCTGAGTAGTCTGGCTGATATACATCTGGCAAAGAAGGAGTGGAGACATGGTCCCTCATTTTGGTCCCTCATTTTGGTCTCTTGCGGCCGAGCCTTACAGCGGAGTTGCAGTCCTTTTTTCTGGTATGGTAACGTGCCGGCGGGTAATTGAGGTAGAGATAGGGAGATGCATGGTCTTAGACGTCTCTGTGAG
The DNA here is from genome assembly GCA_037952925.1 of Lithobates clamitans. Lineage (NCBI taxonomy): Eukaryota > Metazoa > Chordata > Amphibia > Anura > Ranidae > Lithobates > Lithobates clamitans. The sequence goes on along the minus strand of JBBGZY010002494.1, from coordinate 499,936 downwards.
GGGGCAGGACCTGCGCCTGATTAACATCTATGGTCCCCAGACGAAGTGGGACAGGAAATGCCTCTTTACAAAGATTAAGCCTTTTCTTTTTACGGCCCAGCAGGTTATCTTTGGAGGTGATTTCAACACCATTACTAGGTCTAAAGACAGGAGAGGTATTAGAGATAAGCTGGGCTATGACACCCTTTTTCTTAATGCGATAGTTAGGGAAGCAGGTCTGGTAGATGCGCACATTAAGCGCTGCCCAGACAGCACGGGGTTCACTTTTCAGCGAGGTAGTAGTCAGAGTAGGATAGATAGGTTTTTTTTAAAGAGAGGCTCCGCTTTTTCGGCACCTGTGTGTTGGGCAGTGGAGTTTTCTGATCACTGTATTCTATCTGTGACTCTGAATGCCCCAGACATGCCACCTAGGGGCAGGGGTATCTGGAGAATGAATTCGGCCCTCCTGGAAGATGAGAGAGTAAGACAATCCTTTGAGGATTTTTTTCAAGCACAGGTAACGATCCTAGACTTTTACAACAGCAAGTCAGAATGGTGGGAGCTTGTTAAACAGCGGACTGTTGGGCTTTTCAAGGCCATAGGAAGAAAGAAGCAGCAAGATAAGTATATCACCTACCAGCGTTTGTGGAGGAAACTTGACCGCCTTGTTTCGAATGGCGGAGATTCTGGGGCGATCTCTGAGGTGAAGCTCCTCCTTAGGAGACATCAATATGACCGGCACGCCTCTTTGGTTCAGGAGAGAGATTACGGGAAATACCATTCGCCTGACCCTTACCAGAACTGTAAACAGAGCGTAGCAGTTAAGAAGGTCAATGGCCTGAGGGACAGTACGGGCTCTCTGACGAAGTCTAGATCAGGGATCCTGGAGGTTGTCGGGTCATGCTATGCCGATCTCCTGGGAGGAAGGAACCTTGATCGGACAAGGATGCACGGGGACACCGGCTGCACTGGGGATACCGGCTGCATTGGTGACACCGGCTGCCCTGGGGACACCGGCTGCACTGGGGACACCGGCTGCATTGTGACACCGTCTGCACTGGGGACACTGGCTGCATTGTGACACCGTCTGCACTGGTGACACAGGCTGCACTGGGGACACAGGCTGCACTGGGGACACTGGCTGCATTGGTGACACAGGCTGCACTGGGGACACTGGCTGCATTGGTGACACAGGCTGCACTGGGGACACAGGCTGCACTGGGGACACAGGTTGCATTGGTGACACCGGCTGCACTGGGGACACAGGTTGCATTGGTGACACAGGCTGCACTGGGGACACAGGCTGCACTGGGGACACAGGTTGCATTGGTGACACCGGCTGCACTGGGGACACAGGTTGCATTGGTGACACCGGCTGCACTGCGGACACAGGTTGCATTGGTGACACAGGCTGCGCTGGGGACACGGGCTGCACTGGGGACACCGGCTGCACTGCGGACACAGGTTGCATTGGTGACACCGGCTGCGCTGGGGACACGGGCTGCACTGGGGACACCGGCTGCACTGGGGACACAGGTTGCATTAGTGACACTGGCTGCACTGGGGACACAGGCTGCACTGGGGACACAGGTTGCATTAGTGACACCGGCTGCACTAGGGACACTGGTTGCATTAGTGACACCGGTTGCACTGGGGACACAGGTTGCATTGGTAAAACCGGCTGCACTGGGGACACAGGCTGCACTGGGGACACAGGTTGCATTAGTGACACCGGCTGCACTGGGGACACTGGTTGCATTAGTGACACCGGCTGCACTGGGGACACAGGTTGCATTGGTAAAACCGGCTGCACTGGGGACACAGGCTGCACTGGGGACACAAGTTGCATTAGTGACACCAGCTGCACTGGGGACACCGGCTGCACTGGGGACACAGGCTGCTCTGGGGACACAGGTTGCATTGGTGACACCGGCTGCACTGGGGACACCGGCTGCACTGGGGACACAGGTTTCACTGGGGACACAGGTTGCATTGGTATCAAAATCATTCTTTTCGGGGGGGGGGGGGGCCCTTCATGATTTCTTGCACTGGGGCCCTGAGGTTTCTAGTTACGCCTCTGGTTGTAGGGCTGCTGGTTGGGGTAAATTTTTGCTGACATTGGATCAGGCTGAGGCCTTTGATCGGGTTAATCATGAGTACTTGTGGCTCCTTCTCAACAAATATGGCCTGGGGGGGGGGGTTTCATTGATTGGCTCAAGATTTTGTACAAAGGGGCTGAAAGCTTTCCTCTGGTTAATGGTTGGGTCGGGCAGCCCTTTGTGGTCGGCTCGGGTGTGCGTCAGGGGTGTCCATTGAGTCCTCTGCTATATGTGTTTGCAATCGACCCCTTCATTAGAAGGCTAGAGATTGGACCTTTGTGTGGGGTACCTTTGGGCATCGCTGGTGAGCCTCCTTTGAAGGTTGTGGCCTATGCTGATGATGTTTCTGTTTTTATCAGGAGGTGGTCTCAGTGATAGGGCAGTATGCAGAGGCATCTGGTTCAAAGGTCAACCAGGACAAGTGTGAAGCTTTCTGGATGGGTGTGGAAGGGGAGAGCTTTGTTCTCCCGGATGACTTCCCGGAGCCCCAACAAAAAATTTGAGTTCTAGGCATTGAATTCGGCCCAGGTGACTATGGTCATGCAAATTGGGTGAACAGGCTGGAAAATGCCGATGCCAAGGTGGCAAGCTGGAAAGGTTGGCAGCTTTCCTTGAGGGGAAAGGTTGATCTGATCAAGACTTACCTGATTCCGATTTTTCTGTATGTCAGTTTTGTTTGCATTTTGCCAGTTTCTCTCTATACCAGGATCTATAGTTGTTTCTTCCAGCTGTTATGGGGGAACAGAATAAACCTTGTCAAAAGGAATGTGACTTACCTTCCTGGGCGGGAGGGTGGTCTAGGGATGGTCAACCCTGTAGTCTTTTTCTCTCTGATGTTTGTGAAGTACAATCTTGGTAACATGTTGGAAGAGAGACCGCCTGGGTGGGTTGGTATTTTCCAGTCCTGGTTTAGGCCCTTTCTGCGAGACTGGGAAAATGGTGGGCCAGTGAAAAGCCTGAGGGTCAGGCATGAACAGCTCCCGGCTTATGTTGCCCCGTGTTTGAAAATGCTTCGGCAGTGGCAAGTAACAGCAGGAGAAGTCAGATCTCTTCCAAGGAAACTTCTTGAGAAGCGGATCATGAGCTCTGCTTTTTGCGAGCCACTGGCCTTGAGGGATTGCCCAAGCCTGGTTTTGGGGGTGGGTTTGCGATTGATTAATTTGGAGAGAATCCCAATGAAGTTTAGGGATCAGGCTTGGCTTGCCTTTCATGGAAAACTATATGTGAAGGGCAACTTGAAGTTTCTTTCCATGAGTGATCGGGGCTGCCCGAGAGTGGAGTGTGGAGGAGTGGTGGAGTCCATGGATCACTTTCTACTTCAATGCCCTTTTAATATAGAGGTGTACAAGAGGGTTGGGAGGGCTCTGAGTATACCCTTCCTCCCCCATATGAGTTATGCTGAGTGGGTGTATGGGGCATTCCAGACTCGTCGGGATTATGATTTGGAAACACTTTTTTTAGTTAGTCTAGTAGTCCGTTATTTCACGTGGAGTGCACGGTGTCAGGTATCCTTACGGAGTAAAATCCTCCCTGTCGAAGTGGTGGTGCAGGACATTCTGGGTGAGGTTGGGAAGATTCGGGGTCTTGAGAAAGGCAGGTGGCAGCAGGAGGCCTGGATAAGGGCGTGGAGGAATATCAGGACTCTGTAGCTGCTGCCTGTTGATCTCGGGGTGTGCGGATTTTCTTTGTATTCTTGATTCACTCCCCTAGATTTTCAATATAAAATATACTTTTGATTAAAGGCTCCATGCATGGTGACGGTGATGTTCCTTAGTCTGGCTCTCCCATAGGGATTATGTAGTGCGCAATTTGGTTTGTACCATTTATTATGTTCTTGTTTTGTATTATCAAATTCAATTATTTTGTAAATATGTTTTATTTATTTATTATGGTTTTATTGTATATAAGTTGTTGTTTGTAAAATTAACCCCTCATAATGGGCACAGCGGGTGTACAGACCCAGGAACTCAGCACAGGGATGGTGGGAACCCCTCATAATGGGCACAGCGGGTGTACAGACCCCGGAACTCAGCACAGGGATGGTGAGAACCCCTCATAATGGGCACAGTGGGGTGTACAGACACAGGAACTCAGCACAGGGATGGTGGGAACCCCTCATAATGGGCACAGCGGGTGTACAGACCCGGGAACTCAGCACAGGGATGGGGGGAACCCCTCATAATGGGCACAGCGGGTGTACAGACCCGGGTACTCAGCACAGGGATGGTGAGAACCCCTCATAATGGGTACAGCGGGTGTACAGACCCAGGAACTCAGCACAGGGATGGGGGGAACTCCTCATAATGGGCACAGCGGGTGTACAGACCCGGGAACTCAGCACAGGGATGGTGGGAACCCCTCATAATGGGCACAGCGGGTGTACAGACCCGGGAACTCAGCACAGGGATGGTGGGAACCCCTCATAATGGGCACAGCGGGTGTACAGACCCGGGAACTCAGCACAGGGATGGTGGGAACCCCTCATAATGGGCACAGCGGGTGTACAGACCCGGGAACTCAGCACAGGGATGGTGAGAACCCCTCATAATGGGCACAGCGGGTGTACAGACCCAGGAACTCAGCACAGGGATGGTGAGAACCCCTCATAATGGATTTTACTGGATCAATCACAAACCAATACGTGTGTATACCTTTAAATGTGGTTGAAATAGAATGTCAGCTCCTCCAATCACAGACCAGAGACATTGGCACAGTGTAAGGATCTGATTGTCACCATGTACTCTTCAGAGTCCATACATACAGAATAAGAACAGATACCGAGAATAGTGTTCAGGGTAGGGGGAGGGGTAGATCTGCAGTCACATTGTGGGATGGTCACCATGGTAACAGTGTTGCGTATAGAGCTGTGGACACGCCCCCTTCAGGGTGTTATAGGAAGGAGATCTGATGTCATGGAGATGTGGTGACCCCGTTGTGTGTGGACAGGTGAGTGACATTAACCCCCTCACTACCAGAAACATGAGTGATGATCCCATCCCCCCTCCATCCCCCCGGGAGAGTAATAGTAATAGTATCATATCACCATGTAATAGTATACAATGTATCTGTGTATATCATACAATGTATCACCGATCATCATATCATACAATGTATATCACCGATCATCATATCATACATTGTATCTCTTTTATTACATTGTATCATCTGCTCCTCGGGTCCCCAGGAGCCCCCCTGCTGTTCCCATGGTAACGGCGTTGGCTTTTCCGGACACGGTGGGGTGGGGGGGGGGATTTGGACGCCTGAGGACTATAATGTCCCTCCCACTCTGTACTGACCTATGGGAGAGCAGACATCTATATACCAAGGATTACACACCAGGATACACTGAGGGGTGATGCTGAGAGTTGTAGTTCATCAGCACATGGAGGTCTATAGATTACCTGAGTCAGGTGTACAGGATGGGGGAGGGGTGATGTACTATAGGGGGTGTCTGCTTATATATCCCAGGAATACAGAGATAGGAGGGGAGAGAATGGGGGGAGGGGGATGAGAGAATGGGGGAGGGGGATGAGAGAATGGGGGAGGGGGATGAGAGAATGGGGGAGGGGCTTTGTGAAAACACACAGACGCAGCACCCTGGGCCCAGGCAGTGACATCGCAGTGAGTGACAATCTATCATCTTCTGTCCAATCATATTCACACCCAACCCCCACATCATCATTCTATTGTTTGTTTACATTTATTATTTATTTGTGTTAATTTATCATTCTATTTATTTACATAACATTGAAACCTAATGATGTGTGTTACATTGTATACATCAGTGCCAGAGGAGCTTACACTCTAATGTCCCCTCCCCCCACAGTCACATCAGTCTCTGTACAGAGGAGCTTACACTCTAATGTCCCCTCCCCCACAGTCATATCAGTCTCTATACAGAGGAGCTTACACTCTAATGTCCCCTCCCCCCACAGTCATATCAGTCTCTGTACAGAGGAGCTTACACTCTAATGTCCCCTCCCCCCACAGTCACATCAGTCTCTGTACAGAGGAGCTTACACTCTAATGTCCCCTCCCCCCACAGTCATATCAGTCTCTGTACAGAGGAGCTTACACTCTAATGTCCCCTCCCCCCACAGTCACATCAGTCTCTGTACAGAGGAGCTTACACTCTAATGTCCCCTCCCCCCACAGTCACATCAGTCTCTATACAGAGGAGCTTACACTCTAATGTCCCCTCCCCCCACAGTCACATAAGTCTCTATACAGAGGAGCTTACACTCTAATGTCCCCTCCCCCACAGTCACATCAGTCTCTGTACAGAGGAGCTTACACTCTAATGTCCCCTCCCCCCACAGTCATATCAGTCTCTGTACAGAGGAGCTTACACTCTAATGTCCCCTCCCCCCACAGTCACATCAGTCTCTGTACAGAGGAGCTTACACTCTAATGTCCCCTCCACCACAGTCACATCAGTCTCTGTACAGAGGAGCTTACACTCTAATGTCCCCTCCCCCCACAGCCACATCAGTCTCTGTACAGAGGAGCTTACACTCTAATGTCCCCTCCCCCACAGTCACATCAGTCTCTATACAGAGGAGCTTACACTCTAATGTCCCCTCCCCCCCACAGTCACATCAGTCTCTGTACAGAGGAGCTTACACTCTAATGTCCCCTCCCCCCACAGTCACATCAGTCTCTGTACAGAGGAGCTTACACTCTAATGTCCCCTCCCCCACAGTCACATCAGTCTCTGTACAGAGGAGCTTACACTCTAATGTCCTGTCCCCCCACAGTCACATCAGTCTCTGTACAGAGGAGCTTACACTCTAATGTCCCCTCCCCCCACAGTCACATCAGTCTCTGTACAGAGGAGCTTACACTCTAATGTCCCCTCCCCCACAGTCACATCAGTCTCTGTACAGAGGAGCTTACACTCTAATGTCCTGTCCCCCCACAGTCACATCAGTCTCTGTACAGAGGAGCTTACACTCTAATGTCCCCTCCCCCCACAGTCACATCAGTCTCTATACAGAGGGGCTTACACTCTAATGTCCCCTCCCCCCACAGTCACATCAGTCTCTGTACAGAGGAGCTTACACTCTAATGTCCCCTCCCCCCACAGTCACATCAGTCTCTATACAGAGGAGCTTACACTCTAATGTCCCCTCCCCCCACAGTCACATCTGTCTCTGTACAGAGGAGCTTACACTCTAATGTCCTGTCCCCCCACAGTCACATCAGTCTCTGTACAGAGGAGCTTACACTCTAATGTCCCCTCCCCCACAGTCACATCAGTCTCTGTACAGAGGAGCTTACACTCTAATGTCCTGTCCCCCCACAGTCACATCAGTCTCTGTACAGAGGAGCTTACACTCTAATGTCCCCTCCCCCCACAGTCACATCAGTCTCTGTACAGAGGAGCTTACACTCTAATGTCCCCTCCCCCCACAGTCACATCAGTCTCTGTCACAGTCATGCACATCTAATTTAAAGGACTTGTGTATTTATATTGAATGCTGCTGATAAGCAGCCAGGGGCAAACCTGGGAATTAGAAAGTGCAGGGTCTGGAGGAGGACCAGAGGAGGGCTGGAGTCAGCTGCCGTAGTCTTCTAAATGCTGAGACCAGGGGAGGAGGAGATGAGGGGATGCTGCGCTTTATGAGAGCGATGCAGGATCTGTAGGAGGTGTTCTGTTCTCCTCTCTGTTGTCGACTGCTGAGGCGGGGGGGGGATAATCCTCTTTGGAGCTGCACACAGAAGTTCACGATTTTGCGGAGGAGTTCTGTCCTCCTCTGAGCTACCAATATCTGAGACATGATCAGGGTAGTAAGGAAGGGGGCGCCACAGCTGCAGGAGAAGACAGTGCGAGGACCACATCAAATGGCCTTGCGGGGGCCGCATTATTTCTTTCACACTCTCTCCAAAACAGAGAAACATGAAGGTGGGCGTTATCTAAAATGCACAGGAACATCGTATTATGTGGCCATAGCTTAACAATGGTCTCATTTTCTTGTTTCAGGATGTCCTGACACCATCCAAGAACATAAAACAGTCCAAGCTCAGTTGTAAGTCTGAGAAAAAGGAGACCAAGGAAACACCTTAATGATTGGATGTGGCAAAGAAAGGCCATAAAATGAGACGTTGGAGGACTTGCTGAATTGTTTCCTCAGCCAGACATTGGAGAACTTGCTGAATTGTTCCCTCAGCCAGACATTGGAGAACTTGCTGAATTGTTCCCTCAGCCAGACATTGGAGAACTTGCTGAATTGTTCCCTCAGCCAGACATTGGAGAACTTGCTGAATTGTTCCCATAGCCAGACATCGGAGAACTTGCTGAATTGTTCCCTCAGCCAGACATTGGAGAACTTGCTGAATTGTTCCCTCAGCCAGACATTGGAGAACTTGCTGAATTGTTCCCTCAGCCAGAGCCATTCACCTTGTAAGTTGTAATTGTGGGAGGATTGTCTCCCAGCTTGCATAAGTGACCTCTCTTGATCATTTGTTGGGTGTCACTTTTCTAATGACACCAACCTTCTCCACACGTACTGACTGGCTCTGAAAATCTCAATCCTGTCCTAAACCAGTCCAGAGAAGGTGACTTTTGGGAAGCCTCCAGACCATGGATAGTAGGATTACCAAAGAGGAGAACTCGGATAATTCCCGCATCACTCCAGAGATGCTGAAATCCCGGACTGGCGAGTTTGACCTGGAGTCCATCCTTTTCCTGAAGCTGCGCTCTCTGGGGATCCATGAGTTGGGTTGTATCGGAGAGTGCCTAAACCTGGAGCGGTTAGATCTCTCGAACAACCACGTCACCCACCTGGCTCCACTGTCCTCCCTGAAGATGTTGGTGGCCCTGAACTTGTCGTGTAACCGGGTTTCCTCCCTGGAGCCCCTGGCCTCTTGCGACAACCTGCAAACCCTCAACGTGGCCGGGAACGCGCTGTGTACCGTCGACAGTCTGCAGTGCCTGAAAGGCCTCCGTAAGCTGGAAAGCATCCGCTTGAGGGATCCCATCTACAACCTGAGTAACCCTTTTTGTGCCAACGGCTCCTATAGACATGCTGTGCTGGATACCATACCCAGCGTTAGAGTGATCGATGGTGAGAGGGTCACTGGCAGCGGTAGCGACCTTTACTATCTGTGCCGGGACATTGACAACTCTTTGAAGAGGTTCACCACCAGCAATGGGTTGGCGGAGATGCCGGGCTCTGTCCAGCCATGGGTGGAGGACGGCTACTGGGACCTGAAGCCTTTCCAGAGCACCATCATCGAAGAGACCTACAAGCAGTTCAATGACATTCTGCAGGAGTGTAAAGAACTCAGCAAGAGGGCCGATGACGCCATCGCGCAGGCCGAAAGAGCGCTCAGCATCAGAAGCGACACCAATTCTTATGTCTTCTGATTGCTGGACATGTGCAGAACGAAAAAAAAAAAGACGTTTCGTTTCGATTCGTTATTTGCATAAATTTGTTTCATTCATTTTCGGAACTTGCTTTGTTTATTCGTTTTCCAATCGATTCGAATTTTTCTAATTCTAATTCAGATCGATTCAAAAAGTTTTCGAAACAATTTCGAATAATTTTCGGGTTCGAATAGCTTTTCAATTTACAAACAGATTGGAATATAACAGAAAATAAAAGAATATAATATTAATAGCGTAAAACAGAACAAAATAGGATAGAAAATAAAAGAACAGAATAGACTAGAATATAATAGAAAAAGATAGAATAGAATAAAATAGATTATAATCGGCTTCTGAAATTTGAATAGAATAGAAAAGAATAGTATTAAAAAAAAACAAGAGAATAGAATAGAATAGAAATAATATAACCATTTTCCAAAATTAAAATAGAATCAATTCGAATTTGAATAGAATAGAAAAGAATACAGTAGAATAGAATATAAAATAATACAATAGTATAGAAAAAAAAACAGAATAGAATAGAATGAATATAACCATCTTCCTATTCTAATCTATTCTTTTCTATTCTGTTTAAATTCAAATTGATTCTATTTGAATTTAAGGAAATGGTTATATACTTTCTATTCTATTCTATTTTTTTATTATACTTTTTTCTTATTTGTTCTATTCTAGTCTGTTTTCTATTCTAGTCTTTTCTATTCAAATTTATTCTATTCGAAATTATAATTTCGGAAGATGGTTATATTCTTTCTATTCTTTTCTATTCTATTCTATTACGTTGTTTTTTTCTATACTATTCTGTTATTTTCTAGTCTATTCAAATTGATTCTATTTGAATTTTGGGAAATGGTTATATTCATTCTATTCTACTCTAATGTTTTTTGAATTCTATTCTTTTCTATTCTATTATAGTCTATTCTATTATATTCTAGTCTTTTTTCTATTCTATTCTTTTCTATTCTATTCTTTTCTTATGTATTCAAATTAAAAACTATTATATTTGAAATTCGAATTTCAGAAGGTGGTTATATTCTTTCTATGTTATTCTATTCAATTTTTTCTATTATATTCTAGTCTATCCTGTTCTTTTATTTTCTATTCTTTTTTTGTTCTGTTTTACTGTATGATATTCTATTCATTTATTTGCTGTTATATTATTTTCTAGTCTATTATTTTTTTTTTCTTCTATTCTATTCCTTTATTTTCTACTTTATTTTATTCTCCTTGGAAATTGGAAAACTATTTGAATTCGAAAACTTTTCGAATCTGAAAACTATTCGAAATTCAAAAAGTATTCGAAAATGATTGGAATTCGAATTTCGTCCAAATTCATTTTTTTCTTCGTTATTTCGGATTAGTTGAAATTCGGGTACATCCAAATCTCTGATAAACAAAAATTTGTCCGAATTTTTAATTCGGAACGAAACAAACCGCACATGTCTACCGATTGCCCGGCTTCCCTTTCCACAGCCCGGTCCTCCAGCTTTTCTACGCCTTTGATCTACTAAAACACTCTCCATCCCGAGTCTCCTGTCCTCTTCATCTCGGCTGTGGTGATGTCCCCAACATCCCTGATCCAGTCCTTACTAGATGCTTGAGTTGTCACTCGTGGTGATGGTTGGTGACCCCTCCGGTTCTCCCTCATATGAACTCTACCAAGGGGACCTCTTTTCTCCTCAGTGTTTCCTCCTGGACTTCTCACCTTCAATTTCCTCTCATGTTCAGCTCTTATGTCCTATTTACTACACCTCCCCTATTTAATGTCCTCCTTGCTGTTGTCTTGGTGGATGGACCTCCTCCGAGCGTCTGTCCTTTCTAGACCCCTCATATATCTGGCACTTCATGTGTGTAGCCTCTTCATGTGTGTAGAGCTCTATCAAGGTTATATTTTGATGGAGTTGTACCATCTTAGGAACTCCGACTGCAACAACCAGCCACCGGTGTCCACCAGCAAAGACGTTTCATCCAGGTTTAGATGTCTTCAAACACAATCCACATCCATGGAGGTTTACCATCTTAGGAACTCCGACTGCAACAACCAGCCACCGGTGTCCACCAGCAAGGACGTTTCATCCAGGTTTAGATGTCTTCAAACACAATCCACATCCATGGAGTTGTACCATCTTAGGAACTCCGACTGCAACAACCAGCCACCGGTGTCTACCAGCAAAGACGTTTCATCCAGGTTTAGATGTCTTCAAACACAATCCACAAAATGTAATCTGTAGACTGTAGGGTCAACGTTCATCCAGAATTATCCATAAAAGCGAATGCTGATCCCCACCTGACTTGGCCTTCCGATGCGTTTAACCCAAGATATGGACTCGGTCATAGAAGTGAAATATGTAAAGGAAAGAGCAATGTCTGGTGGGGATCACTATTGGCTTCGGATCAATGCTGACCTTGCAGTCTGAGGGTTATTTTTTTAGGAGCACAAAATGTGATAACTGTGTGAAAAGTAAAGTAACTCATAGTAAGTGTCTCCTACCCCCCTTAGGAGACGCTGGATTTTTGGGTTCCCCTCACGTGCACAGCCAGGCAACAGGAATTTTCCGTGTTTCACTCTGTAGTCAAAAAACAGTCCCAGGTGTTTTGTTTTTGGTTTATTAAGGGATGAACTTGGATAGGGACGGGAAGGTATGGTATGCCCAGAACTGTAGTTTCAATGCAACTTAAGGACTTTAAACTGTCTCTGGCTATCAGAAATCACAAGGGTGTCCTCCTCCCGTGGTATAAACAGATCAACTCAACTGGTACAGAAAGTTTTCCAATAACTTAAAGCGGGTGCTCCAGCTCCATAAAAAATACCAAGGCGCCTGGCTGCTCCTTAGATTCCCCAAGTGTAGCAAGGTCCCGGGCCCCCCAGAGGCCTAATGATGACCTCCAGAGTTAGGGACAGCTGACATCCTTCTGTGTAGGGCGGGTTACAAGGCATGGTGGATGCAATGCATGTTAGATTGATGGGCGCCAGACACTTCTTGAATGCAAAGAGATTTTTTGTCTCTTAAACAGAACTGTGGGAGAGAAGGTTTGGGGTCAGGACACCCTTTAGTAGTTGCAATGTTAATTAGCAGACTCCAAGACTTCTACAGTAGACAGCCATACAGGGAGAGGCATCCAGCTAGACACCACGTCTGCATGAGTAGGACCGCTGTCTCCTATGGCAACAGTCTTGTAACAGTTTCTAACAAAGGTTGCAACTAACTCCTTCACTTCTTATACAATCTCCTATTGTAGATCTTCACTCAACTGAGCTCCCAGTCTTTCACTAGACTTGCTGATCCACTGCCACTGGATCCCCTGAGCTCTTCCAATCTTCTCACTCAGTTTCTTCCTCAAGCGTCACCCCCGCGTTCCTGCTGGGATCCTAGCTTGGCACTCACAGATACTCCTCAAGCGTCACCCCACTGTCCTGCCCGGTCCCTGGCTTGGCACATAATAGTGATCTACAAGCTTCACCTCCGCTGGCTGGGCCCCTGACTTGACATCTGCTGAAGTTTTCTCAATTCTTCACCGTCCCCGGTTGGTGAGAATTCTGCTCCGGTACTTGCTTCAACTACTCACAGTGGTCCCCAGTAACAAGGGGGATGGTCTCTTAGTGGCAACAGCTTCCCCTTCTACTTCCGACCGCAAATGGTTCTCCGGCCTGCAGAACGGTCACTTCTTGTTGGACTGCAAGCCGCAGCCCCAACCCTACGCTGCTCTCTTGCTTCTTTATAGGCCCTCAGACAGCCTAGCAGCCAGATGTCCCCGGGATAGGCCCAATCTCTGGCCTAGCAGCACACGTCCACCCAGACAGCCATCCAGGTGGCACAGAACCCCGGTCACCTGACTCCACCCAAATAAATAGGCTCTCCCAGCAGGCCAAGGGACCTAGGAAATCACTGCCCATTGGCTGAGACACTCCATTCATTCCTAATCTGTCCTTGCAATGCCCTTGTCTTGTCTAATGTCACTAGATACCAGGCCATCTAGCAACAGAAGAGAAAAGTGCAGCGATTCCAGAGTTAGGGCGAAATTGACCTCCTAACAATTGGCAACTTTCACTTGGCAAATAAATTTAATAGCAACCCTATCTAAACACCAGGGTGCTACACAAGCAAGAGGTGTAGGGTAGCTGTACTGCCTTTAATGGTTCTAAGCTGTCCTTTGTAAGCTAACTGGGTATTACATCTGGCGGTTTCTCCTCTATAGGCTCCGGGATGTAGCGGCTGAAGCTACTCACTCAGTCCCTTTGGTTAATCCAGTGGCGAATGTGACTGCTAAACGGGCCTCCTGCTGGACAGGTCCTGATGGCTCCCAGGGTGGCTTCAGCTAAGCCTATTTGAGGCTGAAAGGGTGTGAGGCTTAATTTGCTGCTCTCTCTCTCTCTGGCTCCTTCTGTCCACCCAGAGGTAGAGCCCCCCAGCACAAGGCTGCCCGCCAGGCGCTAGAACTCTGGACCACATGGCCAAACTCCAGAATATGTATGAGCTATCTCTCAACCTTCTGGGCCATCCTTACCCAGGGATTGGAGGAGATTCCATAAATATTCAGGCTTCATCTCTGCCCCTCCAGTCTTCTAGAACTCTCCAGCTGTCCCGACCGCGTTCGCCGACTACCTCTTTGCTATGCGGCCCGGTCCTCAATAGGCTGCTCTTTTTAGGACATGCGGCCTGGGAGCCCTGGCCCACCAGGCAAATGCCCAGTGTGCCCTATGGCCACTCCGGGTAGTACTGTACATAAGTAATAGGAATACTCAGTTGAACTAAGTAAAATGAGACCTAGTTGGTTGTTGTGGAGTACTTCATAGTCAAAGTGCTTTGTGCTGCCTTAAAGGTAAAAAAAAATGTATGAATTGTCCGTGTCTGGCCTTCCACTTGTTCAATGTTCTTTACTCTGAATATGGATCTGTTTGGTTCATTAAATGACTATAATAAAACCTTCTTCTGGGGTGAAGTGTAATATGTGTTCCATTACATACTCTATACAGACATAATGAGGAGGTCATTGAGAAAGCCCTGAGGTTGGGTGCAGACAGACATCTGTCATGTGACTGTGTTGTATCGCATTTATTATCACAGGTCAATGCGATAGTTCACTGATGAACTCTAAAACAAATTAGGATTGCTTTTTCGCAAACACAGATCCAACTTCATTATTCTTTGAGGATTTCTTGTGTACAGGAACGGCAATCCTTTTTCTTGAATACATCCTCACCTCACAGCGGATGTGACTTGCACATGCTATACCCAAGTCCCGAGGAAATGGGAACCCTCTCCCTCAACTAACAGAATGGAAGGATCCTTCAGGTACCCACTTAGCTGCCTGGGTGATGTGGACACTTTCTATTGGCTGTCCAGCAGAGAGGTCCTCTCAGGCTCCAAAGATCACCATGCCTAGTCCTAAGAAAATGGGATCCCCAATTCTTTTCTCCGCATATTTAGTGCTCCAGTGAAGGAGTGCAGACATATTCTCAGATCAGCAAATGATAAATGACTTAAAACCTTCAGGACTTTCATTTTCAGATCTCTCTTTTCTGCTTTATATTAAGGTTTACTATCTTCTCCCCCACCTGATGCTTTTCTCCTTCTCCCCAAGCTGAGACTTGTTTCTTACTCTTCCACCTGAGACTTTGTTTCATTTTCCCCCACTTGAGGCCTTGTTTTTTTCTCCTCACCAGAGCCTTTGTTTACTTCTCCTTCACCTCAGACTTTGCTACTTCCCCACCTGAGACTTTGTTTCCCTTTCCTCAACCTGTGACTTGTTTCCTACACTCCCACCTGAGGTTTTGTTTCCATGTCCTCTACCCGAGGCTTTATTACCTTCTCCCCCACCTGAGGCTTTGTTTCCTTCTCCCCCACCTGAGACTTGTTTCCTTCTCCACCACCTGAGACATACCTTGTGGCAAAGCCTGGCGTATAGAGGGAGACCTCTCCTACAGCCACGGATCAAGGACCACAAATGTTGCGACAGTGGCCGCAAGAAAGCGCTGAGGTAAGAGTGCCTGTAAGATCGTACTAGTGTAGTTGCTGCACTTATTTAGGCCATTTGGCGTCAGTGTTAATGACTAACCCGTGCATGCATGCGCATAAGCGCTCACATTCGCTCACATTCGCTATATGGCCAGCACGTTCCTGACACCTACTTTTCCACCTGACGCTTTATTTCCTTTTCCTCCCACTTGAGGCCTTGTTTCCTTCTCCACCTCAGACTTTGTTTCCTACTCCCCCACCTGAGGCTTTGTTTCCTACTCCCCCACCTGAGGTTTTGTTTCCTTCTCCTCTACCTCAGATTTTGTTTCCTACTCCCCCACCTGAGGCTTTGTTTCCTTCTCATCCACCTGAGGCTTTGTTTCCTCATCTACATCTGCCCACTTCTCAATATCATCAGGAAAACCGATCTCTGCTTCCACTCATACGCTGACGACACCCAGCTCTACCTTCGCATCAACGGACAAAAAGACCTTCATCAGCAATTACAGAAATGCCTCACCTTAATAGATGACTGGATGACCACAAGCTCCCTCAAACTTAACGGATCAAAAACCGAACTTCTTCTTCTACAAGCTAACAAAAATTCCACAATAAAGACTCCGTGGACACCTCCCACTTTTCTCGGACAGACCATCTCCCCGAGCACCAAAGCCAAGAGTCTCGGAGTCATTTTTGATCCAGGAATGACAATGGATGCACAAATAGGATCAGTGGTGAGCGGATCCCACCATCTCCTCCGCCAACTACGTAGACTCGTCCCCTTCATCCCAGAAGAGGACAAAGCAGCAGTTGTGGGAACAATCATCAATTCCCGACTCGACTACGCAAATTCGCTCTACGTAGGACTACCCCAATATCAGCTTGCACGCTTGCAACTCATCCAAAACACGGCGGCAAAACTGTTAACAGGAAAAAAAAACCCTGAGAATCTATCTCCCCCACCCTGAAGAGCCTACACTGGCTAACCATAAAGAATCGGATCCCATTCAAGACCCTCTGCCTCACCCACAAATGCATACAAGGAAATGCTCCGCTATATCTCCGGGAGAAAATAAAACACTACACGCCGAATCGCAGTCTTCGATCAGCTAACCAAAACCTCCTTATCATTCCCAAATACCGCTACGAAGCAAAGGGAGAATGAAGATTCGCAGTCCAAGGACCTCGACTATGGAACGCTCTTCCAATCAACATCCGCATGGAAGAAAACCACCAGGCCTTCAGGAAAAAACTAAAGACCTTCCTTTTCTAAAAAGCTGACAACAGAGAATGTATCCAGCGCCTTGAGGCGATTTAGTTCGCATTTGCTGCGCTTTACAAATCATTCATTCATTCATTCATTCGTTTCCTTCTCCCCCACCTGAGATTTTGTTTCCTTCTCCTCCACCTCAGACTTTGTCTCCTACACCCCCACTTGAGGCTTTGTTTCCTTCTCCCCCACCTGAGACTTAGTTTCCTACACCCCCACCAGAGGTTCTTCTCCTTCCTTTGCATATCTTTAGCAGCACTCACTCTACATAAACTCCAACCATCCATTCCCCACTCCCACCACTTGATCTATCTATCGGAACGTGAAACTGATGAGAGTTTGCTGGGAAACCACCAGTAAGAAAGATGTGTTTTAGGGGGTCAAACTTCCTCATGGCAAGTGAATGATACAGATTCTTTGAGGTCATAAAACTCAAACTCCGCTTTTTATGTTCCAGGACCATAGTGCTCTAACAGGGACACCACCTTTAACACAACAGACTCCGAGCCTGAGGAGCTTGAACCAAACGAATTGTTAGCATGTACTCAGAAAATACTTGTAATACAAGGGATGCAAGAGTACATTATAAGGGCTTCTATATATGATGGCTTCCTGCTGTCACTGGTTCCAAAGAGAGCTGCTGGTGAATCACTGATGCCATGGAGAATTCCCGCCACTTTTAGGCAAGGGCAGGGGGTAGCAGTGACCTCACTGCCCAAATATGGCCGCTGGACATATTTGGTCAATGATATCGGCCAACAATGGTCATGGCCATCTTTGATCAATGATGTCACCACCTTCCTCCCCCCTTCCCTTATAAAGCTAAAGAGGAATTTGTTTCGCCACAGGGTGGCACTGTGGTTACAAGATTGATGGAAATGTGCCATATCCTAATTTAATTGGAAATACTACCTTGAAAATATATGATGGACTTTTATAGGCACTGAGATACACATAACTGAATTCAAATTTAAGTATTCTTATTACATTTTTTTTAAATGTAAAACAGACACACTGGGGGTTATTTACTAAAGGCAAATCCACTTTGCACTACAAGTGCACTTGGAAGTGGAGTCGCTGTAGATCCGAGGGGGACACGCAAGGAAAATAAAAAACAACATTTTAGCTTGTACATGATTGGATGATAAAATCAGCAGAGCTTCCCCTAATTCCAGATCTTCCCCTCAGATTTACAGTGACTGCAGTGACTGCACTTCCAAGTGCACTTGTAGTGCAAAGTGGATTTGCCTTTTGTAAATAACCCCCACAGTTTTTTAAAAGACAATCACAATATAGATATTTCCTGTTTGATATGTCACACAAAATTTTTTTTTGTAATAAAAATACCTACATTTTAATTCAGTTATGTGTATCTCAGTGCCTATAAAGTCCATCATATATTTTCAAGGTAGTATTTCCCTCCCTTAGAAATCGGATGACAGCTTGGGGAGGTACAGCCCATCAGGATCTGTTGTGTGCTCTGGGCCATCAGGTTCCTTTTTTCAGTGAGTTGGCGGAAGGCGGGCATCTTGATTGATGACAGGTTTACAACAAAGGACATTTTGGGGTGATTTTTATTTTTTTAATAAACAATTTGCCAAAAGTTAGGCTGTTTTTTTTCTAAAATACAGGCATAATACAGCAGACGGTAAGAGACTGCAGACATAGTACAGGAGATGATCAGAGACTGCAGACATAATACAGGGGATGGTCAGAGACTGCAGACATAGTACAGGAGATGATCAGAGACTGCAGACATAGTACAGGAGATGATCAGAGACTGCAGACATAGTACAGGAGATGATCAGAGACTGCAGACATAGTACAGGAGATGATCAGAGACTGCAGACATAGTACAGGAGATGATCAGAGACTGCAGACATAGTACAGGAGATGATCAGAGACTGCAGACATAGTACAGGAGATGATCAGAGACTACAGACATAGTACAGGAGATGATCAGAGGCTGCAGACATAGTACAGGAGATGATCAGAGACTGCAGACATAGT
The DNA here is from genome assembly GCA_037952925.1 of Lithobates clamitans. NCBI lineage: Eukaryota > Metazoa > Chordata > Amphibia > Anura > Ranidae > Lithobates > Lithobates clamitans. The sequence continues at coordinate 481,234 of JBBGZY010002494.1, read as the reverse complement.
ACAGGAGATGATCAGAGACTGCAGACATAGTACAGGAGATGATCAGAGACTGCAGACATAGTACAGGAGATGATCAGAGGCTGCAGACATAGTACAGGAGATGATCAGAGACTGCAGACATAATACAGGAGATGATCAGAGACTGCAGACATAATACAGGAGATGATCAGAGACTGCAGACATAGTACAGGAGATGATCAGAGACTGCAGACATAGTACAGGAGATGATCAGAGACTGCAGACATGGTACAGGACTGCTGCTGGGTGCTGCCATCTTGGATGTGATGTCAGCAGCCCTCAGAACTCAGAGCTGTCACTCAATATTTGCCTTTAATCCTCTCCCGGCAGCTATGTAAATGTTATTTAGGGATGTGAGGGGAGAGGCAGAGTAGCTGGGCCAGCACAGACGGTAATTGGACACTCCCAGAAGAGGTGGGGGATATGACGTAGAAGGAAAGCGAAGGCTGTATTAGAGAGTTCCCGGAAAAGTCATATTTTCTAGCAAGTTTAGAGGCACATTGCAAGTGAAAATTAGTGCGTCGGTGATATAAACCCCTCCCCCCAGGTATACAATAGGCACATTACAAGTCTTGTCACTTTATTCCATCCTCTGCAGGTGATTTCAGTGTCACAGCTCTCCATAGACACAAAGATGGGTTGTCACATTAGTGGTTCTCTGGTGGCCTCATTGTCACCTCTCTAATTCCCATCCTACAACAGTCTGACCCTTCTGTACATACATCACACTCTGCTACTGAGCTATGGCTCTAATATTCATATAGAAGTGCTCTTATACTATATACAGATACAGTGGATTATAGGAGGACGGACTGACTCGGGTATATGGTATCTTCCCCAGTACCCGGAATTCGGGATCTTCTCATCCAACGTCTAGACTGGAGCAGAAAACAAAGAGAGAGAAATAATCAGTGTGGAGAATGAGGACCAGTTCCTAATTCTAAAGACCTAATCATGCCCCTGTATTCTGCCCAACCTTGTCCATACTGTCCTACCTACTACTCCAACCCAACCTTGTTCTCCTACCCAACCTTGTCCATATCTTCACTACTCCTGCCCAACCTTGTTCCCATTATCCCACCTACTGCTCTTGCCCAATCTTGTCCATAATGTCCCTCCTGTTCTTCCATAATCTTGTCCATAACTTCCAACCTACCATTCCTACCAACCTTGTCCATTTTGTCCGTTCTATTGCTCCTGCCCAACCTTTTTTTCATATATTCTTTTCTACTGCACCTGTCCAAAATTGTCCATATCATCTCTCCTCCTGCTCCCGGCCAACCTTGTCCATATCCTCCCTCCTATTGCTCCTGTTGAATATTTTCTATAACTTCCCACCTACTATTCTTGCCTAAACTTGTCCATGATATCCTTCCTACTGCTCAAATCCAATCTTGTCCATTTGGCCCTCCTGCTGCTCCTGCCCAGCCTTATCTATATTAAGAGGGTCCCTCCTCCTATTCTTGCCCAGCAACATCCATATCATCCCTCCCACTGCTCCTGCCCAACCTTGTCCATATCATCCCTCTTACTGCTCCTGCCCAACCTTGTCCATATCATTCCTCTTACTGCTCCTGCCCCACCTTGTCTATATCATCCCTCCTACTGCTTCTGTCCAACCTTGTCCATATTATCCCTCCCACTGCTCCTGCCCTTCCTCATCCATATCATCCCTCCCACTGCTCCTGCCCAACCTTGTCCATATCATCCCTCCTCCTGCTCCTGTCCAACCTTGTCCATATCATCCCTTCTCCTGCTCCTGCCCAACCTTGTCCATATCATCCCTTCACCTGCTCCTGTCCAACCTTGTCCATATCATCCCTTCTACTGCTCCTGCCCAACCTTGTCCATATCATCCCTTCTCCTGCTCCTGGCCAACCTTGTCCATATCATCCCTTCTACTGCTCCTGCCCAACCTTGTCCATATCATCCCTCCGCCTGCTCCTGCAAACCTCGTCCATATCATCCCTCCTACTGCTTCTGTGCAACCTTGTCCATATCATCCCTCCTTCTGCCCAACCTTGTCTATATCATCCCTCCTACTGCTCCTGCCCAACCTTATCGATATCATCCCTCCTACTGCTCCTGCCCAACCTTGTCCATATCATCCCTCCTCCTGCTCCTGCCTAACCTTGTCCATATCATATTGTCCCTCCTGTTCTTGCATAATCTTGGCCATAATTTCCAACCTACCATTCCTACAAACCTTGTCCATTTTGTCCATTCTATTGCTCCTGCCCAACCTTTTTTCATATATTCTTTTCTACTGTAGCTGTCCAAAATTGTCCATATCATCCCTCCTCCTGCTCCCAGCCAACCTTGTCCGTATCCTTCCTCCTATTACTCCTGTTGAATATTTTCTATAACTTCCCACCTACTATTCTTGCCTAAACTTGTCCATGATGTCCTTCCTACTGCTCAAACCCAATCTTGTCCATTTGTCCCTCCTGCTGCTCCTGCCCAGCCTTATCTATATTAAGAGGGTCCCTTCTCCTATTCTTGCCCAGCAACATTCATATCATCCCTCCCACTGCTCCTGCCCAACCTTGTCCATATCATCCCTCTTACTGCTCCTGCCCAACCTTGTCCATATCATTCCTCTTACTGCTTCTGTCCAACCTTGTCCATATCATCCCTCCCACTGCTCCTACCCTTCCTCATCCATATCATCCCTCCCACTGCCCAACCTTGTCCATATCATTCCTTCTACTGCTCCTGCCCAACCTTGTCCATATCATCCCTCCTCCTACCCAACCTCGTCCATATCATCCCTTCTACTGCTCTGCCCAACCTTGTCCATATCATCCCTTCTCCTGCCCCTGGTCAACCTTGTTCATATCATCCCTTCTCCTGCCCCTGCCCAACCTTGTCCATATCATCCCTTCTACTGCTCCTGCCCAACCTTGTCCATATAATCCCTTCTACTGCTGCTGCCCAACCTTGTTCATATCACCCCTCCCACTGCTCCTGCCATCCTTGTCCATATCATCCCTCTGCCTGCTCCTGCAAACCTCGTCCATATCATCCCTCCTACTACTTCTGTCCAACCTTGTCCATATCATCCCTTCTCCTGCCCAACCCTGTCTAAATCATCCCCCCTACTGCTCCTGCCCAACCTTGTCCATATCATCCCTTCTACTGCTCCTGCCCAATCTTGTCCATATCATCCCTTCTACTGCTCCTGGCCAACCTTGTCCATATCATCTCTTCTACTGCTGCTGCCCAACCTTGTTCATATCACCCCTCCCACTGCTCCTGCCCAACCTTGTCCATATCATCCCTCCACCTGCTCCTGCAAACCTCGTCCATATCATCCCTCCTACTGCTTCTGTCCAACCTTGTCCATATCATCCCTTCGCCTGCCCAACCCTGTCTATATCATCCCCCCTACTGCTCCTGCCCAACCTTGTCCATATCATCCCTCCTCCTGCTCCTGCCTAACTTTGTCCATATCATATTGTCCCTCCTGTTCTTGCATAATCTTGTCCATAACTTCCAACCTACCATTCCTACCAACCTTGTCCATTTTGTCCCTTCTATTGCTCCTGCCCAACATTTTTTCATATATTCTTTTCTACTGCACCTGTCCAAAATTGTCCATATCATCCCTCCTCCTGTTCCTGGCCAACCTTGTCCGTATCCTCCCTCCTATAGCTTCTGTTGAATATTTTCTATAACTTTTCACCTACTATTCTTGCCTAAACTTGTCCATGATGTCCTTCCTACTGCTCAAACCCAATCTTGTCCATTTGTCCCTCCTGCTGCTTCTGCCCAGCCTTATCTATATTAAGAGGGTCCCTTCTCCTATTCTTGCCCAGCAACATCCATATCATCCCTCCCACTGCTCCTGCCCAACCTTGTCCATATCATCCCTCCTACTGCTTCTGTCCAACCTTGTCCATATCATCTCTCCCACTGCTCCTGCCCTTCCTCATCCATATTATCCCTCCCACTGCTCCTGCCCAACCTTGTCCATATCATCCCTTCTCCTGCTCCTGTCCAACCTTGTCCATATCATCCCTCTCCTGCTCCTGCCCAACCTTGTCCATATCATCCCTTCTCCTGCCCAACCTTGTTTATATCATACCTCCTCCTGCTCCTGTCCAACCTTGTCCATATCATCCCTTCTACTGCTCCTGCCCAACCTTGTCCATATCATCCCTTCTACTGTTCCTGCCCAACCTTGTCCATATCATCCCTTCTACTGCTCCTGGCCAACCTTGTCCATATCATCCCTTCTACTGCTCCTGCCCAACCTTGTTCATATCATCCCTCCCACTGCTCCTGCCCTACCTTGTCCATATCATCCCTCCGCCTGCTCCTGCAAACCTCATCCATATCATCCCTCCTACTGCTTCTGTCCAACCTTGTCCATATCATCCCTCCTCCTACTCCTACCCAACCTTGTCCATATCATCCCTCCTCCTACTCCTACCCAACCTTGTCCATATCATCCCTCCTCCTGCCCGAACCCTGTCTATATTATCCCTCCTACTGCTCCTGCCCAACCTTGTCCATATCATCCCTCCACCTGCTCCTGCAAACCTCGTCCATATCATCCCTCCTACTGCTTCTGTCCAACCTTGTCAATATTATCCCTTCTCCTGCCCAACCTTGTCCATATCATCCCTCCTACTGCTCCTGCCTAACCTTGTCCATATCATCCCTCCTACTGCTCCTACCCAACCTTGTCCATATCATCCCTCCTACTGCTTCTGTCCAACCTTGTCCATATCATCCCTCCTCCTGCCCGAACCCTGTCTATATTATCCCTCCTACTGCTCCTGCCCAACCTTGTCCATATCATCCCTCCACCTGCTCCTGCAAACCTCGTCCATATCATCCCTCCTACTGCTTCTGTCCAACCTTGTCAATATTATCCCTTCTCCTGCCTAACCTTGTCCATATCATCCCTCCTACTGCTCCTGCCCAACCTTGTCCATATCATCCCTCTTACTGCTCCTGCCCAACCTTGTCCATATCATCCCTTCTCCTGCTCCTGCCCAACCTTGTCCATATCATCCCGCCTACTGCTCCTGCCCAACCATTTCTATATCATCCCTTCTACTGCTCCTGTCCAACCTTGTCCATATCATCCCTCCTAGCTCCTGCCCAACCTTTTCTATATCATCCCTTCTCCTGCTCCTACCCAACCTTGTCCATATCATCCCTTCTCCTGCTCCTACCCAACCTTGTTCATATCATCCCTCCTACTGCTCCTGCCCAGCCTTTTCTATATCATCCCTTCTCCTGTTCCTGCCCAACCTTGTCCATATCATCCCTCCTCCTGCTTCTGTCCAACCTTGTCCATATCAAACTTCTTACTGCTCCTGCCCAACCTTGTCCATATAATCCCTTCTCCTACTCTACCCAACCTTGTCCATATCATCCCTCCTCCTGCTCCTACCCAACCTTGTCCATATCATCCCTCCTCCTTCTCCTACCCAACCTTGTCCATATCATCCCTCCTCCTGCTTCTGTCCAACCTTGTCCATATCAAACTTCTTACTGCTCCTGCCCAACCTTGTCTATATCATCCCTTCTACTGCTCCTGCCCATCCATGTCCATTTCACCCTTTTGTCTGTCTATTTTAGGTGTGGTTGAGGGCCATCATATTTGCTCAATACCTGCAGCAGTTAGTGCATAGTTATTGTGCTTTACTGTTCCTATGACTTCACCGCACATCTACCAGACACGGTCTGTCTTACTGCAATCAATAGAATCTCTGCAAATATCCAAATGCCTTGTTGAGTAAATGTCAGTCTGGAGGAGTGGTCCAGTGGGTGTCCCTAAGCAGGCTGCATTTGCATACAGACCACCCTACATAATACCCTTATAATTGTAAGAACTAAAATGCATTGAATGAAAAGAGCAGGCCAGGCATAGAAAGTCTGAGGAGGAAAGGGTTATAGGATGCTGGACATCCTTTAACCACAAAATGAGGTGGGCTCTATCTATCTGTGAGAAGTACACAGTGTGCAGTAAAATCAGAGTAAGTCATTTCAGTCCAGGAGAGGAGCCGATACACCTGTGCAAGACTAGAGAGTGAGGCCGGAGGTCTGATTTAAGTGCAGTTACACTTTATTTGACTAACATCCTCACCCCAGTCTCAGAATATGTTACAGCACAATATTTTATTGGTCAGGGATTCAAAGATGTGGGATGAAGCCAGGGATCACCACTGGAGCACAATTTTCAAAAGTTGACCAGCAGAGAGCGCCCTCATAGCTCCCGCAGCACAGCTGTGCTTTACTATGGGTGGTCAATGCGCATTTGTCTGATATGGATACTTTGTTACAGCAGCTGGACAACCCAGGGCTCGGACTGCTGTATTCTGTGATATTCATTGATAGAACATTGTACTCAATCATCGGGAGAGGTCATCACCGGATCCAATCCTCCCGGATCACTCCAAGATCTCCGTCACACTCACCCCCTCACTCCTTTCTCAGGAAGCTGTACACCCCCGGAATCATCTTCCCAGTGAGCTTCAGCTCCACCTCCTTACACAGATTATTCCTCCGAGCCTTACGTCCCTATAGAGAGAGGAGGGGAGATCACATTACACAGCTGCTTTGTCAAAATTCAAAGAAAGAGCCAAATATGGAAGAAAATCTCTGAACCTGTTCACTGACACATGTACAGTATCTTACAAAAGTGAGTACACCCCTCACATTTTTGTAAATATTTTATTATATCTTTTCAAGTGACAGATGGTGTCAAGCGTGTGTGGTGGCAACCAGGTGAGGAGGACAAAGACAAGTGTGTCTTGTCTACAGTCAAGCATGGTGGTGGGAGTGTCATGGTCTGGGGCTGCATGAGTGCTGCCGGAACTGAGGGGCTACAGATCATTGAGGGAACCATGAATGCCAACATGTACTGTGACATACTGAAGAAGAGCATGATCCCCTCCCTTCAGAGACTGGGCCGCAGGGCAGTATTCCAACATGATCACCACCCCAAACACACCTCCAAGACCACCACTGCCTTGCTAAAGAAGCTGAGGGTAAAGGTGATGGACTGGCCAAGCATGTCTCCAGACCTAAACCCTATTGATCATCTGTGGGACATCCTCCAACAGAAGGTGGAGGAGCGCAAGGTCTCTAACATCCACCAGCTCTGTGATGTCCTCATGGAGGAGGGGAAGAGGACTCCAGTGACAACCTGTGAAGCTCTGGTGACCTCCATGCCCAAGAGGGTTAAGGCAGTGCTGGAAAATAATGGTGGCCACACAAAATATTGACACTTTGGGCCCAATTTGGAGATTTTCACTTAGGGGTGTACTGACTTTTGTTGCCAGCGGTTTAGACATTAATGGCTGTGTGTTGAGTTATTTTGAGGGGACAGCAAATTTACACTGTTATACAAGCTGTACACTCACTACTTTACATTGTAGACAAGTGTCATTTCTTCAGTGTTGTCACATGAAAAGATAGAAGAAAAGATTTACACAAATGTGACCGAGGGGTGTACTTACTTTTGTGAGATACTGAATGTTCATATACAGGATTCTCAATCCTGACACATATTACATTAGGGCAGAATATGCTTTAACATCACAGTGCCTTGAAAAAGTATTCATACTCCTTGAAATTTCACACATTTTGTCATGTTACAACCAAAAACATAAATGTGTTTTATTGAGATTTTATGTGATAGACCAACACAAAGTGTCACATAATTGTGAAGTGGAAGGAAAATGATAAACGATACAAATAAATATGTGAAAAGTGTGGGGGGAGGGGCATTTGTATGGCGCCCCCCGGAGTCAATACTTTGTAGAACCCCCTTTCTCTACAAGTCTTTTTGGGGGTGTCTCTACCAGCTTTGCACATCTAGAGAGGACATTTCTGCCCATTCTTCTTTGTAAAATATCTCAAGTTCTGTCAGATTGGATGGAGAGCGTCTGTGAACAGCAATTTTCAAGTCTTGCCACAGATTCTCAATGTGATTTAGGTCTGGACTGTGACTGGGCCATTCTAACACATGAATATGCTTTGATGTAAACCATTCCATTGTAGCTCTGGCTGGATGTTTCAGGTCGTTGTCCTGCTGGAAGGTGAACCTCCGCCCCAGTCTCAAGTCTTTTGTAGACTCTAACAGGTTTTCTTCTAAGATTGTCCTGTATTTGTCTCCATCCATCTTCCCATCAACTCTGACCAGCTTCCCTGTCCCTGCTGAAGAAAAGCATCCCCACCACATGATGCTGCCACCGCCATGTTTCACGGTGGGGATGGTGTGTTCAGGGTGATGTGCAATGTTAGTTTTCCCCACACATAGCGTTTTGCTTTTAGGCCATAAAGTTGAATTTTGGTCTCCTCTGACCAGATCACCTTCTTCCACATGTTTGCTGTGTCCTCCACATGGCTTCTCACAAACTACAAACAGGACTTCTTATGACTTTCTTTCACCAATGTCTTTCTTCTTGTCACTCTTCCATAAAGGGCAGATTTGTGGAGAACACGACTAATAGTTGTCCTGTGGACAGATTCTCCCACCTGAGCTGTGGATCTCTGCAGCTCCTCCAGAGTTACCATGGACCTATTGGCTCTTCTCTGATGAATGCTCTCCTTGCCCGGCCGGTCAGTTTAGGTGTTCCTATGACAACGTCCAATAGGACGAAACGTACGTCGGAAGGCAGACGCGCTGACATCATCGTTTCTACCCCACTGTGAACGGGTGCATGCAGGCCGGCCGGCTGATTTACAAATACATGCTGTTACTCGAGATTTTAATGTGAGTGTGCTACTTTCATTTTTTACTCATTAAATTGTTTATACCGATTCACACTATGGAGGATGTGTCTTTTATTCACCTGGGTTCCTCATGCTGAGTTTTTGGCTTGTATGTTGGAGAGTCTCGGGCGATCCTCCCCCTATGCTGTGATCGTTGGTGGTGTCCCCGCTGAGTGGATTTCATACACAAGCCTTATAAAGCTTGCCTTCGGTAAGCATACATCCTTATAGGTGGTGGATCCTTCTCATGAGGTGTTTCTTGTTCATCAAGCCCGTAGTCACTATTGGTGAAATTATTTGCAATAAGGACTGTCTTTATTTGAAGTCACTATTGGCCACGGACTTATTTCCTTTTTTCTCATCATTTTTTCTCATCCCTTTTTTTCACTAATTTATTTACCTAAAGTCACATTATTTAATGTTTACAATATTAATCAGGATCATGTTGTGTTGTTATTTGTTTATAACACTATAATCAAGGTATTTATTCACTATAAGATTTATAGCGCGGTTCTGTTGACTGCTTTACAGTTTAGGTGGACGGCCATGTCTTGGTAGGTTTGCGGTTGTGCCATACTCTTTCCATTTTCCGATGATGGATTGAACAGAGCTCCGTGAGATGGTCAAAGCTTGGGAGATTTATTTTATAACCTAACCCTGCTTTATACTTCTCCACAACTTTATCCCTGACCTGTCTGGTGTGTTCCTTGGCCTTCATGATGTTGTTTGTTCACTAAGGTTCTCTAAGAAACCTCTGAGGGCTTCACAGAACAGCTGTATTTATACTGAGATTAAATGACACACAGGTGGACTCTATTTACTAATTAGGTGACTTCTGAAGACAATTGGTTCCACTAGATTTTAGTTAGGGGTATCAGAGTAAAGGGGGTTGAAAGAAATGCCCCCCCCCCCACACACTTTTCACATATTTATTTGTATCATTTATCATTTTCCTTCCACTTCACAATTATGTGACACTTTGTGTTGGTCTATCACATAAAATCCCAATAAAATACATTGACGTTTTTGGATGTAACATTACAAAATGTGGGAAATTTCAAGGGGTATGAATACTTTTTCAAGGCACTGTAATTTTAAAGCATAATCTGCCTTAATGTAATACGTGTTAGGATTGAGAATCCCATATATGAACATTCAGTATCTCACAAAATGAGTACACCCCTCACATTTTTGTACAGGTTTGGGGTGCAGAGGTTAGCAGGGGTTTTAGGATGCAAAGGTGTACTGACAGGGTGGATAAAGATGTACGTCATGTGTAGGGCAGCTCATTCATTTCAGTGACTGCTCTATGCGTCCCTAACCCTTATTTACTTTGACAAGAGCCAAATTGTAATGGAAAAACCACAGGGTCAGAACAACTCCAAAACTGCAGCTCTTGTTGAAAGTTGCCAGTCTGCAATGGTCAGGACCAACCAAAAGTGGGCCTGGGAAGGTGAACCGGCCAACTGGAGAAAGGGTCATGTACAGTCAAGGCTCATTAATGGCGGTGGGGGAGGGAAGGCTCATTGATGGAGGTGGGGAGGGAAGGCTCATTGATGGAGGTGGGGAGGGAAGGCTCATTGATAGTGGTGGGGGAGGCTAGGCTCATTGATGGAGGGGGGAGGGAAGGCTCGTTGATGGTGGTGGGGAGGGAAGGCTTATTGAAGGAGGTGGGGAGGAAAGGCTCATTGATGGAGGTGGGGAGAGAAGGCTCACTGATGGAGGTGGGGAGCGAGGGCTCATTGTTGGAGGTGGGGAGGGAAGGCCCATTAATGGAGGTGGAGAGGGAAGACTCATTGATGGAGGTGGGGAGGGAAGGCGTCCCTAACCCTTTTTTACTTTGAAACAGCCAAATTGTAATGGAAAAACCACGGGGTCAGGACAACTCCAAAACTGTAGCTCTTGTGGGATGTTCCCAGTCTACAGTGGTCAGGACCAACCAAAAGTGGGCCTGGGAAGGAGAACCAGCCAACTTGAGAAAGGGTCATGGACAGCCAAGGCTCATTAATGGCGGTGGGGGAGGAAAGGCTCATTGATGGAGGTGGGGGAGGGGAAGGCTCGTTGATGGAGGTGGGGAGAGAAGGCTCATTGATAGAGGTGGGGGAGGCTAGGCTCATTGATGGAGGGGGGAGGGAAGGCTCATTAATGGAGGTGGGGAGCCAGGGCTCATTATTGGAGGTGAGTAGGGAAGGCTCATTGATGAAGGTGGGGAGCGAGGGCTCATTGTTGGAGGTGGGGAGGGAAGGCTCATTGATGGAGGTGGGGAGGGAAGACCCATTGATGGAGGTGGGGAGCGAGGGCTCATTGTTGGAGGTGGGTAGGGAAGGCTCATTAATGGAGGTGGGGAGCCAGGGCTCATTGTTGGAGGTGGGTAGGGAAGGCTCATTGATGGAGATGGGGAGGGAAGGCTCATTGATGGAGGTGGGGAGCGAGGGCTCATTGTTGGAGGTGGGGAGGGAAGGCTCATTGATGGAGGTGGGGAGGAAAGACCCATTGATGGAGGTGGGGAGTGAGGGCTCATTGTTGGAGGTGGGTAGGGAAGGCTCATTAATGGAGGTGGGGAGCCAGGGCTCATTGTTGGAGGTGGGTAGGGAAGGCTCATTGATGGAGATGGGGAGGGAAGGCTCATTGATGGAGGTGGGGAGCGAGGGCTCATTGTTGGAGGTGGGTACGGAAGGCTCATTGATAGAGGTGGGGAGGGAAGACTTATTGGTGTAGGTGGGGGGAAGGAAGGCTCATTGATGAAGGAGGAGAGCGAAGGCTAATTTTTGTAGGTGGATAGGGAAGGCTCATTGATGGGGGTGGAGAGGCAAGACTCATTGATGGAGGTAGAGAGATAAGGCTCATTAATGGAGGTGGGGGGAGGCTCGTTGATGGAGATGGGGGGAGGCTCATTGATGGAGGTGGGGAGGGAAGGCTCTATGATGGAGGTGGGGAGGGAAGACTGGTCTGTGTAGTACAATCCAATAGAAGAGCTATTGGAGCTCATAATTGCTTTAAAAGTGAATGCTGATTTTGATAGAAAGGTGTCAACACACAGAGCACCACAGTTTGTCGTGTATGGGGCTGTGTAGCTGCACACCGGTCAGGGTGCCATCGCTGATCTGTGTCCACAGCCAAAAGAGCCCACAATGGGCACCTGAACTTCAGAACTGGAGCACGGAGCAATGAAAGGAGGTGGCCTGGTCTGATCACTTCAAGAATGGTTTGAGGAACACAACAATAAGTTTGAGTTTTTGACTTGGCCTCCTAATTCTCCAGATCTCAATCTAATCGAGAAGCTGTGGGATGTGCTTGAAAAACAAGTCTGATCCATGGAGTCCCCACCTCCCAACTTACAGGACTTAAATTATCTGCTACTGACTGCTTGGTGCCAGATACCGCAGCGTACCTTCAGAAATCTAGTGGAGTAGATGACTCGACGGGTCATAATGTACTGATGGCTCATCAGTGTATATGGTCATTGATGGAAGGATGTGAGAATAAAAACAAATAGGTTACACAGACACAAAGGTCCATGTGTAATCTATAGGAACCTACTGCAAACAACTGAGTAGAACAGGAGTACTAATAGCAGGACTGATGCAGGTTTATGGTTTGGGATTTACCTCATTTAGGTGTCGCAGCATGATGCATTCTTCAGCCTGAGATATAATATTGTAAGAGTCGTATTCGAACTTGAAACACCCGAAGCAGCTATAGATCTTCTGTGGAGACACAACATTATTATAAGTCACAACTGTCCCCAGGAGAGGTCAGATAGCATTATAAGTAGGGAAGAGCCGAACACCCCCCGTTTCGGTTCGCTTCCAGAACATGCGAACAGGAAAAAAGTTTGTTCGAACACGCGAACACCGTTAAAGTCTATGGGACACAAACATGAATAATCCAAAGTGCTAATTTTAAAGGCTTATATGCAAGTTATTGTCGTAAAAAGTGTTTGGGGACCCGGGTCCTGCCCCAGGGGACATGGATCATGCAAAAAAAGTTTTAAAAACGTCATTTTTTTCGGGAGCAGTGATTTTAATGATGCTTAAAGTGAAACAATAAAAATGAAATATTCCTTCAAATTTGGTACCTGGGGGGTGTCTATAGTATGCCTGTAAAGTGGCGCATGTTTCCCGTGTTTTCAACAGTCCGAGTGCAAAATGACATTTCTAAAGGAAAAAAAGTCATGTAAAACTACTATCACTAGCGCCGGCTATAATGAATTGTCGGTCCGGCAATACACATAAAAGTTCATTGATAAAAATGGCATGGGATTTCCCCACAGGGGAACCCCGAACCAAAATTAAAAAAAAAAAAAATGCGTGGGGGTCCCCCTAAATTCCATACCAGGCCCTTCAGGTCTGGTATGGATATTGAGGGGAACCCCGCACCAAAATTTAAACAAAAATGGCGTGGGGTCCTCCCAAAAATCCATACCAGACCCTTATCCGAGCACGCAACCTGGCAGGCCGCAGGAAAAGAGGGGGGGACAAGAGAGCGCCCCCCCCTGAACCATACCAGGCCACTTGCCCTCAACATTGGGAGGGTGCTTTGGGGTAGCAACATGTCCCCATGTTGATGGGGAGAAGGGCCTTATCCCCACAACCCTTGCCCGGTGGTTGTGGGGGTCTGCGGGCGGGGGGCTTATCAGAATCTGGAAGCCCCCCTTTAACAAAGGAACCCCCAGATCCCGGCCTCAACCATGTGAATTGGTAATAGGGTACAAATGTACCCCTGCCATTTCACAAAAAAAGGGTCAAAAATGTTAAAAAAAAGACAAGAGATGGTTTTGACAATTCCTTTATTAATTTCTTCTTCTTTCCCCGCTACTTATTCCATCTTCTTTCTTCTGGTCTTCGTTCGGTGTTCTTCTTCTTCCAACTTCTTCTTCCCCCGCTTCTTCCTCTATCTTCCTCCGCTTCTTCCTCTTGTCTTCTCGTCCGGCATCTTCCTCCGGCTTCTTCTCCACTTTGTCCTCCGCACGATCCGCCTCAGTGGGAGTCTTCTGCTGTGTGACGCTTCTGTTGAGGTGACAGTTCTTATTAGGGGTGCGCATCTTCACTGGGCTCACGATTCGATTCGGTTACGATTATCTGGTCAATGATTCGATTCGATTCCGCGATGCATCACGATTACCGACGAGCTCCCACTTCCGCTTGGGCCGCCTAGGCGGCCCTTCCACCCTGCAATCTTCCAGGACACATCACAGTTCCCAAAAGATTGCCCGGCTATGCAGGAAAGCACAGTGAGACATGCGCACCTGGCTGTGAAGCTGCAAGCTGTCACAGCCGGATGCCCACAGTAGTATTGCCAGCGCTGTGGACAGGCAGGGGAGAGAATGGAGGGTTCGGGTGGCCACGTCGCTGGATTGTGGGACAGGTGAGTGTCTTTTTATTAAAAGTCAGAAGATGCACTTTTTTTGTAGCTGCTGACTTCTAATAAACAAAAAATTGACTGGAACTCCGCTTTGAATTAAAAATAACCTCACTCCCTTAAAAAGTGCACTAATCCGGTGCACTACAGGGTACAGGCATTCACACACTCACGGCTGCTGGGAGGTCAGAAGGGATAGAATCCACAGATGACAAACAGCCCTGTGAAGTTCCCTGTACTGTCTCTGTGCTGACCAGTGGCAGCCGGTGCTTCAAATTTTTTTGGGGGGGCGCAAACAAACTGAAAAATACAGAACCTCCCCCATCAAATGCAGCCTCACTGTGCCCATCAAACGCAGCCACTGTGCCCATCAAACGCAGCCACTTGTGCCCGTCAAACGCAGCCACTGTGCCCTTCAAATGCAGCCACTGTGCCCATCAAACGCAGCCACTGTGCCCATCAAACGCAGCCACTTGTGCCCGTCAAACGCAGCCACTGTGCCCATCAAACGCAGCCACTGTGCCCATCAAACGCAGCCACTTGTGCCCATCAAACGCAGCCATCTGTGCCCGTCAATCGCAGCCACCTGTGCCCGTCAAACGCAGCCACCTGTGCCTGTCAAACATAGCCACCTGTGCCCTTCAAACGCAGCCACCTGTGCCCGTCAAACGCAGCCACTTGTGTCCGTCAAACACAGCCACCTGTGCCCGTCAAACGCAGCCACTTGTGCCCGTCAAACACAGCCACCTGTGCCCATTAAATGCAGCCATCACTACCCCCCCCCCACCACCACCACAATGCACGGGCCACCACTGGTGCTGACAGTTCCTTGGCATTCCTGTTCGCACCTTGCAGCACACTAGGAGTTAACAGTGGAATGTGCACAGGATAGCCAGGGACCTGTCAGCTTGGAGCGTGAGGTGTACGGTTACTGTTTTTAAAGTTACTTTCTTTTAATAAATGATGTGTTACTATGGATGATGTGCCCCCGCTGTATGTGCTTTTTAAAAAACAGTGTCACTTCATACCGAATTTCGCCGTAGTACGATCCAATTCCGCTCATGTGACTCCCGGCTCGTCCCGCCCCTCTCCGCTCTCCTCTCACGTGTCTCCTGAGTCCTGACGTCAGCGGGGAATTCTCAGTCCCGCCCGCTGACTATAGTTATCATATCAGAAGAGAGGCGGGCGGGACTGAGAATTCCCCACTGACGTCAGAACTCAGGAGACGGAAGAGGAGAGCGGAGAGAGGAGAGCGGAGAGGGGCGGGACGGGACGGGAGTCACATGAGCGGAATCGGATCATACTACGGCGAAATTCGGTATGAAGTGGCATCGGTTTTTAAAAAGCACATACAGCGGGGGCACATCATTCATTGTAACACAACATTTATTAAAAGAAAGTCTTTTTAAAAATACGCTCGGACCGCTTTCCCGGGAGGGGCGGGGCTAGTAGTCATGACGTCACCCGACATCGATTTTCCCGTCCTTATGCATCGATGCCGCATCGGGGACACCCGAATCGCAATGCATCGATGCAGCAATTAATTTCAGCACCCCTAGTTCTTATATAATGGTTGACAGTTCTTATATATAATAATCGTTATATAAGAACTGTCACCTCAACAGAAGCGTCACACAGCGGAAGATTCCCACTTAGGCGGATCGTGCAGAGGACGAAACGAATAAGAAGCCGGAGGAAGATGCCGGACGAGAAGACTGGAGGAAGCAGTGGAGGAAGAAGCGGGGGAAGAAGAAGATGGAGGAAGAAGAAGAACACCGAAGGAAGACCAGAAGAAAGAAGATGGAAGAAGAAGCCAGGAAAGAAAAGAAGAAATTAATAAAGGAATTTGCAAAAACCGTCGCTTGTCTTCTTTAACATTTTTGACACTTTTTTGTGAAATTGTAGGGGGACATTTGTACCCCATTACCAATTCACACAGGGGGGGCGGGATCTGGGGGTCCCCTTGTTAAAGGGGGCTTCCAGATTCTGCTAAGTCCCCAGCCCACAGACCCCCACAACCACTGGGCAAGGGTTGTGGGGATGAGGCTCTTCTCCCCATCAACATGGGGACAAGGTGCTTTGGGGGGCCGCTACCCCAAAGCACCCCCCCAATGTTGAGGGCATGTGTCCTGGTACGGTTCAGAAGGGGGGGGCACTCTCTCATCCCCCCCTTTTTTCATGTGGCCTGCCAGGTTGCGTGCTCGGATAAGGGTCTGGTATGGATTATTGGGGGAACCCCACGCCTTTTTTTAAAAAAAAATTGGCGCAGGGTTCACCTTAAAATCCATACCAGACTCTTTGGAATTTGAGGGGGACCCCCACGCAATTTTTTTTGGCACGGGGTTTCCCTTAATATCCATACCAGACCTGAAGGGCCTGGTATGGAATTTAGGGGGACCCCCACTCATTTTTTTTTCTAATTTTGGTTTGGGGTTCCCCTGTGGGGAAATTCCATGCCGTTTTTATCAATGAACTTTTATGTGTATTGCCGGACCGACAATTCGTTATAGCCGGCGCTAGCGATAGTAGTTTTAAATTACTTTTTTTCCTTTTGAAATGTCATTTTGCACTCGGACTGTTCTAAACACGGGAAACATGCACCCCTTTACAGGCATACTATACACACCCCCCAGGTACAAAATTTAAAGGAATATTACACTTTTATTGTTTCACTTTAAGCATCATTAAAATCTCTGCTCCCGAAAAAACTGACGTTTT
Organism: Lithobates clamitans; assembly: GCA_037952925.1. Taxonomy (NCBI): domain Eukaryota; kingdom Metazoa; phylum Chordata; class Amphibia; order Anura; family Ranidae; genus Lithobates; species Lithobates clamitans. Next base: position 464,401 of record JBBGZY010002494.1, on the reverse strand, counting down.
TAAAACTTTTTTTTGCATTGATCCATGGCCCCTGGAGCAGGACCCGGGTCCCCAAACACTTTTTTTTGACAATAACTTGCATATAAGCCTTTAAAATTATCACTTTTTATTTTTCCCATAGACCTTTAAAGGGTGTTCCGTGGCTTTCGAATTTGCTGCGAACACCCCAAATTGTTCGCTATTTGGCGAACAGGCGGACATCGGGCTCATCCCTAATTATAAGTCACAACTGTCACCAGGTGAGGTCAGATAGTATTATAAGTCACAACTGTCACCAGGTGTGGACATATACCAATATACAGTTTCTGACAAAAGTAAGTACACCCCTCAGTGACATTTGTGTAAATCTTTTCTTCTATCTTTTCATGTGACAACACTGAAGAAATGACACTTGTCTACAATGTAAAGTAGTGAGTGTACAGCTTGTATAACAGTGTAAATTTGCTGTCCCCTCAAAATAACTCAACACACAGCCATTAATGTCTAAACCGCTGGCAACAAAAGTCAGTACACCCCTAAGTAAAAATGTCCAAATTGGGCCCAAAGTGTCAATATTTTGTGTGGCCACCATTATTTTCCAGCACTGCCTTAACCCTCTTGGGCATGGAGGTCACCAGAGCTTCACAGGTTGCCACTGGAGTCCTCTTCCCCTCCTCCATGATGACATCACGGAGCTGGTGGATGTTAGAGACCTTGTGCTCCTCCACCTTCTGTTTGAGGATGTCCCACAGATGATCAATAGGGTTTAGGTCTGGAGACATGCTTGGCCAGTCCATCACCTTTACCCTCAGCTTCTTTAGCAAGGCAGCGGTTGTCTTGGAGGTGTGTTTGGGGTCATTATATCCTAGGCCATCTTCATGTAGAGCAACAATTCTTTTTTTCAGATCCTCAGAGAGTTCTTTGCCATGAGGTGCCATGTTGAACTTCCATGAGAAGGAAGTGTCACCAGCACACAAGGATCTCCAAAATTGGGTCGAAAACTTTAATCACATAGTATCAAAAAAAAAAATAAAAGTGACGTTTCAGAGCCACGCAGGACCCCTTCATCAGGCATGGGTCCTGCATGGCTCCGAAACGTCGCTTCTATTTAATTTTTTGATACTATGTGATTAAAGTTTTGGCCCCAATTTTGGAGATCCTGGTGTGCTGGTGATACGTCTTTCTCATGATTGCAGTCAGTTCCAGTCGTTGGTCATTTCAGCACCCAATCTAAGATACATCCGTTTGTGCAGGAACATGTGCGTTGGGGTGTATTGCATCGGATGCTGAAATTCCGGTGATCAGTATGAGAGAGTGAGATAGAGTGACGCCTAATTTAACACACCTGCTCCCTATTCACACCTGAGATCTTTTAATCCTATGACATGACACCGGGGAGGGAAAATGGCTAATTGAGCCCAATTTGGACATTTTTACTTAGGGGTGTACTGACTTTTGTTGCCAGCGGTTTAGACATTAATGGCTGTGTGTTGAGTTATTTTGAGGGGACAGCAAATTTACACTGTTATACAAGCTGTACACTCACTACTTTACATTGTAGCAAAGTGTCATTTCTTCAGTGTTGTCACATGAAAAGATAGAATCAAATATTTACAAATATGTGACTGTGGGGTGTACTTACTTTTGTGACTTACTGTAAGTCACAACTGTCACCAGATGAGGTCAGATAGTATTATAAGTAACAATTGTTCCTAAGAGTAGAACATCAACTGCTACTACACAAGACAAGAATACAATGCAGCAGTGCAAAGTTATTCATTCAGAGTGGAGTAGTGTGGAGTAATTCGTTCACAATGTACTGTACAGGGTAAAGCAGTGTGGAGTAATTCATTCACAATGTACAGGATGAAGCAGTGTGGAGTAATTAATTCACAATGTACAGAGAGGAGCAGTGTGGGGTAATTCCTTCACAATGTACAGGGTGGAGCAGTGTGGGGTAATTCATTCACAATATACAGAGTGGAGCAGTGTGGAGTAATTAATTCACAAAGTACAGAGTGGAGCAGTGTGGAGTAACTCATTCACAATGTACAGGGTGGAGCAGTGTGGAGTAACTCATTCACAATGTACAGAGTGGAGCAGTGTGGAGTAATTCATTCACAATGTACAGGGTGGAGCAGTGTGGAGTAACTCATTCACAAAGTACAGAGTGGAGCAGTGTGGAGTAATTCATTCACAATGTACAGAGTGGAGCAGTGTGGAGTAATTCATTCACAATGTACAGAGTGGAGCAGTGTGGAATTCATTCACAATTTACAGAGTGGAGCAGTGTGGAGTAATTCATTCACAATGTACAGAATGGAGCAGTGTGGAGTAAATCATTCACAATATACAGAGTGGAGCAGTGTGGAGTAATTAATTCACAATATACAGAGTGGAGCAGTGTGGAGTAATTCATTCACAATGTACAGGGTGGAGCAGTGTGGAGTACTTTATTCACAATGTACAGAGTGGAGCAGTGTGAAGTAATTATTTCACAATGTACAGAAATGAAGCAGTGTGGAGTCATTCATTCACAATATACATAGTGGAGCAGTGTGGAGTCATTAATTCACAATGTAAAGAGTGGAGCAGTGGGGAGTAATTAATTCACAATGTACAGAGTGGAGCAGTGTGGAGTAATTAATTCACAATGTACAGAGTGGAGCAGTGTGGAGTAATTAATTCACAGTATACAGAGTGGAGCAGTGTGGAGTAATTAATTCACAATGTACAGAGTGGAGCAGTGTGGAGTAATTCATTCACAATATACAGAGTGGAGCAGTGTGGAGTAATTAATTCACAATGTACAGAGTGGAGCAGTGTGGAGTAATTCATTCACAATATACAGAGTGGAGCAGTATGGAGTAATTAATTCACAATGTACAGAGTGGAGCAGTGTAGAGTAATTAATTCACAATATACAGAGTGGAACAGTGTGGAATAACTCATTCACAATGTACAGAGTGGAGCAGTGTGGAGTAATTCATTCACAATGTACAGGGTGGAGCAGTGTGGGGTAATTCATTCACAATATACAGAGTGGAGCAGTGTGGAATAACTCATTCACAATGTACAGATTGGAGCAGTGTGGAGTAAATCATTCACAATGTACAGATTGGAGCAGTGTGGAGTAACTCATTCACAATGTACAGATTGGAGCAGTGTGGAGTAACTCATTCACAATGTACAGAGTGGAGCAGTGTGGAGTAATTCATTCACAATATACAGAGTGGAGCAGTGTGGAGTAACTCATTCACAATGTACAGATTGGAGCAGTGTGGAGTAACTCATTCACAATGTACAGAGTGGAGCAGTGTGGAGTAATTCATTCACAATATACAGAGTGGAGCAGTGTGGAGTAATTCATTCACAATGTACAGAGTGGAGCAGTGTGGAGTAAATCGTTCACAATGTACAGAGTGGAGCAGTGTGGAGTAAATCGTTCACAATGTACAGATTGGAGCAGTGTGGAGTAAATCATTCACAATGTACAGATTGGAGCAGTGTGGAGTAATTCATTCACAATGTACAGATTGGAGCAGTGTGGAGTGTGTAATACATGATGTACTGGGTGGAGCAATATGAAAATGAGGCGTGGCACATAGAGGAGAGAGGTGTTTGAACTCCACCCCTCCATATCTCCACCCTGGTATATAACCCACCAATCGTCAGGCTTGTCAGACACTTACTGCATTTTTTACAACCTTGCAGTCCGGTTTGCTCCAGTCATGTTTGTGGCATGACGTCTGTTTCACCAGAAACTCCACATTGATGAATATCCCGGCAGAATATAACTGCAAGAAGATGAAAACAGGGAAAGGGCGGGGTTACATTCGCTCTAATGCTCCACCCATAATGCATCCCCGTGAGAAAAAAATCAGCATTTGTGGGGAGGAGTTTTCACTTTTAAAGGTACAAGGAGCTATAATTCTTACCTGTGAGAGTTTACTTGACCATTGCTGACCTGGATTTTACTACTCTTGTCTGCTGCTTGCCTCGACCCTTGCCTGGACTTGACTACTCTTTGTTTGCTCTCTGAATCCCCACCTAGACCTGACTACTCACTTGATTGCTGCCTGCCTTGACCCATGCCTTGACCTGACTACTCTCCTGAGTGCTTCCTAGTGTACAGTCTCTACACCGTATCTGTCCCTGTTCCTGCTATCCCCTTTGTTGGGTGACCTTCAGGCCCATAACCTGGTGACAGTTACAGCAAAGCAGACTGGGACCACTACTATCTTGATTGCTGCCTGAACCCCTACTTAGACCTGTTCAATCTCTCGATTGCTGCCTGCCTCGACCCAGGCCTGGACCTGACTGCTCTCCAGTCTGCTTCCTAGTGTACAGTCTCCACACCATATCTGTCCTTGCTCCTGCTATCCCCGTCGTGGGGTGACCTTGAGGCCCATAACTTGGTGACAGTTACAGCAAAGCAGACTGGGACCACTACTCTCTTCATTGCTGTCTGAACTCCTACCTAGACCTGACTACTCCATTGATTGCTGCCTTTACCCATGCCTGGACTTGGCTACGCTATGGATTGCTGCCTGCTTTGTCCCCTGCCTCAATCTACTACTTTGATGTCTGCCTCGTAGTGTACAGTTTCCACTCCCTAGCCATTCCAGTTCCTGCTATCTCTTTTGAGGAGTGATCCTGTGGGCCACAACTTGGTGACAGTTACAGCAAAGTAAACTGGGACCACTAGGATCTCTGACCCATCTCTGCCTCCAGAAGCCTTATTGAAGACCAGCTGTCACCTAGATCCCACACCTCGGGTGATCCTGTGTCACCTACCATGGGGCCCCCCAAACTAAGCTGTAAGACATTAAATATATTTGGTTTTGATGCACATGGAATGTATATAGCTGATTTCAACTGAAAGTTAAATTGGGTTTTAAAAATATAAAATCTTCCACAGAAGTGCGGAGTGTTTTCTGCAGGGTTCCTATGGACAACAGTTATGTTGGGGTCCTCCAGCCCGCAGCCCAGAATGATCTGAATATTAATGCTCTGAGCTCCCCCGGCACTCACCTCCTCAACTGCCTTCACTATGGATGCCATCCTGTACGCATTCGGTAGATCCCTCTGATGTAATCGCTCCGTCACCAGCCGGATAGTCTTGTTCTGCATCTCAGTCAGTTCCTCTGCCCGGGCATCTGCCTGGACTCTCAGAACCAGCAGAGCGCTGATCAGTCCCCATCCTGCGACCAGTTTCATGGTGGTCCTTTTTGGAGTGGAGCTCAAACAGTCACCTGATAATGAAAGTCAATATATCACACTGGACACAGATGGAACTGCACAGGAATAGGAGGACAACAGCTGGAAACAAAGGACTCTGATCTAAGAGTGTGTTATACTATCCAGCAAATACTGAAACTCTGCTGATTTAGCACCCTGCTTTAGCCTGGAGAAACTTCATTTTTGGTTCTGCAATGCTCAGCTGAGCAGCAGTCTATTATCTAGGTCTGGTCAGGTTTCCCTAAGCCTGGTGGTTGATTGCTCCTGCCTGCCTCTGGAAGAAGCCTCCATAAATAAAATAGGAGGGTCAATCACTGAGTTATGAATATTTATCTGACCAAAGCCAATCCCTGGGAGGGGGCATCGAGAAGGTGGCTGGGGAGAACACAAATGCTTGGGAGGGATGTTCAGAACTCTCTCTTGCCTGGGAGGCAGTTTTTAGGTTTTCTTTTGTGAGAGACAAGGTGGAGCCTGCAGGGGGTGTGTCTGGGAACATCATTTCTGCATCACACAAGCCAGGGATCCCAGGTCATCAGGTCACAGACAGAAGAGAGTGTTGAGTGATGTAGCACTCACCTGTTCCTCAATCCAGCACTGTCTCTACAGTGTGCGGTGGCTGACACTCCCAGGTTTCTTTCAGAGTGCCTGTGCCAATCAGAAGACAGCAATATGATTGTCACCATTTTAAAATGACAAAGCGATGCGTGGCTCATTTGAGCAAGGCTTCGCTATGCTAAAGCTAGACACCCTGCACCTCTGTGCTTCCAGTGACTCCTGCACCCCTGAGCCCTCCTTTGCTTTCTGCACCCCTGTGCCTCCATTGACTCATGCTCTATTGTGACCGCATATCTCCAGTAACCTTCGCATTCCTGTGTTTCCAGTGACCTCAGTGCTCCTGTGTCTCCATTGACCCTTACTGTCTCTAGTGAATGCATGTCTCCAGTGACTTTAAAAATCATGTGCCTCCATTAATCCCCAGTGTCTCCAGTGACCTCGGCACTCCTGTCTGACCCCGTCCCTCCTGTGCCTCCATTGACCCACAGTGTCTGTAGTGACCTGAGCGCTCCTGTGCCTTCATTGACCCCCAGTGTCTCCAGTGACTCCAGCACTCTTGTGACTCCATTGACCCCCAGTGTCTCCAGTGACCTCAGCACTCCTGTCTTTCCAGCGACTTCTTGTCTCCAGTGACCCCAGCGCTCCTGTGCCCCCATTGACCCACAGTGTCTCCAGCAGCCCTAGCGCTCCTGTGCCCCCATTGACCCCTAGTGTCTCCAGTGACCCCAGCGCTCCTGTGCCTCCATTTACCCCCAGTGTCTCCAGCGACCCCAGCGCTCCTGTGCACCCATTGACCCCTAGTGTCTCCAGTGACCCCAGCGCTCCTGTGCCTCCATTTACCCACCAGTGTGTCCAGCGACCCCAGCGCTCTTGTGCCCCCACTGATCCCCAGTGTCTCCGATGACCTCAGCACTCCTGTCTTTCCAGTGACCTCTTGTCTCCAGTGACCCCAGCACTCCTATGCCCCCATTTACCCACAGTGTCTCCAGCAACCCTAGCGCTCCTGTGCCCCCATTGACCCACAGTGTCTCCAGCAACCCTAGCGCTCCTGTGCCCCCATTGACCCCTAGTGTCTCCAGTGACCCCAGTGCTCCTGTGCCTCCATTTACCCCCAGTGTCTCCAACGACCCCAGCGTTCTTGTGCCCCCATTGACCCCCAGTGTCTCCAGTGACCCCAGCGCTCCTGTGCCTCCATTGATATCCAGTGTCTCCAGTGACCTCGGCACTCCTGTTTTTCCAGTGACCTCTTGTCTCCAGTGACCCCTGTGCTCCTGTGCCTCCATTTACCCCCAGTGTCTCCAACGACCCCAGCGCTCTTGTGCCCCCATTGACCCACAGTGTCTCCAGTGACCCCAGCGCTCCTGTGCCTCCATTGATACCCAGTGTCTCCAGTGACCTCGGCACTCCTGTTTTTCCAGTGACCTCTTGTCTCCAGTGACCCCAGCGCTTCTGTGCCTCTATTGACCCACAGTGTCTCCAGTGACCCCAGCGCTCATGTGCCTCCATGGACCCCTAGTGTCTCCAGTGACTTCAGGGCTCCTGTGCCTCCATTTACCCCCAGTGTCTCCAGCGACCCCAGTGCTCCTGTGCCCCCATTGACCCACAGTGTCTCCAGCGACCCCAGCGCTCCTGTGCCCCCGTTGATCCCCAGTGTCTCCAGTGACCTCAGCACTCCTGTCTTTCCAGTGACCTCTTGTCTCAAGTGACCCCAGCGCTCCTGTGCCCCCATTGACCCACAGTGTCTCCAGTGACCCTAGCGCTCCTATGCCCCCATTGACCCCCAGTGTCTCCAGTGACCTCAGTGCTCCTGTGCCCCCATTAACCCACAGTGTCTTCAGTGACCCCAGTGCTCCTGTGCCCTCATTGACCCCTAGTGTCTCCAGCGACCCCAGTGCTCTTGTGCCTCCATTGATCCACAGTGTCTCCAGTGACCTCAGCACTTCTGTCTTTCCAGTGACCTCTTGTCTCCAGTGATCCCAGCGCTCCTGTGCCCCTATTGACCAACAGTGTCTCCAGCGACCATAGCAATCCTGTGCCCCCATTAACCCCTAGTGTCTCCAGCGACCCCAGAACCCCTGTGCCTCCATTGACCCCCAGTGTCTATAGCGACTCCAGCATTCCTGTGCCTCCATTGACCCACAGTGTCTCCAGCGACCCCAGCGCTCCTGTGCCCACATTGACCCCCAGTGTCTCCAGCGACCCCAGAACTCTTGTGCTTCCATTGTGCACATTGATGCAGTGTGCAGCATATGGTCTGAGCACTGACAGGCTAACCCCCCCCCACCCCTTCAACCTCTGCAGCAATGCTGGCAGCACTCATACATCTATTTCCCAAAGACAACCTCTGGATATGACGCTGATCACGTGACCTCAACTTCTTTGGTGGACCATGGTGAGGCCTGTTCTGAGTGGAACCTGTCCTGTTATACCGCTGTATGGTCTTGGCCACCGTGCTGCAGCTCAGTTTCAAGGTCTTGGCAATCTTCTTAGCCTAGGACATCTCTATGTAGAGCAACAATTCTTTTTTTCAGATCCTCAGAGAGTTCTTTGCCATGAGGTGCCACGTTGAACTTCCAGTGACCAGTATGAGAGAGTGAGAGCGATAACACCAAATTTAACACACCTGCTCCCCATTCATACCTGTGACCTTGTAACACTAACGAGTCACATGACACCGGGGAGGGAAAATGGCTAATTGGGCCCAATTTGGAGATTTTCACTTAGGGGTGTACTGACTTTTGTTGCCAGCGGTTTAGACATTAATGGCTGTGTGTTGAGTTATTTTGAGGGGACAGCAAATTTACACTGTTATACAAGCTGTACACTCACTACTTTACATTGTAGACAAGTGTCATTTCTTCAGTGTTGTCACATGAAAAGAGAGAAGAAAAGATTTAGAAATATGTGACTGTGGGGTGAACTCACTTTTGTGAGATACTGTATATATGCTGTATATATTTGGTATATATAAATCCAGAAAAAGGCAGGAGACGTATACAGAACAGAAAAACTTCCTTCACAATAGAGAATTATTTGTGTGCTTTTTGCCAGCCCAAGACACGGGACCTTCCCATGAGAAGTCCTCTCCTCCCTCCGGTGACCTCTCTACCCCGGAGCAGATGAAGTGGAAACAATCCCAATGCTGGGAGTGTGAGGAAACCATGGGCTGTTTACAGGAAGAGGTTCCATCCTGCCAGACAGAACGCCGACTCTTCTGTTTCCTGATGGATCCATCAACACCGACCAGCAGATCATATGAGCCGTACTTGTATGGATACATTGTATATAACTAGGAGATCAGATATGTGTATGGATACATTGTATATAACTAGGAGATCAGCTATGTGTATGGATACATTGTATTATTACTACATAGTCATAGGCAGGATGATGTCATGTGATCCCTACAAGCCAATGTAGTGAAAGCTGGCAGTTGGATAAGGTCATGTAGTGAACACTGGAAGTCTTCTACAACGTATCACATGGTCATAGAGAGCCAATGAGGTGACAAGTCAGACTGATGATGTCAGGAGAACATTCTGAGCCATTGTAGCAATTATAGGTAATGTGATAATGTCATGTGATCACTAGCAGCCAATCCAGGGAAAGGTATCAGTATTCTCTACCAGGGTACACCTTGAACTTTCTTCCACTGTACCTCCTCCCCCATACACACACCACCGTATATATGTAAGGGGCGGGATCATGGATTTGTATAAATTTCCTCTCTTTGTTTTTATGATCAGGACTAATAACACATAAAAACAATGTTTTCTGTTCTTTGTTATGTAAACATTAGAAATATAAATATTTTTAATTCTTATATCCAGCCAGCAGGTTATAATCTTAGATTTGAGCTCCTCTTGTAAAAATAATATTGTTTACAGAGCTCAGTAGCTTACACTGAGATTTACACTACAGAGCCATGATTCCACCCTTTCCAGATCAGTGACCCCCTCTCCCTACCACATTCTCTTTTAGACACATAGCTCCTTTTGATGGTTCAGTCAGCCCAGTTGTGTGCCCCATATTCCACCAACATCAGCATCACTCTCAGGTCTGTACACAGAGGACGGGGCCTGCAATTCCTGCACTAACAGTCATTTCTCAGTTTTCCTGATTGGGTGAGGATGGACATCATGCAGCCTGGAAGACTGAGGGCATCTTGTGGTGAAGAAGAGGCACTGTGGGGGGCAGCTCTGGATTAATGGTGGGTACTGCAGACTGGAGTTAGGCTTCAGCTAAACCATAGTTCTCTGTGAATCCTTTATCATGTATGAAATGTTTATTTGTAAAACAAATATTGTATATATAAAAACACAGATTGTATACACCCATTTATACATTTATATACCTTAAAATAACATTGAGGATAAGTCATGCAGTTTTGTGATGGACTTAGAAATGTCTACATAAGGAATACAGAGTGAAGGTTCTCGGCTCCCTTAGTGAACCCGCCTCCATGAATCCTTCCTTAACTTTTATAGTAATTCTTCACTAATCTGTATCATTCCGGGTTGTACTTTGCATTGTTCGTGTCTCTCAGAGGAGAGGAAGTCCCCTTTATAGGAGAATATCGGGGTGTGCTGGACTCACATTCTGTATATCTATCGTGTTATACAAGTCAGACTTTCACTTTCATTTCCTGAGACACATATAGGATTATATGATTTTATTTTTATTTTTTTAATTATTATTGGTTGAACTAGACGGACTTGTGTAGTTTTTCAACCTGACTAACTATGTAACTATATATGAGTCCACAATGCATTATATACAGTATAACACACAGTATATAGAATATATACTACATACGTGTGTCTGGTGGGGGGGTCTGTATATAGAATATAGAATACATACGTGTGTCTGGTGGGGGGGTCTGTATATAGAATATAGAATACATACGTGTGTCTGGTCTGTGCTCTCCGGTTGGGTTGCAGGGGGTCCGTCGGATCTCTGGAGGGTTCTCGGAATGACAGCGGAGGAGAAAAACAGGGAAGAGGAGGAGAGGCAGAGGAAGTGCGGGGCCGGCCCAGAGAGGGAAGCGGGGACAGTTAACCCCCAGAACCATCTCAGGATTTGGCCTCCAGCAGAGGAGTGGGGGTATCCGAGGGGTGGGGGGGATCTAAGAGGGAGGGGGACTTGTGGGCAGATTTGAATTCTGAAAGCTTTTATAGAAATTGATGGAATTTCCCAGAATGATACAATGTACCGAGAAATGATTTCACAACTATAAACCACAACAAGCAAAGCTACATCCTATCCTTCCCTTGGACCCAAACCCCTCACCCCTCCATCCCTCACCCCTCCATCCCTCCGTCCCTCACCCCTCCATCCCTCACCCCTCCATCCCTCACCCCCCATCCCTCACCCCCTCCATCCCTCACCCCCTCCAACCCTCACCCCTCCATCCGTCACCCCCTCCATCCCTCACCCCTCAACCCCTCCATCCCTCACCCCTCCATCCCTCACCCCTCCATCCCTCACCTCTTCATCCCTCACCCCTCCATCCCTCCATCCCTCACCCCCCATCCCTCACCCCCTCCATCCCTCACCCCCTCCAACCCTCACCCCTCCATCCCTCACCCCCTCCATCCCTCACCCCTCAACCCCTCCATCCCTCACCTCTCCATCCCTCACCCCTCCATCCCTCACCTCTCCATCCCTCACCCCTCCATCCCTCACCTCTCCATCCCTCACCCCTCACCCTCACCCCTCCATCCCTCACCCCTGAACCCCTCCATCCCCCACCCCTCCATCCCTCACCCCTCACCCCTTCATCTCTCTATCCCTCACCCCTCCATCCCTCACCTCTCCATCCCTCACCCCTCCATCCCTCACCTCTCCATCCCTCACCCCTCACCCTCACCCCTCCATCCCTCACCCCCTCACCCCTCCATCCCTCACCCCTCCATCCCTCACCCCTCCACCTCTCCATCCCTCACCCCTCCAACCCTCACCCCTCACCCTCACCCCTCCATCCCTTAACCCTCCATCCCTCACCCCTCAACCCCTCCATCCCTCATCCCTCCATCCCTCACTTCTCCATCTCTAACCCCTCACCCCTCAACCCCTTTCTCCACCCTTCACCTCTCACCCCTCCCTCCCTCCACCCCTCCACTCCTCCATCCCTCACCCCTCATTCTTCCACCCCCCCCACCTCTCACCCCTCCATCTCCCCACCTCTCACCCCTCCACCCCTCCATCCCTGTGGAGGAGGAGCCAACTGTACAGGGACAATGGTACCCCCATAGATTGGAGGAGGGGCACACTGTACAGGGACAATGGTACCCCCGTAGATTGGAGGAGGGGCACACTGTACAGGGACAATGGTACTCCCATAGATTGGAGGAGGAGCGCACTGTACAGGGACAATGGTACCCCCATAGATTGGAGGAGGGGCCCACTGTACAGGGACAATGGTACCCCCATAGATTGGAGGAGGGGCACACTGTACAGGGACAATGGTACCCCCATAGATTGGAGGAGGGGCACACTGCACAGGGACAATGGTACTCCCATAGATTGGAGGAGGGGCACACTGTACAGGGACAATGGTACCCCCATAGATTGGAGGAGGAGCGCACTGTACAGGGACAATGGTACCCCCATAGATTGGAGGAGGAGCGCACTGTACAGGGACAATGGTACCCCATAGATTGGAGGAGGAGCGCACTGTACAGGGACAATGGTACCCCCATAGATTGGAGGAGGGGCACACTGTACAGGGACAATGGTACTCCCATAGATTGGAGGAGGGGCGCACTGTACAGGGACAATGATACCCCCATAGATTGGAGGAGGGGCGCACTGTACAGGGACAATGATACCCCCATAGATTGGAGGAGGGAAAACTTTGTACAGGAGAAGGATGCTGGGTTCTATTTGGTTCTTACAGACAACACAGACAATTATCTTTTAGACTTTGATACATTCATAGAACATTTTTATAGAATATATAATAAGTTACAGATAATAAAGTGTACATTATATCTTGCTGTATATTGATACCAAAGACTCCACCAAATAATATTGAGAATGATATATACGACCTCTATGATATATACGGGCATAAAGGAGCACTCCGCTCTACACACGTTCCACTCTCTATTTTCTAATGGCGGGGCATTAATAAATGGGAGATGTGTTTGTGCTCCGCCCCATGGGTGAGCGCTCGTTTACCCGAGCAGAGTCAGCAAAGTGATGCTATCTTCTCAGGGTGATGTCACATTCTCAGGATGATGTCATGCCTCAGGGTGATGTCACTTTCTCAGGAGTTCTCAGGAGGATGTCATGTTCTCAGGGTGGTGTCATGTTCTCAGGATGGTGTCATGTTCTCAGGATGGTGTCATGTTCTCATGAGGATGTCATGTTCTCAGGATGATGTCATGTTCTCAGGGTGGTGTCATGTTCTCAGGATGGTGTCATGTTCTCAGGAGGATGTCATGTTCTCAGGGTGATGTCATGTTCTCAGGATGGTGTCATGTTCTTAGGAGGATGTCATGTTCTGAGGGTGGTGTCATGTTCTCAGGAGGATGTCATGTTCTCAGGATGGTGTCATGTTTTCAGGATGGTGTCATGTTCTCAGGAGGATGTCATGTTCTCAGGATGATGTCATGTTCTCAGGATGGTGTCATGTTCTCAGGATGGTGTCATGTTCTCAGGATGGTGTCATGTTCTCAGGAGGATGTCATGTTCTCAGGATGGTGTCATGTTCTCAGAAGGATGTCATGTTCTCAGGATGGTGTCATGTTCTCAGGATGGTGTCATGTTCTCAGGATGGTGTCATGTTCTCAGGAGGATGTCATGTTCTCAGGATGGTGTCATGTTCTCAGAAGGATGTCATGTCTCAGAGAAAATCCATGATCTTATAGTGTTGTGATGTTCTGAGGGTGACGTCATGATCTCAGGGTAAGGCCATGATTTGCTATCAGGTTTAAAATATGGGCGCTGCTATTGCCTACTCTCATTTTAAAGGTGCAGATAAAGGTGGTCACTCTCATGCTTGTTTCACTACTTGGGGGGGGTACTATGGGGGGGGGGGGTACTGCTGGGGGAACAGGAGAATCTTCTGGAAGTCCAATCCTGGGTTCTTCCTTGATATTGTCCTACTGGAAGCCATGTGGACCAACTGTAAATCACCATCTTTATTACGAACAATGACATCCTGAGGGTGAAGAATGACTGAACACAGCTCCTGTTTATATTACATCCTCACATGTGCCTGACTGTTTTATCCATAGAGACTTATCATAGAGGATTGATGTTGAAATTTTCTTCTCTTTTTGAATTTTCTCTGGGGTTTTGTGATGTTGATCTGTTTATATAAAATAGTTCATAGTAGAATTCCTTTTTAAGGGCCCTCATATAAAACACATGATGTCTTCTATCCCATAGCAACTCCATGGACAGTGGCCACTTCTCTGGTCATTTACAAAGGGGGTCCGTATGTATGAAATGGTCCTTTATTCATATTCTCTCATAATCCAATCATGGCTTCTCATTTTCAAGAGGGGACCTGGAGATTGTATGGGGGTGAACGAGCAGAGGGAGGGGGAGGGAGAAGGAGGAGGGGAGGGAGGATGGAGGGAGAGTAAAAGGAAGGAAGGAAGGAAGTAGAGCAGGGGAGGGAGGAAGGGATAGTGCATGGAGAGATGAGGAATGGTTAGAGAAGGGGGAGGAAGACAGGGTAGAGTGGGGGGGGGGGGTGGAGTAGGGGTTAGAAAGGGTGCAGGGGGTAGAGAAAATGGAGAGGAATGGAAAGGTAGGTGTAGTGTGTTAAGAGGGTGGGTTGGGTTTCAGAGAGGATAAGGTAGAGTGGGGCAAGGGGGTAGAGAGGGTAAAGAGTGGGGGGGGGGGGAGTGGGATAAGGTGGTAGAGCAGGGAGAGAGGGGAACATGTAGAGAGGCAAGAGGATGACAGGGTAGAGTGAGGGGGAGAGCAGAGAGGGGGTAGAGGTGGAAAGAGGAGGGGTAGAGTGAGGGAGGTAGAACAGAGAGGGAAGACAGCAGGGGGGTAGAGTAAGAAGGAGAAGGGAGTAGAGTGGACGGCAGGGTGGTAGAGTAAGAAGAGAGAAGGGAGTAGAGTGGGAGGGAAAAGAGGGTAGAGTGATGAGGAAAGGGGTAGAGTGGAAGAGGGATGTGACAGAGTGGGAAGGGGAAGGGGGTAGAGTGGGGGGAGAACGGGGTAGAAGTGGGAGGGAGAAGGGGGTAGAGTGATGGGGGAAGGTGTGAAGTGGAAGGGGATGGGGTAGAGTTGGAAGGAGAAGAGGGGAGAGTGGGAAGGAGAAGAAGGTAGAGTGGGAAGGAGAAAGGGGTAGAGTGGGGGGGGGGGAAGGGGGTAGAGTGGGGGGGGGGAAGGGGGTAGAGTGGGAGGAGAGGGGGGTAGAAATAGAAGGGAGAAGAGGTAGACGTGGGAGGGAGAAGGGGGTCGTGTGATGGGGGAGGGGTAGAGTGGGAGGGGGATGGGGTAGAGTGGGAAGGAGAAGGGTGTAGAGTGGGGGGGGGGGAATGGGGTAGAAGTGGGAGGAAGGACGGGGTAGAAATAGGAGGGAGAAAGGAGAAAGGTGGGAGGGAGAAGGGGGAAGAGTGATGGGGGAAGGGGATAGGGTAGAGCAGGAAGGAGAAGGGGGTAGAGTGGGGGTAGAATGGGGTAGAGTGGGAGGTAGAAATGGGTAGAGAGGGCAGGAGAAGGGGGTAAAGTGGGAGGGAGAAGGGGGAAGAGTGGGGGGGGGATAGGATTAAAAGGGAGAAGGGGGTAGAGGTGGGAGAGAAAAGGGGGTAGAGTGGAAGGGAGAAGGGAGTAGAGCGAGAGGGAGGGTTTAGAGGTGGGGGGAGAGTAGAATAGGAGTGGGAGGGAGAAGGGGATAGGAGTGGGAGGGGGATGGGGATAGGAGTGTGAGGGGGATGGGGATAGGAGTGTGAGGGGGATGGGGATAGGAGTGGGGTGGGGTAGGGAGGGAAGAGAAGGGTGTAGAGGCCCGAGGGTAGAGCAAGGTGGGGGGGAGGGGGGAGAAAGAGAGAGCTGTTATCTCTGCAGAAACATAGGTGTACAAAGCAAAATTGTCTAACACTTTATGCCCCAACCCCCTTCTGCTCTGTTCCAATGTCAGTTTCCTATCTACAATATAGAATACAATATTATATATAAATTATATCTCAGGATGGGGACAACTCACCGATATCTCAGGAAGGTGACGCTGCCAACTCTGTAGACTGGTGGTTTCGGTTTTGGCTTCTTTACATTGTTGCAGTTTTCTCTCCTCGTATTAATAATCGTTTCCTTGAATGGTCAATGAGACAGAGAGATAATAGAATACAATGTAACATTTGGGAGGATTGGTGGGAAATACTACGAAGGGAGGACTGGTGTAGAGCAGCATGTGGGCGATCTTGTGCCATTCCCAGCTATACCAACTCCAGAGCTGGAAGACGGCTTCATATTTATTCCATTGAATGGTCATATAATAGGCGTCTTTACAGGAAGTAACACAACAATGAAAGGCGGTCATACCTGGGCGGCACGGCTCGGGGGAACGCACTGGATGTACCTGGGGCGGGCTTTCTGCTCCCCAAAATCAAACTTGAAGCATCCGACACAATTGTACGACTTCTGAGGATAAAATACAAGCAGTTACGATGAAGCATCCATATCTTATTTACAGACCGACTTTAATACTTTTGTTTAGGGTGGAGTGAGATCTTCTGCCATCTGTCTGCTCAGGAAATGTAGGTGAGCACCAAAGACTTCAAAGGATCCAAAGTGTTCATTTCATCACGAAATCTAAATTGTATTTATTTCAAGCATCAGCAAGCCCCAGCGTGCATGCCCAGGTAGGTACACAATGCCGTTTGCACTGGTGGCCATTGCCATTGGATGTAACTGAAAGCTCACTAGGCTCAGCTACTCTGGCTCACCCACCTCCCTGGTGTCACTGAAAGGCCATAGGTGGCTGAGGACATCAGTGTTTGGAAGAAGCCCAACCATACACATACAGTGGTAACCTATGATCCTAAAGGCAAAGGGTCTGGGACTGATCTGAGGTGTGAAGTGCATGTGTTGCAAGTAGTCTGAGGTCTGAAGTGCATGCATTGGGCTGATCTGAGGTCTGAAGTTCATGCATTGGGCTGACCTGAGGTCTGAAGTTCATGCATTTGGCTGATCTGAGGTGTGAAGTTCATGCATTGGGCTGATCAGAGGTCTGAAGTTCATGCATTGGGCTGATCGGAGGTCTGAAGTTCATGCATTGGGCTGATCTGAGGTGTGAAGATCATGCATTCGCTTGATCTGAGGTCTAAAGTGCATGCATTGGGCTGATCCGAGGTCTGAAATTCATGCATTGGGCTGATCGGAGGTCTGAAGTTCATGCATTGAGCTGATCTGAGGTGTGAAGTTCATGCATTGGGCTGATCTGAGGTCTGAAGTTCACGCATTGGGCTGATCAGAGGTCTGAAGTTCATGCATTGAAGCTGATCTGAGGTCTGAAGTTCATGCATTGGGCTGATCTGAGATCTGAAATTCATGCATTGGGCTGATCGGAGGTCTGAAGTTCATGCATTGGGCTGATCGGAGGTCTGAAGTTCATGCATTGGGCTGATCGGAGGTCTGAAGTTCATGCATTGGGCTGATCTGAGATCTAAAGTTCATGCATTGGGCTGATCGGAGGTCTGAAGTTCATGCATTGGGCTGATCTGAGATCTGAAGTTCATGCATTGGGCTGATCGGAGGTCTGAAGTTCATGCATTGGGCTGATCGGAGGTCTGTAGATCAGTAATAAACACTTTATTGGTTTAGATTACCAATGATTTCAATAAGATGTTCAGTTTGGAAACTCAGAATTTCAGAGGTTTGCAAATGATTAAAAATGTCAGCCAAAACCACAGAGGACTGCACCATACAGAGCATTACTATATGCCTGGAAACCACACCACAGTGCACCACATCACGACCGCACTGTGACCTCATCTCTTCCCCCGCTGGGCCCACACCACATTACTGACCGCACTGTGACCTCATCTCTCCTCTAGCTGGGCCCACACCACATCATCGACCGCACTGTGACCTCATCTCTCCTCCAGCTGGGCCCGCAGCACATTACTGACCGCACTGTGACCTCATCTCTTCTCCCGCTGGGCCCGCACCACATCACCGACCACACTGTGACCTCATCTCCCCTCCAGCTGGGCCCACACCCCATCACCGACCGCACTGTGACCCCATCTCTCCTCCCGCTGGGCCCACACCCCATCACTGACCGCACTGTGACCTCATCTCTCCTCCTGCTGGGCCCACAACCCATCACCGACCGCACTGTGACCTCATCTCTCCTCCAGCTGGGCCCACACCCCATGACTGACCGCACTGTGACCTCATCTCTCCTCCCGCTTGGCCCGCACCCCATCACCAACCGCACTGTGACCTCTTCTCCCCTCCCGCTGGGCCCACACCCCATCACCCACCGCACTGTGACCTCATCTATCCTCCCGCTGGGCCCGCACCCCATCACCGAATGCACTGTGACCTCTTCTCTCCTCCCGCTGGGCCCACAACCCATCACCAACCGCACTGTGACCTCTTCTCTCCTCCCGCTGGGCCCACAACCCATGACCCACCGCACTGTGACCTCTTCTCTCCTCCCGCTGGGCCCACAACCAATCACCAACCGCACTGTGACCTCATCTCTCCTCCTGCTGGGCCCACACTCCATCACCAACCGCACTGTGACCTCATCTATCCTCCCGCTGGGCCCACAACCCATCACCGACCGCACTGTGACCTCTTCTCTCCTCCTGCTGGGCCCACACCCCATCACCAACCGCACTGTGACCTCATCTCCCTTCCTGCTGGGCCCACGCCCCATCACAGACCGCACTGTGACCTCATCTCTCCTCCCGCTGGGCCCACAACCCATCACCGACCGCACTGTGACCTCTTCTCTCCTCCCGCTGGGCCCACAACCCATGACCCACCGCACTGTGACCTCATCTCTCCTCCCGCTGGGCCCACAACCCATCACCAACCGCACTGTGACCTCATCTCTCCTCCCGCTGGGCCCACAACCCATCACCAACCGCACTGTGACCTCATCTCTCCTCCTGCTGGGCCCACACCCCATCACCAACCGCACTGTGACCTCATCTCCCCTCCCGCTGGGCCCACAACCCATCACCGACCGCACTGTGACCTCATCTCTCCTCCCGCTGGGCTCACAACCCATCACCGACCGCACTGTGACCCCATCTCTCCTCCCGCTGGGCCCACACCCCATCACCAACTGCACTGTGACCTCATCTCTCCTCCCGCTGGGCCCACAACCCATCACCGACTGCACTGTGACCTCATCTCTCCTTCTGCTGGGCCCACACCCCATCACTGACTGCACTGTGACCTCTTCTCTCCTCCCGCTGGGCCCACACCCCATCACCAACCGCACTGTGACCTCTTCTCTCCTCCCGCTGGGCCCAAAACCCATCACCGACCGCACTGTGACCTCATCTCTGCTCCTGCTGGGCCCACACCCCATCACCAACTGCACTGTGACCTCATCCCCCCTCCCGCTGGGCCCACACTCCATCACCAACCGCACTGTGACCTCATCTCTCCTCCCGCTGGGCCCACAACCCATCACCGACCGCACTGTGACCTCATCTCTCCTCCTGCTGGGCCCACAACCCATCACCGACTGCACTGTGACCCCATCTCTCCTCCCGCTGGGCCCACACCCCATCACCAACTGCACTGTGACCTCTTCTCTCCTCCCGCTGGGCCCACAACCCATGACCCACCGCACTGTGACCTCTTCTCTCCTCCCGCTGGGCCCACAACCAATCACCAACCGCACTGTGACCTCATCTCTCCTCCTGCTGGGCCCACACTTCATCACCAACCGCACTGTGACCTCATCTATCCTCCCGCTGGGCCCACATCCCATCACCGCGGTCCAGCGGGAGGAGAGAAGAGGTCACAGTGCATTCGGTGATGGGGTGCGGGCCCAGCGGGAGGATAGATGAGGTCACTGTGACCTCATCTCTCCTCCTGCTGGGCCCACACCCCATCACCAACCGCACTGTGACCTCATCTCCCTTCCTGCTGGGCCCACTCCCCATCACAGACCGCACTGTGACCTCATCTCTCCTCCCGCTGGGCCCACAACCCATCACCGACTGCACTTTGACCTCTTCTCTCCTCCCGCTGGGCCCACAACCCATGACCCACCGCACTGTGACCTCATCTCTACTCCCGCTGAGCCCACAACCCATCACCGACCGTACTGTGACCTCATCTTTCCTCCTGCTGGGCCCACACCCCATCACCAACCGCACTGTGACCTCATCTCCCCTCCTGCTGGGCCCACAACCCATCACCGACCGCACTGTGACCGCATCTCTCCTCCCGCTGGGCCCACAACCCATCACCGACCGCACTGTGACCCCATCTCTCCTCCCGCTGGGCCCACACCCCATCACCAACTGCACTGTGACCTCATCTCTCCTCCCGCTGGGCCCACAACCCATCACCGACCGCACTGTGACCTCATCTCTCCTTCTGCTGGGCCCACACCCCATCACTGACTGCACTGTGACCTCTTCTCTCCTCCCGCTGGGCCCACACCCCATCACCAACCGCACTGTGACCTCTTCTCTCCTCCCGCTGGGCCCAAAACCCATCACCGACCGCACTGTGACCTCATCTCTCCTCCTGCTGAGCCCACACCCCATCACCAACTGCACTGTGACCTCATCCCCCCTCCCGCTGGGCCCACACTCCATCACCAACCGCACTGTGACCTCATCTCTCCTCCCGCTGGACCCACAACCCATCACCGACCGCACTGTGACCTCATCTCTCCTCCTGCTGGGCCCACAACCCATCACCGACTGCACTGTGACCCCATCTCTCCTCCCGCTGGGCCCACACCCCATCACCGACTGCACTGTGACCTCATCTCTCCTCCTGCTGGGCCCACACCCCATCACCAACCGCACTGTGACCTCATCTCCCCTCCCGCTGGGCCAACACTCCATCACCAACCGCACTGTGACCTCATCTCTCCTCCTGCTGGGCCCACAACCCATCACCGACCGCACTGTGACCTCATCTCCCTTCCTGCTGGGCCCACGCCCCATCACCGACCGCACTGTGACCTCATCTCTTCTCCCGCTGGGCCCACAACCCATCACCGACCGCACTGTGACCTCTTCTCTCCTCCCGCTGGGCCCACAACCCATGACCCACCCCGTTGTGACCTCATCTCTCCTCCCGCTGGGCCCACACCCCATCACCGACTGCACTGTGACCTCATCTCTTCTCCCGCTGGGCCCACAACCCATCACCGACCGCACTGTGACCTCATCTCTCCTCCTGCTGGGCCCACACCCCATCACCAACCGCGCTGTGACCTCATCTCCCCTCCCGCTGGGCACACAACCCATCACCAACCGCACTGTGACCTCATCTCTCCTCCCGCTGGGCCCACAACCCATCACCGACCGCACTGTGACCCCATCTCTCCTCCCGCTGGGCCCACACCCCATCACCAACTGCACTGTGACCTCATCTCTGCTCCTGCTGGGCCCACAACCCATCACCGACCGCACTGTGACCCCATCTCTCCTCCCGCTGGGCCCACACCCCATCACCGACTGCACTGTGACCTCATCTCTCCTTCTGCTGGGCCCACACCCCATCACTGACTGCACTGTGACCACTTCTCCCCTCCCGCTGGGCCCAGACCCCATCACCAACCGCACTGTGACCTCTTCTCTCCTCCCGCTGGGCCCACAACCCATCACCGACCGCACTGTGACCTCATCTCCCCTCCCGCTGGGCCCACACTCCATCACCGACCGCACTGTGACCTCATCTCCCCTCCCGCTGGGCCCACAACCCATCACCGACCGCACTGTGACCTCATCTCTCCTCCTGCTGGGCCCACACCCCATCACCAACCGCACTGTGACCTCATCTCCCCTCCTGCTGGGCCCACACTCCATCACCAACCGCACTGTGACCTCATCTCTCCTCCCGCTGGGCCCACAACCCATCACCGACCGCACTGTGACCTCATCTCTCCTCCTGCTGGGCCCACACCCCATCACCAACCGCACTGTGACCTCATCTCCCTTCCTGCTGGGCCCACGCCCCATCACCGACTGCACTGTGACCTCATCTCTCCTCCCGCTGGGCCCACAACCCATCACCGACCGCACTGTGACCTCTTCTCCCCTCCCGCTGGGCCCACAACCCATGACCCACTGCACTGTGACCTCATCTCTCCTAACGCTGGGCCCACAACTCATCACCGACCGCACTGTGACCTCATCTCTCCTCCTGCTGGGCCCACACCCCATCACCAACCGCACTGTGACCTCTTCTCTCCTCCCGCTGGGCCCAAAACCCATCACCAACCGCACTGTGACCTCATCTCCCCTCCCGCTGGGCCCACAACCCATCACCGACCGCACTGTGACCTCATCTCTCCTCCCGCTGGGCCCACAACCCATCACCGACCGCACTGTGACCCCATCTCTCCTCCTGCTGGGCCCACACCCCATCACCAACTGCACTGTGACTTCATCTCTCCTCCCGCTGGGCCCACAACCCATCACCGACCGCACTGTGACCTCATCTCTCCTTCTGCTGGGCCCACACCCCATCACTGACTGCACTGTGACCTCTTCTCTCCTCCCGCTGGGCCCACACCCCATCACCGACCGCACTGTGACCCAATCTCTCCTCCCGCTGGGCCCACACCCCATCACCGACTGCACTGTGACCTCATCTCTCCTTCTGCTGGGCCCACACCCCATCACTGACTGCACTGCGACCTCTTCTCTCCTCCCGCTGGGCCCACAACCCATCACCGACCGCACTGTGACCTCATCTCTCCTCCTGCTGGGCCCACACCCCATCACCAACTGCACTGTGACCTCTTCTCTCCTCCCGCTGGGCCCGCACCCCATCACCAACCGCACTGTGACCTCTTCTCTCCTCCCGCTGGGCCCACAACCCATCACCGACCGCACTGTGACCTCATCTCTCCTTCTGCTGGGCCCACACCCCATCACCAACTGCACTGTGACCTCATCTCTCCTCCCGCTGGGCCCACACCCCATCACTGACTGCACTGTGACCTCTTCTCTCCTCCCGCTGGGCCCACAACCCATCACTGACTGCACTGTGACCTCATCTCTCCTCCCGCTGGGCCCACAACCCATCACCGACAGCACTGTGAGCTCATCTCTCCTCCTGCTGGGCCCACACCCCATCACCAACTGCACTGTGACCTCATCTCTCCTCCCGCTGGGCCCACACCCCATCACAGACCGCACTGTGACCTCATCTCTCCTCCTGCTGGGCCCACAACCCACCACCAACTGCACTGTGACCTCATCTCTCCTCCCGCTGGGCCCACACCCCATCACCGACCGCACTGTGACCTTACCTCTCCTCCCGCTGGGCCCACACCCCATCACAGACAGCACTGTGACCTCATCTCTCCTTCCGCTGGGCCCACACCCCATTACCAACTGCACTGTGACCTCATCTCTCCTCCCGCTGGGCCCACACCCCATCACCAACTGCACTGTGACCTCATCTCTCCTCCCGCTGGGCCCACAACCCATCACCGACCGCACTGTGACCTCATCTCTCCTCCTGCTGGGCCCACACCCCA
Source organism: Lithobates clamitans (assembly GCA_037952925.1). Classification (NCBI taxonomy): domain Eukaryota; kingdom Metazoa; phylum Chordata; class Amphibia; order Anura; family Ranidae; genus Lithobates; species Lithobates clamitans. The sequence continues at coordinate 440,952 of JBBGZY010002494.1, read as the reverse complement.
TCACCAACCGCACTGTGACCTCATCTCTCCTCCCGCTGGGCCCACACCCCATCACCAACTGCACTGTGACCTCATCTCTCCTCCCGCTGGGCCCACAACCCATCACCGACCGCACTGTGACCTCATCTCTCCTTCCGCTGGGCCCACACCCCATTACCAACTGCACTGTGACCTCATCTCTCCTCCCGCTGGGCCCACACCCCATCACCAACTGCACTGTGACCTCATCTCTCCTCCCGCTGGGCCCACACCCCATCACCGACCGAATTGTGACCTCATCTCTCCTCCTGCTGGGCCCACACCCCATCACCAACCGCACTGTGACCTCATCTCTCCTCCCGCTGGGCCCACACCCCATCAAAGACAGCACTGTGACCTCATCTCTCCTTCCGCTGGGCCCACACCCCATCACCGACTGCACTGTGACCTCATCTCTCCTCCCGCTGGGCCCACACCCCATCACCGACCGCACTGTGACCTCATCTCTCCTCCCGCTGGGCCCACACCCCATCACCGACCGCACTGTGACCTCATCTCTCCTTCCGCTGGGCCGGTTGTGTTTAAATTTTCATATTTTAAAATAAGTAAATTTATTAAAAGACTCCTCCGCCCCTCACCCCGTCACTGGTGGGTTTGCATTCCGGGTCCATCCATTGCTCCTTAAAGCATTTCGTTTGTTTCAGGACGATCTCCAAATTCACAAACAGCCCGTCATCCAATTCCTGAAAATACATGATACATGAGTGCGGATACATGAAGAGGAGAGTGTAGATACATGAAGAGGAGAGTGCAGATACATGAAGAGGAGAGTGTAGATACATGAAGAGGAGAGTGCGGATACATGAAGAGGAGAGTGTAGATACGTGAAGAGGAGAGTGTAGATACATGAAGAGGAGAGTGCAGATACATGAAGAGGAGAGTGTAGATACGTGAAGAGGAGAGTGCAGATACGTGAAGAGGAGAGTGTAGATACATGAAGAGGAGAGTGTAGATACATGAAGAGGAGAGTGTAGATACATGAAGAGGAGAGTGTAGATACATGAAGAGGAGAGTGCAGATACATGAAGAGGAGAGTGTAGATACATGAAGAGGAGAGTGTAGATACATGAAGAGGAGAGTGTAGATACATGAAGAGGAGAGTGCAGATACATGAAGAGGAGAGTGTAGATACATGAAGAGGAGAGTGTAGATACATGAAGAGGAGAGTGTAGATACATGAAGAGGAGAGTGCAGATACATGAAGAGGAGAGTGTAGATACATGAAGAGGAGAGTGCGGATACATGAAGAGGAGAGTGTAGATACATGAAGAGGAGAGTGTAGATACATGAAGAGGAGAGTGTAGATACATGAAGAGGAGAGTGTAGATACATGAAGAGGAGAGTGTAGATACATGAAGAGGAGAGTGTAGATACGTGAAGAGGAGAGTGCGGATACATGAAGAGGAGAGTGTAGATACATGAAGAGGAGAGTGTAGATACATGAAGAGGAGAGTGTAGATACATGAAGAGGGGAGTGTAGATACATGAAGAGGAGAGTGTAGATACGTGAAGAGGAGAGTGCAGATACGTGAAGAGGAGAGTGTAGATACATGAAGAGGAGAGTGTAGATACATGAAGAGGAGAGTGTAGATACATGAAGAGGAGAGTGCAGATACATGAAGAGGAGAGTGTAGATACATGAAGAGGAGAGTGTAGATACATGAAGAGGAGAGTGTAGATACATGAAGAGGAGAGTGCAGATACATGAAGAGGAGAGTGCAGATACATGAAGAGGAGAGTGCAGATACATGAAGAGGAGAGTGTAGATACATGAAGAGGAGAGTGCAGATACATGAAGAGGAGAGTGTAGATACATGAAGAGGAGAGTGCAGATACATGAAGAGGAGAGTGCAGATACATGAAGAGGAGAGTGTAGATACATGAAGAGGAGAGTGCAGATACATGAAGAGGAGAGTGTAGATACATGAAGAGGAGAGTGTAGATACATGAAGAGGAGAGTGTAGATACATGAAGAGGAGAGTGTAGATACATGAAGAGGAGAGTGTAGATACATGAAGAGGAGAGTGCAGATACATGAAGAGGAGAGTGCAGATACATGAAGAGGAGAGTGTAGATACATGAAGAGGAGAGTGCAGATACATGAAGAGGAGAGTGTAGATACATGAAGAGGAGAGTGTAGATACATGAAGAGGAGAGTGTAGATACATGAAGAGGAGAGTGTAGATACATGAAGAGGAGAGTGTAGATACATGAAGAGGAGAGTGTAGATACATGAAGAGGAGAGTGCAGATACATGAAGAGGAGAGTGTAGATACCTGAAGAGGAGAGTGTAGATACATGAAGAGGAGAGTGTAGATACGTGAAGAGGAGAGTGGAGATACATGAAGAGGAGAGTGCAGATACATGAAGAGGAGAGTGTAGATACATGAAGAGGAGAGTGTAGATACATGAAGAGGAGAGTGTAGATACATGAAGAGGAGAGTGTAGATACATGAAGAGGAGAGTGCAGATACATGAAGAGGAGAGTGTAGATACGTGAAGAGGAGAGTGTAGATACATGAAGAGGAGAGTTTAGATACATGAAGAGGAGAGTGTAGATACATGAAGAGGAGAGTGTAGATACATGAAGAGGAGAGTGTAGATACATGAAGAGGAGAGTGTAGATACATGAAGAGGAGAGTGTAGATACATGAAGAGGAGAGTGTAGATACATGAAGAGGAGAGTGCAGATACATGAAGAGGAGAGTGTAGATATATGAAGAGGAGAGTGTAGATACATGAAGAGGAGAGTGTAGATACATGAAGAGGAGAGTGTAGATACATGAAGAGGAGAGTGTAGATACATGAAGAGGAGAGTGTAGATACATGAAGAGGAGAGTGTAGATACGTGAAGAGGAGAGTGCAGATACATGAAGAGGAGAGTGTAGATACATGAAGAGGAGAGTGTAGATACATGAAGAGGAGAGTGTAGATACATGAAGAGGAGAGTGTAGATACATGAAGAGGAGAGTGTAGATACATGAAGAGGAGAGTGTAGATACATGAAGAGGAGAGTGTAGATACATGAAGAGGAGAGTGTAGATACATGAAGAGGAGAGTGTAGATACATGAAGAGGAGAGTGTAGATACATGAAGAGGAGAGTGTAGATACATGAAGAGGAGAGTGTAGATACATGAAGAGGAGAGTGTAGATACATGAAGAGGAGAGTGTAGATACATGAAGAGGAGAGTGTAGATACATGAAGAGGAGAGTGCAGATACATGAAGAGGAGAGTGCAGATACATGAAGAGGAGAGTGTAGATACATGAAGAGGAGAGTGTAGATACATGAAGAGGAGAGTGTAGATACATGAAGAGGAGAGTGCAGATACATGAAGAGGAGAGTGTAGATACATGAAGAGGAGAGTGTAGATACGTGAAGAGGAGAGTGTAGATACGTGAAGAGGAGAGTGTAGATCCATGAAGAGGAGAGTGTAGATCCATGAAGAGGAGAGTGCAGATACATGAAGAGGAGAGTGTAGATACATGAAGAGGAGAGTGTACATACATGAAGAGGAGAGTGTAGATACATGAAGAGGAGAGTGTAGATACATGAAGAGGAGAGTGCAGATACATGAAGAGGAGAGTGCAGATACATGAAGAGGAGAGTGCAGATACATGAAGAGGAGAGTGTAGATACATGAAGAGGAGAGTGTACATACATGAAGAGGAGAGTGTAGATACATGAAGAGGAGAGTGTAGATACATGAAGAGGAGAGTGCAGATACATGAAGAGGAGAGTGCAGATACATGAAGAGGAGAGTGCAGATACATGAAGAGGAGAGTGCAGATACATGAAGAGGAGAGTGCAGATACATGAAGAGGAGAGTGTAGATACATGAAGAGGAGAGTGTAGATACATGAAGAGGAGAGTGCAGATACATGAAGAGGAGAGTGCAGATACATGAAGAGGAGAGTGCAGATACATGAAGAGGAGAGTGCAGATACATGAAGAGGAGAGTGTAGATACATGAAGAGGAGAGTGTAGATACATGAAGAGGAGAGTGTAGATACATGAAGAGGAGAGTGTAGATACATGAAGAGGAGAGTGTAGATACATGAAGAGGAGAGTGTAGATACATGAAGAGGAGAGTGCAGATACATGAAGAGGAGAGTGCAGATACATGAAGAGGAGAGTGTAGATACATGAAGAGGAGAGTGTAGATACATGAAGAGGAGAGTGTAGATACGTGAAGAGGAGAGTGTAGATACATGAAGAGGAGAGTGTAGATACGTGAAGAGGAGAGTGTAGATACATGAAGAGGAGAGTGTAGATACATGAAGAGGAGAGTGTAGATACGTGAAGAGGAGAGTGTAGATACATGAAGAGGAGAGTGTAGATACATGAAGAGGAGAGTGTAGATACATGAAGAGGAGAGTGTAGATACATGAAGAGGAGAGTGTAGATACGTGAAGAGGAGAGTGTAGATATATGAAGAGGAGAGTGTAGATACATGAAGAGGAGAGTGTAGATACATGAAGAGGAGAGTGTAGATACATGAAGAGGAGAGTGTAGATACATGAAGAGGAGAGTGTAGATACGTGAAGAGGAGAGTGCAGATACATGAAGAGGAGGGTAATGATACATAAATACATGGCTTTTTACGTCACAATTAGTGTCTGTGTAAAAACAGTCATTGAGTTTGTTAGCTCTCACATGGATGCACTGAGCAGACTGGATACTGAGCCATGGAGTAGCAGAAAAGAACTGTCAAAAGACCTGCGTAACAAGGTAATGGAACTTTATAAAGCTGGAAAAGGATATAAAAATATATCCAAAGCCTTGAATATGTCAGTCAGTACTGTCTGTAAATTTTGGGGATCTCTTGATAATAAGCCAAGATCAGGTAGACCAAGAAAGATTGCAGCCACAACAGTCAGAAGAATTGTTTTGGGATACAAAGAAAAAAAAACCCCCACAGGTAACCTGAGGAGAAATACCGGCTGCTCTGGAAAAGGAATACGACGATACCTGAACAAAAATGAGCTGCATGGTGGAAAAGAAAGAAAGAAAGAAGCCTTTACTGCACCAAGGCCACAAGAAAAGCCCGGTTACAATATGGCCGACATCCAGGGTGGCACTAATGCGGATACCAGTCTCAGTGCCGATACTAAGCATGTGGATGAGTATCGGTACTCAGTACAAATGCTCCAAAACCTGAAACCGATACTTTCAGGCTCAGTTCTTTCAGCTCTCTGTGGGATTCCCCCACTGACAATTGAAATGTAAAAAAAAAAAGCTGCCCCCCCGCGGCCTTAACAAGCGATGACTCAATCAGCTGTCAGTGGGGTTCCTCTGTTGGCAGCTGAAGTGTAAACCAAGTGCTGGTAATTGGAGCTGTCAATAAAAAAAACAACAAAAAAGCAGCCGAACAATGTTTATCAACAACATCGCTCAGCCACTGAAACAGAAAGATAAAACGAAACCATTGTTTCTTTTTGTATCTTTCTGATTCTTCATCTACAGATCAAAGGGATGAACAAAAAATCTGCAGATGAAGTGAATATAAAAGAAACCTGTCAAGTAAAAAAGTTTTATTTTTTTATTTTTTATTTAATTAAATGTTCCTCTGTTTATTAACCCTTAATTTACGTAGATCAGCTTTACTTAACTCCCTATTCTCCTTCTCCATTTAATTATTTTCCTGTTGATTTTTTTTTGTTCACTTCTATCTTATAAACTATTAATAATTACAACTTTTTCTTTTTTTAGTTTTCTTTGTTCATTAATATTTTTATACCTTTAATATATATTTACACATTTCACATTGGAAAAAAAAAAGCACACAATTAAAAAAATGTTTTATTTATTTCATTTGTAAGTAACGTTTCAATGCTTTGTGCCATTGCTGGGAACTGATGTGTAAACAAAACAGTTGCCGGTAGGTATCGGTAATCGGTATCGGCGAGTACAAAAAAAAAAATAAAAAATGGTAGTGGTGCATCTCTACCAACAACACCTTGACACGCCTCACAGCTTCTAATCTGGAGTGATGAAACCAAAAATAGAGGTTTGTGGTCACAACAATAAGCGCTGTGTTTTAAAGCGGGGTCAACAAGGCCTAGAGCGACAAGAATACCATCCCAACTGTGAAGCATGGTGGTGGATCGCTGATGTTTTTGGGGATGTGGGAGATGTAAAGGCACAGGGGAAATCTTGTGAAAACTGGAGGCAGGATGAATGCAGCATGTTATCCAAAAATACAGGCAGACAATTCCCATTCTTCTGTAGGAAAGCCACACATCGGGACGCTCTTGGATGACAATGACCCTAAACACAAGGCTAAGTTGACCCTCCAGTGGTTACAGCAGAAAAGGGTGAAGGTTCTGGAGTGGCCATCACAGTCTCCTGACCTTCACATCATCAAGTTACTCTGGGGGGGGGGGGGGATCTCAAGCATGCCGTTCATGCAAGACCACCAAAGCCTTTGCCTGACCTGGAGGCATTTTGCCAAGATAAATGGGAAGCTCTACCACCTGCAACAATTCAGGGCCTCATAGACAACTATTACAGAAGGTGATCATTGGTGCTAAAGGGGGCAATACACAGAAGTAGGAACTAAGGGGGTGCAGAATTTTAAATGGGAGGGGGGACATTTCATTGGTTTGTTTTATGATTACGAATACCATACAAGAAATGGGCTTTGCTGCTCACTCGTGTTTTCTTTCAAAATGGTCCATCCTGTATATTACCAATTCTCCGGGGGGGGGTAAACTTTTCACCACAACTGTACAGACACTATATTATCAAAAGTATTGGGACACCTGCCTTTACACACACATGACCTTTAATGACATCCCAGTCTTAGTCCGGAGGGTTCAATATTGAGTTGGCTCCGCCCTTTGCAGCTATAACAGCTTCAACTCTTATGGGAAGGCCGTCCACAAGGTTTAGGAGGGTGTTTATGGGAATGTTTGACCATTCTTCCAGAAGAGCATTTGTGAGGTCAGGCAACTGATGTTGGACGAGAAGGCCTGGCTCGCAGTCTCCACTCAAATTCATCCCAAAGGTGTTATATAAGGTTAAAGTCAGGACTCTGTGCAGGCCAGTCAAGTTCCTCCACCCCAAACTCTCTCATCCATGTCTTTATGGACCTTGCTTTGTGCACTGGTCCAAATCATTTGGTGGAGGGGGGATTATGGTGTGGGGGTTGTTTTTCAGGGGTTGGGCCCCTTAGTTCCAGTGAAGGGAACTATTAAGGCGTCAGCATACCAAGACATTTTGGACAATTTCATGCTCCCAACTTTGTGGGAACAGTTTGGGGACGGCCCCTTCCTGTTCCAACATGACTGCGCACCAGTGCACAAAGCAAGTTCCATAAAGACTTGGATGAGCGAGTTTGGGGTGGAGGAACTTGACTGGCCTGCACAGAGTCCTGACCTCAACCCGATAGAACACCTTTGGGATGAATTAGAGCGGAGACTGTGAGCCAGGCCTTCTCATCCAACATCAGTGCCTGACCTCACAAATGCTCTTCTGGAAGAATGGTCAAACATTCCCATAGACACCCTCCTAAACCTTGTGGACGGCCTTCCCAGAAGAGGTGAAGCTGTTATAGCTGCAAAGGGCGGAGCCAACTCAATATTGAACCCTCCGGACTAAGACTGGGATGCCATTAAAGTACATGTGCGTGTAAAGGCAGGCGTCCCAATACTTTTGGTAATATAGTGTGTAATAGTTTATGACAGAGTTGTGTTCTAACAGACAATGAGATCACATCGTCCATTTCTATCATTGTCCAGAAAATAAAAACAAAGAAAAGAATGGGAAGGAGATCTCGGTGAGTCTCAACTTGTTCGATGTCTTATGCCGCGTACACACGGGCGGACTTTTCCACCGGACTGGTCTGACAGACCGAATCCGGCAGACAATCCGACCGTGTGTGGGCTCCATCGGACCTGCAGCGGACTTTTTCGGTCGAAAATCTGACGGACTTTAGATTTGGAACATGCTTCAAATTTGTCCGACGGACTCAAGTCTGGTAGGAAAATCCGCTCGTCTGTATGCCGGTCCGATAGACGAAAACCCACACTAGGGCAGCTATTGGCTACTGGCTATGAACTTCCTTATTTTAGTCCAGTGTACGTCATCACGTACCAATCCGTCGGACTTTGGTGTGATCGTGTGTAGGCAAGTCAGTTCGTTCAAAAGTCCGTCGGAAGTCCGTTTGTCAGAAAGTCCGTCGGAAGTCCGTTGAAAGACCATTCTGATCGAGAAGTCCGCCCGTGTGTACAGGGCATTACTGGTACCACATCCTCTATTAATGACGATGAAAAATAATCGATTCCCCAACAAGGAAAACTACAAGGACTTTTTAGGTACCACAGCAGATTATAAAGATAAAACATAAATGTTACTCTACACAACATTAAAAGTGAAGAATTAAAATCTGACCGTCAGACATCATCGTCATGTTTCAAAACTCTGTTCACAATCACATATTATGGCAGTAAATTGTTGGTGGTCACAAGAGGGATCTCACATAATTCTGCATCTCCACAATGTTTCTCAGGACAAAACTCGGCTTCCTCAGGGAGAAATCACATAAATCACATAAATCACATAAATCTCTGCTATTAGTACAATTACATCGAGCGTAATCCCAGGAGCTGAAAGATCGTCACCGCCGCCGCCGCTCAAAGTTCACAGTAAACATATAAAGAATATGTGTAATGGATACAAAGATGAAAATATTGAAGAAAATCCATAAATAAAAGGGATCCTGAATCGACATTAATGTGCCTCCAAATCCCCTGTGTGGGTGTACCCCAGAAAAACGTCCCCCCAGAAGACATCCTGCGCTGCAAGAAACGAAAGTGTGACCTGCAGGGGCAATACCGATTCTGGACAGCAGGTGGAGACCTCCGATAAGGATGAGCAGTCAGCAGGATTCCAGAGGATGAACACAATATTATTAGTAGTATTGTTATATTTATTATCATTATTATTATTATTATTATTATTATTATTCAGCAGTAAATGGCTTCAAACATGCCTGGGACAAAAATAGATCTATACTCTTTTTTTTTAAAATGGGCAGACACGATGGACCAATTGTTTCTTTCTCTGCAATTACTTTATTATTATTGTTATTATTGTCATATTATTAATCATTATTATTATCATCATCACCATCATCATATTTATTATTATTATTATTATTATTATTATCATCATTATTATTACTTTTAATATCATTATTATTATTATCATCATCATCTTCATCATTATTATTACAGTAACTATTAACAGTATATGCTATATAAACCTTTGGTTATATTTTGCTTGTATTTCACTGACTGTATTTCATTGTTTTTGATGCAGTTACTGTGTTATAATATCTTCTTGTAAAATCAATAAAAATACATTTAAAAAAAATGATATTACTATTATAATTTGTATCATTATTATTGTTATTATTGTTGTTATTATTATTATTATTTATATTATTATCATTATTATCGTTATTATTATTGTTATTATTCGTTTTTATTATTATTAATAGTATATGCTGTATAGGCCACATGTGTCTTTGCTTATATTTTGCTTGTATTTCACCGACTGTATTTCCTTGTTTTTGACATGCAGTTACTGTGTTGTAATGTCTTCTCATAAAATCAATAAAAAAAAAATATTACTATTATAATTATTTGTATCATTTTTTATTGTTATTATTGTTCATATTATTTTTATTATTGTTATTATTATTGTTGTTATTCAGGATTTATTGTCACTGACAACAGTTTCTGCAATGCTTTTACAAAATACAGTCCAAGACAAGACAAGAGGGTCGGTTCCTTGGCCACGGGAGCTTACAATCTAAAAGGGAGGCAGAGCTGAAATAAGGACGACGGTAGAAGAATCTATATCATAAAAGTTACCTTTACATTAAAGTTCCAATCACAAAAAATTATTTAAATGATATCTAAACCCAAAAATCAAAAATCTCCTGGTGATCCCGCCAGTAACACACTTCCTGTCCTGCGGTGACAACGCTCACTGTATTGTATCTCTTGAGGGGCAGTGTTGTCACCTTTGGTCAGGGTGACAGAACAACACCTCCTCCTCTAGTCACCTCAGTCACGAAGGAGGGAGGTGTTCTGTAGTCCGAAGAGATCGTTGGGACGACGGGCAGCACAGGAAGTGGGAGGAAATCACTCTAGAGTGAGGGAATCCTGAGTTATCACCAGAACTAGTGTCCCCATCGGAAGATTTCCCCTCTATTCCTGTTCTGGTGACAACCCAAAATTTTTCATTTTCTTTTCCTCCCAGTGATAACAGTAAACAGGACAAATAGAGAGGCTGAAAATACCTAATGGAGACACAGACAGCAATAAACACCTGACAGAGGTTCTCATACCTCTCCACTCCATCCAACACTAAAAGAAAAAAGTGTTGCCTTTAGTTATAATTCAATACAACGCAGTGCTGTGATTGGGCCCATACAGTGCATTCAGGAAAGTATTCACAGCGCTTCACTTTGTCCACAGTTTGTTATGTTACATCCTTATTCCAAAATGGATTAAATTCATTATTTACCTCAAAATTCTACAAACATTCCCCAATAATGACAACATGAGAGAAGTTTTTTTGAAATCTTTGCAAATTTATAAAAAAATCCTCCCATGTACGTAAGTATCACAGGCTCCTCCCATGTACATAAGTATAACAGGCTCCTCCCATGTACATAAGTATCACAGACTCCTCCCATGTACATAAGTATCACAGGCTCCTCCCATGTACATAAGTATCACAGGCTCCTCCCATGTACATAAGTATCACAGGCTCCTCCCATGTACATAAGTATCACAGACTCCTCCCATGTACATAAGTATCACAGACTCCTCCCATGTACATAAGTATCACAGGCTCCTCCCATGTACATAAGTATCACAGACTCCTCCCATGTACATAAGTATCCCAGACTCCTCCCATGTACATAAGTATCACAGGCTCCTCCCATGTACATAAGTATCACAGACTCCTCCCATGTACATAAGTATCACAGACTCCTCCCATGTACATAAGTATCACAGGCTCCTCCCATGTACATAAGTATCACAGACTCCTCCCATGTACATAAGTATCACAGGCTCCTCCCATGTACATAAGTATCACAGACTCCTCCCATGTACATAAGTATCACAGACTCCTCCCATGTACATTAGTATCACAGGCTCCTCCCATGTGCATAAGTATCACAGGCTCCTCCCATGCATATAAGTATCACAGACTCCTCCCATGTACATAAGTATCACAGACTCCTCCCATGTACATAAGTATCACAGGCTCCTCCCATGTACATAAGTATCACAGGCTCCTCCCATGTACATAAGTATCACAGGCTCCTCCCATGTACATAAGTATCACAGGCTCCTCCCATGTACATAAGTATCACAGACTCCTCCCATGTACATAAGTATCACAGGCTCCTCCCATGTACATAAGTATCACAGACTCCTCCCATGTACATAAGTATCACAGGCTCCTCCCATGTACAGAAGTATCACAGGCTCCTCCCATGTACATAAGTATCACAGGCTCCTCCCATGTACATAAGTATCACAGGCTCCTCCCATGTGCATAAGTATCACAGGCTCCTCCCATGCATATAAGTATCACAGACTCCTCCCATGTACATAAGTATCACAGACTCCTCCCATGTACATAAGTATAACAGGCTCCTCCCATGTACATAAGTATCACAGGCTCCTCCCATGTACATAAGTATCACAGGCTCCTCCCATGTACATAAGTATCACAGACTCCTCCCATGTACATAAGTATCACAGGCTCCTCCCATGTGCATAAGTATCACAGACTCCTCCCATGACCCATGTGCATAAGTATATATCGGTGTACTGAGCAGTGCTGTGATTGGTCCTATATATCGGTGTACTGAGGAGACAGAATAAGAAGTTTTATGTTCCTCTTAGTATACGCTGTAATCCTTTAGATATGTACTCACACCTGGAGATATTCGGAGATCGCTCCCGGCGGACGGTTTAATGGTGTCATTTGTTGTAGGCCTCCTGGATTGTGCCTGAGGGACCTTTTACTAGGATCACCACACAAGAAGAGGACCATGCACAGGAAAACACAAACTGTTCTGTCAGCTCTGATTAACCCCTGATCCTCCAGAAGAGGGGAGATATTTTCACATTTCTTGGAACAAAATCTGATTTTTCAAGGATGTCTATACAGTCTAAACCCAGCCTCTTCTTTCTTCAGATGGAGGCAGTATGGGGGCCCCTGCCATGTCCCCTGGTCCCCCCTGATCTCTTCTCCATTTGGATGGAGGTCAGTGTAGGGATGAGTTGGTCCCCTGTATTGGACCCCTCCCTGTGATTTGGTCCCTCTCTGTCTTCTCCCTCAGATGGTGGCAGTGTAGGGGCAGGTTGACCCCCTATAGTGGACCTCACAATGTCCTTTGGTCCCCTTCTCTCTCTTCTCCCTTCAAATATTGTCAGTGTAAGGTTGGGTTGGTACCTCCCCTGTATTAGACCCCCACTCTGTACTTTGCACCCCTCTGCCTCATGTCCCTTTGGATGGCATCAGTGTAGGGTTGGGTTGGCCCCACTGTATTGATCCCCACCTTGTCCTTCTCGTATTAAACCCCACCGTGTCGTATGGTCCCCCTTTCTCTCTTCTCCATTCGGATGGTGGCAGTATAAGGGTTGGTCCCCTGTATTGAACCCCACTGTGTTCTTTTGTTGGTTGTTCCCCTGTATTAGATCCTCACCCTGTATTTTGCCCCCCTCTGCCTCATCTTCTGTTGGATGGCATCTGTGTAGGGTTGGGTTGGCCCCCTGTTTTGAAGAACCCCCCCCCTGTCATTTTGTATTCCTCTCTGTCTTCTCCCTTGGGATGGTGGCAGTGTAGGGGTTTGTTGGTCCCCAGTATTAGAATCCCACCTTGTCCTTTGGTCCTCGTTTCTCTCTTCTCCCTTTGGACCTTTGGTCGCCCCTTTGTTTTTTCTTTCTTCAGTTTGCAGCAGTGTAGATATTGGTTGGCTGCGGTATTGGACCCCACATTGTCTTTTGGATTCCCTCTCTATCATCTCCTCTAGGATGGTGGCATTATAGGGGTGAGTTAGCCCCCTGTACTGGACATCACCCTGTCTTTTGGCACCCCTTTCTCTCTTCTCCCTTTAATGTTAGCAGGAGGTTGGCCCTCTGCATTAGACCCCCGCCCTGTAATTTGCCCCCCTATGCCTCATCTCCCTTAGGATGGTGTTAGTGTACGATTGGGTTGGCCCCCTCTATTGAACTCCACCCTGTCATTTTGTTCCCTTCTCCCTTGTCTTCTCTCTTAGGATAGCGTATAGAGGTTGGTTGGTTTCCAATATTAGATCCCCACCTTGTTTCTTGGTCCCTCTTTCTCCTTCCTCTTTTCAGATCTCAGCAGTGAAGATGTTGGCTGATCACTCTATTGGACCCCACCCTGTCCTTTAGTTCCCCTCTCTATCTTGCTCTCTCGGATGGTGGCAGTGTAGGGGTGAGTTGGCCCCCTGTTCTAGACGCCAAGCTTGTTCTTTGGTCCCCCCTATCTTTCCTCTTCAGATTGCAGCAGTGTAGGGGTTGGTTGGTCCCCTGTATTGGCTCCCACCCAGTCCTTTGGTTTTTGTCTCTCCTTCCTTGGGATATCAGCAGTGTAGGGGTGGGTTGGCCGCCTGTATTAGACCCCACCCTTGTGACTTGTGACCCGTTCTGACCTGTGAGCTGCCATCACTGGTGATCTGTGACCTGACTTGACCTGTGAGCTGCCTTCACCAGTGACTTGTGACCCACCTTGACCTGTGAGCTGCCCCCACTGGTGACCTGTGACCTGACCTGTGAGCTGCCTTCACCAGTGCCTTGTGACCCACCTTAACCTGTGAGCTGCCTTCACTGGTGACCTGTGACCTGACCTGTAAGCTGCCTTCACTGGTGACCTGTGACCTGACCTGTAAGCTGCCTTCACTGGTGACCTGTGACCCACCCTGACCTGTGAGCTGTCTTCACTGGTGACTTGTGACCCACCTTGAGCTGTGAGCTGCCTTCACTGGTGACCTGTGACCTGACCTGACCTGTGAGCTGCCTTCATCGGTGACTTGTGACCCACCTTGACCTGTGAGCTGCCTTCACCGGTGATCTGTGAAATGCCTTCATCTGTGACCCTTCTTGACCTGTGAGATGCCTTCACCAGTGACCTGTGACCTGAACTGTGAGCTGCCTTCATTGGTGACCCGTGACCCACCCTGACCCGTGAGCTGCCTTCACCAGTGACCCTCCCTGACCTTTGAGCTGCCTTCACCTGTGACCCATGAGCTGTCTTCACTGGTGACCTGTGACCCACCCTGACCCCTGAGCTGCCTTCACTTGTGACCTGTGACCCACCCTGACCCATGAGCTGATTTCACCAGTGACCTGTGACCTTCCCTGACCTTTGAGCTGCCTTTACCGGTGACCTGTGTCTAGGGCAAGAAAAAAGGGACTGATGATCTCCAGGACAAGAGATTAAAGGAGTAGGGGTCTCCATGAAAGGAAATTAGGGGAAAGGTTCCAGAACATGAAATGAGGAGACCAGGAGACATCTGGGCAGGAAATAAGAGAGTGGGGGTTCCCAGCATAGAAAATTAGGACTGAGACATAGGACTGAGGGGCACTATGAAGGACAATAAAGTGATTGAGGATCTCCAGGAGAGGAAATGAGGGGAGGGCGGTCACTTATGTAGGAAATAAGTAAATGAGGGTCGCCCGGACAGGAAATGATGGGACCAGAAGTCACCAGGACAGGAAATGAGGGTACTGGGGGTCACCATGAAAAGAAGATTAAAGTAGTGGGTGTCATTAAGATGGGAAATTGGTGACTGGGAGTCACCAGGACAGGACGTGAGAAGGCAAAAAGTCACCAGGACAGGAAATAAAGGGAATATCTGTCACCAGGACAGGAAATGAGGAAACACGGGGTCACCAGGACAACAAAACAGGGAAACAGGTCACTAGGGCGGGAAATGCATACCTCCCAACATTCTGAGATGGGAATGAGGGACGCCTATTAGCAAAAGTATGTAGGCATAGGACACACCCCTGTCACGCCACCTTAAAGGACAATTGTACAAAAAAAATGATTGGTTAAACCCAAATGTGATTTTTTTTTTTACCACTAATATGCCTTTATTTTAGCTTTTGGAATTTACAAATGCAGCAATTTAGAAATTGGATAAAAGGTTAAGCACTGTAAAACACTTTATGATAGATAAGTAGTGCATTTTATATACAACTTTATAGATCAGACCAAAATTAGGAGGAATGAGGGACAGAGGGACTTTGTTCCAAATCAGGGACAGTCCCTCAAAATCAGGGACAGTTGGGAGCTATGGAAATGAGGTAGCAGGGATCAGGAAAAGGGTATGTGGAAGTGGGGGCCACCAGGACAATGATATAAGGAAACAGGGTCACCAGGGCAGGAAATTAGGGAAAATGGGCCACCAAGACCATGAAATCAGGAAACAGGGTCACCAGGCCAGGAGTTGAGGTAGCAAGGGGTCACGGGGACAGGAAATGAGGGGACTAGTGATCACAGAACAGAACATGAGAGGACTGGGGGTCACAGCAAAGGAAATGAGGGGACTGGGAGTCACATAGAGTTGCCACCTCATCCCTTTAAACCCGAACACATATGAATTACACAGGTTCTGAGGCTAATTTAATGCAGATAAGGCACCAAGTGCCACAGAACCTGTGTAATTATTATGTGTTCCGTTTTAAAGGGATGAGGTGGCAACCTTAGGGTCACAGGGCAGGGAATGAGGGGACTGGGGGTCACAGGTCAGGAAATGAGGGGACTGGGGGTCAAAGAGTAGGAAAAGAGGGGACTGGGGGTCACCAGAACAGGAAATGAGATGACTGGGGGTCACAGAAGTAGACAGCAAAGGAAAATCGTCGCTCCAGGTGAGAGACTCCAGACATAATGAATAATGTAGGACTCCTCACATGGGTGCAAGCCCTGCATCCCCTGCCATAGAAGACTGAATGAAGGATGAAACTGGCTGCACACTGACGTGATTGAAGTCCTGTGTAGCTGTACAAAACTAGTCCACCTCTGTTCCGGTCGCTGCAACCCTGGTGTGTGTCATTGTTTGCATGGAATATTCAATAAATAGATTTCAATCACGTCGGTGTGCAGCCAGTTTCTTCCTTCATTCACTGGGGGGTCACAGGACAGGCGATGAGGGGACTGTGGGTCACAGGACAAGGAGTGAGGGGACGGGGGGTCACCAGGACAGGCAATGATGGGACTGGGGGTCACAGGGCAGGAAATGAGGGGACTGGAGATCATGGACAGGAAATGGACAGGAAATGATGGGACAGGGTTCACAGGACAGGCAATGATGGGACTGGGGGTTACAGGACAGGCAATGATGGGACTGGGGGTCACAGGACAGGCAATGATGGGACTGGGGGTCACAGGACAGGCAATGATGGGACTGGGGGTCACAGGACAGGCGATGATGGGATTGGGGGTCACAGGACAGGCGATGATGGGACTGGAGATCATGGACAGGAAATGGACAGGAAATGATGGGACGGGGGTCACAGGACAGGCAATGATAGGACTGGGGGTTACAGGACAGGCAATGATGGGACTGGGGGTCACAGGACAGGCAATGATGGGACTGGGGGTCACAGGACAGGCAATGATGGGATTGGGGGTCACAGGACAGGCGATGATGGGACTGGGGGTCACAGGACAGGCAATGATGGGACTGGGGGTCACAGGACAGGCGATGATGGGATTGGGGGTCACAGGACAGGCGATGATGGGATTGGGGGTCACAGGGCAGGAAATAAGAGGACTGGAGATCATGGACAGGAAATGGACAGGCAATGATGGGACTGGGGGTCACAGGACAGGCGATAATGGGACTGGGGGTCACAGGACAGGTGATGATGGGACTGGGGGTCACAGGACAGGCGATGAGTGAGACATCACTGAGGTAGGTGTAAAGGATGGAGACAACATACTGGTAACAGGGGCACTAGGTCCTGGAGACACAGATGACCCTCGGAGATTGCCTACTGGAGATTTATTTAACCTTTGCTGCAGTCTGCTACGAAAACCATCCCTGTTTTTGTCCATTTGCATTTTGCCATAGACTGGGTGAAAGTAGTTAGCAGCTTGGAAAGCTAGTTCAGGTGGCAATAAACCATCCATTATAGCTTGTTGCATTTCCAGTGAACTAATCTGTGCCATGACTGGGCTGTCAGCCTTAGGCATTCCAGTGGGTCACAGGTCACAGGACAGGCAATGATGGGACTGGGGGTCACAGTACAGGCGATGATGGGACTGGGGGTCACAGTACAGGCGATGATGGGACTGGGGGTCACAGGACATGCGATGATGGGACTGGGGGTCACAGGACAGGCGATGATGGGACTGGGGGTCACAGGACAGGTGATGATGGGAATGGGGGTCACAGGACATGCGATGAGGGGATTGGGGGTCACAGGACAGGCGATGATGGGACTGGGGGTCACAGGACAGGCGATGAGGGGACAGCCATGAAATCTTACAAACACTTTGGAGTGTAAACAGAAATAGAAGTGATAATGATGATTTCTTACCTGCTCGCTCTCCTGCAGTAAGGAGGTCATCCTGAACCCATTCCTGATATTATTCTTCTTATGAAGGTTCTCCATCACCAGCTGCACCGCCTTGCTCTGGATGTTGGACATTTCCTCCGGGACGTCTCCCCGGACACTCAGGACCAGCAGAGCGGAGAGAAGACCCCAGGAGACGGCGGACGGCGCCATGGCGGTCCTCTGAGGGGACAGATCTGTGTGTGGAGGACGGAGGATTGGAGAGTCTCACTCAGAACCACAAAACACACCAAATCCAGAACTTTCCAAGTGCTGAGAGCTGGGGAGGATCCCGGGAGGGACGTCTGTCCAAAATATTGATTCAGGAATGCCGACGAGTGCCGACACGACGAATCCGTCACCGAGGACTGACTGGTGATTGACAGGTGAAATCTGAGCAGAGAGGACGGCGGACGGGGGACCCGAGAGAGATGGAGGGTAATAATAATGATACATAGTAACAAAATAGAATGTGGCCGGTGCCGCCATCCCTTCATTTATATATCCATACACCCAATTTATTTGTCCCGGGACGTTAAATGAGGCACAACACATACGACCGATGAAAAACTCGCTTCCAACAATGTTATTTAATAAATGAATACAAATTGTATACAAAAGGAGGATAAAATGGTAACAAGCTGATTTGTAATGAATCCAAATTAATACATTTCATACATATTTAAATTCGAGGCGTGTCTTAAAAGTTGGGTAAATAGTATCAGAAAACAAACAAAATAGAAAATACAAACGAATGACCTTGAAAAGACCTTCGAAATAATCGCCGTCCTTCACAACACACTTTGGGGCAACGTTCACGAAGGTTCTGGAAACTGTCAGCAACGGCCCCTTTAAGAATCGATCGCAGCCAGCCCTCTTCGTCTTTTTGGAGATGGACCCAGTGGGGGTCCCGGACTGGCTTGCCATCATCCCTCGCCACACGGGGTCGATCAGGTGCCAAGGTCCACCGGAGCAATCAGCTTCCCCCCGCCCGCAGAGACGCAGCAGGAGACCGCGGGCGCCATCCACAGACGGGACACGTGAGTCCTAACCGACCCACCTCACTGGATCACACAGGTTAACGGTATCCCCCCCCCCAGTTTTTAGTTCTATTCGCTCCCCCTGGAACACTCCCTGATAACCGAGAGGATTACTAAGACTGCCCACTTTGTTCATGGACACCATGGATGATGTTCTCCCCTGCTTGTGCCCGGGGTTCAAGAAAGGATGATGCAATTAAACCACCAGAGACTTGACTCCCGAGATAACCCCCGGAGCCGGACATAATGTTAATGGATGGTCCTTGGGCACGGTAATAGAGGCCGTACGCGCCCCCCCCAACCATATACCAGCAGGGAAGATGCATGCCAGTATCTCCCCGCCACTTGCTGTGTACAGGGGTTGATCTCTATACTAGTAATGGACATTATAAATGATATGTACATTCAGGGATATGCTCTGGTGTGGCACCTTTAACACTTGTGGGGACTTTTAGGCCGCGCTTGCATTGAATGTCTCTGAGACTCACATAACTTCGGGTCTAGCGCAGGACACATGGGGGACACCTTGGAAACATGCATGGGGGGGGGGGATGAGTAGTCTACCAACTCCCGGGTGCACTGGGATGGTCTATTTTGGTTCCCTCGGGGAGACCTGGACTTGTTGACACCAGGACGGGGGCTTTGATGGAACCCCCACATAGATACGTATTTAACTAGGGGAGAACATTCTAATGCCAGAACACCAGCTGCTACAGGTGAGATTTAGGGGCTGCCCCTCCCTTCCTTACAGATCGTGAGGCATAATCTAGCATTGGTGTCCCAGAAGAGAACGAGGTATATAATGTATACTCACATTAAAACAGAGGCGGGGCAGCGTTTCCAGGGACAGACGGACCCCCCCCCCCCTTATGGACGGGGGCTCTGATGCCCTTGGTACCTATCTCACCCCGGGGGAAGGGTAACATTACATACCCAGGTTCCAGACACGGGGGAAAACTGACACCTATACTCATGCATTGCCAGAAGTTGAGGCGGGGGGTTTGCCCAATTATCCTGGTCCATACCTGTTTAAACCAGTATGTTCTATATACGACAAACATCCAGCTGTTTCCTGAATTTCATGTCTGTTTTAAACTTTAGCATATGCATGCATGTTGATGTTACAAGTCGTCAGTATATATGTTGATTAATTTTTTATGCCAAAGTCGGCGTGGTCTGGGGCGGCCCTTCACTGGCTGTGCCTTCCCCCTCTCCCACGTAGGCCGGCGCTCCATTACCAGTTTTGCCTTATTCTTTAGTTTATTCTGCTGCACCCTCTGTAGGGTTGCCTACTTGACTACTTTATTTCTGGGAGGTACACCACAGTTAAGGGGTACCCTCTCTCTTTTGCTTTTTCTTAAACTACAGCCTCCTACCTCTCTCCCTCTCAAGACTCCCCCCCCCCTTTCTTAACCCACCCCCCCCCCCCCTCTTCCTCCCAATCTTTAGCTTCTCTACTTTCTTTTAACACAGGGCGATGGAATCTATAAAAATAGTGTCACTGAGTGCAAGAGGCCTGAATATTCCTGAAAAGAGACGCATGCTCTTGAATGATTTAGAGAGCTCTCATGCTGATGTGGCCTTTATTCAGGAAACTCACTCTAAAAATGACAAACTACCTATTCTTAAAAGCAGATTCTTCCCCTTGACACACCACTCCAGGGCCGGATTAAGAACATCATGGGCCTGATGGTGCTGAGGGTTTTGGTGGGGCTTTTTATAAATAAATAAATAAAAATGCAAACAATTGTTTGTTATAACAAATTAAATTAAATAGAGAGAGGGAGGATGAGAGAGAGAGAGATGATGCGCATGAGCATGCGTGGGAGTGACAGCAATGCAGCCCGGCCAAGGCAAGTGACCGAAGGCACAGAACCCGGAAGGAAGATCAGGTAAAGATGGAAGCGCCCGGGACCTGTCAGATTAATCACAGTGCAGCGCTGGAGGGCTCAGTCTGACAGGTAGGTGTGCCCTAATGGGGTAATGTGCTGTACATACTTGCACATTATGGCATAACCTACCTCAGGGCCCTTTAAAAAGTGGTAATGTTAGCGAAGTTTACGAGCGCTTTAATATCACAGGATCTCAGGAGCCTCTCATGGGGCCCACTACTGACCCAGTCGCCCTTGGGCAGTGCCCGAATGCATAGTTGCCAACATTTCAAAAATATTTTCAGGGACACTTTTTTTTTCAGTGGTATATTTAGAGTAGCTGACATCCTCCATGTTCCTCTATTCATCACAATAGTAATCCCAAAATGAAATGAGTACTAATAATGGGCAGAACAAATACGAGGACTGAGAAGATTTCCTTTAGTTGAACTAACAAAAGTGCCAATTCTAGAGCTGGGAACATTGAGAATATTCAATATAAATTTTAAAGGTCTGTTTTTGTGGGCAAGAGGCACAGGGGAGGAGTATGGATGGTGTAATAGTGGAAAGTATGCGCAGGTGAGGGAGAGGAATGTGAAGGGTATAACAGTGGGTACTATGTACAGGAGAGGAGTGTGGAGGGTATGACAGTGGGTAGTATGTACAGGAGAGGAGTGTGGAGGGTATGACAGTGGTCACTATGTACAGGAGAGGAGTGTGGAGGGTATGACAGTGGGCACTATGTATAGGAGTGTGGAGGGTATGACGGTGAGCAGTATGTACAGGAGAGGAGTGTGGAGGGTATGACAGTGGGCAGTATGTACAGGAGAGGAGTGTGGAGGGTATGACAGTGGTCACTATGTACAGGAGAGGAGTGTGGAGGGTATGACAGTGGGCACTATGTATAGGAGTGTGGAGGGTATGACGGTGAGCAGTATGTACAGGAGAGGAGTGTGGAGGGTATGACAGTGGGCAGTATGTACAGGAGAGGAGTGTGGAGGGTATGACAGTGGTCACTATGTACAGGAGAGGAGTGTGGAGGGTATGACAGTGGGCACTATGTATAGGAGTGTGGAGGGTATGACGGTGAGCAGTATGTACAGGAGAGGAGTGTGGAGGGTATGACAGTGGGCACTATGTATAGGAGTGTGGAGGGTATGACGGTGAGCAGTATGTACAGGAGAGGAGTGTGGAGGGTATGACAGTGGGCACTATGTATAGGAGTGTGGAGGGTATGACGGTGAGCAGTATGTACAGGAGAGGAGTGTGGAGGGTATGACAGTGGGCACTATGTACAGGTGAGGAGAATGTAGGAATCTGGGAAGGAAAATGTAAAGGTTGTGGAAGGATGTTTAGGGACTGTGTTGTGGTTAAGCTGGCCATACATGGATTGAAATTAAGCCAATTAAGCAGAGACCAGCCATAGTCGATCTATGTATGGGTTAGCTGGTTGTACACTGGTTGTACAGTCAATCTATTAATCAACTTGAGTACAACCAGCCTGTCAGGTTTTTCTTAAAACAATCAGTACTGCCAGCTATAGTAACACTGATTATTGTATTGTGTGGGTAGGGAAGGCTCCCCACTGGCAGAACACAATAACACTGCAGGGGTGATTCCCCCATCCACAGGTCAGCAGGTGAGAGGGTTTGTGGGGACAGGCTGGGGAGAGAGGTCTGTCAGCAGTTGGGTGTCAGGTGGTCATGGAGGGATATCAATCAGCGGTGGGGGAGCAATCTGGAGTGATATCTTTTGGAGTAGGGTCTTTCATCTGCAGGTTGGGAAATGGTCACCTGTGATATAAGTTGAAGGGAGGGGGCTAAAATGGGGAGTGACCTGGTTGGTGGGGAGTGACCTGGTTGGTGGGAGTGACCTGGTTGTTGGGGAGTGACCTGGTTGATGGGGAGTGACCTGGTTGATAGGGAGTGACCTGGTTGGTGGGGAGTGACCTGGTTGATGGGGAGTGACCTGGTTGGTGGGGAGTGACCTGATTGGTTGGGAGTGACCTGGTTCGTGGGGAGTGACCTGATTGGTAGGGAGTGACCTGGTTGATGGGGAGTGACCTGATTGGTGGGGAGTGACCTGGTTGGTGAGGAGTGATCTAGTTGGTGGGGAGTGACCTGGTTGGTGGGCAGTAGGGATGAGCTGAACACCCCCCTGTTCGGTTCGCACCAGAACAAGCGAACAGGCAAAAAATGTGTTTGAACACCGTTAAAGTCTATGGGACACGAACATGAATAATCAAAAGTGCTAATTTTAAAGGCTTATATGCAAGTTATTGTCATAAAAAGTGTTTGAGGACCTGGGTCCTGCCCCAGGGGACATGGATCAATGCAAAAAAAAGTTTTAAAAACGACCGTTTTTTCGGGAGCAGTGATTTTAATAATGCTTAAAGTGAAACAATAAAAGTGTAATATTCCTTTAAATTTTGTACCTGGGGGGTGTCTATAGTATGCCTGTAAAGGGGTGCATGTTTCCTGTGTTTAGAACAGTCTGACAGCAAAATTACAAAGGAAAAAAGTCATTTAAAACTACTCGCGGCTATTAATCAATTGCCGGTCCGACAATACACATAAAAGTTCATTGATCAAAACGGCATGGGAATTCCCCACAGGGGAACCCCGAACCAAAATTTTTTAAAAAATGGCGTGGGGGTCCCCCTAAATTCCATACCAGGCCCTTCAGGTCTGGTATGGATATTAAGGGGAACCCCACGCCAAAATAAAAAAAAATGGCGTGGGGATCCCCCTCAAAATCCATACCAGACCCTTCATGTCTGGTAGAAGGGTCTGGTATGGATTTTAAGGGGAACCACGCGCCAAATTTAAAGAAAAAAATGGTGTGGGGTCCCCCCAAAAATCCATACCAGATCCTTATCCGAGCATGCAACCTGGCAGGCCGCAGGAAAAGACCGTACCAGGCCACATGCCCTCAACATTGGGGGGGTGTTTTGGGGTAGCCCCCCAAAACACCTTGTCCCCATGTTGATGGGGACAAGGGCCTCATCCCCACAACCCTTGCCCGGTGGTTGTGGGGGTCTGCGGATGGGGGGCTTATCGGAATCTGGAGGCCCCCTTTAACAAGGGAACCCCCAGATCCCACCCCCCCTGTGTGAAATGGTAAGGGGGTACAAAAGTACCCCTACCATTTCACAAAAAAAGTGTCAAAAATGTTAAAAATGACAAGACAGTTTTTGACAATTCCTTTATTTAAAGCCTTCTACTTTCCATCTTCTTTCTTCTATCTTCCTTCGGTTTCTTCCTCCATCTTCTTCTTCCTCCGATCCTCTGCTTCTTGCTCCGGTGTTCTCGTCCGGCATCTTCCTCTGCAGCGTCTTCTTCCCTTCTTCGTTCTCGGGCCGCTCTGTATCCATGATGGGAGGTTCCTGCTGTGTGACGCTTCTCGTCTTCTGACACTTCTTAAATAATAGAGGGCGGGGCCACCTGGTGACCCCGCCCCCCTCTGACACATGGGGACTTGACGGGGACTTCCCTGTGGCATTCCCCGTGACTTCAGAGGGGGGCGGGGTCACCCATTAAGTAACGGGTGACCCCCGCGCCCTCTGACATCACGGGAATCTTTTTTTTGTGATTTTTTTGGCAAATGGGCCTATCTTAAGGTAAGGGGCCTGGAGCTGCAGCTCCAATAGCCACATTGTTAATCTGGCCCTGTATAACCACTCCACTAATCCTGCAGCCAAATCTAAAGGGGTTCCCATACTGTTGTCCAGCAAACTGCCATGGAAATTCCAAGTGGAAGTAAAAGCCCCCGGGGGACGTTTTGTGTTCCTGAAAGGTCTCGTAGGTGAAACACAACTTACCTTGGCGACGTTATACGCTCCAAACGACCACCAAGACAAATTTATCTCACACACATTAGACAAATTGAAGGAGTTCACAGAGGGCCGGTTAATCCTTGGGGGGAGACTTTAATGTCCCCCTGCTCCCGTCAGCGGATACCTCTTTCGGATACTCTGTGATCCCTCCATCTCAGAGGAAACGGATAGCTAACTCCCTACACAAGGTCCAATTGATCAATATATGGCGACTGCAACACTCGGGAGAGCGGGATTATAAGTTCTACTCCTCACCACACAAAATATACACCAGGATAGACTTTTTTTTGATTCCCAATAGCCAATTACACGCTGTATCTGACTCTGCGATCGGCCACATTACTTGGTCAGACCATGCCCCCATTTCCCTTACATATACAATTGATGGGGGGGGGAACTCGACTAGGCACAGATTTTGGCAACTAAATGAGAGTCTCCTACAGATCCCTGAGGTTTTGGGGGATGTAATGAAAGGACTAAACCCTATACTTTCAGGAAAACGACACCCAAGACTGCGACCCCGGATCCCTTTGGGAGGCCCATAAAACAGTCCTCAGGGGGATACTTATTAAACACGGCGCTCGTATCAAGAGAGAACGTAACGCACAAATATCCAAACTCCTCGAAAAACACTTACCTTAGCGTAATCCCGGCACCAACATCTCTAAGTTACAGACCTACTACATTACAAAGCTAAGGCAGCTCCGCAACTCTGTCGAAAGATGAATTTTGAGTCAGGAAATAAATGTGGGAAGTTGTTAGCCAGATCAGTCAAGGAACAAAAATCAGCAGCCTACATGCCCCAAATTATACACCCGGATGGTAGAAAAGCTACATTACCAAAGCAAATATCGCATGGGTTCAGGGATTTCTATCACTCATTATACATTCTACCGAACAGGGACCCCCCCAAGCGGACATTGATGATTATATAACATCCTCCCAAATGCCATCCCTGCCCATAGAAGTTCAAGATGACCTGAATTCCTCGATCACTTTAGAGGAGCTCCAGCTTGCTATTGGAGCCATGAAACCAGGCAAGGCCCCAGGACCAGACGGCTATACCGTCCAATACTACAAAACCCTCTTCTTCCAATTATTGGCCCACGGATGGTGACATTCTTAAAACTCAGTGGGCACGGGGGCTTTATTCCTCAGAGACACTCTAAAAGCCCATATCACTCTGATCCACAAAGAAGGGAAAGACCCAGGTTCCTGTGGGAGCTATAGACCGATCTCCCTTTTAAATACTGACCTGAAGCTGTTTACAAAAATTCTAGCTACCCGTTTGGCACAACATCTCCAGTCCTTGATACATCTAGACCAGGTGGGCTTTATTCCTACTAGAGAGGCGAGAGAGACAACACCATTAAGGTGTTAAATCTCATCCACGAGGCAAATACTAAAAATACCCCGTGCCAATTTGTAAGTACAGATGCCAAAAAAAACATTTGATTGGGTGAACTGGAACCTTATGTTCTCAGTTCTCCGTCACATTGGTGTGGGTGAACGGATGCTTGGCTGGATAAGCAGGATTTTAATCCAACCCAACGGCACAGGTGAAAGTAAATGGACTGCTATCAGAACCTTTTCCTATTGGAAACGGCACGAGACAAGGGTGCCCATTGTTGCCCCTCCTTTTTGCCCTTTCCCTGGAACCGTTCTTATGCAAACTAAGTCTGAACCCAAACATACAGGGACTTTTAGTTGGAGACTCTCTGTGTAAAGTATCTGCTTATGCAGATGATTTACTCTTTTCCCTGACGAACCCCACGATCTCTTTACCTAACCTCCTGAAGGAATTCGCCACATATGGAGCCATCTCAAATTTAAAAATAAACTTCTCGTATGCCTCGTTTTCACTGAGCGGAACGGTTCGGGTCGGTACAGTTTGGAAGGGTTAGAATGGTCCGGCCTATTCAGGTGAGCGTTTCCACTGCAAGTCGGACCGAAAGGGGCCATACGTGGTCTATGCCTTTGACGTGAGCATTGACGTTTTTTCTGTCCATGGAATGTATCGTGTGATGCCAGTAGCTCCGCCCTAACCGTACCCTACCATTTTCTATGGCCCCACATCTGAAGCAGGACCACGAATGGTGCGGTATTTTGGTTGTATGGGCCGCTTTCATAATGGAAACACTCAAAATGGCGTAGCATACCGAACCAACCCGAACCGATCCGCTCAGTGGAAACCAGGCATAAGTCGGAAGCTAAGGGTGTCACTGTCCGTCCCCCCCCCCCACTCCATACTAACCATTCCATCAAACTTTCATTTTCAATGGAGGAATTTGGCTCTTACGTATTTAGGAACATATATCCCATCTGACATACTGCGCACATATGCTCTCAACTTCCCACCACTGCTAATCAAGACCCGCTCCCTATTGGAAAGTTGGCATAAAGGACTACGCTCCTGGTTTGGTAGATGTAACCTGGTAAAAATGTATATCCTCCCCAAATTCCTTTACCTAGTTCAAGCCCTTCCCATACAGATACCTCCCTCTTTCTTCAAACAAGAACAAGCCCTCTTTACCCGCTTTATCTGGGCTCAAAAAAAAAGCCCCGGTTAAGCCAAACTCAAATGTCACTTCCAGAACAAAACAGGGGACCTCGCGGTACCAGACATCCGACGATACTATCAGGCCACTCACTTGGGCCGGGTGCTGGACTGGAGACGGAATGGAACATACAAACTTTGGACACAAATAGAACAATCCCAGACTATTATTCCTCTGAAAAGTGCGCTATGGTGCTACAAGTCCTTACCTCCGAGACTGAAATCCCACCCGTTGATAAGGACCACGTTAAGACACAGCACTCACGTAGCCATGCAAGCGCTTCTGACGTCAGGGAATTCACCGCTTTACCCGATCCTCGGACACCCCAACTTTACACCAGGCCTGCAATCTGCGGAGTACGCAAACTTGAGAGGCCTGGGATGTGAACAGAATAAAAATGTATCTTAGAAAAAAAAAAAATCGATCGCAGGAGCACCATCACGCATTCTTGGATGATACCATCTTTGTCGAAAAAGGCGATTAGACATGTGCAGTGCCGAAAAAATGTGTTCGTTTGCTTTTCATTCGTTTTTTTAATTAGTTTTTCAGGTCATTCGTTATGTTCGAAATTCATTATTTCAAATAAATTCGTAGCTTTAGAAAAAATTATAATTTATTACGGTCCATTCACTTAGATGCGGTATTGGTTATTTCCATAATTTGTAAAAATCTGAAAATTCTAAAAGCCAAAAAATTCTAAAATCCGGAAATAAGAACAAAAATCCCAAAAAATCGAAAGAACGAAAATTTGAAAATAGGAACGAAAATTCGAAAATCTGAAATAATAACTAACTAACTAATAATAACTAATAAATTATAGGTATTGGAATTTCCTTTTAAATTTGGCTGTAAGTGAACGTAACAAATACAAATGTATCCAAAGTTACAAATTATCCGAAATAACGGATGCCACATCTAAATGAATGGAACGTAACAAATTAATGATAATAAATAATAATAATAAAACGTTTTTATTATTATTATTATTATTATTATTTATTATTATTATTATTATTAATAATATTAATAAAAAGTTTCCATTATTGTTATTTATTATTATTATTATTATTATTTGTTATGTTCCATTCGTTTAGATACGGCATTCGTTATTTTGGATAGTTCTTAACTTCGGATAAATTTGCATTTAAATTTTTTTTTTATTATTATTTTTATTTATTTATTTATTTATTTATTTATTTATTATTATTAATACATTATTATTTATACAAATTGGTTAAAAAAGAGACATATGTCCATGCATCTAAATAAAAACAATATTTATGATGTCATCATCCACAAAGCAGATGTTTTCCTCCCAGATGCCCCCACTCCTCTGCTGGAGGCCAATAGCTGAGATGGTTCTGGGGGGTTAACTGTCCCCCCTTCCTTCTCTGGGCCGGCCCCGCACTTCCTCTGCCTCTCCTCCTCTTCCCTGTTTTTCTCCTCATTCCGAGAACCCTGCAGAGATCCGACGGACCCCCTGCAACCCAACCGGAGAGCACAGACCAGACACACGTATGTATTATATATTCTATATACAGACCCCCCCCACCAGACACACGTATGTATTCTATATTCTATATACAGACCAGACACACGTATGTATTATATACTCTATATACAGACCAGACACACATACAGTGCCTTGAAAAAGTATTCACACCCCTTGAAATTCTCCACATTTTCTCATGTTACAACCAAAAACGTAAATGTATTTTATTGGGATTTTATGTGATAGACCAACACAAAGTGTCACATAATTGTGAAGTGGAAGGAAAATGATAAATGATACAAATAAATATGTGAAAAGTGTGGGGGGGGGGCATTTATATGGTGCCCCCCGGAGTCAATACTTTGTAGAACCTCCTTTCTCTACAAGTCTTTTTGGGGATGTCTCTACCAGCTTTGCACATCTAGAGAGGACATTTCTGCCCATTCTTCTTTGTAAAATATCTCAAGCTCTGTCAGATTGGATGGAGAGCGTCTGTGAACAGCAATTTTCAAGTCTTGTCACAGATTCTCAATGTGATTTAGGTCTGGACTGTGACTGGGCCATTCTAACACATGAATATGCTTTGATGTAAACCATTCCATTGTAGCTCTGGCTGGATGTTTCGGGTCGTTGTCCTGCTGGAAGGTGAACCTCCGCCCCAGTCTCAAGTCTTTTGTAGACTCTAACAGGTTTTCTTCTAAGATTGTCCTGTATTTGTCTCCATCCATCTTCCCATCAACTCTGACCAGCTTCCCTGTCCCTGCTGAAGAAAAGCATCCCCACCACATGATGCTGCCACCACCATGTTTCACGGTGGGGATGGTGTGTTCAGGGTGATGTGCAGTGTTAGTTTTCCCCACACATAGCGTTTTACTTTTAGGCCATAAAGTTGAATTTTGGTCTCATGTGACCAGATCACCTTCTTCCACATGTTTGCTGTGTCCTCCACATGGCTTCTCACAAACTACAAACAGGACTTCTTATGACTTTCTTTCACCAATGTCTTTCTTCTTGTCACTCTTCCATAAAGGGCAGATTTGTGGAGAACACGACTAATAGTTGTCCTGTGGACAGATTCTCCCACCTGAGCTGTGGATCTCTGCAGCTCCTCCAGAGTTACCATGGACCTCTTGGCTCTTCTCTGATGAATGCTCTCCTTGCCCGGCTGGTCAGTTTAGGTGGACGGTCATGTCTTGGTAGGTTTGCAGTTGTGCCATACTCTTTCCATTTTCCGATGATGGATTGAACAGAGCTCCGTGAGATCTTCAAAGCTTGGGAGATTTTTTTATAACCTAACCCTGCTTTAAAAGAGAAGTATGGGTTTTGCTTTTTCCCCATAATCATACTTACCTCGGTGGATTCTCTCACCTCTCCAAGCGGAAAGCTGCTGACTGTCTGCTCTGCTCCTCCACGCTCATTGAAGCGCTGAGCTGTGGAGGGATGGGGAGCGACGCGCTGAGGGGCTGAGACTGCCCTCAGTTCAGGCAGCTGGTGGATGCTGAGTTCGGAAGTTGGGATGACGCGCTGCCCTGACTGATTGCAGTGACGTCAGTGGAGACCAGACTTCAGACCGCTCTCCCTTGAAAATGGGTCACAGGAGCGCAAAACGAATTGCACTCCTGTGACCCATAGGAGAAGCCTAGCCTAAAAAGCTCAGGCTGGACTTCTCCTTTAAATTTTTTTATAACCTAACCCTGCTTTATACTTCTCCACAACTTTATCCCTGACCTGTCCGGTGTGTTCCTTGGCTTTCATGATGCTGTTTGTTCACTAAGGTTCTCTAACAAACCTCTGAGGGCTTCACAGAACAGCTGTATTTATACTGAGATTACATCACACACAGGTGGACTCTATTTACTAATTAGGTGACTTCTGAAGGCAATTGGTTCCCCTAGATTTTAGTTAGGGGTATCAGAGTAAAGGGTGATGAATACAAATGCCCTCCCCCCACACTTTTCACAGATTTATTTGTATCATTTTCTTCTCACTTCACAATTATGTGCCACTTTGTGTTGGTCTATCACATAAAATCCCAATAAAATACATTTATGTTTTTTGTTGTAACAAAATGTGGAAAATTTGAAAGGGTATGAATACTTTTTCAAGGCATTGTGTGTATTATATATATGCTGATGTTCACACATCCGTGTTGGTTTCTGTATCCTCCAGGACTCAGTTAGGAGATCAAATAGGAAGAAGATCCAATGTGTCATGTTACCCACCATAAGAAACAGATAAGAAAGAAAAAAGCATATCATACTGCCAGTGAAGAAGAGGGGGGAGGGGGGACACGGGGCACACAATTTAACTTTAACAAGACAGCACATCCACAGCCCCCAGCTTTGAGGCTTGCTTTTGGTGAACTGAATCCTTAAAAGGAGCTATGTGTCTAAAAGAGAATGTGGTAGGGGGAGGAGTCACAGCTCTGGAAAGCTCTGTAGTGTAAATCTCAGCTTGAGCTACTGAGCTCTGTAAACAACATCATTTTTGCAAAAGGAAGTAAAACGGAAATCGGAGATTGTAACCTGCTGGCTGGATATAAGAATACAAAATATTTATATTTCTCATATGTACATAATAAAGAACAGGAAACATTGTTTTCATATTTTATTAGTCCTGATCATAAAAACAAAGAGAGGAAATATATACAAATCCATGATCCCGCCCCTTACATATATATATACAGAGGTGTATGTGTGGGGGAGGAGGTAGAGGGGAAGAAAGTTCAAGGTGTACCCTGGTAGAGAATACTGATACCTTTCCCTGGATTGGCTGCTAGTGATCACATGACAATATCACATTACCTATAATTGCTACAATGGCTCAGAATGTTCACCTGACATCATCAGTCTGACTTGTCACCTCATTGGCTCTCTATGACCATGTGATACGTTGTAGAAGACTTCCAGTGTTCACTACATGACATTATCCAACTGCCAGCTTTCACTACATTGGCGTTCGAATGGGCAGGCACAAAATGTTTCCCATAAGATAACATAACAACCAATTTTTGTGTAATTAGTATAGCAAGTCCTGAGCTACTAGCCAGGCCTTAAGTTACTTGCCATCTGTTGCCCCACCCAACCCCTACCCTGCCCCGCAGAGATCCCCGCTCTGTGTGACTGCCGGACGGCTCTCCTCCTGACAGTTTCCTGACTGATTGCTTCTGGCAGAAGCCGTGTGGAGTTTTTTTACAGGGCATCAGAGCCGCCCGGTGGGGGGGGGGCAGGCTTAGGGTGCTTAGGGAGTCTGAAGATGATGCAGGAGGATCTGGATACCCTTGGAGTTACTTACTGCAGCGCCCCGAGAGGTGGTCCCCTCCCTTTTTATGTGTTTGCCCCAGCAGAGGGTGGTACTTCCTAAAAAAGCCTGGGAAAACCTGGCCAGCAGTGTTAACCCTTACCTCCCAGGAAGTACCACCTCAGCAGAGCAGACACAGCTAAACAGTGCAATTAACTTAACTTACAATATACAGTTTTACAGAGAAACACAAACAAGGTAATCAAAACCACAGTGGTTAAAGACATATATAAAAAACACACAATGCAGTAACCCCTTTGGAAGAACCGGCTTACAGGCTCCCCCTTGTCTCTCACAAACTAAAAACATAAACAAATGTCAGCTTCTCCCAGATTCATACTGTGATGGAACCGTCCAGCACCCCGCTTAGGTGCTTCTGTCAAGATATAGCTTCCTCCAGTCCTGGACATAGGGACCAGATATTATAGCTGACCATACAAGACTAGCCGACAACAGCTTGTATGAGAACTGGAACTGTTTATTGAAAACTCACACAGGATTTACAGTACACTGTGACGGAACGCCCCACACTCAGCTTGAGTGCTTCCATCAGTACACCGCTTCCTCCAGTCTGAACATAGATATCAGATATAATATACAAGACTAGTCGACAATAGCTTGTATATAACTGGAACTTTTTTTTTGACAAACAGAAAAAAGGTAGTACTAAGTATTACCAAAAGGGCAGGCCTTATAGGCTAAGAAACAATGGAGAGAAAGAATAATATAAACAATAGAATTTATTGAGATTTATATTTACACAAAATAATCAAAAGGGTAAAAAACGTAGCATATATGCATCTGTGTTTTTGTGCAGTGAGCAGTTGTACGTCTACGCGTTTCGCCGTTAAGCTTCTTCAGGACAAGGCCAAGGTTCAGAGACGAAACAGATAAGAGAATATGTTTCTCTATCTTAGTTTGGGATACATTATCACATAAACCCACGATAAGATGAACGGTGAGTTTATAAAATATGAATAAATCACAGTTTGTTAGCTGAGTCTGTGAGCAGGGGCAGAAGAGAACTTGTATTCCTGGTCTGAAAGAGGTCTTGGACCCTTTGTTCGGTTATCGGCGCTAGTAGGCAACAGGAGACCCAGGGCTTTCCAGATCTCATTAACCAGCGTTCCTTTCACATACATCTGCTATGAGTCCCACACTGGCAGACACCATCATGGCCTCCTTAATAATGTCCTTTTGCATTATATAACAGAACATCTTCCTAAATGCTTGTAGCTCCCTCAAATGCCAGGGCCCAAGGTTGGTAGGCAAGAGGCTAGCATTCAGTCCCCTCCAAAAGCCTCTGTCCCGGGTGAGTCTATCACATACACCAGGTCAGATGAGCCTGATTACATTACCGTATGCAAAGGCAACTGTATACAGGAATATAACCAACAAAAACAAAAACAACCAACATAAACTATGCCAATCCACCTCTACAAACGAATAGCTGACAGTCATATAATCAACATGAGCTAATTAACTAGTCACCTAATAACCCAGAATAGGTGACCAGACTATTGGCCCCTACAACCCTGAATACAAAGTACTGTACAATACACATTGTTACAAGTATAAACACAATACAATCTCCCAATAGTTCTATAACAAGTTAAAGTGTTCACAAGACTAGTCTCATCTCCAAGAGATGTTGTTCAGACAGAAACAAAAGATTTCCCAATTAACAATTAACTATGGGAGAGACATACAATAAACATATTACAGCAGGAGACCCCAGACAGGTGGCTTGAGCTGATGATAGTAACATCTGCTATGAGTCTCACAGTGTGAAGCCGTCATTGTTGGTAATGGGGCATCTAGGCCCTAAACATGGATCCCGGGCCTAGATTCCCAGAGTCTGTGTGTTTTGGGGAGACATGAACTTGAATCAGGAACCAGACCACTCCAAGGGTCCCCCAGGCACACAACTCTCAAAGAATAGTGTTCCCTTAAAGGCCAGGGCCCATAGTCATTGGGTAAGAGGCCACCCTACAGTCCCCCTCGAAAAGCCCCTGTCCTGGCTGGGTCTGTCACACACACCTATCATGTGATTTCTGATAAAGGAAGCTGAGACAGCGACGGGGTGTATTGGATCACAGAAGACTCAGGATATGGTATGATTTTTTTCTGATATATAGTATAACAAGCTTTCAGATTAGTGTCCCTTCCATCTGTGACCAATGTGACATTTTAACTCTCGTTATCAGGTGACTGTTTGAGCTCCACTCCAAAAAAGGACCACCATGAAACTTGCCACAGGATGGGGACTGGTCAGCGCTCTGCTGGTCCTCAGAGTCCAGGCAGATGTCCCGGCAGAGGAACTGTCCGAGAACCAGAACAAGATGGTCCTGCTGGTGATGAAGAAGTTCCATGAGAAAGATCTAAAGAACAGATACAGGATGACGTCCATAGTGAAGGCAAAGGAGGAGGTGAGTGCCGGGGGAGCTCAGAGTATTAATGTTCAGATCATTATGGGCTGTGGGTTGGAGAACCCCAACATAACTGTAGTCAGAGTGCTACAGGGTCAATATTTATAGACAATGCTAATAATCATTGGAATTCCGATATTGATCATGTAAATATCTTTACTGCCCCACAGATCTGATATTGTCCATAGGGCCCCTGCAGAAAGCAGTCAGCGCTTCCAGGGAAGATTTTTATTTTTAAAGTCCAATTGAACTTTCAGTAGAAATAAGCGAAATAAATTCCAGGTGCATCAAAACAAAATATGTTTAGTGTCTTACAGCTGTGTTAGAGAGGCCCCCTGGCAGGTGACACAGGACTACCCGAGGCATGGAATGTAGGTGACAGTTGGTCTTCAATAAGGCATCTGGAGGTGGAGACGGGTCAGAGATCCTGGTGGTCCCTGTTTACTTTGCTGTAACTGTCACCAGGTTGTGGCCCTCATGATCGCTCCACAAAGGGGATAGCAGGAACAAGGATGGCTACGGTGTGGAGACTGTTCACTAGGAGGCAGACAGGAAAGTAGTCAAACCAGGCAGGGGACCAGACAGGCAGCAATCAAGAGAGTAGTCAAATCTAGGCAGGAGTTTCAGACAGGCAGCAATCAAGAGAGTAGACAGGTCTAGGCAGAGGTTTAAGCAGTGATCAAGAGAGTAATAAGGTCCAGGCAGGGGTCGAGGCATACAGCAATCAAGAGAGTAGTCAGGTCCATGTGATGCAGGGGTCAGGGCAGGCAGCAATCCAGAAAGTAGTCAGGTCAAGGCAAGGGTCAGGGCAGGAAGCAATCCAGAGAGTACTCAGGTCCAGGCAACAATCAGGGCAGGCAGCAATCCAGAGAGTAGTCAGGTCCAGGCAGGGGTCACGACAGGCAGCAATCCAGAGAGTAGTCAGGTCCAGGCAGGGGTCAGGACAGGCAGCAATCCAGAGAGTAAACAGGTCTAGGCAGAGGTTTAAGCAGTGATCAAGAAAGTAATAAGGTCCAGGCAGGGGTCAAGGCATACAGCAATCAAGAGAGTAGTCAGGTCCATGTGATGCAGGGGTCAGGGCAGGCAGCAATCCAGAAGGTAGTCAGGTCCAGGCAGGGGTCAGGACAGGCAGCAATCCAGAGAGTAGTCAGGTCCAGGCAGGGGTCAGGACAGGCAGCAATCCAGAAAGTAGTCGGGTCCAGGCAGGGGTCAGGGCAGGCAGCAATTCAGAGAGTAGTCAAGTCCAAGCAAGGGTCAGGGCAGGCAGCAATCCAGAGAGTAGTCAGGTCCAGGCAGGGGTCAGGACAGGCAGCAATCTAGAGAGTAGTCAGGTCCAGGCAGGAGTCAGGACAGGCAGCAATCCAGAGAGTAGTCAGGTCCAGGCAGAGGTCAGGGAAGGAAGCAATCAAGAGAGTATAGTCAGGTCTAGACAGGGGTCATTGCAGGCAGCAATCCATAGAGTAGTCAGGTCCAGGCAGGGGTCAGGGCAGGCAGCAATCCAGAGAGTAGTCAAGTCCATGCAAGGGTCAGGGCAGGCAGCAATCTAGAGAGTAGTCAGGTCCAGGCAGGGGTCAGGACAGGAAGCAATCCATAGAGTAGGCAGGTCCAGGCAGGAGTCAGGGCAGGCTGCAATCCAGAGAGTAGTCAGGTCCAGGCAAGGGTCAGGGCAGGCAGCGATCGAGGGAGTAGTCAGGTCCAGGCATGGGTTGAGGAAGGCAGCATTCAAGAGTGTATTCCGTAAAAAAAAAAAGGTCAGCAATGGTCAGGCAATCTCACAGGTAGGTATTATAGATCTTTGTAACAAGGGGAAGCTGGTGAGAAGTCCCGGCACTGGCCACTTTATAGGCTGGAGCTTAATCACCCTTTTGGTCACAGGACACACCAAGCGATCCATTCATGGAACTTCTGTAAGTATTATTAAGTCCTGCCAGGAACTTTAGAAGTATTGATGAAAGTAGAGGCATGGATTCTGGAAGGAGTGGAACATATTCTGGAAGTACATTGGAAGCACCGGTAAGGATTCTGGAAGTATAATTGGAAGGACTGGCAGAGACTAGCTGAGAAGCTGCAACATCAATCAGCTGGTGGGATCAGGCTGTTGCTGTCTGTGTGGAAGCAGTGGTCTCTCTGCAGAGGTCTGACACCCCCCCTCTGCTGAGTCAAAACTAGAACTCTTCAATCAGGGGACAGGCTTTCCAAATCAAGGTATGGCTGCTTTCTAGAGAAAACAATCTGTAAGACTTTGCACACCTTTTGTTTTGATGCTCCTGGAAGGTATTCAGATGATTTAAAGTGAAAGTTCAGTTGGGCTTTATTCAGTTTTTATATTAATATAAAATCTGAGTGATTCCCGGCCTGATGCGTCACCCCGGACATGCGGCTGCTATTTGTATGGCTGAGGGTAACAAGTGTGCACCCCGCTACCCTACAGACAGCAGCCTGCAGGATGGACGGACACTCTGTACATCTGGATTTATTATACGTTAAAAAAACGAAAATAGAAAACTCCTCCCCACAAGTGCTGATTGTTTTCTCACGGAAGTGTTATGGGCAGAGTATAACAGCAAATGTAACCCCGCCCCTTCACTGTCTTTATCTCTTGCAGTTGTACAATGCCAGGATATTCGTCAATGTGGAGTTTCTGATGAAACAGACGTCATGCCGCAAACATGACTGGAGCCAACCGGACTGCAAGGTTGTAAAAAATGCAGTAAGTGTCTAAAAAGCCTGACGATTGGTGGGTTATATACCAAGGCGAGGTATAGGGGCGGAGCTCAGGTGCCTCTCAACTTTCTGTGCTACTCCTCATTTACATATTACTCCACCCAGCACATCACGTATGGCACACTCCACACTGCTCCACTCTGTACATTGTGAATGAATTACTCCACACTGCTCCACTCTGTACATTGTGAATGAATTACTCCACACCGCTCCACTCTGTACATTGTGAATGAATTACTCCACACTGCTCCACTCTGTACATTGTAAATTAATTACTCCACACTGCTTCACCCTATGTATCATGAATCAATTACTCCACACTGCTCCACACTGTGCATTGCAAAATAATTACCCCACGCTGCTCCACTCTGTACATAATAAATTAATTACTCCACATTGCTCTACTCTGTACATTGTGAATGAATTACTCCACACTGCTCCACTATCTGACCTCACCTGGTGATAATGTGTTTCTATCATTTTGTCTCCACAGAGGACCTATAACTGCTTTGGTTGTTTCAAGTTTGAATACGACTCTCACTCTGTTATATCTAAGGTTGAAGAATGCATCCTGGCACGACACTTAAGTGTGGTAAATCTCAAACCAAAATATTCTAATCAGTCCTTCCTGGTATCAGTACTCCAGTTTCAGAGCTTTCACCTCATCCAGCAGGTGGACACTTACATCTGTTTTAGTTTATATTATTATGTTTTTTTCCTACTACCTTCCTTCGGTGAGCAAATATATATGTAGAACAGCCACTGTCAACCCTTTCACCCCTGAGAAACTCCTAAATTGACTTTCAGGTCTCAGGGAACACCTCCTAAAATGTATTTATTGGATGGACCATGGGAATAATGCCCCTTACAATGGAGGTCACTAGGTGGGAAGTAGTAGTCCATAGCAGGAAGAATGCCCTCCTTACATTGGTGATCAGTGGGAAGAATGTCCCTTACATTGGTGGTCAGTGAGAAGAATGTTCCTTACATTGGTGGTCAGTGAGAAGAATGTTCCTTACATTGTTGGTCAGTGAGAAGAATGTTCCTTACATTGATAGTCAGTGAGAAGAATGTTCCTTACATTGGTGATCAGTGAGAAGAATGCTCCTTACATTGGTGATCAGTGAGAAGAATGTTCCTTACATTGGTGATCAGTGGGAAGAATGTTCCTTACATTGGTGATCAGTGAGAAGAATGCTCCTTACATTGGTGATCAGTGAGAAGAATGTTCCTTACATTGGTGATCAGTGGGAAGAATGTTCCTTACATTGGTGATCAGTGGGAAGAATGTTCCTTACATTGGTGATCAGTGAGAAGAATGTTCCTTACATTGGTGATCAGTGAGAAGAATGCTCCTTACATTGGTGATCAGTGGGAAGAATGTTCCTTACATTGGTGATCAGTGAGAAGAATGTTCCTTACATTGGTGATCAGTGAGAAGAATGTTCCTTACATTGGTGATCAGTGGGAAGAATGTTCCTTACATTGGTGATCAGTGAGAAGAATGCTCCTTACATTGATAGTCAGTGGGAAGAATGTTCCTTACATTGGTGATCAGTGAGAAGAATGCGCCTTACATTGATAGTCAGTGAGAAGAATGTTCCTTACATTGGTGATCAGTGGGAAGAATGTTCCTTACATTGGTGATCAGTGAGAAGAATGTTCCTTACATTGGTGATCAGTGAGAAGAATGTTCCTTACATTGGTGATCAGTGGGAAGAATGTTCCTTACATTGGTGATCAGTGAGAAGAATGTCCCTTACATTGGTGATCAGTGAGAAAAATGTTCCTTACATTGGTGATCAGTGAGAAGAATGTTCCTTACATTGGTGATCAGTGGGAAGAATGTTCCTTACATTGGTGATCAGTGAGAAGAATGTTCCTTACATTGGTGGTCAGTGAGAAGAATGTCCCTTACATTGGTGATCAGTGGGAAGAATGTTCCTTACATTGGTGATCAGTGAGAAGAATGTTCCTTACATTGGTGATCAGTGGGAAGAATGTTCCTTACATTGGTGATCAGTGAGAAGAATGTTCCTTACATTGGTGATCAGTGAGAAGAATGTTCCTTACATTGGTGATCAGTGAGAAGAATGTTCCTTACATTGGTGATCAGTGGGAAGAATGTTCCTTACATTGGTGATCAGTGGGAAGAATGTTCCTTACATTGGTGATCAGTGGGAAGAATGTTCCTTACATTGGTGATCAGTGGGAAGAATGTTCCTTACATTGGTGATCAGTGAGAAGAATGTTCCTTACATTGGTGATCAGTGAGAAGAATGTTCCTTACATTGGTGGTCAGTGGGAAGAATGTTCCTTACATCGGTGATCAGTGAGAAGAATGTTCCTTACATTGGTGATCAGTGGGAAGAATGTTCCTTACATTGGTGATCAGTGAGAAGAATGTTCCTTACATTGATAGTCAGTGAGAAGAATGTCCCTTACATTGGTGATCAGTGAGAAGAATGTCCCTTACATTGGTGATCAGTGAGAAGAATGTTCCTTACATTGGTGATCAGTGGGAAGAATGTTCCTTACATTGGTGATCAGTGAGAAGAATGTTCCTTACATTGGTGATCAGTGAGAAGAATGTTCCTTACATTGGTGATCAGTGAGAAGAATGTTCCTTACATTGATGATCAGTGAGAAGAATGTTCCTTACATTGGTGGTCAGTGAGAAGAATGTTCCTTACATTGGTGATCAGTGGGAAGAATGTTCCTTACATTGGTGATCAATGAGAAGAATGTTCCTTACATTGGTGATCAGTGGGAAGAATGTTCCTTACATTGGTGATCAGTGAGAAGAATGTCCCTTACATTGGTGATCAGTGAGAAGAATGTTCCTTACATTGGCGATCAGTGAGAAGAATGTCCCTTACATTGGTGATCAGTGAGAAGAATGTTCCTTACATTGGTGATCAGTGAGAAGAATGTCCCTTACATTGGTGATCAGTGGGAAGAATGTTCCTTACATTGGTGATCAGTGGGAAGAATGTTCCTTACATTGGTGATCAGTGGGAAGAATGTCTCTTACATTGGTGATCAGTGAGAAGAATGTTCCTTACATTGGTGATCAGTGGGAAGAATGTTCCTTACATTGGTGATCAGTGGGAAGAATGTCCCTTACATTGGTGATCAGTGAGAAGAATGTCCCTTACATTGGTGATCAGTGAGAAGAATGTTCCTTACATTAGTGATCAGTGAGAAGAATGTTCCTAACATTGGTGATCAGTGAGAAGAATGTTCCTTACATTGGTGATCAGTGAGAAGAATGTTCCTTACATTGGTGATCAGTGAGAAGAATGTTCCTTACATTGGTGGTCAGTGGGAAGAATGTTCCTTACATTGGTGATCAGTGAGAAGAATGCTCCTTACATTGGTGATCAGTGAGAAGAATGTTCCTTACATTGGTGATCAGTGGGAAGAATGTTCCTTACATTGGTGATCAGTGAGAAGAATGTTCCTTACATTGGTGATCAGTAAGAAGAATGTTCCTTACATTGGTGATCAGTGAGAAGAATGTCCCTTACATTGGTGATCAGTGAGAAGAATGTCCCTTACATTGGTGATCAGTGGGAAGAATGTTCTTTACATTGGTAATCAGTGGGATGAATGTTCCTTAGATTGGTGGTCAGTGGGAAGAATACCTCCATTACAACTATGCTCCATAATGGTGTGACCAGTTTAGTGTGGAGGAAACCACATGTCCTGTACAGAGCCCTGACCTCATCCCTACTGAACACCTTTGGGATGAATTTGAACACTGATGGTGAGCCAGGTCTTCTTATCCAACATCAGTACCTGACCTCAAAAATGACAGATTCCCACAGACACCCTCTAAAATCTTGAGGAAAGCCTTCCCAGAAGAGGTTTATTATCTATTTTTTTAAATTTATTTTAGGTACTTATATAGCACCATCAATTTATTCAGTGCTTTACATATACATTGTACATTCACATCAGTCCCTGCCCTCAAAGAGGTCCCTAACTCACATTCATATAATAGGGCCAATTTAGACAGGATCCAATCCAAAACCTACCAGCATGACTTTGGAGTGTGGGACAAAACCGGAGTACCCGGAGGAAGCCCACACAGGCACAGAGAGAACATGCAACACCAGGCAGGTAGTGCTGTGGTTGGGATTCGAACCAGTGATCATTTTGCTGCTAGGTGAAAATGCTGTGCTGCCCCCAGTTATAGCTACACATGGGTAACTCCATATTTATGGTCATGATTTGGGAATTGGATGTCCAACAAGCTCATTTATATGTAATGGTACCCATACTTTTAGCCATGTAATGTATGAGGACCTGGTATCTGCAGTCGGGAATACATAAAAGTCCTGTCTAATTTGGGACTTACGTTTTCACCTGAACAGGGAGAACATGTTTTGCATTTTGCTCATTACTCGTCCATTGCAAGCAAATATTAGGGTACAAGAGACTGACTCACTGGTATAAGGTTCCCAAGCTACTAAGGACAATCTATCCTGGGGTGGTGAATGTCTGTTGGGGCAGAGGGTACCACCCTCCCGTCTTCTGGACCTGTATGAAACGAGAAGTTTTCTGGTCCAAAGTCAGGGAGACCATCAAACAGATTACTGATCTTGACCTAGGTACAGACTACTAAACAGGTACTAAATACCTACTTCACCACCCTGATCCCCCGAAATACAGATATAAGAGCTCAGTGATGATCCACCTGGTAAACGCAGGCAAGGCCATCATACTGGCGCCTTGGAAGAAGGAATCCCCTCCCACACTCTCACTGCGGCTTCCAAAACCAACCGAAATCCATTCTATGGAAAACATCAGAAGAGAAGAGAATCTACAAAACGTCTTCAACATTAAAGAAAAAGTCCAACTGAATGTGACCAAATACTACCAGATCCACCATGACCTGGAGAAATGAGATCCTTCACAGACAATGAGAGCCTTCTTGGTGTAAATGGCAGCCTTGGACTCAGGGAAAGGAGATCTCTAGTAATAAAGGGAAAACAGTTTCAGAGGGGCACACGAGACAAGATTTCCCCTATAAACTATTAGTGTGGAGCATTGAAATACATACAAAGGGGTCCAGAGATATCACCCTTCATCACTCATACAGCTCCAGGGATCTCTGTGGTCGGACAGACTCTCTATATTTGTCTTCTTTCTTCCCTTATAGTTTAAGAGGTGAAATTGAAGAAGACCCCCCAAAAGTGCTATAGACAGTGCAGGTGTTTCCATATTTACTTTTAAAGAGACCCTGTCATAAAAAACAAAAGGAAGTCCAAACCTACGGCAGCCTATAATACTCTGACATGAAGGCCAAATGTTGGGCC
The DNA here is from genome assembly GCA_037952925.1 of Lithobates clamitans. Taxonomy (NCBI): domain Eukaryota; kingdom Metazoa; phylum Chordata; class Amphibia; order Anura; family Ranidae; genus Lithobates; species Lithobates clamitans. Next base: position 398,715 of record JBBGZY010002494.1, on the reverse strand, counting down.
ATAATGGGTATCATCAGAGCTTGCTGCTCCTTCCTGCCCTCCATAGATTCCTATTGGCCCATCACTAGGAGGGCCGGCCTCCCTGACCAATAGGAATGTACAAAAAGCAGGAAATGGCGGCCACCTTCCATCCAGCTGTAGGGGTTTAATATTAGAGGGAACCGGAGGTGGGGGGGGGGTTCTCTGGGTTCTGCTCATTACACCTGCAGCAGGTTTGCTGTAGTTTTTTTTTGAAAGGTCCTTTTTAATGTTTTGTTATCTGAAATCATCATCATCAGCAAGACTAAAGTATGATGTGTGTGAATGATGGGAAGACAGTCGTATTGTCAACATTTCGGAAGTGAGTTCCTATGTGTTCCTGTAATGCGCTGTTCTGTTTCCAATGCCTCTTCATACATTGAGACACCTCCTTAGACCCAGTCTGTAAGGACAGTAAGGTGACCTGCTTACTCAGCACCATCCACAGGCAGCTTAACTCTTTAATAAGACACAGAAGTTGAATCCAATGCAATTTTACTTCCGATAATTGGAGTAGAGAAGATGTTTTTCCAGTCCTTTGAAGCGTAAGAAGACAATGACTTTCCAGAGCCCCGTCTCTACGAATAACCAACACTGACTGAGGGAACATGGAAGAAGTGGGGAGGGCTAGGACTACATTAACACTAAACAGGAGGGGAGGACAGACGGAGAAACCAAATCACATAGTAAACAAGCTGCAGGGGCTCATGACTACCAGAAGAAGACAGTATACTACAAAACAATAATAACCTTATGCAGTTCAATAAAAGACATAAATAGCATGTGTAAGTACAGTGCCTTGAAAAAGTATTCACACCCCTCGTAATTTCCCACATCTTGTCATGTTACAACCAAAAACATAAATGTATTTTATTGGGATTTTATGTGATGGACCAACACAAAGTGTCACATAATTGTGAAGTGGAATGAAAATGATAAATTATAGAAATAAATATGTGAAAAGTGTGGGGGGGGGCATTTGTATGGCGCCCCCCGGATTCAATACTTTGTAGAACCCCCTTTCTCTACAAGTCTTTTTGGGGGTGTCTCTACCAGCTTTGCACATCTAGAGAGGACATTTCTACCCATTCTTCTTTGTAAAATATCTCAAGCTCTGTCAGATTGGATGGAGAGCGTCTGTGAACAGCAATTTTCAAGTCTTGCCACAGATTCTCAATGTGATTTAGGTCTGGACTGTGACTGGGCCATTCTAACACATGAATATGCTTTGATCTAAACCATTCCATTGTAGCTCTGGCTGGATGTTTCGGGTCGTTGTCCTGCTGGAAGGTGAACCTCCGCCCCAGTCTCAAGTCTTTTGTAGACTCTAACAGGTTTTCTTCTAAGATTGTCCTGTATTTGTCTCCATCCATCTTCCCATCAACTCTGACCAGCTTCCCTGTCCCTGCTGAAGAAAACCATCCCCACCACATGATGCTGCCACCACCATGTTTCACAGTGGGGATGGTGTGTTCAGGGTGATGTGCAGTGTTAGTTTTCCCCACACATAGCGTTTTACTTTTAGGCCATAAAGTTGAATTTTGGTCTCATGTGACCAGAGCACCTTCTTCCACATGTTTGCTGTGTCCTCCACATGGCTTCTCACAAACTACAAACAGGACTTCTTATGACTTTCTTTCACCAATGTCTTTCTTCTTGTCACTCTTCCATAAAGGGCAGATTTGTGGAGAACACGACTAATAGTTGTCCTGTGGACAGATTCTCCCACCTGAGCTGTGGATCTCTGCAGCTCCTCCAGAGTTACCATGGACCTCTTGGCTCTTCTCTGATGAATGCTCTCCTTGCCCGGCCGGTCAGTTTAGGTGGACGGCCATGTCTTGGTAGGTTTGCAGTTGTGCCATACTCTTTCCATTTTCCGATGATGGATTGAACAGAGCTCCGTGAGATGTTCAAAGCTTGGGAGATTTTTTTATAACCTAACCCTGCTTTATACTTCTCCGCAACTTTATCCCTGACCTGTCTGGTGTGTTCCTTGGCCTTCATGATGCTGTTTGTTCACTAAGGTTCTTTAACAAACCTCTGAGGGCTTCACAGAACAGCTGTATTTATACTGACATTAAATGACACACAGGTGGACTCTATTTACTAATTAGGTGACTTCTGAAGGCAATTGGTTCCTCTAGATTTTAGTTAGGGGTATCAGAGTAAAGGGGGCTGAATACAAATGCCCCCCCCACACACACTTTTCACATATTTATTTGTATCATTTTCCTTCCACTTCACAATTATGTGACACTTTGTGTTGGTCTATCACATAAAATCCCAATAAAATACATTTACGTTTTTGGTTGTAACATGAGAACATGTGGAAAATGTCAAGGGGTATGAATACTTTTTCAAGGCACTGTATATACAAAGGTTGAACAGAACATGCGTGTTACTGCAATTAATTTACAATGTCAGCCTGATGCACAAGTACAGTAGGTGTGCTCAGACCTGAACATGCTGTGCGTTGGGGGTTGCTGCATTAAAGGTACAGGGATGTTTTTTTTCTTTTGCTGGGTCTTGGCAGCTCATTCCAAATAATTCTAAAGAATATTGTCTCTTAATGTAACAAGTGTCAGTGTACAATGGTGCGGTGAACGGGATCGGAGATTTTCTTCCATATTTGTATCTTTCAATTTTGACAAAGCATCTGTGTAATGAGATCTCCCCTCCTCTCTCTATAGGGGCGTCAGACTCTGAGGAATTATCGGTGTAAGGAGGTGGAGAACGTTGGGAAGATGCATCCGGGGACGTACAGCACGTTTAGTAAGCACTGAGGGGGTGAGTGTGACGGAGATCTTGGAGTGATCCAGTGATGACCTCTCCCGCTGATTCATTATAACCTTCTATTAATGAGCTCCAGGCTGCTGTAACAAAGTATCCATATCAGACCAACAGTGTGCTGAGCCCTGAAGACCCATGATAAAGCAAAGTTGTGCTCAGGGGGGTGGATGAGGGCGCCCTCTGCTGGTCGACTTTTGAAAATTCTGGCTGTAATGCTGATCTTCTGTAATGCTGATATGGACAAGGTTGGGTAGGAGGAGTGATGATATGTACAAGGTTGGACAGGATCAGGAGGAGGGATGATATGTACAAGGTTGGGTAGGAGTAGGAGGAGGGATGATATGTACAAGGTTGGGTAGGAGTAGGAGGAGGGATGATATGGACAAGGTTGGGTTTGAGCAGTAGAAGGGATGATATGGACAAGGTTGGGTAGGAGCAGTAGGAGGGATGATATGGACAAGGTTGGACAGAAGCAGGAGGAGGGATAATATGGACAAAGTTGGGTAGAGGCAGTAGGAGGGATATTATAGACAAGGTTGGGATTGAGCAGGAGGAGGGATGATATGGAAAAGGTTAGACAGAAGCAGGAGGAGGGATGAAATGGGCAAGGTTGGGATTGAGCAGGAGGAGGGATGATATGGACAAGGTTGGGTAGAAGCAGTAGGAGGGATGATATGGACAAGGTTGGGTTTGATCAGGAGGAAGGATGATACGGACAAGTTTGGGTAAGAGCAGTAGGAGGGGTGATATGGACAAGGTTGGGTAAGAGCAGTAGGAGGGGTGATATGGACAAGGTTGGACAGAAGCAGGAGGAGTGATGATATGTACATGGTTGGGTAGGAGCAGGAGGAGGGAAGATATGTAAAAGGTTGGGTAGGAGGAGAGTTGGTATGGACAAGGTTGGGTAGGAGCAGTAGGAGGGATGATATAGACAAGGTTGGGTGGGAGTAGGAGGAGGGATGATATGGACAAGGTTGGGTAGGTGTTGGAGGAGGGATGATATGGGCAAGGTTGGACAGAAGCAGTAGGAGGGATGATATGGACAAGGTTGGGTTTGAGCAGTAGGAGGGATGATATGGACAAGGTTGGGTTTGAGCAGGAGGAGGGATGATATGGACAAGGTTGGACAGAAGCAGTAGGAGGGATGATATGGACAAGGATGGGTTTGAGCAGTAGGAGGGATGATATGGACAAGGTTGGGTTTGAGCAGGAGGAGGGATGATATGGACAAGGTTGGACAGAAGCAGTAGGAGGGATGATATGGACAAGGATGGGTTTGAGCAGTAGGAGGGATGATATGGACAAGGTTGGGTTTGAGCAGGAGGAGGGATGATATGGACAAGGTTGGACAGAAGCAGTAGGAGGGATGATATGGACAAGGTTGGGTTTGAGCAGGAGGAGGGATGATATGGACAAGGTTGGACAGAAGCAGTAGAAGGGATGATATGGACAAGGTTGGGTAGGAGCAGTAGGAGGGATGATATGGACAAGGTTGGGTGGGCGTAGGAGGAGGGATGATATGGACAAGGTTGCGTAGGAGCACTAGGAGGGGTGATATCGACAAGGTTGGGTAGGAGTAGGAGGAGGGATGATATGGACAAGGTTGGACAGAAGCAGGAGGAGGGATGATATGGACAAGGTTGGGTAGGAGCAGTAGGAGGGGTGACATCGACAAGGTTGGGTAGGAGCAGTAGGAGGGATGATATGGACAAGGTTGGACAAAAGCAGTAGGAGGGATGATATGGACAAGGTTGGGTTTGAACAGGAGGAGGGATGATATGGACAAGGTTGGGTTTGAGCAGGAGGCGGGATGATATGGACAAGGTTGGGTTTGAGCAGGAGGAGGGATGATATGGACAAGGTTGGGTTTGAGCAGGAGGAGGGATGATATGGACAAGGTTGGGTAGGAGTAGGAGGAGGGATGATATGGCCAAGGTTGGGTAGGAGCAGTAGGAGGGATGATATGGACAAGGTTGGGTTTGAGCAGGAGGAGGGATGATACGGACAAGGTTGGACAGAAGCAAGAGGAGTGATGATATGTACATGGTTGGGTAGGAGCAGTAGGAGGGGTGATATTGACAAGGTTGGGTAGGAGCAGTAGGAGGGATGATATGGACAAGGTTGGACAGAAGCAGTAGGAGGGATGATATGGACAAGATTGGGTTTGAGCAGGAGGAGGGATGATATGGACAAGGTTGGGTTTGAGCAGGAGGAGGGATGATATGGACAAGGTTGGGTTTGAGCAGGAGGAGGGATGATATGGACAAGGTTGGGTTTGAGCAGGAGGAGGGATGATATGGACAAGGTTGGGTAGGAGTAGGAGGAGGGATGATATGGCCAAGGTTGGGTAGGAGCAGGAGGAGGGATGATATGGACAAGGTTGGGTAGGAGCAGTAGGAGGGATGATATGGTCAAGGTTGGGTTTGAGCAGGAGGAGGGATGATACGGACAAGGTTGGGTTTGAGCAGGAGGAGGGATGATATGGACAAGGTTGGACAGAAGCAAGAGGAGGGATGATATGGGCAAGGTTGGGATTAAGCAGGAGGAGGGATGATATGGACAAGGTTGCGTTTGAGCAGGAGGAGGGATGATATGGACAAGGTTGGGTAGGAGCAGTAGGAGGGATGATATGGACAAGGTTGGGTTTGAGCAGGGGGAGGGATGATACGGACAAGGTTGGGTAAGAGCAGGTGGAGGGGTGATATGGACAAGGTTGGACAGAAGCAGGAGTGATGATATGTACATGGTTGGGTAGGAGCAGGAGGAGGGAAGATATGTAAAACTTTGGGTAGGAGGAGAGTTTATATGGACGAGGTTGGTTAGGAGTAGGGATGAGCTTCGAGTTCGAGTCGAACTCATGTTCGACTCAAAAATTGGCTGTTCGCAAGTTCGCCGAACAGCGAACAATTTGGGGTGTTCGCAGCAAATTCGAATGCCGCGGAACACCCTTTAAAAGTCTATGGGAGAAATCAAAAGTGCTAATTTTAAAGGCTAATGTGCAAGTTATTGTCATAAAAAGTGTTTGGGGACCTGGGTCCTGCCCCAGGGGACATGGATCAATGCAAAAAAAAGTTTTAAAAATGGCCGTTTTTTTCAGGAGCAGTGATTTTAATAATGCTTAAAGTCAAACAATAAAAGTGTAATATCCCTTTAAATTTCGTACCTGGGGGGTGTCTATAGTATGCCTGTAAAGGGGCGCATGTTTCCTGTGTTTAGAACAGTCTGACAGCAAAATGACATTTTGAAGGAAAAAACCCATTTAAAACTACCCGCGGCTATTGCATTTCCGACAATACACACAGAAGTTCATTGATAAAAACGGCATGGGAATTCCCCAAAGGGGAACCCCGAACCAAAATTTAAAAAAAAAAATGACGTGGGAGTCCCCCTAAATTCTATACCAGGCCCTTCAGGGCTGGTATGGATATTAAGGGGAACCCCGGCCAAAATTTAAAAAAAAAATGACGTGGGGTTCCCCCTAAATTCCATACCAGACCCTTCAGGTCTGGTATGGATTTTAAGGGGAACCCAGCGCCAAAAAAAAAAAAAAACGGCGTGGGGTCCCCCCAAAAATCCATACCAGACTCTTATCCGAGCACGCAACCTGGCAGGCCGCAGGAAAAGAGGGGGGGATGAGAGTGCGCCCCCCCCCTGAACCGTACCAGGCCACATGCCCTCAACATTGGAAGGGTGCTTTGGGGTAGCCCCCCAAAACACCTTGTCCCCATGTTGATGAGGACAAGGGCCTCATCCCCACAACCCTGGCTGGTGGTTGTGGGGGTCTGCGGGCGGGGGGCTTATCGGAATCTGGAAGCCCCCAGACCCCCAGATCCTGGCCCCCCCCTGTGTGAAATGGTAAGGGGTTACTTACCCCTACTATTTTACTAAAAAAACTGTCAAAAATGTTAAAAATGACAAGAGACAGTTTTTGACAATTCCTTTATTTAAATGCTCCGCCCCCCTCTGACACAAGGGACATGACGGGACTTCCCTGTGGCATTCCCCGTGACGTCACAGGGAAGTCCCGTCAAGTCACCGTGCGTCAGAGGGGGGCGGGGTCACCGGGTGGCCCCACCCCCCATTATTTAAAAAACCGTCACACAGCGGGAGCCTCCCTCCATGCCAGCATGGATGCGGAGCGGCCCGGAGAAGAAAATGAAGAAGAGAAGAAGATGAAGAGAAGAGCGGGAGCCTCCCCCATGCCATGGGTGCGGAGCGGCCCGAGGAGAAGAAGATAGAAGACGCCGCGGAGGAGATGCTGGACGAGAACGCCGGAGGAAGAACCAGAAGAGCCAGAAGAACCAGAAGAACCAGAAGAAGAAGAAGATGAAGGAAGATAGAAGAAAGAAGAAGTATTTAAATAAAGGTCAAAAACTGTCTCTTGTCATTTTTAACATTTTTGACAGTTTTTTAGTGAAATGGTAGGGGTAAGTACCCCCTTACCATTTCACACAGGGGGGGCGCCGGGATATGGGGGTCCCCTTGTTAAAGAGGGCTTCCAGATTCCGATAAGCCCCCCGCCCGCAGACCCCCACAACCACCGGCCAGGGTTGTGGGGATGAGGCCCTTGTCCTAATCAACATGGGGACAAGGTGTTTTGGGGGGCTACCCCAAAGCACCCTCCCAATGTTGAGGGCATGTGGCCTGGTACGGTTCAGGAGGGGGGCCGCACTCTCGTCCCCCCCTCTTTTCCTGCGGCCTGCCAGGTTGCGTGCTCGAATAAGGGTCTGGTATGGATTTTTGGGGGGACCCCACGCCGTTTTTTTTTTTTTTTGGCCGGGGTTCCCCTTAAAATCCATACCAGACCTGAAGGGCCTGGTATGGAATTTAGGGGGACTCCCACGTCATTTTTTTTTTTTTTTGGTTCGGGGTTCCCCTGTGGGGAATTCCCATGCCGTTTTTATCAATGAACTTCTATGTGTATTGTCGGCAATGCAATAGCCGTGGGTAGTTTTAAATGGGTTTTTTCCTTCAAAATGTCATTTTGCTGTCAGACTGTTCTAAACACAGGAAACATGCGCCCCTTTACAGGCATACTATAGACACCCCCCAGGTACGAAATTTAAAGGGATATTACACTTTTATCGTTTGACTTTAAGCATTATTAAAATCACTGCTCCTGAAAAAACGGCCGTTTTTAAAACTTTTTTTTGCATTGATCCATGTCCCCTGGGGCAGGACCCGGGTCCCCAAACACTGTTTATGACAATAACTTGCATATTAGCCTTTAAAATTAGCACTTTTGATTATTCATGTTCGCGTCCCATAGACTTTAACGGTGTCCGCGTGTTCGAACAAACTTTTTTCCTGTTCACATGTTCTGGTGCGAACCGAACAGGGGGGTGTTCGGCTCATCCCTAGTTAGGAGTAGTAGAAGGGATGATATGGACAAGGTTGGGTAGGAGCAGGAGGAGGGATGATATGGACAAGGTAGGGTGGAAGCAGTAGACGGATGATGTGGACAGGGTTGGGCAGGAATGATATGGAGGACAAAGTTAGGTAGGAAGAGGAGGAACAATATGGTTAATATGGGCAGAAGATGGGGGCATGGTTAGGTTTTAGAATTTGGAATGTGCTCTCATTCTCCTCACTGATTATTTCTCTGTCTTTCTTTTCAGCTCGAATCCAGACGTTGTTTGAGAAGATCCTGAATCCCGGATAGTGAGGAAGATCCCATATACAGCGAGTCCGTCCTCCTCCTATAATCCACTGTATTGGAATTACAGAGGTGACAACAATGAGGCCACCAGAGAACCATTAATGTGACAACCCATCTTTGTGTCTATGGAGAGCTGTGACACTGAAATCACCTGCAGAGGATGGAATAAAGTGGCAAGACTTGTATTGTGCCTATTGTATACCTGGGGGGAGGGGGGGTATATCACCTGCATAGGAATTGTCAGTTTACACTTTACATTACATACCCGTTGGGCCCCAGCCCCTCAGCAGCCATAAAGAGACCTTACCACCAACTTGAAAAAAAAAGGTTAAAGCACAGAACAATCAGGAACTTTACATCCTTCCTAGAAATGACTTTGTATTCACTTGCAATGTGCCTCTGAACTTGCTAGAAAATCTGACTTTTCCAGGAAGAGTCGATTCCCTAATACAGCCCCCTCTTTACTTCTATGTCATATCCCCCACCTCTTCTGGGAGTGTCTAATTACTGTCTGTGCTGGCCCAGCTACACTGCCTCTCCCCTCACATCCCTAAATAACATTTATGTAGCTGCTGGGGGAGGATTAAAGGTGAATATTGAGTGACAGCTCTGAGTTCTGAGACTTGCTGACATCACATCCAAGATGGCGGCTCCCGGTAGCAGTCTCATGAGTTTTGGATGTCCACACAAGAGAGATTACATGGACATATAATCCTATGGGAAGATGGGTGGTCTGGTGACGGGGTCTCTGATCATACTGTGAAGAATAGGGATGAGTGGTACTTCTCTGGGTTCGGTTCAGGCCAGGTTCAGCAAACGTAGAGGAAGTTTGGATGCTGAACCCGAACCCCACTGATATCAATGGGAGCCAAATCTGTCAAACCCTAAGTGGGGGTGGGGGTTCACTGTCCCAGGGTACATAAAATGGTACAAGAATTAAAAAAAAAATCAATTTGGCTCCTGTACTATGTCTGCAGTCTCTGATCATCTCCTGTACTATGTCTGCAGTCTCTGACCGTCTCCTGTACTATGTCTGCAGTCTCTGATCATCTCCTGTATTATGTCTACAGTCTCTGATCATCTCCTGTAGTATGTCTGCAGTCTCTGATCATCTCCTGTACTATGTCTGCAGTCTCTGATCATCTCCTGTTTGATGTCTGCAGTCTCTGATCATTTACTGTACTACGTCTGCAGTCTCTGATCATCTCCTGTACTATGTCTGCAGTCTCTGATCATCTCCTGTACTATGTCTGCAGTCTCTGATCATCTCCTGTATTATGTCTGCAGTCTCTGATCATCTCCTGTAGTATGTCTGCAGTCTCTGATCATCTTCTGTATTATGTATGCAGTCTCTGATCATCTCCTGTACTATGTCTGCAGTCTCTGATCATCTCCTGTATTATGTATGCAGTCTCTGATCATCTCCTGTATTATGTCTGCAGTCTCTGATCATCTCCTGTATTATGTCTGCAGTCTCTGACCATCTCCTGTACTATGTCTGCAGTCTCTGCTCATCTCCTGTACTATGTCTGCAGTCTCTGATCATCTCCTGTACTATGTCTGCAGTCCCTGATCATCTCCTGTACTATGTCTGCAGTCTCTGATCATCTCCTGTATTATGTCTGCAGTCTCTGACCATCTCCTGTACTATGTCTGCAGTCCCTGATCATCTCCTGTACTATGTCTGCAGTCTCTGACCATCTCCTGTATTATGTCTGCAGTCTCTGATCATCTCCTGTATTATGTCTGCAGTCTCTGATCATCTCCTGTACTATGTCTGCAGTCTCTGATCATCGCCTGTACTATGTCTGCAGTCTCTGATCATCTCCTGTACTATGTCTGCAGTCTCTGATCATCTCCTGTATTATGTCTGCAGTCTCTGATCATCTCCTGTATCATGTCTGCAGTCTCTGATCATCTCCTGTACTATGTCTGCAGTCTCTGATCATCTCCTGTATTATGTCTGCAGTCTCTGATCATCTCCTGTACTATGTCTGCAGTCCCTGATCATCGCCTGTACTATGTCTGCAGTCTCTGATCATCTCCTGTATTATGTCTGCAGTCTCTGACCATCTCCTGTACTATGTCTGCAGTCTCTGATCATCTCCTGTATTATGTCTGCAGTCTCTGACCATCTCCTGTACTATGTCTGCAGTCTCTGATCATCACCTGTATTATGTCTGCAGTCTCTGACCATCTCCTGTACTATGTCTGCAGTCTCTGATCATCTCCTGTACTATGTCTGCAGTCTCTGATCATCTCCAGTACTATGTCTGCAATCTCTGATCATCTCCTGTACTATGTCTGCAGTCTCTGACCATCTCCTGTATTATGTCTGCAGTCTCTGATCATCTCCTGTACTATGTCTGCAGTCTCTGATCATCGCCTGTATTATGTCTGCAGTCTCTGATCATCTCCTGTACTATGTCTGCAGTCTCTGATCATCTCCTGTACTATGTCTGCAGTCTCTGATCATCTCCTGTATTATGTCTGCAGTCTCTGATCATCTCCTGTATTATGTCTGCAGTCTCTGATCATCTCCTGTATTATGTCTGCAGTCTCTGATCATCTCCTGTATTATGTCTGCAGTCTCTGATCATCTCCTGTATTATGTCTGCAGTCTCTGATCATCTCCTGTACTATGTCTGCAGTCTCTGATCATCTCCTGTACTATGTCTGCAGTCTCTGATCATCTCCTGTAGTATGTCTGCAGTCTCTGACCATCTCCTGTATTATGTCTGCAGTCTCTGACCATCTCCTGTATTATGTCTGCAGTCTCTGACCATCTCCTGTACTATGTCTGCAGTCTTTGATCATCTCCTGTACTATGTCTGCAATCTCTGATCATCTCCTGTACTATGTCTGCAGTCTCTGACCATCTCCTGTATTATGTCTGCAGTCTCTGATCATCTCCTGTACTATGTCTGCAGTCTCTGATCATCGCCTGTACTATGTCTGCAGTCTCTGATCATCTCCTGTACTATGTCTGCAGTCTCTGATCATCTCCTGTATTATGTCTGCAGTCTCTGATCATCTCCTGTATTATGTCTGCAGTCTCTGATCATCTCCTGTATTATGTCTGCAGTCTCTGATCATCTCCTGTACTATGTCTGCAGTCTCTGATCATCTCCTGTACTATGTCTGCAGTCTCTGATCATCTCCTGTAGTATGTCTGCAGTCTCTGACCATCTCCTGTATTATGTCTGCAGTCTCTGACCATCTCCTGTACTATGTCTGCAGTCTCTGATCATCTCCTGTACTATGTCTGCAGTCTCTGATCATCTCCTGTACTATGTCTGCAGTCTCTGATCATCTCCTGTACTATGTCTGCAGTCTCTGACCATCTCCTGTATTATGTCTGCAGTCTCTGATCATCGCCTGTACTATGTCTGCAGTCTCTGATCATCTCCTGTATTATGTCTGCAGTCTCTGATCATCTCCTGTATTATATCTGCAGTCTCTGATCATCTCCTGTACTGTGTCTGCAGTCTCTGATCATCTCCTGTACTATGTCTGCAGTCTCTGATCATCTCCTGTACTATGTCTGCAGTCTCTGATCATCTCCTGTAGTATGTCTGCAGTCTCTGACCATCTCCTGTATTATGTCTGCAGTCTCTGACCATCTCCTGTACTATGTCTGCAGTCTCTGACCATCTCCTGTACTATGTCTGCAGTCTCTGATCATCTCCTGTATTATGTCTGCAGTCTCTGATCATCTCCTGTATTATGTCTGCAGTCTCTGATCATCTCCTGTACTGTGTCTGCAGTCTCTTACCATCTCCTGTATTATGTCTGCAGTCTCTGACCGTATGTCTACATTTACTCCTAGGGATGGAGGGGGGGGGGGGGCATTATGTACAAATGCAAGAAAATACTTTTTACAAATTCCATTTGGTGGGAAAAAGCTGAAGTGAAACATTATATATGCAAAATTCCTTTAAGTAACATTTCTGGGGGAAGCCCTGAACCCTCCTGTGAAGTCACTCATCATCTATATGACGTGCTACAGCAGAAGAGAATAAAGTTTCATTTGCTACTAAGTGACATTTTCCTGCTGGATTATTGTTTTTGTTTTAAAAGATTAAAAAAAAAAGGCATGGGACACCCCAAAATCATACAAAAGGCGGGGTGGGGGCGGGGGCCCTGGGCACTGCCCGGGGGGACTTTGCACTATTGCAAAAAACATTTTTGAAAAATCTCACTCAGTGGGGAGGGGGGTCTCATAATAAGGCTTAAAGTGAAACATTACAATGACACAATTGCTTCACATAACATATAATGTGCCCGGGGGATATCCTAAACCTGCCTGTGAAGTGGCACCTCTACCATATAGTCCAGCAAAGGCGACGTCTACAAAGATGTAAAAAACACCATTTATATTACTGCTAAATAACATTTTCCAGCCACTTCGTTCTGTTTGTAAACGAAGCAGCCGGGGATTCCCTTAATTTATAGCAGACCATTAGAATTAACGAGGGTCTGGTATGGATTATGTAATAATAACACTTGGCACCCCGCTTGGGTGCTTCTGCCTAACAGTGCCCCCTGTTCTCCAAACCCTTCCAGCAGACCGAGAGCTAATACAAACCTTTCACCCCAAACATTGTACACAGACCAAATATGGGATAAAAACCAAAGGAACGACTCTTTATTCAACAGAAATACAGCTTTTTATACACTTCAAAAACTGGTCAGTCACCACATGAACAATAAAACCAAATCTTACCCAAAACATCACACAATGGATAGATAACGAGGTAGAGTTGACCCAAGACTGATCCCATTATGTAGGAATCTCCAAGAGCTAACCAAATTAGCCAACAGACAGGAACAATAGGTGACTCAATGAATTCAATCACCAATGGGAATTCACACCTAGGAGGCACACAACGGGAGAAAACACAAACGTGTGTATTCTGTCCACTAGACAAGTCATCAGAAGACCAACAATGTTCCAGCAATCCGATAAGGTGGAAGTCATTTATCTTCATAGATTTCTTGAGGGATATGTTTGATAAATATTTCTGCCCCAAGTGAAGGAGCCCCCCCAACCCAGTCTGCAGGAGGGCCACCATATACCCTCTGACCATTATTACCCTGTATATGACTAATATTACACTTTTCCATCCACTCCAGAAGGGAAGATTTATTGTCCGTATCTAGAGAAATAATTCACTCCTCACTCTCCGTCTTCATCACGTTGGTGTCCATCATTAGAGAAGGGTCAGCTCTCTCCAAGGGCCATAATCAGTGGTGTTATGGAATCATTTCTGATTGGGACTCTAAAAACAGAAGTTAAAAAAGTAGTATTAGAGCGCAAATTATCGCTGAATTATCTCATTGCAGCTCACGGTGGGATGTGCGAGGAATTCCACACTGATTGTTGTATATACATTTCTGATAATGAGGACATTATTAACCACTTAAGGACTGAGCCTCTTTCTGAGATTTGTTGTTTACAAGTTAAAAACAGTTTTTTTTTGCTAGAAAACTACTTAGAACCCCCAAAACATTATACATTTTTTTCTAACATCTTTGAGAATAAAATAGCGGTCGTTGCAATACTTTCTGTCACGCCGTATTTGCGCAGCGGTCTTACAAGCGCACTTTTTTTGGAAAAAATATACTTTTTTTGGATTAAAACATGAGACAACAGTAAAGTTAGCTCAATTTTTTTTTATATTGTGAAAGATAATGTTACGCCGAGTAAATTGATACTCAACATGTCACGCTTCAAAATTTGCGCAATGTCGACAAACTTTTACCCTTAAAAACCTCCATAGGTGATGTTTAAAAAATTCTACCGGTTGCATGTTTTGAGTTACAGAGGAGCTCTAGGAATAAAATTATTGCTCTCGCTCTACCGATCGCGACGATATCTCACATGTGTGGTTTGAACACCGTTTTCATATGCGGGCGCTACTCATGTATGCGTTCGCTTCTGCGCGCAGACACGTCAAGACGGGCGCGTTTAAAATTTATTTATTTTTTTCTTATTTATTTTACCTTTTATTTTTTATTTTTACACTTTAAAAAAAAAATAAATAAATTGGGTCACTTTTGTTCCTATTGCAAGGAATGTAAACATCCCTTGTAATAGAAATAAATCATAACAGGTCCTCTTTAATGTGAGATCTGGGGGGTCAGAAAGACTTCACATCTCATATTTACACTAAAACGCAATAAAAAAAAAAAAAAAAAAATTTTAAAAATGGCCCTTAAAGAGCTATTGGCGGAAGTGACGTTTTGACGTCGCTACCGCCCTGCATTGTTATGGAGACGGGTGGGGGCCATCTTCCCCTCACCAGTCTCCATGCCTCAGTCTGACACACCACTACACCGATCTCGGTAAAGAGCCTCCGGCGGAGACTCTTTACCACGTGATCAGCCGTGTCCAATCACGGCTGATCATGATGTCAATAGGAAAAGCCATTGTTCGGCTTTTCCTCACTCGCGTCTGACAGACGTGAGTAGAGGAGAGCCGATCGGTGGCTCTCCTGACAAGGGGGGTCTGTGTTGATTGTTTATCAGTGCAGCCTCCCCTTGGATGCCCGCACTAGATCACCAGGGAAGCCACCAGGACCACCAGGGAAGCGGGCAACATGTGGATGGCCAGGTATGTACCCCATAGCCATCCACATGTGCCCAATGTGCCCAGTCTGTGCCCAATCTGTGCCTATCAGTGCCCACAAATAGGCACTGACTGGCACTATTATAAATCAGTGATGCCCAGCAATGCCACCAATCAGTGTCAACAATGCCAACCATCAGTGTCCATCTGTGCCACCTATCAGTGCCCATCAGTGCCCACCTATCAGTGCCCATCCATGCCACCTATCAGTGCCACCCATAAGTGCCCATCAGTGCCACCTATGAGTGCCCATCAGTGCCACCTGTGAGTGCTTATCAGTGCCGCATACCAGTGCCACCTATCAGTGCCCATCAGGGCCACCTATTAGTGTCCATCAGTGACGCCTATCAGTGCCCATCAGTGCCCGTCAGTGCCACCTCATTGGTGCCACCTCATCGGTGCCCATCAGTGCTGCCTTATCAGTGCCCGTCAGTGCAGCCATATCAGTGCCCATCATTTAAGAAGAAAACGTACTTATTTACAAAATGTTTTAACAGAAACAAAGAAAAACATGCTTTTTTTCAAAATTTTCGTTCTTTTTTTATTTGTTGCGCAAAAAATAAAAACCGCAGAGGTGATCAAATACCACCAAAAGAAATCTCTATTTGTAGGAACAAAATGATAAAAAATGTGTCTGGGTACAGTGTAGCATGCCTGCGCAATTGTCATTCAAATTGCGACAGCGCTGAAAGCTGAAATTTGGCCTGGGCAGGAAGGTGTTCAAATGTCTGGTATTGAATTGGTTTTGGGTTAAGCGGCTTGGACTCAACCAAATCAGTAGAGGTCCCGGTTAGGCCAACACCAGAGATAACATCTGTAGATAATAATCCTGGAGGTAAGTCCTCTATATTAAAAACACTTCGGCTTGCACCAGTATCGATTAAACAGGTTCATTCTGTTTCTCCTCCAGGATAGGGAAGTTCTTGTAAAAATACTTTTACTCTGGCCTCGGGACCATTGTCTCCCCTATTTCACATGATTGATACTGGCATGCCATTTTCCTATGCCTGATTCACTGCCTTTAGCAGAGAACTGGGATCAGCATGAGGTGCCTGAAGAGGGTCTCTTAAAGAATGTGGTGTAGACGTCAGAAATCTAGATAAGATGGTAAGTGGGCGCGAGTTTTGTGAGAAACTGAAGGAAGAATTACCCCAAATATATGGACAAACCAGACATGCTGAATTTATGAATGCTAAGCAAGGGTCAGATAAAACCCATACAGAAGGCCTTAAAATAGAGGAGGAGAAGGCGGGAGAAACTGCAAGTCCATCTACACAACTGGTGAAACAAAGGCTGTTGTTGGTTTAATACCCCAGTTGAAAGAAAAGTTGTTCACAGCAAGGCCTGAGGCAGGCAATATGTCTATTCGAGACCTCCTGCCTATCCTGTTATCCATGGAAAACAGGATTAACCAAAAAGACAGCAAACCCAAGGTTACGTACATGGGGAAGCAAAGAGGAAGAGGCAATTTCAGAAATCATGGCAATCGGGGATCAGTTATATGCTATAATTGTAATTGGGAAGGACACATAGCCAAATTCTGCCATCTTCCTGACCGTAGACTGGAAAGGAACTTAGAGGCACCTCCTGCTGATCCCAGTTCTCTGCCAAGAGCAGTGGGATGTAGAAACTTTAATTCAGCTGCAGAACCGGGTCCCTGATGAGGAGAAGAATGGTGTCAAACAAAAGGAGGGAAATGACATGGACATTCACTGTATTGTTCATTTAAGCATGAAAGACTCCATTTTGTTCGCACTGTTGAAATGTGTTCTGTAACCTTCACCTCACACACAGACACATCTTCTGCTAGAAGCTCTCTCTGTCTCTACTCCCCCTCCCCCCTCTCAAGGTTTTACTTTTGCAATTGTTCTATTCGCTAGCTTTTAATAATATATTTCTATTCGTTAGTTATTAATAACATCCCACACCACCCCTTTCTTATCTATGTATAAAATAACATGTAATAATATATTTTGGCACTGAACGTACAAACTGGAGTCTCTTGTGCTTAAATGAACAATACAGTGAATGTCCATGTGATTTCCCTCCTTTTGTTTATTTGACACCATTTTCTCCACGTTATATTCAGCCGATTGCTGGTAACTCCTGCTACATCGGCGCAGAGAGACGGCGTCCTTTTCAGCTCTCTCCTAGTTTTCTCACAATAATGGCTTCATCAGGGCTGGTGGACCATTTGTTGGTACAGCGGGTAGTCACACAGAGGCATAGCCTGATGAGGAAGTAAATAACAAAGATGAGAAATAGGAACATCACAATGTAAGCGCCTAGTTTCTGTAACCAGGTTGCTATGCCATATAAAAAGTCACCAAAACCTCCTAAACCCTTAAAGGGGTTCCATCCATCTTTAGCAATATCTCTGGCCTTATTCTGTAGTTCTCTTATCTTAGCAAGATGCCCTTTAATAATGTCCTCATTATCAGAAATGTATATACAACAGTCAGTGCGAAATACCTTACACATCCCACCTTAAGCTGCAGTGAGATCATTTGCCGTTAATCTGTTGCACTAATACTACTTTTTTAAGACTATAGCCAGACATGTTGTTTCCCACGGCTTTAATAAGAATCTTATAAATGTTGGTAGCAGAAGCCTCATATGCTTCCTGCTTCCTGTGCAGCACTACGTTTGCTTGCAAACCCAATTGGATTCTTTTTAGGATCTCCCATTTCACGGGGACTAAAAGGTACATGCCATTTAATTTGAGACTTACTGTCAACAGTAGGGAAGAGCCGAACAACCCCCCCGGTTCGGTTCGCATCCAGAACATGCGAACAGGCAAAAAATTAGTTCAAACACACGAACACCGTTAAAGTCTATGGGACGCGAACATGAATAATCAAAAGTGCTAATTTTAAAGGCTAATATGCAAGTTATTGTCATAAAACGTGTTTGGGGACCCTTGTCCTGCCCCAGGGGACATGGATCAATGCAA
The DNA here is from genome assembly GCA_037952925.1 of Lithobates clamitans. Classification (NCBI taxonomy): domain Eukaryota; kingdom Metazoa; phylum Chordata; class Amphibia; order Anura; family Ranidae; genus Lithobates; species Lithobates clamitans. Next base: position 380,664 of record JBBGZY010002494.1, on the reverse strand, counting down.
AAAAAGATTTAAAAACTGACGTTTTTTCGGGAGCAATGATTTTAATAATGTTTAAAGTGAAACAATAAAAATGAAATATTATTTTAAATTTCTTAACTGAGGGGTGTCTATAGTATGCCTGTAAAGTGGCGCGTGCTGCCGGTGTTTACAACAGTCCCTGCACAAAATGAAAAGTCATTTAAAAGTACTCGCAGCTATAATGAATTGTCGGTCCCGGCAATACGCATAAAAGCCATTGAAAAAACAGGCATGGGATTCCCCCACAGTCCATTACCAGGCTCTTTGGGTCTGGTATCAATATTAAGGGAACCCCGAACCAAAATTTAAAAAAAAAATTGCGTGGGGGTCCCCCCAAATTCCATACCAGGCCCTTCAGGTCTGGCATGGATATTAAGGGGAACCCCGCACCAAAATTTAAAAAAATGGCGTGGGGGTCCCCCTCAAAATCCATACCAGACCCTTATCCGAGCACGCAACCTGGCAGGCCACAGGAAAAGAGGGGGGACGAGAGAGCATCCCCCCTCCTGAATCATACCAGGACAAATGCCCTCAACATGGGGAGGGTGCTTTGGGGTAGCCCCCCAAAGCACCTTGTCCCCATGTTGATGGGGACAAATGCCTCATCCCCACAACCCTTGCCCGGTTGTTGTGGGGGTCTGCGGGTGGGGGCTTATCGGAATCTGGAAGCCCCCTTTAACAAGGGGACCCCCAGATCCTGGCCTCCCCCCTGTGTTAAATGGTAACGGGATACAAATGTACCCCTACCATTTCACAAAAAATGTGTCAAAAATTACAAGACATGGCTTGGGACAAGCCCTTTATTAAAAAATTAAAAAATTTAAATGTCCCACGAAGTCTTCTTCTTCTTCTCTAGCTCCGCCGACGGACGGAAAAAGAAAAAAAAAGCCGCGACCGATCCGCCTCCATGGGAGGCACCCGCCGTATGACGCCTCTTCGCAGGTGACAGTTCTTTTATAACTGAGGGCACGGCCACACAGTGACGTCACTGGGTGGCCCCGCCCCCTCTAATGGGAAGCCATAGGGATTTCCCCATGCGTCAGAGGGGGGCGGGGTCACCCGGGGATGTCACTGTGTGGCCCCGCCCTCAGTTATAAAAGAACTCAGGCCTTCCTTCTCTGAGTTGGCCGCTCAGCTGTCGGCTAATTACCAGCTCTCATCTCTCTCCACAGTTACCCAGCTGTTCCTGATCCTGCTCGTCTGACCTGCCTACTTAAAGCTGTCCAGCTCACTCCATCTCTGCCTTCGCCTTGGTCACATCACAATCTCCTGCGTTCCTGTTTAAAGACTGGCTTTGCTGACATCCCTTCTGGCTCCTTTGCCTGCTTGCTTTTCCACTACTTGGATCCCTGACTTCCGGCCTGGCTGATTACCCGATCCGGTTATTGGACTCTGGCTATTTTTATTAATAAACAAGTGTGATTTAACTGTACTTCTGTCTCGGTCTGATTCATTGTTTCTGTCACACCTGCGAAGACACGTCATACAGTGGGTGGCTTCAGTGGAGGCAGGTCGGTCGCGTTTTTCTTTTTTCCTTTTTCGGTCCATCGGTGGAGCTAGAGAAGAAGAAGAAGACTTTGTGGGACATTTTTATTTTTTAATAAAGGACTTGTCCCAAGCAGTGTCTTGTCATTTTTAACATTTTGACACTTTTTTTGTGAAATGGGAGCGGTACATTTGTACCCCATTACCATTTCACACAGGGGGGGAGGCCGGGATCTGGGGGTCCCCTTGTTAAAGGGGGGTTGCGGGGATGAGGCCCTTGTCCCCATCAACATGGGAACAAGGTGCTTTGGGGGCCTACCCCAAAGCACCCTCCCCATGTTGAGGACATGTGGCCTGGTACGGTTCTGGAGGGTGGGGATCTGGTATGGATTTTGAGGGGGACCCCACGCCATTTTTAAAAAAAAATTGGCGCGGGGTTCCCCTTAATATCCATATCAGACCTGAAGGGCCTGGTATGGAATTTGGGGGGACCCCCACGCAATTTTTTATTTAAATTTTGGTTCGGGGTTCCCCTTAATATGCATACCAGACCCAAAGGGCCTGGTAATGGACTAGGGGGATCCCATGCCGTTCTTTTCAATGATTTTTATGTGTATTGCTGGGACCGACAATTCATTATAGCCGTGAGTACTTTTAAATGACTTTTTTCCCTTTGAAATGCCATTTTGCTGTCAGACTGTTCTAAACACGGGAAACATGCGCCCCTTTACAGGCATACTATAGACACCCCCAGGTACGAAATTTAAAGGAATATTACACTTATATTGTATCACTTTAAGCATTATTAAAATCACTGCTCCCGAAAAAACATCAGTTTTTAAAACTTTTTTTTGCATTGATCCATGTCCCCTGGGGCAGGACCCAGGTCCCCAAACACTTTTTATGACGATACCATGCTTATTAACCCTTAAAATTAGCACTTTTGATTTCTCCCATAGACTTTTAAAGGGTGTTCCGCGGCTTTCGAATTTGCCGTGAACACCCCAAATTGTTCGCTATTCGGGCGAACAGCCAATGTTCGAGTCGAACTCATGTTCGACCCGAACATAAAGCTCATCCCTAGTCAACAGCATTACCTTCAAAAACGAATTGGGTTCTGACAGGATAAACTGTAACAGATTGTTCCGTGACTGGGGCAGAAGGGGTGGCGTCTCCCTTCCTTCTCTCTTCATCTTGCTGCCACAATTTGGAAATTATGGTTTGCTCAGACTCTATCTCTCTTTCTCTGGCCAAAGCTTTAAGTTCAAAGAGATCTAGTTTTGCATATGTGCCTTTTGATTTATGCCAATCATCTGTTTTTAGGATACGAGCCAAAATCCCTCTTTGTAGGTTGATATGTGGCTGTTAAACATCTGCTCTCTACTATACTATATAGCTCATCTTTTGTGTGCTCCATGTAATCTAATTCTTGTGCTTTTGTGCATGGACCCCATAACCACTTTAAGACCGGACCTCTTTTTTAGATGTGGTGTTTACAAGTTAAAAACAGGGTTTTTTTTGCTAGAAAATTACTTAGAACCCCCAAACATTATACATTACGGAACGGGGCACGTTTAAATTTTTTTTTTCTTATTTATTTTACCTTTTACTTTTTATTTTTACACTGTTTAAAAAAAAAAAGTTTCACTTTTATTCCTATTGCAAGGAATGTAAACATCCCTTGTAATAGAAAAAAAGCATGACAGGTCCTCTTAAATATGAGATCTGGGGGGTCAAAAATACCTCAGATCTCATATTTACACTAAAATGCAATAAAAAAAAAATGTTGTCATTTAAAAAAATTAAAAAAATAAAATGTCCCTTTAAGAGCTATGGGCGGAAGTGACATTTTGGCTTCGCTTCCGCCCTGCAGTGTCATGGAGATGGGTGGGGGCCATCTTCCCCCTCACTCGTCTCCATGTCGGCCCAGGGGACAGACGCGATCGCCTCCGCCGCTGCCGACAGCCCCAGTAAGTGGCGGAGGGCACCAGATCGCGGCGGCAGGGGGGGTGCTCCACTCCAGCCGCCGATAAAAGTGATGTTGTGGTGAATCCACTACAGAGACCACTTTTATCTTGTAACAGACCACCGGGCAAACACAGGGATACCGGGGTTATGACAGCTAGCATCCCCAAAGTAGGGACGTACATCGGCGTGCGGCGGTCAGGAAGTGATTAAAGCCAAATTGGCAGCCACATAAGGTGGGGAGTCCTCCTCTACAGAGTCTTCTGGCCAAACGTAGTAAATTTGGGCAGTACTTTTATTAAACATCTTCGTCAAGCCGGTTTGATTTGTTACTTTAGCTTCTGTCTTCCATGTGCTATTCTCCACGTTCCTTCACTGCACAGTAATGGGCCATAATCGTGCAGAAAAGTTTGCCATACTTGTAAATCAAAAGTCCCTTCATATTTTAAAGGTTTAGCATTTCCCTTTGTCCATTCTACCCATTTATCTAGGGGCTCAGTATAGGCGGAACCGTACCTTCGGTTCATATATTCTCTAGCGCTCATCTTGCGCTGGGCATTTTCTGAAAGCCTCTCACCCTTCATTCCCTTAATTAATTTAATGCCCATAATGCCTTGCCAGTCTTCTCTACTTGTGCCTATACCCTCTTGCCTCTAAAACATATAGTACAGCAAATCTGCAGATTTACAAGAATAGTCTCCACTTATCTACGTGGATAGAAGGGGTTTAAGTCAATAGACAAAACACTCATTAAGAGACCCTCCTTGTCTCTTCTCTTCTCTGTGAGTTTTATCTGACCCTACCATGCGCCTCTGACCCAGGTCGCCCACAAGGAGTCAACGCAGGGAACTGCAGAGGATTCTCCCTATCCACACACAGTCCAACCCGTGAAGGGGGACACAAAACACATTCACACACACACGTTACCCAACCAGAAAGGTCAGAGTGGTCTGGTTTCCTTGAGAACCAACAGATAGGATACATAGGAAAGGCAGAAATATAGCAAGCTTAAGGGCAGCTTACCTAGCCGGCATTTAGAGGTCTGCGATCAAAGTGCGATTCCTTCTGGAGACTCTGCCAAACTCCTGTTATGACTCCCCAAAACTGTTATGGAATTATTTCTGATTGGGACTCTAAAAAACAGAAGTTAAAATTGCAGCTGCAAAAACAGATTCACAGGACACAATCACTATGTTTAAAATGTCCGTTCAGTGCCAAAATGTATTATTATTTTATACATAGGTAAGAAAGGGGTGGTGTGAGATGTTATTAAAAACTAACAAATAGAAATATGTTATTAAAAGCTAACAAATAGAAATATGTTATTAAAAGCTAGCGAATAGAACAATTGCAAAAGTAAAACCTTGAGGGGGGAAGGGGGAGTAGAGACGGAGAGAGAGCTTCTAGCAGAAGATGTATCTGTGTGTTAGGTGAAGGTTACAGAACACATTTGAATAGTGCGAAGAAAATGGAGTCTCTTGTGCTTAAATGAACGATACAGTGAATGTCCATGTGAGTGGGTAAGAGGCTTGCCCCTGGTCCCCTCCAAAAGCCCCTGTCCCGGTTGGGTCTGTCACATTTCTCCCCCATCAAAAAAGACTAACAAGGTCCCAGACCTCCACCTGGTCTGGACCTGAGTTAGTCAGGCAGAGTGACCCCACATAGGTGGTCAACATGCTTTCCAATCTTGGACGCAGGGAGGGTTGTCATCAGTAGGTGTGGGACAATCATGAACTCTCTGTCTTGCTGCCAGTGCTTCAGCTGGGTGTTTTTTACCTTTCCGGGGCTTGGTCTGCTGTTGGGGAGAAGGGCTGACTGCCCCGGCTCCCTTAAGCTGTGGAGACACTGTAGGTGCTAGGCAGAGGCCAGCGGCACTCTGTCCTGTTGCAAGTGCTTCAGCTGGGAGTAGCAGCTTCACTACATTAGCTTGTCGTTGGGGAGAGGGGCCACCCGCCCTGGCTCCCTGGAAATCCATAGTTGTTGCCAGTGCTGGGCAGAGGTTGGTAGGACTCTGCCCTGCTGCCAGAACTTCTGCTGGGGACCCTGCATCATCTGCTTTGGCTAACCGCTGGGGAGGGAGGCCGCCTTCCTCCACTCCCAGACTGTGGATCTGCTGTGGAGGTGGAATGGCTTCCTTCACTCCCTTCATCTCGGACTGCAGCTGGGAAGTGAGGACAGCTTCCTCCCCTCCTTGGTCCTTGAACTGCTGCTGGGGAGTGAGGATGGCCACCTTCTCTTCTGGACTGTGGGTCTGCCGTTGGAGATGAAGGACTACCACCTTCTCTCCCTGGTTCCCCGGAGTTGCTGCCGGTGTAGGGCAAAGGTCTGTAGCACTCTGCCCTGCGGCCAGTGCTTCAGCCGGAGAAGTTTGTGGTAACCCCTCAGATGCTGCTGGCAGGAAATCCCATATCCCTGTCAGTTGTGTGGGAGAAAGGATGACTGCTTCTTCTTTCAGGTATGTTTTGCCCTGATGCAAGCTCTTCTGTTGGAGGTTCTCAGGGTTGTTTCTCCTCATCAGCAAAGTCTAGTAAATCCCCAGTCTCTGGAGTTGGTGGCTGGGCATAGAGGTTAACCATCTCTTCTTCCTGGATCCCCAGAGCCACTGAAGGTGCTGGGCAGAGGTTGGCAATGATCTGCCCCAATGCCAGAACTCCAGTTTAAAGCTCAGTAAATGTTACCTCCGATGAACAGTCAATAAAATCCATGTTTTCTGGGATCTGTGACACCTCCCTGGTCCTTGAACTGCCCCTGGGGAGAAGGGCCAGCTGCTCCATCTCCTGTACCCTTATCCTGCTACTGGACAGATGCATTCCTCCATCTAAGCCCATCCTGTGCAGAAACAGATTTGTCAAGGTGAGTGAGCGCATGCAGCAACCGCCATAAGAGCTCCGCTTCCACAGCTGAATGGTGGGCAAAGCGAACTGTTACTCTGCCTCATTGCCGACACTTTAGCCAGGATTTCAAAGCTGTCAGTTGGTACTTCCTGATAGTCCCAAGCAAAGATAGACCAGCCCAGCTGCTGAGCAGAGTCTAGCAGCCATCTGTAGGCGATCTCCAAAACGCCATTCCAGATCGCACCGAAAGTCAAGGTCCTTGGACAGCCTTCAGTACAAAAGCCCCAGGCTGCCATAGCCAAAGCCTTCTGTCAAGCTGTCATCCACTGTCCATGGGCACACTTGTGCTACATACCTGCGGAGGGCTCTTTAGCTCTCGTCCAACTGCATCTCCCCCCAGACCAGCCTGCTTAACTCAGTTGTGCAGTTGTTCCCCCAAAAACAGCATCTGCTGTGACCAGTACCTTTCCTGGATGGAGAGGAGACTTTTACGTTCGTGGGACTGCGCACAGTTCAGTTGTTGGTGGATAGAATCATACCATCTCACCAGGACCTATCACTGGTCCCCTGTGCTGTATCAACATCTCTCGCACCCTTCTGTGTACAGTGTGCCATATCTAAGGGAGTACCAGTGGTGGCCCCTTCCTTTGGGGTGCAAGGACACCGCTCCCCTAATCCATACGTCCAGCCCCCTAATCTACATGCAGGGCACTGAACACATGGATTCCAATGAGTTCTATTTTCGAAGCATGTGATTAGAGCAGGACACTTAAAAAAGAGTGGGTTTGGGGCGCAGAGCACTGCGCCCCAAGCCCGCTCACTTGTGTTACAATAGCAAATTAATATTCGCTATTGTCTTCCTGATTCTCCTCCCAGCCAACAAGGAAGCGGGTGAGACCCAATTGGCAGAGAGGAGAAGCAACCGTATTCAATGGCGTCCCTAGGGGGGGCCATAGGGGGCCCTGACCCCCCCAGCAATATGCTGTGCCCCGCCATGTGCCCCCCCCCCAATTAAAGAAAAAAAAATTTTTCTTTTACAAAAAGGTAATGTCTAAGAGGGAGAGCGTCCCCAGTCAGCTCCTGCGGGTGATTCCTCCCCCCTCCCTCTGCTCGCTGACACTGCATAATGCGAGTGCTCACACAACCACGGGCCGCCCGATCTGCTCCTTCCCCTGCATCCTCATTGGCAGGGAGAAGAGCGAGTTGCAGGAAGGACTCCACCAGGACTCTCAGATACTGAAAAAACTGACAGATTTCTCCCATCCTTAGGACAGGAGAACCAGCCTGTAAATTACAAGAGATGCCAGACCAGCGCTGTCAATAGCAGGGGCAGGAGAGTAAGAGGAGGCTGGGGAACCCCACAGTGCAGAACACCAGGGCCCGGTGGCAAGACAACCTTTGCAACCCTGATAGTTCTCCCACTGCTTTGGACCCTTATATTTACTTGGTATGCTGGTGACATATATCTCTTGTTCTCTGCCACCCTGGGGGGCTCCAATACAGTAGGAAGGGAGTTCACTGCAGAACATGTGAAGGGGCCGTTGTGGGGTCGTAGTAAAGGCCCCAGGATATATATATATATATTGCATTTGATAGTCGCCCCCCTACTTTTGTCCCTGTCCCCCCATGTGCCCCCCCTAAATATGCAAGCTGGAGACGCCACTGACCGTATTGGCCGCCAAGGAGGGACCCGGAAGGAGGAGATGCAGGGGAAGCCGGCGAGGAGGAGGATATGCAGGAATGATATGATGATGCCCGCGACCTAGATGGGGTAGGTGCTGAGCTAGAGTGCAGACTGACGGACGGACGATCAAGTGACAGGGAGGGGTGGGGGGGTGGTGTCAGAATGGAAATACCATTGTACAATGCCTGTACAATGCACCCCTCCTCCAATCTATGGGGGTACCATTGTCCCTCTACTGTGCACCCCTCCTCCAATCTATGGGGGTACCATTGTCCCTGTACAGTGTGCCCCTCCTCCAATCTATGGGGGTACCATTGTCCCTGTACAGTGCACCCCTCCTACAATCTATAGAGGGGGTTGGGTTCTGGGGGAGGGGGGGAACAGACTGTTACTTGTTGTGGGTTGTTATGGTCTGTAGTTGTAAAATATATTATTAATGTATTGCGTCATTCTCTAAAGTTCCATCAATTTGCTCAAAAGCTTTCAGAGTTCAAATCTGTCCCCCTCCCAGATGCCCCTCACCCCAAAGATTCCCCCTCCCAGATGCCCCCACTCCTCTGCTGGAGGCCAATAGCTGAGATGGTTGTGGGGGGTTAACTGTCTCCCCTTCCCTCTCTGGGCCGGCCCCGCACTTCCTCTGCCTCTCCTCCTCTTCCCTGTTTTTCTCCTCCGCTGTCATTCCGAGAACCCTGCAGAGATCCGACGAACCCCCTGCAACCCAACCGCAGCGCACAGACCAGACACACGTATGTATTATATACTCTATATACAGACCCCCCACCAGACACACGTATGTATTCTATATTCTATATACAGACCCCCCACCAGACACACATATGTAGTATATATTCTATATACAGACCAGACACACGTATGTATTATATATTCTATATACAGACCAGACACACGTATGTATTATATACTCTATATACAGACCAGACACACGTATGTATTATATACTCTATATACAGACCAGACACACGTATGTATTATATATTCTATATACAGACCAGACACACGTATGTAGTATATATTCTATATACTGTGTGTTGTACTGTATTTATTACATGGTGGACTCATATGTGTCTCAGGAAACGAAAGTGAAAGTCTGACTTGTATAACACGATAGATATACAGAATGTGAGTCCAGCACACCCCGATATTCTCCTATAAAGGGGACCTCCTCTCCTCTGAGAGACACGAACAATACAAAGTACAACCCGGAATGATACAGGTTAGTAGAGAATTACTATAAAAGATAAGGAAGGATCCATGGAGGCAGATTTACTAAGGGAGCCGAGAACCTTCACTCTGCCTTCCATATCTAGACATTTATAAGTCCATCACAAAACTGCATGACTTATCCTCAATGTTATTTTAGCGTATATAAATGTATAAATGGGTGTATACAATCTGTGTTTTTATATACAATATTTAAAAAATAAACATTTAATACATGGGAAAGGATTCACAGAGAACTATGGTTTAGCTAAAGACCTATTTCCTGGCTTCATTACCCACCATTAATCCAGAGCTGCCCGCTGCCCCCCACAGTACCTCTTCTTCACCACAAGATGTCTTCAGTCTTCCAGGCTGCACGATCTCTATCTTCACCCAATCAGGAAAACTGAGGAATGACTGTTCCGTGTTGTTCTCGGCATCATCCAGGAGTCAGTTAGGAGATCAAAAAAGAAAAAAGAACCAAGGATATCATACTGCCAGTGAGGGCCTCAAGGGGTCCTCTGGGGAAGTGGGGGGGGGGTGGACACCGGCCACACAAGTGGGCTTTAACAAGATGGCAATTCCGACAACAAATGTTCTATGGAGCCTACACAGGGTCGGACTTTCCGACAACAAGCTCACATCCAACATTTGTTGTCAGAAAATCCTATCGTATGTACAGGGCAATACTCTTCTCCTGGGGCCATCTTCCACAACTCCCAGGCGTGATACTTAGGATGGGCCCAGTCTTTGGTTCTGATCATGAGGGAATCTACACACAAAAGCTCAATCTCTACCTGGACTTTCATTACCTATGCCAAGTCACCACTTCCTGACTGGCTGGCTGTTTATGCACTCAAACCTAGTACTGTAGTCATTGGGAACGGCAACATATCCTCCTCTGAATAGTGTAACTGCACATAACACAATTGTATTGCATCTTCTCTATCACATATTATCCCCTTATTAAGCCTTGTTATTTGTGATATGCCCAACATGCATTGCACCCCATTAAAGCAGAGTTCCACTCAAAAGTGACTTATCTGTCTCCTCCTCCCCTCCCCCCCTCTGGTGGCACCCTTCAGGGGCGGGGGGGGGGAACGGGTACCTGTTTTTGACCGGGTGCGATGGGGAAGGGGGTCCAGTGTAAGTTCACCTTTCAGATTTTGTGTAAAGGTGAACTTGCACTTTAGGTGGGGAGACCTAGAACTGCACCTTAAGCCGTCTTACTTACTGTGGTGCCCCCAAGAGGTGGTTTCCTCCGTTTTTATGTGTTTGCCCCAGCAGAGGGTGGTACTTCCCCCCAAAGCCCGGGAAAACCTGGCCAGCAGAGTTAACCCTTAGTAATAAATATGGATGGGTGACAGTGTCAGGGCGAAGGCACCAACATCCCTGAATAGTAGATATGTATAAAGGGAGAGAATTTGGTGGGATTTTATGGGTGCCTGATATATGAAATAGACTGGTAATACACCAACAGTATAAAAATAGTCAAAACTGATTACATAGAAAATAGACAAATATATTAAAACAGTAGAAATGTTGGCTTAAACAGACATTACACAGATATGGATATACATCTAGTTGACAGATGAACAAAGGTCTTTCAGCAATGACATCCCGACATGTTTCGCCCACTAGGGCTTCCTCAGGGGATGTTTGTTGAGAGACAAAGCTAGATGTAGTAAGACCAAAAAACCGGGTCTGTAAGAAGCCCGGGGTGCCAAGAGGGAACTAGATATTGTCTCGTATGAAGAGATACAACAGCTTGGCAACCCCATCCAGTGTCTGACAAGAGTTAACCCTTATTTGCAGGAAGTACCACCTCAGCAGGGCAATCACAGCTAAACAGTGCAATTAACTTACATTAGAATATACAGTTTTACAGACAGAGAAACGCAAACAAATTAATCCACAGTATATCAAAGTAATCAAAAAACATATATAAAAAACACACCCCTTGGAAGCTTCGGGTTACACGCCCCCTGCAGGCTCCTCCTTCTGTCTCACAAATGAAAAACCTATATAAGTGTCGGAACCGCGAAGCTTCTCCCAGATTCACACCTATCATGTGATTTCTGATACAGGAAGCTGGGACAGCGGCGGGGTGTATTGGATCACAGAAGACTCAGGATATGGTATGATTTTTTTCTGATATTAGCACAGTTTCAGTATTTGCTGGATGGTATAACAAGCTCTCTGATTAGTGTCCCTTCCATCTGTGACCATTGTGACATTTTGACTTTCATTATCAGGTTTTAAGCTCCACTCCAAAAAGGACCATCATGAAACTGGTCGCAGGATGGGGACTGGTCAGCGCCCTGCTGGTCCTCAGAGTCCAGGCAGATGTCCCGGCAGAGGAACTGTCCGAGATCCAGAACAAGATGGTCCGACTGGTGATGGAGAAGTTTCATCAGAGAGATATACAGAGCGCATACAGGATGACGTCCATAGTGAAGGCAAAGCAGGTGAGAGCTCAGAGTATTAATGTTCAGATTATTCTGGGACCCCGCCATAACAGTAGTTAAAGGACCGATATTTATAGTCAATGCTGATCATTGGAATTCCAATATTGATCACGTAAATGGCTCTGGTGCCCTCTATAAAATATTAATCACGGGATTTATAAAAATTATTTGTAACTGGGAAATGTTGCAGCTCTGATTCACATTGTCCATAGGGCCCCTCCAGAAAACACTCAGTACCTCGGGAGGAGATGGTTATTTTTAAAGCCCAATTGGACTTTCAGTTGAAATCAGCTAAATACATTCCAGATGCATCAAAACCAAATATGTTGAATGTCTTCCTGCTGTGTTAAGGTGGCCCCCTGGCAGGTGACACAGGATCATCCAAGGTGTGGGATGTAAGTGATAGTTGGCCTTCACTAGAACTTTTGGAGGTGGAGATGGGTCAGAGATCCTAATGGTCCCAGTCTGATTTGCTGTAACTGTCACCAGGTTTTGGCCCTCAGGATCACTCCACAAAGGGGATAGCAGGAACAAGGGTGGCTACGGTGTGGAGACTGTACACTAGGAGGCAGACAGGAAAGTTGTCAGGTCCAGGCAGGGAACAAGGCAGGCAGCAATCAAGAGAGTAATCAAGTCTTGGCAGGGGTTCAGACATGCAGCAAGCAAGAGAGTAATAAGGTCCATGCATGGGTCAGTGCAGGCAACAATCAAGAGTGTAATTAGGTCCAGGCAGGGGTTGAGGGAGGCAGCAATCAAGAGAGTGAATGAATGAATGAATGAATGATTTGTAAAGTGCAGCAAATGCGAACTGAATCGCCTCAAGGCGCTGAGATACATTCTCTGGATTTTGGATGAGTTGTCAGCGCGCAAGCTGATATTGGGGAAGTCCTACGTAGAGGGAATTTGCGTAGTCGAGTCGGGAATTGATGATTGTTCCCACAACTGCCGCTTTGTCCTCTTCTGGGATGAAGGGGATTAGTCTGCGTAGCTGGCGGAGGAGATGGTGGGATCCGCTCACCACTGATCCTATTTGTGCATCCATTGTCATTCCTGAGTCGGAAATGACTCCGAGGCTCTTGGCTTTGGTGCTTGAAGAGATGGTCTGTCCGAGGATGGTGGGAGGTGTCCACGGAGTCTTTGTTGTGGAATTCTTATTAGCTTGAAGGAGAAGAAGTTCTGTTTTTGAACCGTTGAGTTTGAGGGAGCTACTTGTCATCCAGTCATCTATTAAAGTGAGGCATTTCTGTAATTGCTGATGAAGGTCTTTTTGTCTGTTGATGCGAAGGTAGAGTTGGGTGTCGTCAGCATATGAGTGGAAGCAGAGATCGGTTTTCCTGATGATATTGAGAAGTGGGCGGATGTAGATGTTGAATAGTATTGGTGACAAGGGTGAGCCTTGAGGGACTCCACAGGAGACTGCCCGGGTTTCCGAGGTGAAGGTTCCTAGTTTCACTCTCTGGGAGCGATTCTCTAAGAAGGATGTAAACCATTTTAGAGCAGAATCTGTAGCTCCTGCAACTTCAGCGAGGCGGACAAGTAAAGTATTGTGGTCCACTGTATCGAATGCTGCGCTGAGGTCTAACAGTACCAGGAGACTCGGTTCTCTGTCGTCTGCTGCTTCAAGGGCGTCGTCCCATATCTTCAGAAGTGCTGTTTCTGTGCCATGACCTGGGCGAAAGCCTGATTGCAGAGGGTCCAGGAGTTGGTGTGAATCCAGGTGGTGTTGTAGCTGCTGTACTACTGCTTTCTCTAGAATCTTGGTTGAGTGTTGAGGCTGGTTATTGGTCTGCGGCAGTTAGGGTCCTTGGGGTCGAGATTTGGTTTCTTTAGCAGGGGTTTGACGATGCCTTGCTTGAGGGAGGTTGGCACAATCCCTTCTTTAGAGTAGTCAGGTCTAGGCAGGAGTTTAGATAGCCAGCAATCAAGAGAAGAGTAAGGTCCATGCCTGGGTCAGGACTGGCAACAATCAAGAGAGTGGTCAGATCCAGACAGGGGTTAAAGGAGGCAGCAATCAAGAGAGTGATAAGGTCCATGCCTGGGTCGGGACAGGCAACAATCAAGAGAGTGGTCATATCCAGACAGGGGTTAAAGGAGGCAGTAATCAAGAGAGTGGTAAGGTCCATGCCTGGGTCGGGACAGGCAACAATCAAGAGAGTGGTCAGATCCAGACAGGGGTTAAAGGAGGCAACAATCAAGAGAGTAGTCAGGTCCAAGCAAGGGTCAGGGCAGTCAACAATCAAGAGAGTAGTCAGGTCCAGGCAGGGGTCAAGGCAAGAAGCAATCAAGAGAGTAGTCCATAAAATATGGGTCAGCAATGGTCAGACAATCTCATAGGTAAGTATTATAGCTCTTTCTAACAAGGAGTAGCTGGTGAGAAGACCCAGCACTGGCCAGTTTAATGGTTGGGGCATAAGGAATACTCTTTTGATCACAGGACACGCCAGGCATAATTTCCTGCAACTCGTGGAAGTATCATCATAAGTCCTGGCAGGAATTTCAGAAGTACTGATGAAAATACAGGCAGGAATTCTGGAAGAAGTGGAAGAATTTCTGGAAGTACATTGGAAGCCCCGGTAAGGATCCTGAAGGTACCATTGGAAGTACTGGCAGAGACTAGCTGAGAAGCTGCCACGTCATTGGGCCAGTGGGATCAGGCAATGCCCAAAGAAGGACCCCCTGCTGTCAATGTGGAAGTAGGGGTCTCTCTGCAGAGGTCTGACCCTCCACCCCGCTGAGTCAGAGCTAGAGCTCAACAGTCAGCACACCTTTTGCTTTGATGCTCCTGGAATGATTCAGATGATTTAAGGTGAACGTTCAGTTGGGCTTCATTCAGTTTTTTATAATAAAATAAAATCAGAGTGATTCCCGGCCTGATGCCGACACACAAGACATGCGGCTGCTATTTGTATGGCTGAGGGTAGCAAGTTTGCACCCCGCTACTCTACAGACAGCAGCCCCCAGGAAGTACATGTGGATTATTTATACATTAAAACAAATTAAAAGTGAGAACTCCTCCCCACAAGTGCGGATTGTTTTCTCACGGAAGTGTTATGGGCGGAGCATAACAGCAAATGTAACCCCGCCCCTTCACTGTCTTCATCTTCTTGCAGGTGTACAATTCCGGGATATTCGTCAATGTGGAGTTTCTGGTGAAACAGACGTCATGCCGCAAACATGACTGGAGCAAACCGGACTGCAAGGCTTTAAAAAATCCAGTAAGTGTCTGACAAGCCTGGTGATTGGTGAGTTATATACCAGGGTGAGGTATAGAGGGGCGGAGCTCAGGTGCCTCTTTTTTATATTGCTTCAACCTGTACATCATGTATGGCACACTCCACACTGCTCCACTCTGTACATTGTGAATGAATTACTCCACAATGCTCCACTCTGTACATTGTGAATAAATCCACACTGCTCCACTCTGTACATTGTGAATGAATTACTCCACACTGCTCCACTCTGTACATTGTGAATGAGTTACTCCCCACTGCTCCACTCTGTACATTGTGAATGAATTACTCCACACTGCTCCACTCTGTACATTGTGAATGAGTTACTCCCCACTGCTCCACTCTGTACATTGTGAATGAATTACTCCACACTGCTCCACTCTGTACATTGTGAATGAATTACTCCACACTGCTCCACTCTGTACATTGTGAATGAGTTACTCCCCACTGCTCCACTCTGTACATTGTGAATGAATTACTCCACACTGCTCCACTCTGTACATTGTGAATGAATTACTCCACACTGCTCCACTCTGTACATTGTGAATGAATTACTCCACACTGCTCCACTCTGTACATTGTGAATGAATTACTCCACACTGCTCCACTCTGTACATTGTGAATGAGTTACTCCACACTGCCCCACTCTGTACATTGTGAATGAATTACTCCACACTGCTCCACTCTGTACATTGTGAATGAGTTACTCCACACTGCCGCACTCTGTACATTGTTAATGAGTTACTCCACACTGCACCACTCTGTACATTGTGATTGAGTTACTCCACACTGCCCCACTCTGTACATTGTGAATGAATTACTCCACACTGCCCCACTCTGTACATTGTGAATGAATTACTCCACACTGCTCCACTCTGTACATTGTGAATGAATTACTCCACACTGCTCCACTCTGTACAATGAGAATGAATGGCTCCACACTGCTCCACTCTGTACAATGAGAATGAATGGCTCCACACTGCTCCACTCTGTACATTGTGAATGAATTACTCCACACTGCTCCACTCTGTACATTGTGAATTACTTACTCCACACTGCTCCACTCTGTACATTGTGAATGAATTACTCCACACTGTTCCACTCTGTACATTGTGAATGAATTACTCCACATTGCTCCACTCTGTACAATGAGAATGAGTTACCCCACACTGCTCCACTCTGTACATTGTGAATGAGTTACTCCACACTGCTCCACTCTGTACAATGAGAATGAATGGCTCCACACTGCCTCACTCTTTACATTGTGAATGAATTACTCCACACTGCTCCACTCTGTACATTGTGAATTAATTACTCCACACTGTTCCACTCTGTACATTGTGAATGAATTACTCCACACTGCTCCACTCTGTACTTTGTGAATGAATTACTCCACACTGCTCCACTCTGTACAATGAGAATGAATGGCTCCACACTGCTCCACTCTGTACATTGTGAATGAATTACTCAACTCTGTTACACTCTGTACTGTCACAAATGTCACGTCTACCTCAATGCAGGTGGTCAGACACTATAGCTAGCTACGGTGTGTTTCACCTATAGCAGCCCCCTTTCCCTTAAGACAAGCAGGCCTACCGGTACTTGGTTGCCCCCAGGACTTATACACAATGCTATAGTGCCTGGTCACCATGCCAAGGCAGACACAAGCTAAGCGAAGCAAACAGATACTTGCAGTTTAGCAGACAGATAGCGTGGTTCTATGACAGTCCAGGTAAAGGGCAGGCTGAGTTCAGGGAATAGTCCAATATCTGATCCAGGTCATACACAGGGAAATCCAGATAGCAAAGCAGGGCAGACAAATGGGAGGCTTGATCAGGAACAAAGCGGGTAACTCTGTCTCTATCACAAGCAAGGGATAGAGTGTTCGCTTTGCTTATATCAGGTGACTGATCAGATCAATCAGAACTAAGTTGTGCAGGAACAAATAGTTTATCTGCGAGGGAAACTGACACAGTATAGTCTATAGAAGCAGAACCCACCCACACTAGACTCTTGGCGTTTCTCGGTTTATTAGGACAGCTAGTGACAAAGTGGCCGTGGTTGCCACAGTATAAGCAGAGTACCTGACATCTCATTCTAGCCTTTTCCCCAGAGGATAAATGGGTAGCGCCAATTTGCATGGGCTCATCCTCCTGGAGGGGCTGAAAGGGCTCAGGAAAAGAAGAAGAGGTGGGCAGCATACTAGGGGGCAAAGTAACAAACCTCCCTGTACGCCTTTCTCGTAAATGCCTGTCTGTACGGATGGCTACTTGCAAGGCTTCATTCAAGGACTTTGGTTCAGGGTAGTGAACTATGGAGTCTTTGATGGAGTCTGATAAGCCTAACCTTTTTTTTTTTTTTTGCCACGTCAGCGAGAAGATTAACCATGGGAATAGATTTTTCAAATAGGTAATATTCAAAAATACTTCCCTTTTATCACCACATCATTGTGGTTTTAAGTCTGTTACATTGATTAAGTCATTTTATTACACAGAAAATAACCAACCCCCCTATGATTCGACTGTTTACCATTAATTTCTTCCTAGCTACCCCCCCCTTCCCCCCTCCCCTCCTCCCCCTTCCCGAGACCGTACCTCCTCCCTCCCCACTCTTCCTCTCTAGTTTCCCATTTACCTCCCCCCCCCCCCTGACCACCCCGTCTACCCTCTCTTTTACTCAAGTTGTCCACATCTCAACCGCTCTTATGGATTTTTTAAATTTTTCCCACAGTCCCCACTTTATCTTGTAGGCCTCCATTTTTATCCCTTCACTGAACCTTAAGTACTCTAGTTCCTGTATCTCATTTATTTTATTAATCCATTCCCTCGTGGTTGGTCTTTCTTTTCTTATCCAGTTTTTAGCAATTAGACTTTTAGCTGCGTCTATGAAATGTGGCAGAAGTGTTCTGAGATAGGTTTTAGTGGGCATATCACTCAGATGAAATAAGAAAAATTTTAGGATCTTTTGGACTTGATTTGTTGTAGCCGTATTAGTGCAATTGTGACAGAGAAAATTGAGTACTGTCCGTGATACTTTTTTTATTTGCACTAACATACAATTTTTCAGGACAAGCTTTCGGGGTAGGTCCCCTTCCTCAAGGTAAATCAAAGTTTGTTATCTCTTTAATATATCTTTTAATCTCTTCCCAGAAGATTCCTATTTCGGGACACCACATATGGGCCATCATCCCAATTTCATTACATCCCCTCCAACAAAGCTGGGATTCCCCCCCATTGATTTTATGCATCTTATCCGGCGTCATGTAAATTCTTGTCAGGCATTTATAATTTAGCCCTAACAGTTTACTATTAACAGATGTGACCGGGAGTCTCTTCAATATCATAGCAACTTCTGTCTCTGATAGTGTTTTTCCTAACTCCTTCTCCCATTTTCCTATGAAGGCCATTGTATCTGACCTCCTCAGCTCTACCAGTATTTTATATATCCGGGAAAAAACACCTTTTTCGTCTTTATCCATACATAATTTCTCTAATGGAAGTAGGTTTTTTATTGTTCTAATTGGATGAGGTAAAGATTCAACAAAATGTTTTAATTGACTATAACGCCATGGGTTAATAATTATCTTATCTCTTCTATTCTTAAGCTCTCCATTACGTCCTTCAGTTGTATATTCTCATCTCGGAGCCATTTACCAAACCACTCCTCCTTCCCCCGGTGGGAAGTATTCCACATCTTTTAGTGACATTAACAGTGAATTGTACTCCCAGTGTTCCCTTTTATGTATAACATCCCATGTTCTGAGTGCATGCCTAGTGATTTCGTGTATTTCAATATTATATTTTCTTAATTTTGGTGAACTCCATATTATTTTGTGCAGTTTTAAACTACTAGTTTTATTTTCGATTTCTACCCATTGTTTTTCTTTATTTTTAACTCAGTCTACCACTCTGGCAAGTGCAATGGCTTCGTAATATTTACGGATATCTGGTGCTCCCCATCCCCCTTTACTTTTAGAGCCCATTCACACAGGGACGACTTGTCAGGCGACCTAGGTCGCCTGACAAGTCGCCTCCCGTTCTGTACAATGGAACCGCGTCGCTCCGACTTAGAAAAAGGTTCCTGTACGACTTTGGGGGCGACTTGCATAGACTTCTATACAGAAGTCATTTTGCAAGTCGCCGCGGAAGTCGTTTGCAGGTCGCCTTGCTGAGTCGTGTTGCCCCCTGTGTGAATGGGGTCTGAGTGTTTATTGATTGAGTATATTTTAAACGTGGTGTTTTCCCTTTCCATATAAACCCTAATAACATTGAATGTAATCTTTTGCGATATGCAGATGGAAGTGTGATTGGAAGCATTTGCATTTTATATGTTATTTTTGGTAATAAGACCATTTTAAATATATTAATTCTTCCCGCCCACGACAATTGTCCCTGCTGTATTCT
This sequence comes from Lithobates clamitans, assembly GCA_037952925.1. Taxonomy (NCBI): domain Eukaryota; kingdom Metazoa; phylum Chordata; class Amphibia; order Anura; family Ranidae; genus Lithobates; species Lithobates clamitans. The sequence goes on along the minus strand of JBBGZY010002494.1, from coordinate 361,356 downwards.
ATTTAATTCTTATTTTACCTCATTCATAAGCGGCATGAAATTCGCCTGAAATAGCTTTTCTATAGATGTTGTAATTTTAACTCCTAGATAATTTAAAACTTCTTTCCCCCACGCAAAAGGAAAGTGTTTTTGATATGCGGAATCTCTCATCTTATTGGGGTTTATGTCTAACACTTCAGATTTGGTGGTATTTACTTTAAAGTTGGACAGCTTCCCGTATTCTTTTAGGGTGGCCATGGCGTTCAGGAGGGAGATTCTTGGATGTGTTATATAGAGCAGAATATCATCCGCAAAGGCAGCGAGCTTGTACTCTGTTCCACCTATGTTTACTCCTCTAATGTCCGGGTTCTGTCTGATCCTAATAAGGAGGGGTTCTAGTGCTAGCAGGAAAAGCATTGGATAAATTGGGCACCCCTGTCTTGTTCCATTATACATATAAAAGGACTCAGATGATGTCCCATTTATTTTAACTCTCGCTGACGGTGTTGTATACAATGCCCCTATCCAACTACAGATCTTCTCCCCATAGCCCACTTCTTTGAGTGTCTCTGTCATGAAATCCCAGTCTACTCTGTCAAACGCTTTTTCAGCGTCTATTGACAGCAGTAGCCCTGGGACTCCACTCTTTTTAATTTCCTGGGTTATCAAAAGGGTTTTGATGCTATTATCCCTTCCCTGTCTGCCTGGTATGAACCCAACTTGATCAGGGTGGATGATCTTTTTAATTGTTTGCTTTATTCTACCCGCAATTATTTTTGCGAATAGTTTTGTGTCAATGTTTAATAAGGATATGGGCTTAAAACTAGAGCATAGTGTATCATCTTTTCCTTCCTTGTGTATAATCGCTATGTTAGCTGCTAGTGCATCTCTGCTCATTTCCCCTTTCTCTCCTATCTCATTCATATAAGCACATAGTTTTGGTACTAAGTAATCTTGATATTTTTTGTAGTATAGTGCTGTCAGCCTGTCTGGACCTGGACTCTTGCCTAATTGAGTCTCCTTGATGGCCTTCGTTACTTCGGACTCTGTAATGGGGACCTCCAAGGATGTTCTCTCCTCTTTGGTTATTTTTGGCATTCCAGTTTCTTTTAGGTAGTTTTTAATTTTCTCTTGTTTTTGTTCTTTCTCTATGCTCGTATCCTTTTTGTTTATTGAATAAAGTTCCCCATAAAATTCTTGAAAGGTCTTTGTTATGTCTACATCTTTGTATTTAATTTCACCTGTTTTAGTCCTTATTTTATCAATGTATTATTTTTCTTTTTACTTAATGCCCTTGCCAGGAGCTGACCAGGTCTGTTACCAGCGATATATCTTTCTTTTTTAACTAATTTCGGTTTTCTAGTTCTATCTGTTGTCTCATGGCCTCTCTAGCTCCATATAGTTTTCCCAAAATCCCTCCTTCCCCCGTTTCCTTATGCTGCTGTTCTAGCTTTTTGACTTTCTCCTGAAGCTCACGAAAATTCTTTGCCTGTCTTCTTTCTTTCTCCACTCCCGCCTTTATTATAATCCCTCTAATGTACGCCTTATGGGCCTCCCAGACTATTGATTCTGATGTTTCCTTTGAGGTATTTGTTTTGAAGTAAAATTCCAATTCTTCTTTTATTGACTTATCAATTTTCCTATCATGAAGGAGATCCTCGTTTAATCTCCAATTATTTAACAAGGGGTTTTTGTATATTTTGTTTTATTAGTAGCATCACTGGGGCGTGATCTGAAAATGTTATGGGTCCTATATTTGTATTTTCTACCTCTTCTAAGTACCTATGATCTACAAAAAAATAATCAAGCCTTAAATACGTCGCATGTACGGGGGAGTAGTAGGTGTAGTCCCTTATCTTTTGATGATGCATCCTCCACACATCTACTAACTGACAGAAATGAAGTTTTCTCTTGAGTATGTTCAACCATACACCCCCAGTCCCCCGAACATGCGACGTCTTATCTGGACCCGGCTCAAGACACAAGTTAAAATCTCCTGCCACAATAACCCTCCCCCTCCTAAAACCCTCTAATTTTGATAAGACTCCGATTGCATATTTTCCTGGGTTAGTATTTGGGCAATATATATTGGCTAAAGTATATTCCTTCCCATTTAGTTTGCCCCTCAGGAACAAATATCGGCCCTCAGGGTCAGTTATTCTCTCCTCTATCTGGAAACGCATTTCCCTTGCAAAACCAATTGCCACCCCTTTTGCACCCCTTGTCGGGGAGTCACTATATATCCAAAGCGGGTAGTCCTTAGAAATTATTTTCTGGTTTCTCCCCAGGTATAGGTGCGTCTCCTGGAGAAAGACCACCTCTGCTTTATTGGATCTCAATTCGCCCATTATGTTCGCACATTTTATGGGCGAGTTGAGGCCCCTCACATTATATGTTACCAACTTTATTCCGGCCATTTATTCTGCCTTTCTAGACCAATCAGCGGGAGATAATGAGGTTTGTACTGGTCTCGCCCCCCCTTACCCTCCCCCTCCCTCTCCCCACTCCCCTACCCCCCTCCCTTCCCCCCCTCCTCCCCCCTCCCTCCCCCCTTTTGGGGGCATCTGGCCTCCCAGCGGCCCTATTAACCGTGGCCCCACATTCTCCACCCGGCCCTACAGTTATCCCCCCGAGGGTTGAGCTCAGTGTGGCAATCTTTGAATCACCCAGCCCTCCCCGGGATAGCCATCCCCCCTCCACTCCCCTACTGCCCCCCCCATCTCCGCCCCAACAGAGCCCACCCCCCCCTCCCCCAGACTCTGGGCTCAAGGCCCATTGACCACCCTCCCCCTCCCTCTCCCCACTCCCCTAACCCCCTCCCTTCCCCCCCTCCTCCCCCCTCCCTCCCCCCTTTTGGGGGCATCTGGCCTCCCAGCGGCCCTATTAACTGTGGCCCCACATTCTCCACCCGGCCCTACAGTTATCCCCCCCGAGGGTTGAGCTCAGTGTGGCAATCTTTGAATCACCCAGCCCTCCCCGGGATAGCCATCCCCCCCCTCCACTCCCCTACTGCCCCCCCACCTCCGCCCCAACAGAGCCCACCCCCTCCCCCAGACTCTGGGCTCAAGGCCCATTGACCACCCACACCCCCCCATCCCAGACACCTGTTTTTCCGAAACCCCTGAACCAGATTAGCTACCTATCCTTTCGAATTATTGTGAATATTGTTTACACTCCTCTCCTATTGTATACTGGTTTCCAATTTTGAAGGTCCTCAGCAATGTCCTGACTTCCTATTCTCTCCCACCATCCTGGGATTTCTACAAGTGGAATATCCAGTCGGCGACAGAAATCTTGGGTCTCTTCTGGAAATCTTAACGTTGCTGAGTGCCCGTCCTTTCGCCCAATCAGGCACACTGGGAAACCCCAGGAATATTGCACATCTCGAGCTCTAAGTTGCTCCAATAGGGGTCTAAGGACTCTTTTCCTTATCCGTGTCTCCGTCGCGAGGTCTGGGTATACCTGTAGATTATATTCTCCATATTTCACTGTTTGATTATTTTTCAGACTCGCCCTGATTTTCTCTTTGTCTTGATAATTGTGAAATCTCCCAATCACGTCTCGAGGAGTCTCCTTGCTAATCTCAGCTGGTTTCCTGATTCTGTGCACTCTATCCAGTTTAATTCTCTTATTGTTTTCTGTTGGATTAATAAGGCCTCCCAAGATTTGATCCACCTTCTCCTGTAGATTTTCTCCCTCTCCCTGCGTCTCTGGAAGACCTCTAATCCTCAAATTTTTCCTTCTGCTTCGGTTTTCCTGATCTTCCAATCTATATCTCAAAATCCTTTGTTCACGTTGCATCTCCTCCATCTGGCTTTTCATGTTCCTTATCTCCGTTCCCTGTCTTTCAGCTAATATCTCAACTTCCTCCACTCTTCTTAATATATGTCCCATGTCTCCCCGTATTGCTTCTATTTCACCCTTAATAGAAATTTCCAGTCTAACGCACATCTCTGCCATTTTATTAATTGTTGGCAATACCCTCTCCCGTTGACTTTCCATTAGAGGTTCTTCTGCTATAGCTGGATTTGTAATGAGGGATTCTGCTTCCGCCAGCTGTCTTCTTGTACTGATTTTAGGCGGACATTCAGGGGTTTTACTTTTTGAACCAGGTACCTTTCCCGGGCTTACATTGGTATTTTCATGGACCATATATTTCCTTATTGTGCCTGGACTGGTACTTGTTCTGGTGGGGATCCCTATTGGGTTTGTTGTGCCCCCCTTCCCCGTCTTTCCTCTCATTCTCTATTATCTTTCACCTTTTGATTGACCCTTTCCTAAATTAACTCCCAGAAATGGTGCCAATGGAATAGGTGGTTATTTGGTGCAATTACAAATGCTGGGGGGGGGGGGGGGGGGTTTCTTCCTCTAGGCTGTTGAAAGTCCAGAGTCTACAATGTTATTTTTTATTGGTTGAGGTTAGTCTGCCTGTAAGTCACTCATTCAGACTCATGACCATTTAAAAGACTTTCCTAGGATAATCCTACTCAGTAGGGGATCCTATGGATTAGGTCCCCCTCTCTCTCTCCCTTCCATGTGATTTCGATCCCTATTGGCACATCCTAATACCTGAACTGCATCGCGAATTCGGGGAGATCGATACAGACGGCGCCCTCACAAGCACTTTAAGCTGGTCCCTTCACTTTGTATATCTTAGCCATAGAAATCGAGTCCCAGAGAAGATACCAAAAAGCCAGAAAGAGAAAGTAAAATTATTCTTACAGCGGTTTTAGCGCCTCCTCTCCTTTGTGTTTATGTCACTTTAATACAGGTCTATACCAGTATCCCCGGATAGAAAGCTTTAATCTCTTGAATATATATTTATGCACCTTAGAATGTCCCTTTGAGTAGTGTCCTGGGTGAGTTATACAGTTTGCTGTCCGTGGGTAATTTGCCTGTGCTTTACCTTAGCCTCATATAATGCATGTTAAAGTTCCACCGGCATGAGGCGGGGCCAGAAGTGGATGGAGGAGTGAGTCAGTGAGGAGCGGTGTGTGAGCTCTCCTCACCCCACCTATGGCTTGGTAAACCCCAGGAGTATATGGCCGGAGGAATGCACCCGTAGCGCTGAGTATCGGTTACCTGCTGCCTGCTCCCAGCTATCTGTCGCCTGAACTAGCGGACGCTGAGGATCGGTGACGTGTGAGCCCATCTGCCGTTTGTCCCTCCAAGTGGCGCTCTCCCTCCTAGGGAGCTGAGGTATTCTCCCTTTCAACATCTTCGGGTATTCTCGGGAATCCCCATCGCTTGTCGGGTGCCTCTGGACCCGTGTGAGACCCGGATGTAAAGCCGCGATATACTCTCGCGGGAATACGAGCTAGGACACTCTCAGTGGGAGCTGACCTCAAGGTGTCAGCAGGGAAGGACCGCTGGGACCGCTGGGACCACTGAAAGGAAAGTCGATCGAGACACCGAAGCTGCTGAGAAGCCTTGACCCGGTGAATATGGAGGAGATATCCGATCATCTGGGGAGTGAGTCGCCTGAGGGGGGGATTGGAAATTACATGTAAAGTGGGACTGAAGGAAGCACTGCTATGTTTCATAATACCAGCCCCATGCTCCTACTTTGAAGTGCTGCTATGTCTCATAATATCATCCTTATGCCCTCACTTTGAAGTGCTGCTATGTCTCATAATATCATCCTTATGCCCTCACTTTGAAGTGCTGCTATGTCTCATAATATCATACTTATGCCCTTACTTTGAAAAGAAGTTCAAATAGGTAATAAAATCTGTGGGACTTTCCGGTGACCTGAAACGGGGCTGTAGCATATTGCATTGCATTGTACCATCTCATATAATATTATACTGAAAAGCCTATCGCAGGATACTTGCAGTTGAAACATTTGAAACTCTGAAACTTGAAACACTCCTAAAAGTACCTCATTATCTGACACTTTCTTATTTTTGGACTCCTGGTCTTATCATATATTGTTGCAATACGATAAATAAAACAAATTGTGTTCAGAGGGGTTAAAATGTCGACAAGAAGGAAGGGAGATGAGCAAGCAAATTTGGAAGCTATGGGGTCTCAGTCTCTGCGATCAGCCAAAGAGCAAGAAAAAGAAAAAGACAAGGGTGGAGTGTCAACGGTGGCAGGGGCAACGGCAGCAGCGGTTGCAGCAACCGCAAAATTGGAGAGATTGGTCAATGCAACAGACCACACTCCAACGAAAGGGGGGCAGCAGGTACAAAGCAAGGCAGCGACGGACAGGAAGAGCCAGGGACAGATGAATACGCTCACAAGTAGTATTACAATAAAGAATCCCTCAAATAAAGGTGCAGGAGCAGTGGGGAAAATAACAGAAACAAGCGGTACCCAGATTCATATAACGGAAGGAGAGCCATCCCTTAAAGAAATCCTTACAGCAATTAACGCCTGTGAACAATCTCTGAGCGAAATGTCAGATCAAATGAAAAACATTAAGGAAGAACTATCCCATGTAAGCCAAGATCTTAAGAAAATGGCAGGAAGAGTGACAGAAATAGAAGGGAGAATAAGCTTGATGGAGGATGACTTGAACCCAATGAAACAAGAGATGAAGGCGCAGAAAGACCAGATAAAAAGGCTCATGGAAAAATTCGACGAAATGGAAAACAGACTTCGGAGAGACAATGTGAGGATAGTAGGGCTCCCTGAGAAGAGTGAGGGATCAGACCCGATGGGTTTCCTGGAAAAATGGTTAATTGAAACTTTTGGAAGAGAGACATTCTCACAGCAGTTCTCTATCGAAAGAGCACATAGAGTTCCATTTAGACCTCCCCCTCAGGGAAGCCCCCCAAGAGCCTTGTTACTGAAATTTCTAAACTATAAGGATAAGGTGACCCTTCTTCGAAGGGCTAGGGAAAGGGGGAACCTGTCCTATAATGGAGTCAGGATATCAATGTATCCTGATTTTTCACCCGAACTGCAGAAGCATAGAGTAGAATTTTTGTGAATTAAGCGAAGCCTTCAAATGTTTGATATTACATACGCTCTTCTTTATCCTGCTAGGCTTCGGGTAAATGCACTTGGAAGAAGTCAGATCTTTGAGTCCCCGGAGAGGGCGCGAGCATTGCTTGAGGAAAAGAAAGATCAGGGGTTGAATTAGAGAGGATTTACATAGATGGGGAAGGAATGTGAATAAAGCGATAATTTTGTATAAGTGGGGTGGGGGGGACTCACAGGGTTGAGATAGAATAAGAGATGGGTTTTTGTTTGGGTGAAGGGAGTAAGGGAAGGTGTGGGGGGGGGGGGAGTGGGGGAGAAAAAGGAATAAGTAGGGAAAGGGTAGAGGAGTGTGTGACGGTCATTAAAAAAGCCTTCAAGGGGGACCTAGAATGGTGGGGGGGGGGGGAGAGGGGTTGGGGAGGTGGGAAGGGGAGGGTAATGAATATAGTAAGAAGATACAGAAAAGGACACGATAGAATCACAGGATCATAAGGAAATGTTGTTGCACAATAAATAGTATACTCCCTTACAGGGTAACACAGGGCACACTAGTAAAATATAAAAACAGTCATAATAAACACGTGTGATATGTAAATTATGAGTAAAATTTTAGGACTTGAAGATACTAAAGTAAAAAGTTTGAGTGATGGGGAAAAACCCCTCTTATTAATAGAGATAAGCACCTTAGTTGTTCAGAAACACAAAGGGATAGGGCACCTTTTATTTAGAGGAGGGTGTTTAGGGGTGGGTTTTTTTTTTTTTTTTTTTCTCTTTGCTTGCTCCCCCTACTACAGGATCTCCTGACCATAAATATAAATAATAAATTATGGTTCTGAACATTGGGTCATGGAATGTTAGAGGGTTGGGCTCCCCTGTTAAAAGGGCAGCAGTATTTGATGGTTTAGATACATTTAAGGTTGAAATTGCCTGCCTGCAAGAGACACACCTGACAAAAAGCACAAAAAGTAACTTGAGGAATAGAAGATATCAACACCAGTTCCACTCTATGTATACCTCCTATTCAAGAGGAGTATCGACTTTGATTGGCAGTGGGGTAGCGTTCACTTGCAGACAGTGCAGAGTAGACGAAGAAGGGCGGTATGTGTACCTGCATTGTGTAATAGAGAATTTGGAATGTGTACTGGCAAATATTTACATCCCCCCTCCTTTTAAACTGGATGCTTTGCAAGGAAAACAGGAAATTCAGATGAGACAATTCCTTCAAGAAGCAGGGCTGTCCAACATCTGGAGAACACGGAACCCAAGGGCCTCACAGTTTTCATGCTACTCAAGTTCCTGTGCTTCATTGTCAAGGATAGATCTGGTTCTAGGCAACGAGTTAGCATCACAAGTAATAAATAAAGTAGTTTATCAACCCAGAGGAGTACCAGACCATTCCCTGCTTATAGTCTCGGTAAACCCGGGACACAAGAAAGTATATAGAACATGGAAGATGAACCCAGCTTGGCTGGAAGTAATAGAGAGCCAGGAAGTGGTAATAGCAGAATTGAAGGAATTTATAAGACTTAATTCGGGAACCACATCGAAGGGGGTCATGTGGGATGCACTGAAGGCATACCTGAGGGGTTCACTCATACAGAAGGTGTCAAAAATTTAAAAAACATCACGGGACTGGGAGGAGCGGTTCAGGAGGGAACTAGTGGACGCTGAAAGGGAGTATATGAATGAACCTTCCCCTGAAAAACAGAGAGTGTGGGAGAATAAACAACAAAGGTATAAAGATATAATAATTAGGAAAGTAGAAAATAAAAGGTTATTTCAGAAGCAAATTATGTATGGAGAAGGGGAAAAAGTCGGGAAGATATTGGCTCATATAGCCAGGACCAGCTCCCCCCCATCCATGGTCCCAGCCATTAAGACCCCGGGAGGCGAGATATCATCTCAAGTAGAAGTAATTACCGAGACGTTTAAAGAGTACTATAAGGGGCTATATAAATCTCGTGGGACCATGGGAGAGGGGGAAATGGACAATTTCTTTCAAAATATCGACATCCCGACACTAGAGGGGATGGATAGTGACGAATTGGAAAGACCGATCACAATAGAAGAAATCAAAATGGCGGTAACAGAAATGGCCAATCATAAATCACTCGGTCCAGATGGTCTCCCAGTCGAGATATATAAGCAGTATGGGGGAAGTACTATTTCAGGAACTCCTGGACGTGTTTAATTGGGCAAAAGAGAAAGGCAGATTACCCACATCAATGACAGAAGCCACAATTATTGTTCTGCATAAGGAGGGGAAAGACCCCCTGGAACCTGGGTCATACAGACCCATATCATTACTCTGTACAGACGTAAAAAATTTTTAGGAAAAGTTTTAGCTGCCAGAATAAAGAAAGTGATCCATAAAATAGTCCATCCGGACCAGACCGTATTCATACCCCATAGAACAACCAGTATGAACATCAGGAGAGTTCTTCTGAATTTACAGATTCCCACAGAAAACAGGGGTTCTAGGGCAGTACTATTGCTGGACGTGGTAAAAGCATTCGACAGCTTAGAATGGGAATATATCTGGAGAGTATTAAAGGAGTATGGTTTCGGTCCTTCATTCATTAATTGGGTTAAAGTATTGTATAATGAACCAAACGCAAAAGTAAAAATCAATAACGATTACTCGGCGGGGTTCAAACTGGAAAGGGGGTCAAGGCAGGGATGCCCTTTGTCTCCCATGATTTTTGCCTTAGCTATGGAGCCACTAGCTACAACAGTGAGGCAAAATAGAATAATAGAGGGGTTCCAGAGGAAAGGTGGAGAGGAGCGGATCGCATTATATGCGGACGATGTCCTCATATTCTTGGGAGACACTGAGGGATCCTTGAGACAAGTGATGGATATATTCTCGAGGTTTGGGAAAATCCAGTTTTATTACCGCTGGACCCCGCTAGAGAAGATGCCCCCTTAAATAATATCAGGATGGAAATAACAGAGATAACGAAATACTTGGGTATTAAAATAACGAAGGATACAGAGAATTACTTAAATAATAACTTAACCCCCTTGTTAGAGAAATTTAAAAGTAAGACTGAAATATAGAAGGGCCTCCCGTTATCAACAGCGGGGAGATGCAATTTGATTAAAATGCTATGGCTCCCCCAATTGCTGTATATAATGCAGAACTCGCCAATATTGATAAGTAGGAAATGGTTTAATAAAATAGATACAATATTTAGAGACCTCATATGGAAAGGGGGATCCCCTAGGATAAGTTTGCAGACCTTACAACTCCCACCGCGGGAAGGGGGGTTGGCAGTACCCCACCCACAAAGTTATTTCTTGGCAGCTCAGCTGCAGCAACTGGTGAGTAAATCGATTCATAGGGGACTCAGTAATGAGAGATTGATGATCATGGGAGCCCCCCATAGGACTGTGATAGAGGCACTGGAGGCGGACTCCTTTATACATAAAACCCCCACGGTCAAATTAATAACAAAAGTTTGGAGATCCATTAAAGCTTTGAAGGGATTGAGTGGATGGACTAAGTATACTCCCTTGTGGAACAATAAGAATCTACAAGAACTACAAGTAATAGGGAAAATTAAATTATGGGAAAAAAGAGGGATAAATAAACTAGTCCAGCTATATAATCAGAATTCTTTAAAATCATTCTTGTCATTGAAGGAGGAATTTGATATACCGGATCGGTCACTATATAATTATATACGGATTAAACATGCTCTTAAGACACAGTTTGGGGGTCAGGGACCCTCTTGGAATGAGTCCATTGTATTTCAAAAACTGGGAGACCAGGGGGGGTCACTGCGGGTCTATAGCCGAAATATACCCACATATTTGTAAAAATAGCATAGAGACCCCGGAAAAACTTAAAAGTAGAGGTAAATGGGAAAAGGACTTGGGTGTGTTTTCTGATGGGCAGTGGAGGGAGATACTAGCGGGGGGGACACCGGGTGTCGGTCTCACCTGCCCAGAAGATTTCACACCTGATGCTACTACATAGGACTTACTACACCCCTAAAAAGGTTATTTGAATTTGGGCGGAGGACAGATGCTAACTGCCCCAGATGTCAAGATGTGGGGGACCTGTTGCATATGATATGGAAATGTCCGAAATGATTCCGGTATTGGTCCGAGATAATAGAAACCCTAAATAAGATCTTTTCTTTAGAACTTAAAATGGAGCCGAAATTATGTATTCTAGGAGTTGGGGAGAGCACAGATAGAGGAACCTCCAAAACTATAATAATTCAGAGATGCCTTTTCCAGGCAAGAAAGTTAATTGCACAAAGATGGCAGGCGAGAACCCCCCCCTAGGAAAGAGGAGTGGATTAAAACGGTGACTGAAACAATGTGGAAGGAAAAGGCAGTATATATTAAGAGAAGGAACCTGAAAGAATTTAAAAAACTCTGGAGACCTTGGTTGGAAGAAATGGGATACCCATTGTAGGGAATACGGAGACAGTGTCCTTATGATTATAGAAGTTAATATAGATAGGATGGTACGAGTCGGGTTAAGATAGGTGGGATGGGGTGGGCGTGAGGGGGGGAGGAGGGGAGGGGGGGGAGGTGGCCGGGGGGGGAGGATGGGAGGGGGGGGAAATTCACATTTTATTTTTCTCTGTCTTAAACTCATCCTTATACGCTCAATACCCCTGGTATATATGCTTTGTATAAATATGGTATTTATCTTTTAAAAGAATAGGTATTTGATAAAGATGTAGATTATGTTGTATCAATAAGATGAGTAAAATAAGGGGTTAGGAAGAAGGGTAATATGGGTTAAAATGGGAGAAAATGATAGAGCATTTTTTATAGGTTACCTATACACATCTAATAGTGGTGGTCTTAGTATTATGATGAAACATGAACACTGTATATTGTGATTAGGGATGAGCCGAACACCCCCCTGTTCGGTTCGCACCAGAACATGCGAACAGGAAAAAAATTCGTTCGAACACGCGAACACCGTTAAAGTCTATGGGACACGAACATGAATAATCAAAAGTGCTAATTTTAAAGGCTAATATACAAGTTATTGTCAATAAAAGTGTTTGGGGACCCGGGTCCTGCCCCAGGGGACATGGATCAATGCAAAAAAAAGTTTTAAAAACGGCCGTTTTTTCAGGAGCAGTGATTTTAATAATGCTTAAAGTCAAACAATAAAAGTGTAATATCCCTTTAAATTTCATACCTGGGGGGTGTCTATAGTATGCCTGTAAAGGGGCGCATGTTTCCCGTGTTTAGAACAGTCTGAGAGCAAAATGACGTTTTGAAGGAAAAAACACATTTAAAACTACCGCGGCTATTGCATTGCCGACAATACACATAGAAGTTCATTGATAAAAACGGCATGGGAATTCCCCACAGGGCAACCCCGAACCAAAATTAAAAAAAAAAATGATGTGGGAGTCCCCCTAAATTCCATACCAGGCCCTTCAGATCTGGTATGGATATTAAGGGGAACCCCAGCCAAAATTTTAAAAAAAATTGACGTGGGGTTCCCCCTAAATTCCATACCAGACAAAGGGTCTGGTATGGATTTTAAGGGGAACCCCGCGCCAAAAAAAAAACAAAAACGGTGTGGGGTCCCCCCAAAAATCCATACCAGACCCTTATCCGAGCACGCAACCTGGCGGGCCGCAGGAAAAGAGGGGGGGACGAGAGTGCGGCCCCCCCCCCTCCTGAACCGTACCAGGCCACATGCCCTCAACATTGGGAGGGTGCTTTGGGGTAGCCCCCCAAAACACCTTGTCCCCATGTTGATGAAGACAAGGGCCTCATCCCCACAACCCTGGCCGGTGGTTGTGGGGGTCTGCGGGCGGGGGGCTTATCGGAATCTGGAAGCCCCCTTTAACAAGGGGACCCCCAGATCCCGGCCCCCCCCTGTGTGAAATGGTAAGGGGGTACTTACCCCTACCATTTCACAAAAAAACTGTCAAAAATGTTAAAAATGACAAGAGACAGTTTTTGACAATTCCTTTATTTAAATGCTTCTTCTTTCTTCCTTCATCTTCTTCTTCTTCTGGTTCTTCTGGCTCTTCTGGTTCTTCCTCCGGCGTTCTCGTCCAGCATCTCCTCCGCGGCGTCTTCTATCTTCTTCTCCTCGGGCCGCTCCGCACCCATGGCATGGGGGGGGAGGCTCCCGCTCTTCTCTTCATCTTCTTCTCTTCTTCATCTTCTTCTTCATCTTCTTCTTCTTCTTCTCTTCTTCCTTCTTCTCTTCTTCATTTCTTCTCCGGGCCGCTCCGCAGCCATGCTGGCATGGTGGGAGGCTCCCGCTGTGTGACGGCGTCTCTTCGTCTGGCGGTTCTTAAATAACGGGGGGCGGGGCCACCCGGTAACCCCGCCCCCCTCTGACGCACGGGACATGACGGGACTTCCCTGTGGCATTCCCCGTGACGTCACAGGGAAGTCCCGTCAAGTCACCGTGCGTCAGAGGGGGGCGGGGTCACCAGATGGCCCCGCCCCCCGTTATTTAAGAACCGTCAGACGAAGAGACGCCGTCACACAGCGGGAGCCTCCCACCATGCCAGCATGGCTGCGGAGCGGCCCGGAGAAGAAATGAAGAAGAGAAGAAGGAAGAAGAGAAGAAGAAGAAGAAGAAGATGAAGAAGAAGATGAAGAAGAGAAGAAGATGAAGAGAAGAGCGGGAGCCTCCCCCCCATGCCATGGGTGCGGAGCGGCCCAAGGAGAAGAAGATAGAAGACGCCGCGGAGGAGATGCTGGACGAGAACGCCGGAGGAAGAACCAAAAGAGCCAGAAGAACCAGGAGAAGATGAAGGAGAAAGAAGAAGCATTTAAATAAAGGAATTGTCAAAAACTGTGTCTTGTCATTTTTAACATTTTTGACAGTTTTTTAGTGAAATGGTAGGGGTAAGTACCCCCTTACCATTTCACACAGGGGGGGGGGCCGGGATCTGGGGGTCCCCTTGTTAAAGGGGGCTTCCAGATTCCGATAAGCCCCCCGCCCGCAGACCCCCACAACCACCGGCCAGGGTTGTGGGGATGAGGCCCTTGTCCCCATCAACATGGGGACAAGGTGTTTTGGGGGGCTACCCCAAAGCACCCTCCTAATGTTGAGGGCATGTGGCCTGGTACGGTTCAGGAGGGGGGGGGGCGCACTCTCGTCCCCCCCTCTTTTCCTGCGGCCTGCCAGGTTGCGTGCTCAGATAAGGGTCTGGTATGGATTTTTGGGGGGACCTCACGCCGTTTTTTTTTTTTTTTTGGCGCGGGGTTCCCCTTAAAATCCATACCAGACCTGAAGGGTCTGGTATGGAATTTAGGGGGAACCCCACGTCATTTTTTTTTTAAATTTTGGCTGGGGTTCCCCTTAATATCCATATCAGACCTGAAGGGCCTGGTATGGAATTAAGGGGGAATCCCACGTCATTTTTTTTTTAAATTTTGGTTCGGGGTTCCCCTTTGGGGAATTCCCATGCCGTTTTTATCAATGAACTTCTATGTGTATTGTCGGCAATGCAATAGCCGCGGGTAGTTTTAAATGAGTTTTTTCCTTCCAAATGTCATTTTGCTGTCAGACTGTTCTAAACACGGGAAACATGCGCCCCTTTACAGGCATACTATAGACACCCCCCAGGTACGAAATTTAAAGGGATATTACACTTTTATTGTTTGACTTTAAGCATTAATAAAATCACTGCTCCTGAAAAAACGTCCGTTTTTAAAACTTTTTTTTGCATTGATCCATGTCCCCTGGGGCAGGACCCGGGTCCCCAAACACTTTTTATGACAATAACTTGCATATAAGCCTTTAAAATTAGCACTTTTGATTTCTCCCATAGACTTTTAAAGGGTGTTCCGCGGCATTCAAACACCCCAAATTGTTCGCTGTTCAGCGAACTTGCGAACAGCCAATGTTCGAGTAGAACATGAGTTCGACTCGAACTCGAAGCTCATCCCTAATTGTGATGTATTTTGTATGAATATAAATAAAAATCAGTAAAATAAAAAAAAAATAAAAAAAAGTTCCACCGGCATAATTTAATGTAAAGCACTTACCCCTCCAGCTGTATTCACTCCAATATACTTATCTGAGAGTTGATGTTCTGGGTTTCTCCGGTGTTTACTGTGTCCTGAAGAAGCTAGCAGCAGTATCCTCCATTCCTTCCTGGTCGGCTTTCTCTCCAGCTGCTTCTGTGGGGAGGAGGCAGGGGCCGTGATCCCCGGAGCTTCAACTCCTCTTGTCAGCTGTTTCCCAGGAGCTCTTCTTTGATCTCTTCCTCATCCGCCACCTGTCCTGGACTCGGAGGTGCGAGGGTCAGAGAGAACGGTGGGGGGGGGCAGCAGCCGCGAGCGTGTAGGGACCCACGTCCCGCGGAGCATCCCAGGAGCGGACGGTTAGGAGCAGGCAGCCCGCATCAAAGCCATAGGCGCCGCTACTAGCGTCACTGCATCGTCGCTGGACACGAGGAGCGAGGAGGGACCCGGCATCCCAGAGCGCGCTCCGAGATCAGCTAGACGCCCACATCCGGCTCCTTCCCTCCGGGCCCTCCCTGATAAGCCTAACCTGAACTGGCTTCTTAGAGCTGGGTCATTGCACCCCGAGTCAGGTGCCCAGCGGGGTAAATCAGAGCAGTATTGTTCAACAGTGCGTTTATCCTGAAGTAATGACCTAAGGTTAGTTTCAGCTGAGTGGGCACGATCAGGATCATCATACAGTAAACCTAAGGCCTTGAAAAAAGCTTCAATTTACCCTCTGGCTGGGTCATCTGTGGGGAGATGCCCAAGACTGGGGATCCCCCTGCAACCATGTAATAATCAGTCTGACCCACTGTGCTTCAGAACTAGAAGAGTGTGGTTTAAGCTTAAAGTATAGCATACAACTATTTGTATAGTTGGAAGACATAGGGGGGTCATCAGAAAAACGGTCAACTTTGGGCTCTGGCTCCTGCGTTACTGCTGGAGGTGCGCTTACACGCAAAGACAGTTCCTGGACTTCGCGTGTCAGTTTGCAAATTTCCTCAGCAAATAAATGGGCCTGTGTAGTGTCCATCTTGACAGAAATTTTTTTGTTAAAGGCTTGTGATAATTTCACGAATGTCACGTCTACCCCAATGCAGGTGGTCAGACACTATAGCTAGCTACTGTGTGCTTCACCTATAGCAGCCCCCTTTCCCTTAAGACAAGCAGGCCTACCGGTACTTGGTTGCCCCCAGGACTTATACACAATGCTATAGTGTCTGGCCACCACGCCAAGGCAGACATGAACTGAACAAAGCAAACAGATACTTGCAGTTTAGCAGACAGATAGCGTGGTTCTATGTCGGTCCAGGTAAAGGGCAGGCTGAGTTCAGGGAATAGTCCAATATCTGATCCAATAACAGTCCAAGAACAAGGCAGGCAGAGTTCAGGGAATAGTTCAATATCCAATCCGGGTCATACACAGGGTAATCCAGACAGGAAAGCAGGGCAAACAAATGGGAGGCTTGATCAGGAACAATGCAGGTATACTGTCTCTATCACAAGCAAGGGATAGAGTGTTCGGTTTGCTTATATCAGGTGACTGACCAGATCAATCACCTTCCAGGTAAATACACACAGGGGGAATGCAACAGCCAACACCCGGATGGTGGGATTGAGGAGCAGGAGCCCCTTAAGTGATCCTGACATGTACATTGTAAATTAATTACTCCACCGTGCTTCACCCTGTACATTGTCAAATAATTACTCCACACTGAACTTTGTGAACGAATTGCTCCACACTGCTCCATTCTGTACATTGTGAATTAATTACTCCACACTGCTCTACTTTGAACTTTGTGAATGAATTACTCCACACTGCTCCACTATCTGACCTCATCTGGTGATAGTTGTGACTTATAGTACTATCTGACCTCACCTGGTGATCATGTGTTCCCATTGTTTTGTCTCCACAGAGGACCTTTAACTGCTTTGGTTGTTACAAGTTTGAATACGACTCTCACGCTGTTATATCTAAGGTTGATGAATGCATCCTGACACGAAACCTAAAGGCAGTAAGTTTCAAACCAAGAATGCTAATCAGTCCTTCCTGGTTTCAGTGCTTCAGTTTCAGAGCTTTCACTTCATCCAGCAGGTGGACACTTACATCTGTTTTATTAAATATTATTATGTTTTTTTTTCTACTACCTTCAATAGGTGACCAAATTATGTTTTTTTTTCTACTACCTTCAATTGGTGACCAAATATACAGTATGTGTAGAAAAAGCACTAAAATTTATTAATTGGAGGGTCCATGGGAATATTGTCCCTTACAATGGAGGTCAGTAGGTGGGAAGTAGTAGTTCATAGCAGGAAGAATGCTCCTTGTGATAGACTCACCCGGGACAGAGGCTTTTGGAGATACTGAATGCTAGCCTCTTGCCTACCGACTATGGGCCCTGGCATTTTGAGGATGCTACAAGCATTTAGGAAGATGTTCTGTTATGTAATGCAAAAGGACATTATTAAGGAGGCCATGATGGTCTCTGCCAGCTTGGGACTCAGTAGACAGATGTATGTGAAAAGAACGCTGGTTAATGAGATCTGGGAAGCCCTGGGTCTCCTGTTGTCTAACAGTCTGAAGGGTCTTTCACCCATTGTTAATAGTGCTAATTAAAGCGGAGTTCCACCGACATATTACAATTTTTTTTCTAAAGGCATCTGTTAGTATCTTCCTAATGTAATGCTCGAATCACTAATCTTATTAATAGCGCTGTTCCATCCTGCTTGTGGGCATGTGAAGCCAACTAGGATACTCTTCCGCGTGCGCATTATCCACAACTCACAACGCTGGAAACTTCTCTGGTTCCCATCACAACGGGTGGCATCACAGGCGGCGTCTTAGGAAATGCCCGCCCCATTGTTATGGCAACCAAGGTAACCTCGCGATGATGAGAATTGGCGATGCCCACTGACTCCTGGGAACTATGGCAAACCTCTCCCAGGAGCCAGATATTGCACAAATAGCCGCAGATGGGAGACACGGGAAGTGCTGAACAAAGCCTTATAAACAAGGTAAAGACAGAGGGGGAAAAAATGCAGATTGCAGTGAGTATGGCAAGGTCTATAGCGGATGATGTGGAGATCGAAAAGTGGGTGGAACTCCGCTTTAACACAACTATTGTCTACTAGCAAACTACTGTTGAGGGATATTGGTGGAAAGCAGTGGGATGCTTCCTGCAGTCTGGGACATCCAAACCTCCACCAGGATCCAAGGTCCAGATAGCAGAAGAGGAGAGGTACAGATACCAGCCGCCATGGAAGAGAAAATCAGAAGGAGGTTGCGAGAGATCCGGATACAGCACAGGGGACCAGTGTCAGAGCAGGTCCTGCTGGGATTGTATAATTCTGTCTGCTGGGAACTCTGGAAGGAAACGCTAGCCGGTGAGCAGCGCCACCAGGGAAAAATTCTCCCCTCCATCCAGGAAAGGTACTGGTCGCAGTATGGATTGCGGGTGCTGTTTTTTGGGAGAAAAACCACACAAGAAGCAGACAGCTGAGCTAAGCAGGCTGGTCTGGGCAGAGATGCGGCTGGACGAAAGCTAGAGAGCCCTCCAGTGGCATGTAACCCGAGCATACCCTTGGATTTCAGATGACAGCCCAACAGAAGGCTTTTGCTATGGCAGCCTGGGACTGTTGTACGGGAAGTTGTCAGGGGACCCTAACTTTGGGAGCGATCTGGAGTAGCGGTTCAGGAACGGGAGCTGGAGATCACCCACTGATGGCTGCTAGACTCTGCTCAGCAGCAGGACTGGGCTCCCTTTGCCTGAGACTATCCAGAATCACCAGCCGACAGTTGTGAAAGCCTGGCTGAAGTGTCGGAAATGGGGCAGAGTAACAGTGTGCTTTGCCCACCTCCATCTGCAGCTATGGAAGCGGAGCTCTTGTGGCAGATGCAGCAAGTGTTGACTGACCTTAACTAACTTGTTTCTGCACAGGACGAGCTTGGATGGAAGAGTGCATCTGTCCAGCAGCCGGGTAAAGGTACAGGAGATGGAACAGCCGGCTCATCTTCCCAGCTGCAGTTCAAGGGCTCGGGAGAAGAGGAAGCCATCCTCATGCCCCAGCCACGATTTAATTGACTTTTCATCAGAGGATGTTATGGATGAGTCACCTGCGAAAGTGTTGGCACTGGGCCCAAGTGCCACCAGCCCATGCCCTGAATTTTCAGCAATTCCAGAGATTAGTTACATAGTTACATAGTAGGTGAGGCTGAAAAAAGACACAAATCCATAAAGTCCAACCTATTTGTGTGATTATATGTCAGTATTACATTGTATATCCCTGTATGTTGCGGTCGTTCAGGTGCTTATCTAATAGTTTTTTTTAAACTATCGCTGCCCCCCCGCTGAGACCACTGCCCCCTTGCCGCTCTTACAGTAAAGAACCCTCTACGTAGTTTAAGGTTAAACCTCTTTTTTTCTAATTTTAATGAGTGGCCACGTGTCTTGTTAAACTCCCTTCTGCAAAAAAGTTTTATCCCTATTGTGGGGTCACCAGTACGGTATTTGTATATTGTGGGGTCACCAGTACGGTATTTGTAAATTGAAATCATATCCTCTCTCAAGCGTCTCTTCTCCAGAGAGAATAAGTTCAGTGCTCGCAACCTTTCCTCATAACTAAGATCCTCCAGACCCTTTATTAGCTTTGTTGCCCTTCTTTGTAGTCGCTCCATTTCCAGTACATCCTTCCTGAGGACTGGTGCCCAGAACTGGACAGTATACTCCAGGTGCGGCCGGACCAGAGTCTTGTAGAGCGGGAGAATTATCGTTTTATCTCTGGAGTTGATCCCCTTTTTAATGCCAATATTCTGTTTGCTTTATTAGCAGCAGCTTGGCATTGCATGTCATTGCTGAGCCTATCATCTACTAGGACCCCCAGGTCCTTTTCCATCCTAGATCCCCCCAGAGGTTCTCCCCCCAGTGTATAGATTGCATTCAGATTTTTACCACCCAAATGCATTATTTTACATTTTTCTACATTAATCCTCATTTGCCATGTAGTCGCCCCTCCCCCATTCATTTGTTCAGATCTTTTTGCAAGGTTTCCACATCCTGCGGAGAAGTTATTACCCTGCTTAGCTTAGTATCGTCCGCAAATACAGAGATTGAACTGTTTATCCCATCCTCCAGGTCGTTTATGAACAAATTAAAGAGTATTGGCCCCAGCACAGAACCCTGGGGAACCCCACTACCCATCCCTGACCATTCTGAGTACTCCCCATTTACCTGAAGGGCCTGGTATGGATTTTAGGGGGACTCCCATGCCATTTTTTTTAAATTAAATTTTGGTTCGGGGTTCCCCTGTGGGGA
Source organism: Lithobates clamitans (assembly GCA_037952925.1). Lineage (NCBI taxonomy): Eukaryota > Metazoa > Chordata > Amphibia > Anura > Ranidae > Lithobates > Lithobates clamitans. The sequence continues at coordinate 341,173 of JBBGZY010002494.1, read as the reverse complement.
AATCCCATGCCGTTTTTATCAATGAACTTTTATGTGTATTGTCGGACCGATAATTCATTACCGCCGCGAGTAGTTTTAAATGACTTTATTTCCTTTGAAATGTCATTTTGCTGTCAGACTGTTCTGAACACGGGAAAAATGTGCCCCTTTACAGGCATACTATAGACACCCCCCAGGTACGAAATTTAAAGGAATATTACACTTTTATTGTTTCACTTTAAGCATTATTAAAATCACTGCTCCCGAAAAAACTGCAGTTTTTAAAACTTTTTTTTGCATTGATCCATGTCCCCTGGGGCAGGACCCGGGTCCCCAAACACTTTTTTGACAATAACTTGCATATAAGCCTTTAAAATTAGCACTTTTGATTATTCATGTTCGTGTCCCATAGACTTTAACAGTGTTCGTGTGTTCGAACAAATTTTTTGCCTGTTCGCATGTTCTGATGACCCGGGGGCTGTTCTGCTCATCCCTACTGTGGAGTTACAAGAAACTTCTCCAGTTGAAGCGCTGACAACTGGACAGAGGATCCAAGACCTCTGCCCCACATCTGCAGCAGTTCCAGAGGCCCAGAGGGGAGAAAGTGGCAGTCACTCCCCAGCAGCAGATCAGGATCCAGGAGGAGAAGGGAGAGGAGGTGTTTGTCCTCCCTCCCCAATGGCAGGGTAGTGTCTTAGGAGCGATGGAAGTCATCCTCGCTCCACAGCCGGAGTCCAGAAGTCTGGGGGATGGAGCAACTGGCTAATCTCTCCAACCGCGGATGCACAGTTCGGGAGCGGAGAAAGCCGGCCTCCCTCCCCAACAATTAGCCAGAGCGGATTATGTGGAGTCCCCAGCAGAAGTGTTGGCAACAGGGCAGAGTGCTACAAACCTCTGCCCAGCACCGGCGACAACTGCGGAGTTCCAGCAAGCCAGGGCAGTTGACCCCTCTCCCCAGTGACAAGCGGACGTAGTGAAGCTTCTACTCCCAGCTGAATCGCTGGCAACAGGGAAGAGCGCCGCTGGCCTCTGCCTAGCACCTCTAGTGTCTCCACAGCTTCAAGAAGCTGGGGAGATTGGCCCCTCTCTCCAGCTGCAGACCGAGCCCAGGTATGTTACAAACCAGCTGGACAGAGAGTCCATGACCTCTGCCCCACACCTACTAATGACAACTATTCCTTGCAGCCAAGAATGAAGATCATGCGGACTGACTATGTGAGTTCACTCTGCCTGACTAACGCATGTCCAGACCAGGTGGAAGTCTGGGACGTTGTTTATCGAGTTTTGATGGGGAGAAATGTGATAGACTCACTCGGGACAGAGGCTTTTGAAGGGGACTGAATGCTAGCCTCTTGTCTACCAACTATGGGCCCTGACATTTGAGGGAGATACAAGCATTTAGGAAGATGTTCTGTTATGTAATGCAAAAGGACATCATCAAGGAGACCATGAAGGTCTCTGCCAGCTTGGGACTCAGTATTTATCTACAGGAAGATGTATGTGAAAGGAACGCTGGTTAATGAGATCTGAATACTATAAACATTACGTTAATTAAACGATTAATCACCTGGATAGTCAGGGATCTTATTCCAGGTCAGACTTGCTGGCATCAAGCTCAAAATACAATACACATATTACAAGCATAAACACATCCCTCAATAGCAGTTTGCTAGCAGACAATAGGTGTGTTAATTAGCACACTTAACAATAGGTGAAAGACCCTTCAGACTAGTAGACAACAGAAGACCCAGGGCTTCCCAGATCTCATTAACCAGCGTTCTTTTCACATACATCTGTCTACTGAGTCCCAAGCTGGTAAAGACCATCATGGCCTCCTTAATAATGGAGCTCCCCTGTACTGGGCCAAGGCCCCATTAGTTCAAAAGAGTGCTGTCTTATATAGACGTTCAATACAGCAGCTCTTTATACATGCCTATTTCTCATTTATTTTTAATTTTTATCATTTTTATCATTTTTTTTGTTTTGTTTTGTTTGTGGCTGAGGTGCAAAAAGGTAATAAGAAGACAATGACTTTCCAGAGCCCTTTCTCTGAGAATAACTAACACTGACTGAGGGTAGACATGTGCAATTTGCTTCGTTCCGAATTCATTTTTTGACAAAATTCAACAAATTCGTCAATTCAGAAATATTGGAATTAACGAGAACCCATTTAACGAATTTTTCCGAAACCGGAGATTTTAAAATTCTAAAAATTCAGAAGTTTAAAAATTCGAAAATAAGAATGAAAATCCAAAAATTCAAAAGAACTAAAATCCAAAAATTCGAAAATCCGAAATAATAACTAACTTTTAATAATAACTATTACTAACTATTAAATTATAGGTATTGGAATTTCCTTTCATATTTCGCTGTTAGCGAACGTAACAAATAAGAATTTATCAGAAGTTACGAATAATCCAAAATAACGAATGGCGCATCTAAACGAATGGAACATAACAAATTAATAATAATAATAATAAAAACTTTTTATTATTATTATTTATTATTATTAATTCATTACGTTCCCTTTGTTTAGGTGCGGCATTCGTTATTTCGGATAATTCGTGACTTGGGATAAATTCGTATTCGTTACGTTCGCTAACAGCGAAATATGAAAGGAAATTCCAATACCTATAATTTAATAGTTAGTCATTTTTAGTTAGTTATTATTTCGGATTTTCCTTCTTTCGAATTTTGGGATTTTCGTTCTTATTTTCGGATTTTCAGGTTTTCGTTCTTATGTTCGGATTTTTGAATTATCGAATTTTCGATTTTTAAGAATTATCGAAACACCGAATACCACATCTAAAGGAATGGAACGTAACGAATTCGAATTTTCCCGAAGTTACGAATTTGATTTGAAATAACGAATTTCGATCATAACGAATGACCCGAAAAAGGAAAAAAAAATGAACGAAACGAGAACGAACTCATTTTTTGGCAGTGCACATGTCTAACATGAGGGAACATGGAAGAAGTGGGGAGGGCTAAGACTACACTATTAGTACTAAACAGGAGGGGAGGACAGAGGGAGAAACCAAATCACATTGTAAACAGGTTGCAGTTTCTCAAAACTGCCGCTAGAGGTCAGCATAATACAAAACAATAATGACCTCAAGCAATTCAATACTAGACATAAATGTTGAACAGAAGGTGTGGACAGACCTGCCCTGCAATGCATCCCATGCTGCGCGTTGTACTTTGCTGCAATAAAGCTGTAGGACAATTTTTTTTCTTTTGCTGGGTCTTGGCAGTGCATTCCAAATAATTCTAAAGAATATTCTGCATGAATGTAACACGTCACGTGTTGGGATTCATAATTGCGTACAGGAACATACATGTGCCAATGTACAATGGTGCGGTGAACGGGACCGGAGATTTTCGACCATATTTGGCTCTTGTTTGTCATTTGGACAAAGCATCTGTGTAATGTGATCTCCCCTCCTCTCTCTCTATAGGGGCGTCAGACTCAGAGGAATGATGTGTGTAAGGAGGTGGAGGAGAAGGAACCTGAAAAGACAAATGCGGGGATGTACAGCTTCCGGAAAACAGACTGAGGGGGTGAGTGTGATGGAGATCTTGGAGTAATCTAGGAGGATTGGGTCCGGTGATGACCTTTCTCGCTGATTCATTATAACCTTCTATTAATGAAAAACTCCATTCTGAGCTGCAGGCTGCTGTAACAAAGTATCCGTATCAGACCACCAACGTGCTAAGCCCTGACCTCCCATGATAAAGCAAAGTCATGCTGAAGGGGGTGGACGCATGCGCTCATTTGCAGGAAATCCGGTCCGGGTTTTACCAGCCACCTTAGCAGGGTTGGCTTGCGGACCAGATTTTACGGTCCACTTGTGTCCACCAACAGGTGGTATAAATAAAGCAGGACTGGAGAAAAAGATTGCTCTTGGCCTGGGACTCAGGAAGCCATACCCGAGAGAGCTGCTTATATGATGTCTGCTTTGTGAGAGACAGAAAAAGGTTTGCATTATCTTTGTTTTGTGGGTGACTGGGAGAAGCCCTTCACCTGGGAGTTAGGATCCCGAACTGTTTAGGTAGTGCCTGGATGGCGAGGATTTATTTTCTGTTTTGTTTATTTGATTTTCATGCAACCTTTAAAAAATAAAACTGGCTATATGTCAGATTTTAAGAAAACCTGCTGTTTGGACTACCCTTTTCCCCAGGGAAGGTGATCCCCATTGAGCTAACCCCCCACGACCCTAAAGGAAGGACAATATGGGAAGGTTGGACAGAAGCAGGAGGAGGGACGATATGGACAAGGTTGGGCAGGAGCAGGAGGTGGGACGATATGGACAAGGTTGGGTTTGAGCAGGAGGAGGGACGATATGGACAAGATTGGGCAGGAGCAGGAGGTGGGACGATATGGACAAGGTTGGGTAGGAGGAGGGATGATATGGACAAGATTGGGTAGGAGGAGGGACGATATGGATAAGGTTGGTTAGGATTGTTGTATATGTTGTAAAGAGGGACAATATGGACAAGGTTGGTTAGGATGAGGGACGATATGGACAAGGCTGGTTAGGAGGAGGAGGAGGGACGATATGGACATGGTTGGGCAGGAGCAGGAGGAGGGGCAATATGGACAAGGTTGGGTAGGAGGAGGAATGATATGGACAAGGTTGGGTGGGAGGAGGGATGATAGGAACAAAGATGTGCAAGAGGAGGGGCAATATGGACAGGTTTGGGTAGAAGGAGAGACGGTATGGACAATGTTAGGTAGGAGGAGGGATAATATGAACAAGGTTGGGTAGGGGGAGGGACAACATGGGCAAGGTTAGGTAGGAGGAAGGACGATATGCAGAAGGTTGGGCAGGAGCAGGAGGAGGGACGATATGAACCAGGTTGGGTCTGAGGAGGGATGATAAGGACGAGGTTGGGTAGGTGTAGGGATGATTGTGGATATGGTTGGGCAGGAGGAGGAGCAATATGGACAAGGTTGGATAGGAGAAGGGATGATATGGACAAGGTTGCTCAGGAGCAGGAGGAAGGACAATATGACCACAAGGTTGGGTAGGAGGAGGAATGATAAGGACAAGGTTGCTCAGGAGCAGGAGGAAGGACAATATGACCACAAGGTTGGGTAGGAGGAGGAATGATAAGGACAAGGTTGCTCAGGAGCAGGAGGAGGGACAATATGACCACAAGGTTGGGTAGGAGGAGGAATGATAAGGACAAGGTTGCTCAGGAGCAGGAGGAGGGACAATATGATCACAAGGTTGGGTAGGAGGAGGGGGAGAGGGAGGTATGATATGGACAAGGTTGGGTAGGAGCAGTAGGAGGGAAGATATGAACAAGATTGGGTAGGAGGAGCAACAATATGGACAAGATTGGGCAGGAGGAGGGGCGATAATCACAAGGTTGGGTGGTAGGAGGGATGATTGGAACAAAGTTGGGAAGGAGAGGGGATGATATGAACAAGGTTGGGCAGGAGGAGGGACAAAATGGACAAGGTTGGGTAGGAGGAGGGACAATATGGACAATGTTGGGTAGGAGGAGAGATGATATGGACACGGTTGTGTAGCAGGAGGGACAATATGAACAAGGTTGGATAGGAGGAGGGATGATATAAACAAGGTTGGGTAAGAGGAGGGGGGAGGTTGATATGGACAAGGTTGGGTAGGAGGAGGGATGATAGGGACAAGGTTGGGTAGGAGAAGGGATGATATGGACAAGGTTGGGTAGGAGGAGGGATGATATGAACAAAGATGGGCAGGAGGAGGGGCAATATGGACAGGTTTGGGTAGGAGGAGGGACGGTATGGACAATGTTAGGTGGGAGGAGGGATGATATCAACAAGGTTGGGTAGGGGGAAAGACAATATGGACAAGGTTAGGTAGGAGGAGGGATGATATGAAGCAGGTTGTGTAGGAACAGTATGGACAAGGTTGGGTAGAAGGAGGGATGATATGGACAAGAGTGGATAGGTTGGGTATGGAAACGTCAGGTAGGAGGAAGGGCGATATGGACAAGGTTGGAAGGTTGGGTAGTATGAGGGATGATATGGACAAAGTTGGACAGGAGCAGGAGGAGGGACAAAATGAGAAATATGGGCAGAAGACGGGGCATGGTTAGATTTTGGGATTTGGAATGTGCCCTCAGTCTCCACACTGATTATTTCTCTGTCATTCTTTTCAGCTCGAGTCTAGACATTGGATGAGAAGATCCTGAATCCCGGATAGTGGGGAAGATGCCGTATACACAAGAGAGATAAATAACTTTTTTTTTCGTCTGGCTGTTTTTTTTTTTCTTTTCTCCCTCTCCTCCTGGGTGACCCCATGTATTGTTAACTTCCCAGTATTATTTTACTTTCAAATGGCATTTAAATATATGAAGCATATAGTCTTTGTCATTTCATTGTGGTAGAATAATGTATTGCTTGTATTGTTCACCAGTTATTAACAACACAAAGTTTTGGAAACAAAGTGGATCCTGAGGAAGCCCACTGCGGGCGAAACGTGTCGATTCAACCACTTTTTCTCTTGATCCTCTTGTATTATATGCTTGGAGGTGACCATTATATGCTTTTACAATACATTGAAGATTTTTACTATGTCAAATAAACATTACTTTTTTTATATCATTATTCTATGTGGTTATACTGTTAGGCACGCTCAAAAAAAAAAAAACCCTTGTTCCCCTAATCCCCCTAGAGGGGATTGAGCCTGTCTCTTGAACAATATCTCCTACCTATTATCTAAATAAATAACATGAATAAAATACACTATATTACCAAAAGTATTGGGACACCCGCCTTTACACACACATGACCTTTAATGGCATCCAAGTCTTAGTCCGGAGGGTTTAATATGGAGTTGGCCCCACCCTTTGCAGCTATAACAGCTTCAACTCTTCTGGGAAGGCCATCCACAAGGTTTAGGAGGGTGTCTATGGGAATGTTTGACCATTCTTCCAGAAGCGCATTTGTGAGGTCAGGCATTGATGTTGGATGAGAAGGCCTGGCTCACAGTCACATAGGTTGGACTTGATGGACTTGTGTCTTTTTTTAACCTCACCTACTATGTAACTGTCTCTGCTCTAATTTATCCCAAAGGTGTTCTATCGGGTTGAGGTCAGGACTCTGTGCAGGCCAGTCAAGTTCCTCCACCCCAAACTCGCTCATCCATGTCTTTATGGACCTTGCTGTGTGCACTGGTCCAAATCATTTGGTAGAGGGGGGATTATGGTGTGGGGGTTGTTTCTCAGGGGTTGGGCTTGGCCCCTTAGTTCCAGTAAAGGGAACTCTTAAGACGCCAACTTCATGCTCCCAACTTTGTGGGAATAGTTTGGGGATGCCCCCTTCCTGTTCCACCAGTGCATAAAGCAAGGTCCATAAAGACATGGATGGGTGAGTTTGGGGTGGAGGAACTTGACTGGCTTGCACAGAGTCCTGACCACAACCAAAAAGAACACCATTGGGATGAATTAGTTCGGAGACTGCGAGCCAGGCCTTCTCACCCAACATCAGTGCCTGACCTCACAAATGCGCTTCTGGAAGAATGGTCAAACATACACACTTGTGCACAGCCTTGAGTGTGCAGCCCCTCCCCCTTGAACCATACCAGGCCACATACCCCCCAGGCAAAACACCGTGTCCACCATGTTGATGAGGACAAGGGCCTCGTCCCTAAAACCCTAACCCAGTGCTTGAAGGGGTCTGGGGGTGGTGGGCTTATTGGAATCTAGAAGCCCTCTTTACAAATAAGGGGGCACCCACATACTGCTCCCTCCTATGTGAATAAGAAAGGGATACAAAAATTTTAAAAAAATGGAACCTAGGAGTAAAGACACCCAGGCATTTGACCTTTATTAAAAAAAGTCCTATAAAAGGCCTCTCATTGTAAATCGGGTGTTAACCAGGATGCCCACCACCCAGTGACTCTCCGAAATGAAAATCCAGATGGACCCTGAACACACAACCAATCTGGATGGTGCTGCTTGACAAATGACAGCTATTGTATATAGTGGAAAGAGGCGGGGATAGTAGTGACATCATTGACCAAATATGGATGGGGACCACATTTAGGCAGTGATGTCACTACTATCTCCTCCCCTTTGCTTACATGGCCGAAGATTCCTAATTATTTAAGCAATGTGTCAGTGACAGCAGTGGTTGCTAGGGACACAGTAGGTGCAGCACCCGCAGCTTCCTTAGAAACCATAGATGTCTGGAAGCTGTCATATATAAAATCATTAGAAATGCCCCTTCTATATATGAAGCTCATCTCCTGCCTATAAGGGACACAAGGGGCAGAAGTTCAGGCATCCATTCAAATGCCCAAACAGACAATGTTCAGATTAGTCCTAAGACCAAACCTTCACTAATCCCTAGTGAAGAGGAGGAGGACACCAAGGGCCCGTATCTTTTACAATGTATCGCCAGTGATAGTAAAGTGTCTCCTCTGGGCACCTATCTTATACAATGTATCACCAGCGATAGTAAAGTGTATCCCGGGGCCCGTATCTTATACAATGTAACACCAGTGATAGTAAAGTGTATCCCGGGGCCCGTATCTTATACAATATGACACCAGTGATAGTAAAGTGTATCCCGGGGCCAATATCTTATACAATATAACACCAGTGATAGTAAAGTGTATCCCGGGGCCCGTATCTTATACAATATAACACCAGTGATAGTAAAGTGACTTCACGGGGCCCGTATCTTATACAATATGACACCAGTGATAGTAAAGTGTATCCCGGGGCCCGTATCTTATATAATGTATCACCAGCGATAGTAAAGTGTCTCCTCTGGGCACCTATCTTATACAATATAACACCAGTGATAGTAAAGTGTCTCCTCTGGGCTCCTATCTTATACAATGTATCACCAGCGATAGTAAAGTGTCTTCACGAGGCCCGTATCTTTTACAATGTATCGAATTGGTCTTTACAAAGATGAACCTTCTCTCTGCTTCTGTTAGGACTCTGGAATTCCATTCTGAGGTGGGTCTTGTCTCCAATGTTGGGGAATGAAATGAGGAGTGGCCCCATGTCTGAGGCTTTTAATTGAGAAGGGGGTTTAATGAAGAATTTGTTAATTAATATCTGATGGTCGGTAATGAATGGAAAATTCTGGTTCTAGATGTTCACATCCATTCCCTCTGTTGTTGGATTTATTCTTTCTCTGGATTTGTTCTTCTAAATATATATTTGGAGCGTTTATCGGTGGCTTCCCACACACTTTGGAAGTCCACCAAATTTTCCACACTTGAAAAAGTACCAAAAATAACTTTATTCACAGCAACTTTCTTCCATCATTGGACACTGTGATGTGTGACCTGAGATGTACGTCGTCTATGAATCGGGACTATTCCCTCCCCTCAGATCCGGGCTACAGACAGATCCACATACAGCTTGGATGATGTTGGAGCTCCTAGGAGGTTCCCGGGTGTTGTTTCTGATTGTGTCTCTTTTTTTTGTTTTCATTGTTTTCTCTTTATTTGTGTATTAGGTGTATTATGTAGGTGAGGTGGTCACTCAGGCTCAGCTTTCGGATGACCAGAGATTGACAACAACAGAACCCAACACATCGCTGATTGTACATCTACATACAGTCTACTGACTGAGAAGATGATCACCTCTTTCCTCTACTAAGCAAAACATTCAGAATAAAATAGAAATAAAGGCAAACCCTATGTGCATAGATATATAAACCAATAAAAATCTCTTGTTTTTCTTTTTTTTAAAGTTATCACATGACCTCTGTTCTCAGTTTCACAAGGAGCTTAGGAGAGGAGGGGGTAGAGAAAAAGCAGTACACTGATCTTCCCAGTGAATGGCTCTGTGAGCGGGGGAGGCGTAACAGCACAGGTCTAATCATTGGGGGAGCATGCCAGCACAAGTCTGATCATTGGAGGACAGGCAGGCTTTGCAGGGGGGGTGTCTGGCGTTTTATAGCCCGGATATCGGTATTACTCTATGGGTCTCAGGAAGCCGTTAAAATACCAGTAAGAGGAACCTGTGGTGATACATTGTATCCTGTAACCTGGAGCCTGAAGGTTGGATATTCCTATAATATTGAGGCTGGATATTAACTGTTTTAAAGTGAGAGTTCTGAGAGCACATAACAGTTGTGTGAAGACATGGAATGAATATCTGTTAGAGACACCTCTATCACGAAGAATTGTGTGACTTTTATGTTTTTTGGACTTTTGCACATATACCGTATATACTCGAGTATAAGTCGAATTTTTCAGCACATTTTTTTGTGCTGAAAGTGCCCCCCTCGACTTATACTCGAGTCAAGCACTTTTCTGCAGCAAAAAATTTCATTTTCCGAACCGACTTTGGGGCCCCGTATCTCAGGGCCACTTGGTGCTAGAAACCCCAAATTTGGTAGTTCCACAACATATCCAAAGCTGGGGTTCCTAGCACCAAGTGGCCCTGAGATACGGGGCCCCAAAGCTGGTTCGGAAAATGTCATTCTCTGCTGCAGAAAAGTGCTTGACATTTTCTGAACCAATTTTGGGGCCCCGTATCTCAGGGCCACTTGGTGCTAGTAACCCCAAATTTGGTATGCAAACTCAGCGGACCTAGTACCACAATATATCCAAAGCTGGAATTCCTAGCACCAAGTGGCCCTGAGATACGGGGCCCCAAACTGGTTCGGAAAATGACATTCTCTGCTGCAATAAAGTGCTTGACATTTTCTGAACTGATTTTTGGGGCCCTGTATCTCGGGGCCACTTGGTGCTAGAAACCCCAGCTTTGGAAATTTTATGGTGCTAGTTCCACTGGGTTTGCACACCAACTTTGGGGTTCTTAGCACTAAGTGGCCCCGAGATACGGGGCCCCAAATTTGGTCAACTGTGTCTATCTGCAGCAATGTCATTTCGGGACCCTTTGGGTTCAGAAACCCCAAATTTTGGCTGCAGCTAGGGGGCATCTAGGAACCCTTAACTACCGAGTTTGAAGTTCGGGGGACCTATGGCTGCAAATGGGCACAGTGAGCCATGCAAATGGGCACAGTGATGCTGCAAATGGGCATTGTTAACCCTCTTTTCCACTTAAAGTAGCTGTGCATTTCTCACCCTCGTCTTATACTCGGGTCAATACGTTTTTCCCTTTTTTTTTGTGGTAAAATAGGGCCTCGACTTATACTCGGAACGACTTATACTCGAGTATATACGGTATATTGTTTGTGATAATTTAAGGCTCAAAATTTCAATTCGATAGTTGCCACCATGCTACTTGGTTGAAGTCTGTACCGTGTAGCCAGCTCACCCGGATTAGACGGAATTGTATTAATCTTTCCGACTTCCTCCACCAAGCCCATATCCTGAGATCCAGGTTTTTAGATAAAGGGTATGATCCAATGGATATAGATGAGGAGATTAAAAGAATCTCTCTAGTCGATAGAAATTCATTGTTATCTGAACAACCGAAGCGTGTACAAGATAACAAACACAGATGGTCGCTTCTAACTAACTTCTCCATTCAGCACAAACAAATCAAAGACATCATATCCAGGCACTGGAGAATTTTGAAAAGTGATTATATACTAGGTGCCCTACTCCCCGAACGAGGAGGGGTTATTTACAGAGGGGCACCATCGATAAAGGGTCAGGTTGCTCCTAATGTCACTGACCCCCCAGTAACTAGGTCTTTCTTTCATAATATGAAGGGATTTTTTCCTTGTCGCAGATGTAACGTTTGTACACATAATGTCTGCGGGTGAGGACATGACTGAAACTTTTTTCTCTACAGTTACAGGAAAAGAATATCAGGTTAAACATTTTTTGACATGCCAAACACGGTATGTCGTTTACCTGATTACATGCCCGTGCGGGAAGCAGTATTGTAGGCCGCACCATACGTACATTCTTCGTAAGGGTAAATGAACATATAACTAATATTAAAAAGGGGCACACCGATCATAGTGTCCCGAAACATTTTCTTCAGTGTCACAATCAGAATCCAATGGGGACGAAGTTTCAAGCTATAGGTAAGTTTGTCCCACACTGGAGGGGGGAGTCACTGAAGAAGAGGTGTATCTAAGTTAGAGACTTTCTGGATACACCAATTAAAAAGTTTCCAGCCCCCATGGCCTTAACATTGACTGGGACATTAATGCATTTATTAATCAATCCTGAATACTCGTTCTGCTCTTCTCTCTTTCTTTCTGATATTTAGTATTTTTAACAATTTTTTATTAATTTTTTCGAATGCTGATACATTCACATAACGGAGATATTTACTCCTTTCAGAGTTTGATAGGGATTGTGCCCATCTAACGTGGGATCCCTTTTTTCTTTTTTTTTCCTTTTTTTTAGGAGTGTAGAATTCTTTTGTATGTGCATTGGAGATTATTTACATGCAATCTCTTGTTGGTATAGAATTACACTGTTATCGTTATGTGAAGCGGTTCATTTGATTTTAATTTTATAATACATTCTCTGTTTTGGAAATAGTAACTAATGCTATCATCTTTTTAAATGTTACTTGATGATTGCTTGAGTAGTTTTACCCCTTCTGCTAACGATCGGGAGGTTTAATTTACACTATAGCCCGCATCGAGGCTTGGCCCGCAGGTGCGTTACAAGATCCGTTCCTGTCAGCACGTCTCGCGAGATCTTTGGCGACAGCTTGTAATCTACATCACAGCCCGCATTGAGGCTTGGTCCGCAGATGCGTTCCAAGATTCGCTTCCGTCGACATGTCTGGCAAGACTGCCGCTGACATCTTACGCAGCTTACGTCGGGCTAGACACGCTGATAGACTTAGTCGAGGGGCACGCAGTGATTGGACCAAGTGATTGTCCATCATTGCGATATCAGGTGACCTCTGCCTGACTGTCGGGATTGGTCGTGGGGTCACGTATGCGTGTCATTTCTTGTAAAGGGTAAGTTGGGACAAATCATTAGGGGATTTTTATTGGATGGCTAGATTGAGGCTTGGTCCTCTATCTACTCCCTATTGGCCCACGATCTCTTGTAGATAACGCCCAGGACGCCATTCCGGCAAACCCGGAAGTTACGCTTCACATGGCGATAACAGGTGTTTGAAGGTTTGTTATCATATTTTATATATATATATAAGGGTGATAGTGGCAAGCAGGCATACACCCCAGTTGAGGTCCATGCGAACGAAACGCGTCGGGTCTGATATGCCTGCTGAGCCACATTCTTTCTAAGCGCTTTTTATACTGTCAGTCTTTATCTGGACCCTGTTTGCTTGGGAACCAGAGAACCACTTTTTATCTCATTCACACTATATGGAGGATTTTTTTCATTCTTTCCATTTGAGGGATACACACCCTATGGGTTGACCTGTATTTGGAATATATACATCATTGCACAATTATTCGCACCAAGGAGATTTCAAGATCGTGAGACTAAGATTGGGACGATCGGTGAGTAGCTGCCATCACGCTCCACTGTGCCTGGATAAAGTTCCGCATCTATCTCCACTGGGACAACCATCCCTGGATGACTGCGATATAAGCCTGTTTGACTCCCAGCCCCCGGCTAGGGAGTCCACCTATTCCGGTAAGGGTATTCTAACCGTTTATAAACATCTACCGATGCCATGTTACTTCAAGGTCCATCCCAGTCATTATAGACCAAGGGGATTCAACTCATTGAAAGTATTGGAGCTGTTTTATTTCAACACTGGATGCATGCATTATTGAACATTTTGGCACTCAATATGTATTGGTTGTGACTCTACACCTATTCAGTTTTAACATTACCAATGGTTATATGAATGTGTACCTTTGCAGTTTTTTGTTGTCACACTTATTTCTAATTTTTAGGAGGACACACATTTATGTTTACTGTCACATTTTTTTGTGCGTACGTTTTTTTGGAGAGTACGCATATCCATGTTTTTATTAGTGTATGATTCCACAGAGAGTTATTGGACTCTTATGTCATGATTTACCAGCTAAGAGCACTAGTCACATGCGTTAAGCATGAAGATGCCTATAGAGCTGCCTCTATGTGTCCACCATGCTGCCTACCTGTGCCCACCATGCTGCCTCTATGTGTCCATCATGCTGCCTACCTGTGTCCACCATGCTGCCTCTATGTGTCCATCATGCTGCCTACCTGTGCCCACCATGCTGCCTCTATGTGTCCATCATGCTGCCTACCTGTGGCCACCATGCTGCCTCTATGTGTCCATCATGCTGCCTACCTGTGCCCACCATGCTACCTCCATGTGTCCATCATGCTGCCTCTATGTGTCCATCATGCTGCCTCTTTGTGTCCATCATGCTGCCTACCTGTGCCCACCATGCTGCCTCTATGTGTCCATCATGCTGCCCACCTGTGCCCACCATGCTACCTCCATGTGTCCATCATGCTGCCTACCTGTGCCCACCATGCTACCTCCATGTGTCCATCATGCTGCCTACCTGTGGCCACCATGCTGCCTCTATGTGTCCATCATGCTGCCTACCTGTGCCCACCATGCTACCTCCATGTGTCCATCATGCTGCCTCTATGTGTCCATCATGCTACCTCCATGTGTCCATCATGCTGCCTACCTGTGGCCACCATGCTACCTCCATGTGTCCATCATGCTGTCTACCTGTGCCCACCATGCTGCCTCCATGTATCCATCATGCTGCCTACCTGTGCCCACCATGCTACCTCCATGTGTCCATCATGCTGCCTACCTGTGCCCACCATGCTACCTCCATGTGTCCATCATGCTGCCTCTATGTGTCCATCATGCTGCCTCTATGTGTCCATCATGCTGCCTACCTGTGCCCACCATGCTACCTCCATGTGTCCACCATGCTGCCTCTATGTGCCCACCATGCTGCCTCCATGTGTCCATCATGCTGCCTACCTGTGCCCACCATGCTACCTCCATGTGTCCATCATGCTGCCTACCTGTGCCCACCATGCAGGGGAACAGAGGAGAGGAAGAGGATTGTGGGTCGGATGATTAGAGCGCCAAGGAACATCACTGGAACAGCTTTCATTTCAATAGCACTGTGTTCCCACCGCTCGGCGTCACACACAGCCCCGCCCCCTGGCAGGGAAATTTTAATACACCTCACTCGTCCCGGGCGATCTGTCTATCAAAGTCCCGGGACCAGGGGGCGGGGCTGTGTGTGACGACGAGGGCGGGGAACACTCTGCTATTGCAATGAAAGCCGCTAGTGATGTTCCTCACACTCTGATGATCCGGTGTCTTGCCGAGAAAGTTCCCTCGGCAGATAAGTTCCTCTCCTGTACTGCGCAGGCGCAGCGCCTGCGCAGTACCAACTGCTGTCAGCCAGCGGAGATAGCCGAAGCTCAAAATCCACAATCGGCTGTACACGGCGCCTGCGCTCTGGGTCCAGATTCCTTCCCCACCATCCAAGTGGACCTGGAGGGGGAATCTAAAAGTGCCGAGCGCAGCGAGGCCGTGCCCGAAGCGTGGCGAGCGAAGCGAGCCCGCGAGGGGCCCTCTTACAGGCGCCGTGTACAGCTGATTTTCAGCTGTTCCGCTTCGGCTATTTCCGCCGGATCGTACTGCGCAGTACAGTGAGGAACTTATCCGCCGAGCGGAACTTATTCGGCAGAACACCGGCCGCCTGCTCTCCTCTCTTCCCCTCCGAGCGATGGGGGAGGGACTCCCATACAACCCGCCGACCTGCGGTACTCACCCCCCCCCTCGCTCCCAGGCAGCCCACGCTTGCCAGCCCTCAAAATCCGCTCACAAAATGCGAGCAGGCGAGTGGAATTTTTGAGGGCTGTGATCATTTATTTCTGCGCAAGATCACCCTTTTATTATTCCAAGTATTTGTGTATTGTGAACACTAAAGGTTTTGCAGTCAGTTTTAGTTATTGATTATCACAGTTTCACAGGTATATATATATATATCATATACCTTTTACTACTTGTTCACTTGGTAGCACGAAGGGCTTCCACTTCTAGGCTGTGCAGGGGGGGCGTGTCAGCACAAGTCTGACAATTGGAGGACAAGCAGGCTGTATAGGGGGGGCGTGTCAGCACAAGTCTGATTATTGGAGGACAGGCAGGCTGTGTAGGGGGCGTGTCAGCACAAGTCTGATTATTGGAGGACAAGCAAGCTGTGTAGGGGGGAGTGTCAGCACAAGTCTGATTATTGAAGGCCAGGCAGGCTGTGCAGGGGGGGTGTCAGCACAAGTCTAACAATTGGAGGACAGGCAGGTTGTGTAGGGGGGCGTGTCAGCACAAGTCTGATTATTGAAGGACAGGCAGGCTGTGTAGGGGGGCATGTGAGCACAAGTCTGACAATTGGAGGCCAGGTAGGCTGTGCAGGGGGGCATGTCAGCACAAGTCTGATTATTGGAGGACAGGCAGGCTGTGTAGGGGGGACGTGTCAGCACAAGTCTGATTATTGGAGGATAGGCAGACTGTGCAGGGGGGCGTGTCAGCACAAGTCTGACAATTGGAGGACAGGCAGGCTGTGTAGGGGGGCGTGTCAGCACAAGTCTGACAATTGGAGGACAGGCAGGCTGTGTAGGGGGGCGTGTCAGCACAAGTCTGACAATTGGAGGACAGGCAGGCTGTGCAGGGGGGGGCGTGTCAGCACAAGTCTGAAAATTGGAGGACAGGCAGGCTGTGCAGGGGGATTGTCAGCACAAGTCTGAAAATTGGAGGACAGGCAGGCTGTGCAGGGGGATTGTCAGCACAAGTCTGACAATTGGAGGACAGGCAGGCTGTGCCAGCACAAGTCTGACAATTGGAGGACAGGCAGGCTGTGCAGGGGGGCGTGTCAGCACAAGTCTGACCACTGGTAATGTCCAGGTTTGGAATGGCATTTGGTGCACACAAAGTAGATTTCTGTGCTGTTGAGGAATAGATTAGGCGATGAACATGACGTTTGCACCTTCTATACATAATCTCATTCTGAATGCATCCCAACACAGTAATGCCCCGTACACACGGTTGGATTTTGCGACGGAAAATGTGTGATAGGACCTTGTTGTCGGAAATTCCATCACACATTTTCCATCGGAATTTCCGACACACAAAGTTTGAGAGCAGGCTATAAAATTTTCCGACAACAAAATCCGTTGTCGGAATTTCTGATCGTGTGTACACAAATCCGACGGACAAAGTGCCACGCATGCTCAGAATAAATAAAGAGATGAAAGCTATTGGCTACTGCCCCGTTTATACATGGAAATTTCCCGAAGAGGAACAGAGAAAAAAAAAAAAACCTGTCCCCACTACATCCATTGATAAAAGATATTCTGTCCGGAGTTCCCCTTTATATACTATTATTCACCATCAGGACTTATTCATGGGACACACAGTGATACATTGTAATATTTATTGATGTCTGTATACAGGACAGAAGACAGAATTATATATATTATTAATTCTCCACTTTATTAAAGTTACCCCTCCCCCCTTACTCCGCAGTCAGCAGAGCCGTAACACAAAGCAGGCTGAGCCACAGAGCTGACACTCTAACAGAATGATATGAGGTTGGTCACCGGTTATTGGTGTTTCCTATAATGTGCCCCAGTGAGTTTTTGATCATGTTGTGAAAATATAATAATTAGGTACACGCCCCCTTCCTGTCTAGCTAATTTGCATAATGTGTCACTTTCACTACAATGACTGATGAATGAGACAGACAGACGCCTCCGATGAGCCCGGCCTATCATCCAGCCAGAAGACCTCCTCTCCCGGGAATACAGTCAGAGAACAGCGCCGGCCTCCCATCTGTAGAGGACAGAAATCCATCAATAATCCACCTCTGGTGGGGAAAGGGTTAATGCATAAAGCTGAGAGCATAGTCATGTCATGTGACCACCCTGAGCCAATTATAAACTGGCTGCACAGAGATATCATGTGACCACCCTGAGCCAATGTAGTGAGTGCTGGCAGTGTACTGGTGTCATGTGACTATGGTGAGCCAATGTAGAGAGTGCTGGCAGTGTACTGGTGTCATGTGACTATGATAAGCCAATGTAGTGAGTGCTGGCAGTGTACTGGTGTCATGTGACTATGATAAGCCAATGTAGTGAGTGCTGGCAGTGTACTGGTGTCATGTGACTATGGTGAGCCAGTTTAGTGAGTGCTGGCAGTGTACTGTTGTCATGTGACTATGGTGAGCCAATGTAGTGAGTGCTGGCAGTGTACTGGTGTCATGTGACTATGGTGAGCCAATGTAGTGAGTGCTGGCAGTGTACTGGTGTCATGTGACTATGGTGAGCCAATGTAGTGAGTGCTGGCAGTGTACTGGTGTCATGTGACTATGGTGAGCCAATGTAGTGAGTGCTGGCAGTGTACTGTTGTCATGTGACTATGATGAGCCAATGTAGAGAGTGCTGGCAGTGTACTGGTGTCATGTGACTATGATAAGCCAATGTAGTGAGTGCTGGCAGCGTACTGGTGTCATGTGACTATGGTGAGCCAATGTAGTGAGTGCTGGCAGTGTACTGGTGTCATGTGACTATGATAAGCCAATGTAGTGAGTGCTGGCAGTGTAGTGATGTCATGTGACTATGATAAGCCAATGTAGTGAGTGCTGGCAGTGTACTGGTGTCATGTGACTATGATAAGCCAATGTAGTGAGTGCTGGCAGTGTACTGGTGTCATGTGACTATGATAAGCCAATGTAGTGAGTGCTGGCAGCGTACTGGTGTCATGTGACTATGATGAGCCAATGTAGTGAGTGCTGGCAGTGTACTGTTGTCATGTGACTATGATAAGCCAATGTAGTGAGTGCTGGCAGTGTACTGGTGTCATGTGACTATGGTGAGCCAATGTAGTGAGTGCTGGCAGTGTACTGGTGTCATGTGACTATGGTGAGCCAATGTAGTGAGTGCTGGCAGTGTACTGGTGTCATGTGACTATGATGAGCCAATGTAGTGAGTGCTGGCAGTGTACTGGTGTCATGTGACTATGGTGAGCCAATGTAGTGAGTGCTGGCAGTGTACTGTTGTCATGTGACTATGATAAGCCAATGTAGTGAGTGCTGGCAGTGTAGTGGTGTCATGTGACTATGATAAGCCAATGTAGTGAGTGCTGGCAGTGTACTGTTGTCATGTGACTATGATAAGCCAATGTAGTGAGTGCTGGCAGTGTAGTGGTGTCATGTGACTATGATAAGCCAATGTAATGAGTGCTGGCAGTGTACTGGTGTCATCTGACTATGATGAGCCAATGTAGTGAGTGCTGGCAGTGTACTGGTGTCATGTGACTATGATAAGCCAATGTAGTGAGTGCTGGCAGTGTACTGGTGTCATGTGACTATGGTGAGCCAATGTAGTGAGTGCTGGCAGCGTACTGGTGTCATGTGACTATGGTGAGCCAATGTAGTGAGTGCTGGCAGTGTACTGGTGTCATGTGACTATGATGAGCCAATGTAGTGAGTGCTGGCAGCGTACTGGTGTCATGTGACTATGGTGAGCCAATGTAGTGAGTGCTGGCAGTGTACTGGTGTCATGTGACTATGGTGAGCCAATGTCAGAAAGTGGCAGTTTAATGAGGTCATGTGAACCTTCTTACCGGCAAATTAGTCCTCCTCACTGGAGCTGGAATCATCCACAATGGACCCAAGAGGAGATCTACAGTCAAGATGGCGGCAGCTGACATCCATCCAGCTTCTGATTGGCTGCAATCTGCTGTGATGTGGAGGACGCCTGACCCTGGAGATCTGTGGAGAGGGGGAACTGGTCATTACCGGGACACGGGGCACGTATAGTATTTCAAATTATCCAACACCCAATCAGAGCAACCCGGGGACCATTCCAGACAGAAGAATGGAGCCAGGCCTTCTTCTGAGGTCAGATACATTGGTGCAGTTCACCTTCAAACAACCCCCAGCAGACTGAGGAGGGCTTGGATTGTCCTCCATCTTAGGGTTCTCTCACATGTTTCAGTCTTTGAAGCTTTGGTGGGAAGTACTAGTAATAAAGTAATGGCTGGTCTCCTGGGACAGGTGACACCCCAAGCCCTGTGAAAACAACAATAAGGATGAGTCGTTCCCTCACCTCTTCACTGGAGCTGGAAGATTCGAATCTCCTATTGGGATTCTCATAGGGCGCTCCCCGCAGGGCCTGCCACACCCTCTGTCTGCCCGTTACTGGGACCTGCCAGGAGAGAAAGAAATCAAACTCATTGATGGTGTAACGATGTGGATTCATTTACGGAGCTGCAGAGAACAACAACAAATGGTAACCATGTGCTTGTTTCGGTTATAACTCATTGTGGACAGGCTGGTCCACCTCCACTGGTTATGGAGGTGCAGGAGAGGGACCCTGACCCCCAAAATATTCAAATCTCAATTGAACTTTCAGTTTAGAAAAGCTAAATACGATCTTACCCTTCCTTATATTTAGAAGGCTTTGCCTTGTTCTCTGTGAGGAAGCAGCGGTCTCTCTGCAGAAGTCCGACACACCCCCTGCTGAGTCAGAGCCACAGCTCTCCAATCAGTAGGGAGAAGGAGCTTTGCTGATTGGAGAGCTCTATCTCTAACTCAGCAGAGGGGTGTGGTTGACCTCTGCAGAGAGGCCACTGCTTCCATGCTGGGAGCAAGGCTTCTCCTCTGCAGTATCCTGGCAGGGCACAGGTTTTTATACTCAGGGTGTGGCTGCTTTAAAAAGAAAACTCACAGTAAGATTTTGCACACAATTTGATGCACCTGGAAAGGATTTATCTGATTTCAACTGAAAGTCCAATTAAGATTATTGGCTTGTTCCACAGACAGTTGCCCTTGCCGTTTCAGAGACTTGCGTTGGATCACTTTTCAGAGGGCGGTAGAACAAAGGCCGCTGTCTAATGAACGCCAATAATTTTTTCGACAGCAAAGTGGGGATTTTTTATGTAAATACCACACCACAACAGCAAGCCAAGTTTTTGATTTAAGGTTGTGGCGCGGCCCTATTCACCTGCATTGGTTGCATTCGGTGGTTGGTGGTACTGCCTGCTGAAAATCATGAGGGCATCACTTTTGCCAAACCCACTAAGCAAAGCATTGCGACCAGTGGTGTATTTTGGTTTTGTGCTGCCCTAGGCAAGACTAAAATTGGGCACCTCCCACCATCTAAATTTGTCCCACCCCTTCCAGTTTAAGATCCACCTCTTCATCTGTAAACGCCACTGTTTCCTCTATAGGCTCCACCTCTTTCTACTAGAGTGCCACCTCTTCCGAGGTGGGGGGAGAGGGGGTTTAGAGAGAGGGGGGCTGAATGATAGAGAAGGGGGTGAGAGAGAGAGGGTGGTAAGAGAGAGAGGGGGGTAAGAGAGAGAGGGGGTGAAAGGGAGAGAGGGGTAAGAGAGAGAGAGAGGGGCTGAGAGAGAGGGGGGTGAGAATGAGGGGTGAATGATAGAGAAGGGGGTGAGAGAGAGAGGGGGGTAAGAGAGATAGGGGTGAAAGGGAGATGGGGTGTGAGAGAGAGGGGGTTAAAGAGAGAGGGGGTAAGTGAGGGAGGGGGGGAGAGAGAGGGAGAGGGGGTGAGAGAAAGAGGTGGTAGGAGAGAGGGGGGGTGAGAGAGAGAGTTGGGTAGGAGAGAGAGGGGAGGGAAGAGGTGGGGGAGAGAGAGAGAGAGGTGGTGAGAGAGGGGAGGGAAAAGGTGGGGGGAAAGAGAGGGGGGTTGAGAGAGAGAGAGAGGGGCGGTGAGAGAGGGGGTGAAAGAGAGAGGGTGGTGAGAGAGAGAGGAGGGAAGAGGTGGAGGAGATAGAAGGGAGTTGAGAGAAAGGGGTGAACAAGTGAGAAGGGGGTGAAAGAGAGAGGGTGGTGAGAGAGAGGGAGGGGGTGAGAGAGAGAGGGGAGGGAAGAGGTGGGGGAGAGAGAGGGGCGGTGAGAGAGGGGGTGAAAGAGAGAGGGTGGTGAGAGAGAGAGAGGAGGGAAGAGGTGGGCGAGAGAGAAGGGAGTTGAGAGAGAGGGGTGAACAAGTGAGAAGGGGGTGAAAGAGAGAGGGGGTGAGAGAGGGAGGGTGAGAGAGAGGGAGGGGGTAAGAGAGAGAGGGGAGGGAAGAGGTGGGGGAGAGAGAGGGGGGGTTTAGAGAGAGAGAGAGGGGCAGTGAGAGAGGGGGTGAGAATGAGGGGTGAATGATAGAGAAGGGGGTGAGAGAGAGAGGGGGGTAAGAGAGATAGGGGTGAAAGAGAGATGGGGTGTGAGAGAGAGGAGGTTAAAGAGAGAGGGGGTGAGTGAGGGAGGGGGTGAGAGAGAGGGAGAGGGGGTGAGAGAAAGAGGTGGTAGGAGAGAGGGGGGTGAGAGAGAGAGTTGGGTAGGAGAGAGAGGGGAGGGAAGAGGTGGGGGAGAGAGAGGGGAGGGAAAAGGTGGGGAGAGAGAGAGGGGGGTTGAGAGAGAGAGAGAGGGGGGTTGAGAGAGAGAGGGGCGGTGAGAGAGGGGGTGAAAGAGAGAGGGTGGTGAGAGAGAGAGGAGGGAAGAGGTGGAGGAGATAGAAGGGGGTTGAGAGAAAGGGGTGAACAAGTGAGAAGGGGGTGAAAGAGAGAGGGTGGTGAGAGAGGGAGGGTGAGAGAGAGGGAGAGGGTAACAGAGAGAGGGGAGGGAAGAGGTGGGGGAGAGAGAGGGGGGGTTTAGAGATAGAGAGAGGGGCAGTGAGAGAGGGGGGTGAGAGAGAGGGGGCTCCCCTATCCCCCCCATACTTTACCAGGAGGTTCTCTTATGCCCCTCCCAAAAAAATTACACCGGACTCCCACCTTTCGGCAGCCCGCTGGCTCCTTTTTACCAGCTGTGTGTAGCGAGGCTGCCAAGTGAGCTACTTCCGGGATTGGAGGCTGAAAAAAACCAAACGCCTTGTTTGCCTCACGGTAGATACGCCCCTGACTGCGACCACAGTGAACCACCCCGGGCAGCTGCAAGCTATTTTTTTAGGTGGGCAGTGGTGGTAAAACCGTGGCTTAACCGCCCCCAGCCATCCATGTGAACAAGACCTTAGGGTACTTCCTATCCTGGACCCACCATGACAGTTGTAGTTTGGAGAGGATTCTCGGGGTGTCATGGAGTTTTAATTAATGAATGTATTTTTAAAACAAATAAAGTTCATTTGGAGTCAGCCAGCAAGGGGCGCTCTTTACACCAACAGTGTAAATCCAACTATGGAGGAGGACAGAAGAGCTGACACTCTAGGTGATCTGTATATGGCCGCCAGTGACTATTGGTACTCTATATACTAGGCATAGTCTTGTTTAGCGCTTTATTGGCCAATAACAATGAAATGAAAATCAATACAGAACCCATAATACGTTCTCCAGCATGGAGGCTCTGAAATATGAGATCTGCAGATAATTCATAAACCTCCTGCCCCCGGATAACATCTGCAGCATCTGGATCCAGCATGGAGTCCGCAGACCACATTGCACGTCACCCTCCCATCAGAGGAAGCCGTCCCTATCATGTGGTCACATCAAACCATCCACACTGTGACTGCACATGACCACATGAGAGGGAGGAACATGACCAAAGATGATACATTAACACCAAAGACACAACTCGACCCCGACCACGGGACGGGCAGACCGGGACACAGGGTCGAAGAGCTGCAAACATTGCTCACTGATGCTGATTGTATGCAGAAGACCAACCAGGGCCCCCTAATATGTATATAGGAGAAGCTCCACCAATCACATCTGGGTAAAAAGGGGTTCCCGTATCATCAGAGCAAAAGGCTATCGGAACAGTCTCAGTACAACCTGGGAAATGATTATGTGTTTTCACCACAGAGGGGTGTTATTTCGTCCCTGTTGTGGTGCCCCCTGGTAGATGAAGTGGGCTCACCTAAGGCAAGCAGTGTAAGTACCAGCTAGTCTTTACTAGACCTCCTTATGGTGGAGATGGACCAGAAACCGTAGTGGTTTTCTTTGCTACAAACTGGCAGCTTGTCGAGGCCCTCACCCCACCGATGGGTTGCTGGGATAGAAGGGCTACAGTATGGAGACTGTTCACAATGACTACAAGAGAGTAGTCAAGTCAAGGCAGAGGTCAAGGCAGGCAGCAGGCAAGAGAGTAGTCAGGTTCAGGCAGAGATCGAGGGAGGTGGTAGGCAAGAGAGTAGCCAGGTCTAGATCAGGGTCAAGAGAGGCAGCAGGTAAGTGAGTCGTCAAGTTCAGGCAGTGGTTGAGGCAAGTGACAGGCAAGAGAGTAGTCAGGTCCAAGCAGGGGTCAAGGGATGCAGCAGGTAAGTGAGTAGTTGGCAGAGGTTGAGGCAGGCAACAGGCAAGAGAGTAGTCACATGAAGGCAGAGGTCGAGGCAGGCAAAAGTGTAGTCAGGTCCAGTCAGGGGTTGAGGCAGGTGGCAGGCAGAGAGTAGTCAGGTCTATGATAGAGTTGGGGCAGGCAGCAAACAAGAGAGTAGTAATGTCCAGGTAGGGGTTGAGGCAGGCAGCGGGCAAGAGTAGTCAGGCCAATCAGGATCAGTAACAACCAGGCAACTGACAAGTAAGAATTTTAACTCTCAGGTAGCTGGTGATTAGACTAGTGATTAGAGTAGCCAGCTGTAGCAGAACAAGGAGTGTCCGGGTGTAGCAGGGGTAGGCAGATGTAGCAGGACAAGATGTGGCCAGGAGTAGCAGGACAAGGAGTGGCCAGGTGTAGCAGGACAAGGAGTGGCCGGGTGTAGCAGGACAAGGAGTGGCCGGGTGTAGCAGGACAAGGAGTGGCCGGGTGTAGCAGGACAAGGAGTGGCAGGTGTAGTAGGACAAGGAGTGGCCGGGTGTAGCAGGACAAGGAGTGACCGGGTGTAGCAGGACCAGTAGTGGCCAAGAGTAGCAGGACAAGGAGTGGCCAGGTGTACCAGGACAAGGAGTGTCCAGGTGTAGCAGGACAAGGAGTGGCCAGATATACCAGGACAAGGAGTGGCTGGGTGTAGCAGGACAAGGAGTGGCAGGTGTAGTAGGACAAGGAGTGGCAGGTGTAGTAGGACAAGGAGTGGCCAGGTGTAGCAGGACAAGGAGTGGTCAGATATAGCAGGACAAGGAGTGGCCTGGTGTAGCAGGACCAGTGGTGGCCTGGTGTAGCCGGACAGGGAGTGGCCTGGTGTAGCAGGACAAGGAGTGGCCTGGTGTAGCAGGATAAGGAGTGGCCAGGTGTAGCAGGACAAGGAGTGGCCGGGCGTAGCAGGACAAGGAGTGGTCAGGTGGAATCGGTGAGTTCAGGTGCAGAGTGGAGATTCAGACCAGATCTGTGCAAATATCGGGCACAGGAACACACAGGTGCAGGAAGTAGAGATGTAATCAGGAGGAACAGAAGTCAGCAACAGTAATGAAACACCAATTCAGAAAGTAGGAGTGAAGTCAGAGTCCAGGCCAGGGTGGAGATCAGAAGAGCAGCAGAGGCACCAAGACAGCAGGCAGCAGGGGAAATCAGGAAACAAGCCAAGGTCAGGAGTGGGAGACGCCCATACAATGGAGTCAGGAGGCGAGCCAGGTCAAACAGAAGATAGCAGAACATGGGTCAGGTCACGAGTCACAAGAAGACTGATAACGAAGAAAAAAGCTCCTGCGCACAAGTGGGTAGCTGACCAAGCGGTATTGGAACACAGGCCTTGCTGCCCAGAGTCTGCAGTGCTCTGAGGAAGAGGGGGTGTTCCCCTCGAAACGCGTCAGCCAGCAGTGATTCTTGTGAGCTCTTCGGGCACCTCTGGTGGGCTCTACTGCTCCTTCACCACATGCTGTGATTTGAAGATTGTTTTATACTTTCGAGATCTTCTACTGCTGTTTGTAAGTAGTTCCTTTTTATCAATATTATAATAAATTTTACCTAAGGATAATGCACATGGCTGGGGCGCCCTTTCTTTCTTGTTTCACGAGTCACAAGAGCTGACGTCTGACGATCACTCAGCAACTCTCCTAGGTTGTGTTGGACTTTTCAAACAGGGGGATTGGTGCCAAAACCAGTTCATAGGTGCAGATGTGTGTGCATCTGTAAACCCAAATCTTGAGCACAGCCTGCAATATGAGCATATGCAGATCTTGACCATGCGCCCAACCTTCTTGGCCAAGGGGAAAGGCTTAGCTGCAGAAATGCATTAGGTCAGGCAGCAACCGCCAGCTGCTGAACATCTCTCATCAAGAACACACTTGGATTTCCTCCTCACACTACAGGTAAACAAACTCTGTCCTCTATGAGCCCTGATGAAGGAAGCTTAGCCCCCGGAAACCTGTCGGCCTGTTGCAGTGCCGCACTTTAGACTCACCTACTCCTTCTTCAGGTCACAGTCTGAAGTGATAGGAGCCTCGTGTTCAGACACTGAGCTCAGTGCCAGACTAGGTCATCCAGTGTCCATGGTGAAGGTGCCAAGTGCTGGACTGGCTAGAGGCAAAATGAAAGGCAAGGCAGACAAATCAGACTCCCCCCAAGATTTCCTCAGAACCCCGTGGTAGCAGCACTGTCTCCTCCATCATGACAATGTGTTCAGGTCTCCACATTCTGACATTCTCCCGGTTTAGACTGTAAGCTCCTTTGAGCAGGAATGTATTTCCTTATTGTACCTCGTCATCAATCTACATGTTTTGTAATTATCACACCAGAAATAATTAGAATATTGCGGGGATATCAGAGTGTGCCCCGTGTCTCAGCCCCCACCCAGGTATCACCGTAGTCACTGTCATCACCCCATCGATGGGAGTCACCTTGTCCTCACAGCAGCCCAGACACCGATCGTTCACAGAGTATGGTTCTGTTCCAATCACAGCTAAACCATCGGGGCGTAGGACGAGCCGACCGACTCGGTTTGATGGCTGCGGGTTGGAGGTCTTTTTACTCTGAGGAGAGAAAAGAGATATGTTAGCATGATGTTCCTACAGATAGAGGTCCAACAACCATTCTCATAGAATATACTGTGATTACTAGTTCAGCCTCTAGGTGGTAGTATTTACTGTTTGTATAATGTCCTTTCTAATAGAACTACATGGCGGTGATGTCAGTTCCTGTTTCAGTAGTTTCCAATAAAACAAGAAGGGCTCAGTCATGTGTCCAGCAAATCCTGAGCTCTATCTGCAGTGGCTTTCCAACAAAAAGGATCAACCCTCAACCCGCCACCCAAACATGAACACTGGAGGCATGTACAGTATATGGGGTGCAGATACAATCTATAAATTCCCCAAATATGAAACACATCGCCCACTGCTGGTGCTGGGACCCTGTTTTGTCCCCTGGTGACACCACAGTGTCTGCCCCTGGTATGTGTATATCATCCGCTCATGGCGCATTGAGGGTTGGGACCCTGTGTTGTCCTTGGTGACACCATGGTATTTGCCCCTGGTATGGGTCTATCACCCACTGCTGGTGCATTGAGGGCTCTGAGCCTGTGCTGTCCTTGGTGACACCGTGGTATCTGCCCCTGGTATGGGTCTATCACCCACTGCTGCCACACTCAGAGCTGGGACCCTGTGCTGCCCTTGGTGACACCATGGGATCTGCCCCTGGTGTGTGTATATCACCCACTGCTGGTGCATTGAGGGCTCTGAGCCTGTGCTGTCCTTGGTGACACCGTGGTATCTGCCCCTGGTATGGGTCTATCACCCACCGCTGCCACACTCAGAGATGGGACCCTGTGCTGTCCTTGGTGACACCATAGTATCTACCCCTGGTATGGGTCTATCACCTGCTGCTGGTGTGCTGAGGACTGGGACCCTGTTCTGTTCCCAGTGACACCGTAGTATCTGCCCCTGGTATGGGTATATCACCCTCTACTGGTCCATTGAGGACTGGGACCCTATGCTGTCCCCGGTGACAATGCAGTATCTGCCCCTGGTATGGGTATTTCACCTGCTGAAGGTGTACTGAGGACTAGGACTCTGTGCTGTTCCCGGTGACACCATAGTATCTACCCCAGGTATGGGTATATCACCCTCTACTGGTACACTGAGAGATTGGACCCTGTGCTGTTCCCGGTGACACCGAAGTATCTGCCCCTGGTATGGTGCATTGAGGGCTCGGACCCTGTGCTGTCCCCAGTGACACCATGGTATCTGCCCCTGGTATGGGTTTATCACCCTCTACTGGTACACTGAGGGATTGGACCCTATGCTGTCCCCGGAGACACGGTAGTATCTGCCCCTGGTATGGGTGACTTGTAAATGAATATATTTTTACCTTTATAATCTCAGTACCTGCCCCCCCACCCCCACCCCACATGGGCAATTTACCCCAGATGGTGCTCTCTCTCCGCAGCAGCCGAGGCATCGATACTCCACTCCGGTCACCGCATCCACCGGGGGAGGGGAAACCACTTCTACTTCTCCAGCATCCTGAGCAAAACACAGAAATAAAATCACGCGGTGACACCATTCCAGGGTATTATGGACCCCCTATAATAAATCTTATATTCTGGTATCTGTACGGGGGAAATGTAAATATTCAGTATATGAATTCCTTGATGGATTCCCTATTTCCTGTCCTCAGGGTGACAACAATTCTACTGTGTGATTTCACTGTGTTGTCACCCTGTTACAGGAAGTGGGAAGTAACAGAACTCCTGGCAGGATCAACAGATCAACAAATTACAGGGGGATATGTAGTCCTGGAGGGGTTCATGTCATACGTGTCGCCCCAATTTTCACCACTAGATGGCGCTCTTACCAAGGAGATCGGGGATAGGGGTCCGGGATAACAAGACCAGATAATCCTCTTCCCCCGCTGAGTCACACGACACTGCCTCCTCATGGGCTCCGCAGGGGCAGAGCTCCGCACCTACAGGACATGAGCAGAGAGAATGTGAACAGACATAAAGCCGAGGCACTGAGAGGAGATATAAGAGGAAGATCATCTCTGAGGACAATGAGGAGCAGATAAAAGTTCAAATGCCACCGACTTGTAGCACGGCAGACAGGGGGCGCTCTGTACCCCTCTTCATACACACAGCAAACGTGGGGCGCTCCATACCCCACTTCATACACACAGCAAACGTGGGGCGCTCCATACCCCACTTCATACACACAGCAAACAGGGGGCGCTCCATACCCCACTTCATACACACAGCAAACGGGGGTCGCTCCATACCCCACTTCATTCACATGGCAAGCAGGGGGCACTCCATACCCCACTTCATACATACAGCAAATTGGGGGCGCTCCATTCCCTACTTCATACACACGGCAAGCAGGGGGTGCTCCATACCCCACTTCATACATACAGCAAATTGGGGGCGCTCCATACCCCACTTAATACATACAGCAAATTGGGGGCGCTCCATACCCCCACTTCATACACACAGCAAACGGGGGGGGCACTCCATACCCCACTTCATTCACATGGCAAGCAGGGGGCACTCCATACCCCACTTCATACATACAGCAAGCAGGGGGCGCTCCATGCTCCACTTCATTCACACAGAAAATAGGGGGACGCCATACCCCACTTCATACACACAGCAAACAGGGGGCGCTCTGTACCCCACTTCATACACACAGCAAGCAGGGGGCGCTCTGTACCCCACTTCATACACATGGCAAGCAGGGGGCGCTCCATACCCCACTTCATTCACAAAGAAAATAGGGGGCGCTCCATACCCCACTTCATACACACAGCAAGCAGGGGGCACTTTGTACCCCACTTCATACACACAGCAAATTGGGGGTGCTGCATACCCCACTTCATACACACAGCAAATTGGGGGAGCTCCATACCCCACTTCATTCACACAGAAAATAGGGGGCGCCATACCCCACTTCATACACACAGCAAACAGGGGGCGCTCTGTACCCCACTTCATACACACAGCAAACAGGGGGCGCTCTGTACCCCACTTCATACACACAGCAAGCAGGGGGCGCTCTGTACCCCACTTCATACACTCGGCAAGCAGGGGGCGCTCTGTACCCCACTTCATACACACAGCAAGCAGGGGGCGCTCTGTACCCCACTTCATACGCATGGCATGCGGGGGTGCTCCATACCCCACTTCATTCACACAGAAAATAGGGGGCGCTCCATACCCCACTTCATACACACAGCAAGCAGGGGGCGCTCTGTACCCAACTTCATACGCATGGCATGCGGGGGCGCTCCATACCCCACTTCATACACACCACACCCCATAATAATCATATTAATTGTGGAAGATTTTTCCCTCACTGCTCTGTCTCTGGAACTCTCCACCTCTGCGATGACACTCAGGACAACCAGCGCCACAGCCAGGTACGCCGCCATTCTCATATCGACTCCGCTCCGACTATTGCTTGTGTTCTGCCTGGATGGGGGATGAGAAGTTACTGGGAGACCCCAAATTGTGACCCCACACTGAGCTCTGAACCTCCCAATTCTCTCTGCCGCAGTCCCCATTATCCTCCACAATCCCCCCACCATAGACGATTAATCTACACACAATGATGATTGCAGGAGACTGGACACAATGGATTATTATTTCCATGAGACCCCCTTACAATCCATACCAGACTCGTATTCTTCATGGGGGTCCATACAGCCGAATACCCAACAGAATGAAGAGGCCGGGAACTGTCATTTACCAGCCATGTAAATGGGATTTTATTCTTAGTAAATGTCAGTGATGTGTAGAAGGTTGTATACATCATACAGATGGACCACTTCACAGGCCTAGCAGGGAAAGGAATTTTGCATTTTTGCAGTGCCAAGCCCCCCATACCCCTCCCCCACCATGTCCCCCCCATGTACCCCCCCATGCCCCACCCATGCCCCCCATAACCCCCCCATGTCCCGTGCCTATTAACCTTGAGAATGGGCAACATTGATTTCCAGGACTCAAACTGAACCCCGGAATATTCAGCTTACCCCCATCCCGGAGAATATTAGGTGTGTCAGGGGGTGAGTACAGGGGGACAGGGGTACACTTTACCCATTCCCACAAGTGAAAAGGTCTCCAATTGTCCAAACACAAATGTAACCAACGTCACTGTATCATTTTGTCATTGTGTCTGTGTAGCATTATATCATTATGTCTGTGTAACATTATATCATTGTGTCTTAGTAGCATTGTATCATTATGTCTGTGTAGCGTTGTTGTATCATTGTGTCTGTGTAGCATTGTATCATTGTGTCTTTGTAGCGTTGTTGTATCATTGTGTCTGTGTAGCATTGTATCATTGTGTCTGTGTATTGTTGTATCATTATGTCTGTGTAGCATTGTATCATTATGTCTGTGTAACATTATATCATTGTGTCTTAGTAGCATTGTATCATTGTGTCTATGTAGCATTGTATCATTGTGTCTGTGTAGCATTGTATCATTGTGTCTGTGTAGCATTGTATCATTGTGTCTGTGTATCGTTGTATCATTATGTCTGTGTAGCATTGTATCATTGTGTCTGTGTATTGTTGTATCATTATGTCTGTGTAGCATTGTATCATTGTGTCTGTGTAGCATTGTATCATTGTGTCTTTGTATTGTTGTATCATTATGTCTGTGTAGCATTGTATCATTGTGTCTGTGTAGCATTGTATCATCGTGTCTGTGTATTGTTGTATCATTGTGTCTTTGTATTAATGTATCATTGTGTCTGTGTAGCATTGTATCATTGTGTCTGTGTAGCATTGTATCATTATGTCTGTGTAGCATTGTATCATTGTTTCTGTGTATTGTATCATTATGTCTGTGTAGCATTGTATCATTGTGTCTGTGTATTGTTGTATCATTGTGTCTGTGTAGCATTGTATCATTGTGTCTGTGTAGCATTGTATCATTGTGTCTGTGTATTATTGTATCATTATGTCTGTGTAGCATTGTATCATTATGTCTGTGTACTATTGTAGAATTGTCTCTGTATCATTATATAATTTTGTCTTAGTAGCATTGTATCATTGTGTCTGTCTTAGTGTGTAGTGTAGTGTAGTGTAGTGTTGTATAATTTTGTCTCTGTAGTGAAATTGTATCATTATGTATGTGTGTTTTTGTGCCATTGTGTCTGCATAGCATTACATTGTTTTGTCTGTGTACTGTTGTATCATTGTGTCTCTGTAACATTAGATCATTTTGTCTCAGTAGCATTTTATGATTGTGTCTGTGTAGCGTTGTATCATTTTGTTTGTGTGGCGTGGTATCATTGTGTCTGTGTGGCATTGTATCATTATGTCTGTGCAGCATTGTATCATTATGTCAGTGTAGCATTGTATCATTATGTCTGTGCAGCATTGTATCATTATGTCAGTGTAGCATTGTATCATTATGTCTGTGTAGCATTGTATCATTGTGTCTGCGTAGCATAGTATCATTATATCTGTGTAGCATTGTATCATTGTGTCTGTGTAGCATTGTATCATTATGTCTGCGTAGCATTGTATCATTATGTCTGCATAGCATAGTATCATTATATCTGTGTAGCATTGTATCATTGTGTCTGTGTAGCATTGTATCATTGTGTCTGTGTACCGTTGTATCATTATGTCTGTGTAGCATTTCATCATTGTCTGTGTAGCATTGTATCATTTTGTCTGTGTGGCATTGTATCATTGTGTCTGCGTAGCATAGTATCATTATATCTGTGTAGCATTGTATCATTGTGTCTGTGTAGCATTGTATCATTGTGTCTTTGTAGCATTGTATCATTGTGTCTGTGTAGCATTGTATCATTATGTCTGTGTAGAATTGTATCATTATAACTGTGTAACATTGTATCATTGTGTCTGTGTAGCATTGTATCATTGTGTCTGTGTAGCATTGTATCATTATGTCTGTGTAGCATTGTATCATTATGTCTGTGTAGCATTGTATCATTATGTCTGTGTAGCATTGTATCATTATGTCTGTGTGGCATTGTATCATTATGTCTGTGTAGCATTGTATCATTATGTCTGTGTAGCATTGTATCATTGATTTTTCAACACAAATAAGCAGGTATGTGTCACTATTCACCTTCATGATACAGTAAATCCACCCAAACAATGTAACACATCCGGGTCTCCATATGTGAAATGTTTATCCTCCAAAGGATGAGAAGGATTAGAATTCCAATCCATCTAAAACAGTGAATAAACCCCGCCCACAGCGATGACCGCGGGAAGAGATACAATCCCAGTATATGACGTGTAACTTCAATACAGAGAACAAAGAGAGGGGGTGCTCCGGGGATTTTATGGGTGAGGGTTGAGGCCAGACAGAGAAGTAGACGGCATATATAAAAGAGTATTACAAAATTGCCATTGTATCATTAGACAATACAGCTTGACGCAAATCAGCCCCTGAAGAAGGAATTTAACAATTTAAATATTCCGACACATGTTGGGCGCTCTGAACTCATGTATATCGATTGGCCTCTTACCATGAGATCCATTTCATGACTGATTTTTTTGCTGTCACTTTACTGTACATTAACCACTGGTCTTGTGATTTTATTATCTTTATATGCAATTTTGTATGTCTTATAAACGAATACATTTTGTAATACTCTTTTATATACGCCGTCTACTTCTCTGTCCGGCTTCAACCCTCACCCATAAAATCCCCGGGGCACCCCCTCTCTTTGGTCTGTCGTTGGATATGGGATGCGGCTTGGGTTCCAGGCCCCAATCTAATAGGTCGTCTTTATCTTTTTCCTGTAACTCCAATACAAATCAATCGGAATCTATCCTGAGTCACATGACCTCATTCTTCAGAACATTCCACCCTCCGGAGAATTCCCTGCCCCCTCCACCCCAAACTGAAAACACCCCCACCGGATATCGTTATTACATGAAATGTCTCCCCATGTGGATCGCTGTGGATTTATTCGTCTTATTGGAATATATTTAGAAGGTTCCATTGTTTGGTTGTCATTCTTCTCATCCTCCCACATGTGGAACATCTGTGCGTTTCCGACATCTCCACCCTAAATGGAAACACGTGTTCCAAGGAGCGCAGCGTCAGCCCTCCCCCATCCTGAGGACAACCCTCAGGTTCTGGATTCATCGGACACACAAAGGATCGGGATGGGTTTAAAGCAGAACTCCGGGCAGAAATAAAATACTTCCCATTGTCTCCCCTCCCCCAGCTGATGGAGAATGTAATGCTTGTTCTACTAGAGAGAGGAGTACCTACCTTATTCCACAGTCCACCCAGCCCCAGTATTGTGGGCGGGCACTCCACCCAGCCCCAGTATTGTGGGCGGGCACTCCACCCAGCCCTAGGATTGTGGGCGGGCACTCCACCTGGCCTCAGGAATGTGGGCGGGCACTCCACCCAGCCTCAGGAATGTGGGCGGGCACTCCACCCAGCCTCAGGAATGTGGGCGGGCACTCCACCCAGCCTCAGGAATGTGGGCGGGCACTCCACACAGCCTCAGGAATGTGGGCAGGCACTCCACCCAGCCCCAAGAATGTGGGTGGGTACTCCACTCAGCCCCAAGAATATGGGTGGGCACTCCACCCAGCCCCAGGATTGTGGGCGGGCACTCCACCCGGCCTCAGGAATGTGGGCGGGCACTCCACTCAGCCTCAGGAATGTGGGCGGGCACTCCACCCAGCCTCAGGAATAGGGATGAGCTTCGAGTTCGAGTCGAACTCATGTTCTACTCGAACATTGGCTGTTCGCAAGTTCGCCGAACAGCGAACAATTTGGGGTGTTCGCGGCAAATTCGAATGCCGCGGAACACCCTTTAAAAGTCTATGGGAGAAATCAAAAGTGCTAATTTTAAAGGCTTATATGCAAGTTATTGTCATAAAAAGTGTTTGGGGACCCGGGTCCTGCCCCAGGGGACATGGATCAATGCAAAAAAAAGTTTTAAAAACGGACGTTTTTTCAGGAGCAGTGATTTTATTAATGCTTAAAGTCAAACAATAAAAGTGTAATATCCCTTTAAATTTCGTACCTGGGGGGTGTCTATAGTATGCCTGTAAAGGGGCGCATGTTTCCTGTGTTTAGAACAGTCTGACAGCAAAATTACATTTGGAAGGAAAAAACTCATTTAAAACTAGCCGCGGCTATTGCATTGCCGACAATACACATAGAAGTTCATTGATAAAAACGGCATGGGAATTCCCCACAGGGGAACCCCGAACCAAAATAAAAAAAAAAAAATGATGTGGGGGTCCCCCTAAATTCCATACAAGGCCCTTCAGGTCTGGTATGGATATTAAGGGGAACCCCAGCCAAAATTGAAAAAAAAAATTGACGTGGGGTTCCCCCTTAATTCCATACCAGACCCTTCAGGTCTGGTATGGATTTTAAGGGGAACCCCGCGCCAAAAAAAAAAAAAAAAAACGGCGTGGGGTCCCCCTAAAAATCCATACCAGACCCTTATCCGAGCACGCAACCTGGCAGGCCACAGGAAAAGAGGGGGGGACGAGAGTGCGGCCCCCCCCCCCTCCTGAACCGTACCAGGCCACATGCCCTCAACATTGGGAGGGTGCTTTGGGGTAGCCCCCCAAAACACCTTGTCCCCATGTTGATGAGGACAAGGGCCTCATCCTCACAACCCTGGCCGGTGGTTGTGAGGGTCTGCGGGCGGGGGGCTTATCGGAATCTGGAAGCCCCCTTTAACAAGGGGACCCCCAGATCCCGGCCCCCCCCCTGTGTGAAATGGTAAGGGGGTACTTACCCCTACCATTTCACTAAAAAACTGTCAAAAATGTTAAAAATGACAAGAGACAGTTTTTGACAATTCCTTTATTTAAATGCTTCTTCTTTCTTCCTTCATCTTCTTCTTCTGGTTCTTCTGGCTCTTCTGGTTCTTCCTCCGGCGTTCTCGTCCAGCATCTTCTCCGCTGCGTCTTCTATCTTCTTCTCCTCGGGCCGCTCCGCACCCATGGCATGGGGGGGAGGCTCCCGCTCTTCTCTTCATCTTCTTCTCTTCTTCATCTTCTTCTTCATCTTCTTCTTCTTCTTCCTTCTTCTCTTCTTCTCTTCTTCTCTTCTTCCTGTCTTCTGCGGGCCGCTCCGCAGCCATGCTGTGGCATGGAGGGAGGCTCCCGCTGTGTGACGGCGTCTCTTCGTCTGACGGTTCTTAAATAACGGGGGGCGGGGCCACCCGGTGGCCCCGCCCCCCTCTGACGCACGGTGACATGACGGGACTTCCCTGTGGCATTCCCCGTGACGTCACAGGGAAGTCCCTCAAGTCACCGTGCGTCAGAGGGGGGCGGGGTCACCGGATGGCCCCGCCCCCCGTTATTTAAGAACCGTCAGACGAAGAGACGCCGTCACACAGCGGGAGCCTCCCACCATGCCAGCATGGCTGCGGAGCGGCCCGGAGAAGACAGGAAGAAGAGAAGAAGGAAGAAGAAGAAGAAGAAGAAGATGAAGAAGAAGATGAAGAAGAGAAGAAGATGAAGAGAAGAGCGGGAGCCTCCCCCCATGCCATGGGTGCGGAGCGGCCCGAGGAGAAGAAGATAGAAGACGCCGCGGAGGAGATGCTGGACGAGAACGCCGGAGGAAGAACCAGAAGAGCCAGAAGAACCAGAAGAAGATGAAGGAAGAAAGAAGAAAGAAGAAGCATTTAAATAAAGGAATTGTCAAAAACTGTCTCTTGTCATTTTTAACATTTTTGACAGTTTTTTAGTGAAATGGTAGGGGTAAGTACCCCTTTACCATTTCACACAGGGGGGGGGCCGGGATCTGGGGGTCCCCTTGTTAAAGGGGGCTTCCAGATTCCGATAAGCCCCCCGCCCGCAGACCCTCACAACCACCGGCCAGGGTTGTGAGGATGAGGCCCTTGTCCTCATCAACATGGGGACAAGGTGTTTTGGGGGGCTACCCCAAAGCACCCTCCCAATGTTGAGGGCATGTGGCCTGGTACGGTTCAGGAGGGGGGGGGGGCCGCACTCTCGTCCCCCCCTCTTTTCCTGCGGCCTGCCAGGTTGCGTGCTCGGATAAGGGTCTGGTATGGATTTTTAGGGGGACCCCACGCCGTTTTTTTTTTTTTTTTTGGCGCGGGGTTCCCCTTAAAATCCATACCAGACCTGAAGGGTCTGGTATGGAATTTAGGGGGAACCCCACGTCAATTTTTTTTTTTCAGTTTTGGCTGGGGTTCCCCTTAATATCCATACCAGACCTGAAGGGCCTTGTATGGAATTTAGGGGGACCCCCACATCATTTTTTTTTTTTTATTTTGGTTCGGGGTTCCCCTGTGGGGAATTCCCATGCCGTTTTTATCAATGAACTTCTATGTGTATTGTCGGCAATGCAATAGCCGCGGCTAGTTTTAAATGAGTTTTTTCCTTCCAAATGTCATTTTGCTGTCAGACTGTTCTAAACACAGGAAACATGCGCCCCTTTACAGGCATACTATAGACACCCCCCAGGTACGAAATTTAAAGGGATATTACACTTTTATTGTTTGACTTTAAGCATTAATAAAATCACTGCTCCTGAAAAAACGTCCGTTTTTAAAACTTTTTTTTGCATTGATCCATGTCCCCTGGGGCAGGACCCGGGTCCCCAAACACTTTTTATGACAATAACTTGCATATTACCCTTTAAAATTAGCACTTTTGATTATTCATGTTCGTGTCCCATAGACTTTAACGGCGTTCGCGTGTTCGAACGAATTTTTTTCCTGTTCGCATGTTCTGGTGCGAACCGAACAGGGGGGTGTTCGGCTCATCCCTACTCAGGAATGTGGGCGGGCACTTCTATGTCATTCATCCTGTACAATGCAGGAGCGGTAATGGGAGCCATTGCCAGGACAAGGTCACCTAGAGCCCAGGGTGAATGC
This sequence comes from Lithobates clamitans, assembly GCA_037952925.1. Taxonomy (NCBI): domain Eukaryota; kingdom Metazoa; phylum Chordata; class Amphibia; order Anura; family Ranidae; genus Lithobates; species Lithobates clamitans. Next base: position 303,670 of record JBBGZY010002494.1, on the reverse strand, counting down.
ACCTCCCCAAGATGCATAAGCATTATGTGTCAGCAAAAATCCCCCCCCCCAAAAAAATGGGGCACCTTCTGCAGGATTACCCCTTAATCATAAACCTCATACCTCCCAGGACAAATCCACCCCCTGCTGAAATTCCTCCCACCATGTGCAAACCTCTGCCCCCCCATCCCCCAAATCCCCCCAGCACAAATGTCCCCTCCCCCCAAAAAAATCACCCCTCCTAGCACAAATCCTCTACCTGTCAAATTTCCCCCTCCGGTTACACACTCTCCCCCCCCACTCCAAATCCCCCTCTTACCATGCTTCCCCGAAAATAAGACCTACCCCAAAAAAAAGACCTAGCGTTATTTTCCAGGAGGGCTGCAATATAAGCCCTACCCCGAAAATAAGCCCTAGTTTTAAAATGCTTGTAAAATCCTATAATCTACTCTATTACAGTAGTATATAATGTACAGTGTGTGTTTCTATAATACAATTGTGGGGAAAAGAGCCCCGGCGGGTCACAGAAGCGCAGAGCGGCGCTATAATGAAGGTATTTGACACAATTATATTACAGAAACATTTTACAGTGTACATTATATAATACTATAATACAGTGGTCATCAACCCTGTCCTCAGGGCCCACTAACAGGCCAGGTTTTATGTATTACTTTGGGGAGATGCAGACTAGAATACTGCAATCATTGAGCAGCATATTATATCACCTGAGATGTATTTCAGTTATCTTGTAAACCTGGCCTGTTAGTGGGACCTGAGGACAGGAGCTGATGACCACTGCCATAATAGAGTGGATTATAGGATTTTACAAGCATTTTAACTAAGTTCACACTGGGGATTCCTGTCAGACAGGGAGAGAGAGGGGGAAGAAGACAGCACATTACATGGTAAGACCTACCCCAAAAATAAACCCTACTGTGTTTTTTGTTGCCAAAATTAATATAAGACCCAGGCTTATTTTCGGGGGAAACACGGTAGCACAAATATCCCCCCCATCCCCCCTCCTAGCACAAACACCCCTCCAATCATCCCTACTAGGGGTGAGCTTCGAGTTTGAGTCAAACTCATGCTCGACTCAAACATCGGCTGTTCGCCAGTTTGCTGAACAGCGAACAATTTGGGGTGTTCGCGGCAAATTCGAATGCCGCAGAACACCCTTAAAAAGTTTATGAGAGAAATCAAAAGTGCTAATTTTAAAGGATTCTATGCAAGTTATTGTCATAATAAGTGTTTGGGGACCCGGGTCCTGCCCCAGGGGACATGGATCAATGCAAAAAGAAGTTTTAAAAACGGCCGTTTTTTCGGGAGCAGTGATTTTAATAATGTTTAAAGTGAAACAATAAAAGTGTAATATCCCTTTAAATTTTGTACCTGGGGGGTGTCTATAGTATGCCTGTAAAGGGGCACATGTTTTCCGTGTTTTAAAACTACTCGCGGCTATTAATGAATTGCCAGTCCGACAATACACATAAAAGTTCATTGATAAAAATGGCATGGGATTTCCCCACAGGGGAACCCCAAACCAAAATTTTTTTAAAAATGGCGTGGGGGTCCCCCTACATTCCATACCAGGCCCTTCAGGTCTGGTATGGATATTAAGGGGAACCCCACGCCAAAATTAAAAAAAAAAAAGGCGTCGGGGTCCCCCTCAAAATCCATACCAGACACTTCAGGTCTGGTATGGGTTTTAAGGGGAACCCCGCGCCAAAATAAAAAAAAATGGTATGGAGTCCCCCCAAAAATCCATACCAGACCCTTATCCGAGCACGCAACCTGGCATGCCACAGGAAAAGAGGGGGGGCGAGAGAGCGCCCCCCTTGAACCGTACCAGGCCACATGCCCTCAACATTGGAAGGGTGCTTTGGGGTAGTGGCCCCCCAAAGCACCTTGTCCCCATGTTGATGAGTACAAGGGCCTCATCTCCACAACCCTTGGCCGTTGGTTGTGGGGGTCTGCGGGCGGGGGGCTTATCGGAATCTGGAAACCCCCTTTAACAAGGGGACCCCAGATCCCACCCCTCTGTGTGAAATGGTAATGGGGTACAAAAGTACCCCTACCATTTCACAAAAAAAGTGTCAAAAATGTTAAAAATGACAAGAGACGCCGGATGAGAAAACCGGAGCAAGAAGCAGGGGATCGGAGGAAGAACCAGAGGAAGAAGAAGATGGAGGAAGAAACCGAAGGAAGAAGGAAGGAAGAAGACCCAAAGAAGATGGAAAGAAGAAGACTTTTATTAAAGGAATTGTCAAAAACTGTCTCGTGTCATTTTTAACATTCTTAACACTTTTTGTGAAATGGTAGGGGTACTTTTGTACCCCATTACCATTTTACACAGAGGGGGTGGGATCTGGGGGTCCCCTTGTTAAAGGGGGCTTCCAGATTCCAATAAGCCCCCCGCCCGCAGACCCCCACAACCACCGGGCAAGGGTTGTGGAGATGAGGCCCTTGTCCTCATCAACATGGGGACAAGGTGCTTTGGGGGGCCGCTACCCCAAAGCACCCTCCCAATGTTGAGGGCATGTGGCTTGGTACAGTTCAGGAGGGGGGGCGCTCTCTCGTCCCCCCTCTTTTCCTGCTGCCTGCCAGGTTGGATAAGGGTCTGGTATGGATTTCTGGGGGGACCCCACGCCATTTTTTTTTAAATTTTGGCGCGGGGTTCTCCTTAAAATCTCAGGTCTGGTATGGAATTTAGGGGGACCCCCACGCAGGGCCGGATTTCCCACAAGGCCACCGAGGCCAGGCCTCGGGGCGGCAGTGGTACAGGGGCAGCTCAGCCGCCCCCCACACTAACATCAGCATGCAGTGCACCCGGGCGCCAGAGAGGTGGGGGCGCTGAAGCGCTAGAGTGCTCCTCTCCCTCCTCCTCCTATCTGTGTCCAGACTGAGGCGGCTCCCTCCGCAGGTCACCGCCGCCACCGCTGTGTTTTTCGCTGCTCAAGCCCGTCCCCCCTCCCTCTTCCTGTCAGAGAAGGAGAGCAGCCGCCGAAGATCAGAGCGGCTGGTCTCTGTGCGGCGGCGGGGGGGGCGTGTTCTCCTCTGTCTCTCACTCCCGCCCAAGCCTGTGCCTGTCTCCATCTGTTCTGTTGCACACACTTGGAGGGGAGGTTGTCCTGGGGGTCTGTACTAGTGAAGGGGGGTTTTCCTGGGGGTCTGTACTAGTGAAGGGGGGGTTGTCCTGGGGGGTCTGTACTAGTGAAGGGGGGGTTTGTCCTGGGGGGGTTGTACTAATGGAGGGGGGGTTGTCCTGGGATGTCTGTACTAGTGAAGGGGGGGTTGTTCGGGGGGGTTTGTACTAATGGAGGGGGTTTGTACTAATGGAGGGGGGTTGTCCTGGGGGGTTTGTACTAATGAAGGGAGGGGCGGTTTGTCCTTGGGGGGTCTGTGCTAATGGAGGGGGTGGGGGTTGACCTGGGGGGGTTTGTACTAATGGAGAGGGGGTTTTCCTGGGGGGTTTGTACTAATGGAGGGGGGTTTGTCCTGGGGGGTCTGTACTAATGAAGGGAGGGGTGGTTTGTCCTGGGGGGGTCTGTACTAATGAAGGAAGGGGCGGTTTGCCCTTGGGGGGTCTGTGCTAATGGAGGGGGTGGGGGTTGACCTGGGGGGTTTGTACTAATGGAGAGGGGGTTTTCCTGGGGGGGTTTGTACTAATGGAGGGGGGTTTGTCCTGGGGGGTCTGTACTAATGAAGGGAGGGGTGGTTTGTCCTGGGGGGGTCTGTACTAATGAAGGGAGGGGCGGTTTGTCCTTGGGGGGTCTGTGCTAATGGAGGGGGTGGGGGTTGACCTGGGGGGGTTTGTACTAATGGAGAGGGGGTTTTCCTGGGCGGTTTGTACTAATGGAAGGGGGTTTTTCCTGGGGGGGTCTGTACTAATGAAGGGAGGGGTGGTTTGTCCTGGGGGGTCTGTACTGATGAAGGGAGGGGTGGTTTGTCCTGGGGGGGTTTGTACTAATGGAGGGGGGTTGTCCTGGGGGGTTTGTACTAATGGAGGGGGGTTGTCCTGGGGGGGTTGTACTAATAGAGAGGCGTTTGTCCTGGGGGGGTCTGTATTAATGAAGGGAGGTGGGTTTGTCCTGGGGAGGGGTCTGTACTAAGGGAGGGGGGTTTGTCCTGGGGGGGTCTGTACTAATGAAGGGAGGGGTGTTTGTCCTGGGGGGGTCTGTACTAATGGTGGAGGGTTTGTCCTGGGGGGAGGGTCTGTACTAATGGAAGGGGGTGGTTTGTCCTGGGGGGGGTCTGTACTAATGGTGGGGGTGTTTGTCCTGGGGGGGAGGGTCTGTACTAATGGAAGGGGGTGGTTTGTCCTGGGGGGGGTCTACACCCAGGAAAGTACACCCAGGGCTCCAGACGGAGAGGGCAGTGCTGAGGGAACACCATCAGAGAGAGAACCCCGCTGCCATGCACCACCAGAGGGAAAGCCACACAGCCTGGCGCCATCCCTGGCGGAGAAAGGAATGGAGTCATTGCAGGAATACAGATCTGGGTGCTACCCAGCGGAGTCGCCACAGGCAATTCAGAGTGAGCTGACTCCTGATCAGGGGAACCATTGCTGTATCGTTGGGTCAGGTGAGAGGGCCGATCGGCCATTATCTACTAATGTCCATAGAAACTGCAGTCTCTGACCATCTCCTGTATCATGTCTGCCGTCTCTGACCATCTCCTGTACTATGATTGCAGTCTCTGACCATCTCTTGTATCATGTCTGCAGTCTTTGACCGTATTATGTCTGGGGGCTCTTTCTGGTGGTGTGGGGGGGGGGGCGGCATTGAAGGGCCCGGCCTTGGGGCGGCAAAGGGAGTAAATCCGGGCCTGGTTGGGACTATGGATATGTTGAAGGTTTGGTTGGAGGCTGTGGATATGTTGAAGGTTTGGTTGGAGGCTGTGGAATGTTGAAGGTTTGGTTGGTAACTGTTGATATGTTGAAGGTTTGGTTGGAGACTGTGTATATGTTGATGGTTTGGTTGGGTACTGTGGATAAGTTACAGATTTGGTTGGAGACTGTGGATATGTTGAAGGTTTGGTTGGAGACTGTGGAATGTTGAAGGTTTGGTTGGAGACTGTGGAATGTTGAAGGTTTGGTTGGAGACTGTGGAATGTTGAAGGTTTGGTTGGAGACTGTGGAATGTTGAAGGTTTTGTTGGAGACTGTGGAATGTTGAAGGTTTTTTTGGGCACTGTGGATAAGTTGAAGGTTGGGTTGGAGACTGTGGAATGTTGAAGGTTTGGTTGGAGACTGTGTATATGTTGAAGGTTTGGTTGGGCACAGTGGATAAGTTACAGATTTGGTTGGAGACTATGGATATGTTGAAGGTTTGGTTGAAGACTGTGGATGTGCTGCAGACTGGGGTCACGTTACATAGCACTAGTGGGGATCAGTGCTTATAGCCCATTACACATCAGTGCTCCAACTACAGACTGTTGGGCTTCGACATAAACATGAAAAGGTTACATGTGGCCCTAGGGTCACAGGTTGACCGGCACACCATGAAATGATCTCTCACCTGTCTGCTCCCTGGATTGTCCTGGACAGGATGGCCGGCGATCCCTACAATTAATGATCCCTACGATACTTCAGAGTGTCAGATACCTGGAACAGACCAGATGAATAGAAACCTTCAGTACAATTCTGATATATAGAGAATACAGAGATTCTGGGTGGAGACAGGCTAAGTCAGATATATTAATATCCAATGACTATGTGACTGAGATCTGGGCAGGGTCAGTGTGGGCTGAGAACTGAACTCCGGGGAGCCATACCAGCTTCCATAACTGAGGTTCTCCATCCCGCATAACTGAGGTCTTCCATTCCCCATAACTGAGGTCCTCCAACCCCGATAACTGAGGTCCTCTAGCATTCATAATTAAGGTCCTCAATCCCTCATAACTGAGGTCCTCGATCCCTTATAAAGGAGGTCTTCTAGCACCCATAACTGAGTTCCTCCATCCCTCATAACTGAGGTCCTCCACCCCTGATAACTGAGGTCTTCCAGCTCCCCATAACTGAGCTCCCCCATCCCTCATAACTGAGTAGTATAGGGGAGGGGAACCCGAAGTTCTGAAGGACAGACTGTATCTGGAGTGGAAACCCCCAGGGACAACTTTACTGGAACCCTAGATGCCATCGAGTGCTGGAGAGTATATGCTGATTACCCCTGTAGGGGTGCATGGAGTTGGTGAGTGGGGATCCTTGAGGGGGAGCACCGGAGTCACTGGATATCAACTGTCGCAGTCACAAAAGTCACTTTACACAGAATATCTGAATGTGATGGAATTATATGGAACTTTTCAAGCTGGGACTTTCACAACAAAATAATAATTTTATCATAATTCATTTTTTCACAATTAATTTTTTTCATTTTTCATTTTTTATAATACACTTTCTTTATATATTTAATGTGGTTCTAAATATTTTCACAAGGATTTACACTTCTATTATATGGTGTTTTTTAACGCTGATGTACTGCGGCTAGGCTATATTTTGCTGCCCTGTTGCTTGCTGGGGAGATTATGTGGTATATGTATATCAGATGTTATACCAATAATTGGTAGCAGATTGTTGATTAATGATCACATGAGGTGAAAGGAGGATTTTTACTTATAGCTTTATTTCATCTATCCCCTTCAACGCATTTAGAGGGGACGGTTACTAGAGTGATTATATATTCTGATTAATCTGTCACTGATGTGGGTGTACTTGAACTTTTTTACACAATAAGGATTTATCTGCTGCACATACTGTCACGGGACATTTAGTCCATATTGGCACATATTTATTTTGTAATTTATATTACTTTTATTTTTTGAGTAGTGCACATTTACGCACCTAGTAGAGAATATACATGTAACTAGGTATCCAACACAGGTAGCGCCACTCACCCCTATCTATAAATTCCCTCATAACCGAGGTCTTCCAGCCCTCATAACCGAGGTCCTCATCCCTCATAACTGAAGTCTTCCAGCATCCATAACTGAGGTTCTCCATCCTTCATAACTGAGGCCCCCACTGAGGTCTTCTAGCCCCCATAAATGAGGTCTTCCAGCCCCCATAATTGAAGTCCTCCATCCCCCATAAGGGAGGTCTTCCAGCCTTCAAAACTGAGGTCCTCCATCGCCCATAAGTGAGGCCCCCCGTCCCCCATAACTGAGGCCTTGTAGCCCCCATAAATGAGGTCTTCCAGCCCCCATAATTGAGGTCCTCCATCCCCCATAACTGATTTCTTCCAGCCTTCATAACTGAGGTCCTCCATCGCCCATAAGTGAGGCCCCCCGTCCCCCATAACTGAGGCCTTGTAGCCCCCATAAATGAGGTCTTCCAGCCCCCATAATTGAGGTCCTCCATCCCCCATAACTGAGGTCTTCCAGCCTTCATAACTGAGTTCCTCCATCCCCCATAAGTGAGGCCCCCCATCCCCCATAACAGAGGTCCTCCATCCCCCCATAACTAAGCTCCTCCATCCCCCATAACTGAGGTCCTCCATCCCCCATAACTGAGGTCCTCCATCCCCCATAACTGAGGTCCTCTATCCACCATAACTGAGGTCTCTGGAGTAAGTCTCCTTTTTGATGCATACTAATTTTCTGCCAGCTTTGCTTGCAGTAGCTTGGCATTGCATGCTATTGCTGAGCCTTTCATCTACTAGGATACTGGGACCCCCAGATCCTTCTCACTTTTCAATATTAGAAACTGTATATAGAGAATCCCATGAGATCCCACACATTGTAAATGACACACAAGAGAGAAGAATGGATCACTGCTGACATTTTCCAAACATCATCATCATCATCATGATTTTGGATTCCTTCCCTCTGTATTATTAATAAATGGGAATCCGGCCACGTCTGACCACGGAATGCTGAAAGTGGAAGAAAGAAAAATGGAGCAAAAGTGGAGCCTTTACCAGCCAATCAGGTTTCATTTTTATTCCTTAATGGGAAGTAAAAATAGGAATTTGATTGGTTGCTGTAGACAAGGACTGCACTGTTGCTGCCCCCAGTGAAAATATAACAAATGATCCTTACACTGGTTATCCGAGAAGAAATAATCCAACAGTAACAAAGTGGAGAAACGTGGAGGGAAGGATGAGATCCAGAAAAGGCCAACATAGGAACATCACTCATCTATAATATATTATCCGAAATATCCCCCCCCCCCCATAAAATTCTTCACCTCCCCTCCCCCAATAGACTATATAATCCTGTGATGGTTCTATAGGTTATATAATAGTAACTACGTAGTCTATATATTGGGGGGTATGATAGATCCCCATAATATTCTTCACCCCCCCCCCCCGCCCCCACCAACAGGCAATATATTCTTGTCCTGGTGCTTCAGGTTATATAATAGGGGCCTGTAGTCTGTAAATGGAGGGTTTGGTATTCCCCATAATATTCTTTAACCTAGTTGTTAGCAGATGATGGGGCTGATATTCATATGTGGAGCTATAGGTTATATAATGGGGGCTCTGTGGTCTGTATATTGAGGGGTATTACCAGACGGAGGGTCTCTTCTCACTGGATCCTCGTCTTGTCTGTTGTCTCTCTGGAAGTCGAAAATGTTGTGTTGGAGTTGGCAGGACACTCGGGATATACAGACGGACCTTTGGCAACCCAGAAATGTGGTCCAGGGGTGACCAGACTGCCCTGCCAGCTGAAAATCCTTCTGAGCTCCTCCTATAGGTCCAGCATAGATTACCTTCTCCGAAACCCTCCTATAGGTCCAGTATAACTTATATAGGGTGTTACCTTCTCCAAATCCCTCCTATAGGTCCAGTATAAGTTATATAGGGTGTTACCTTCTCTGAATCCCTCCTATAGGTCCTGTATAACTTATATAGGGTGTTACCTTCTCCAAATCCCCCCTATAGGTCCAGTATAAGTTATATAGGGTGTTACCTTCTCTGAATCCCTCCTATAGGTCCAGCATAGATTATATAGGGTGCTACCTTCTCCGAATCTCTACTATAGGACCAGTACAACTTATATAGGGTCTTATCTCCTCCTATAGGACCAGTATAACTTATATAGGGTGTTATCTCCTCCTATAGGTCCAGCAAAGGGTATATAGGGTGTTACCTTCTCCATATATGTCCTATAGGTCCACTGTAGATTACATAGGGTATTAGCTCCTATAGGTCCAGTATAACTTATATAGGGTGTTATCTCCTCCTATAGATCCACTATAGCTTATATTGTGTATTACTTTCTCCATATCCTTCCTATAGATCCACTATAGATTATATAGGGTGTTACTTTCACTGTATCCCTCCTATAGGTTGAGTTTAGAATATATAGAGTGTTACCTTCTCTGTGTCCTTCCTTTGAAGTCCAGTATAGATTGTATAGGGTATTATCTTCTCTGCTTTTCCTCTGAGAGTCCAGCATAGACTCTATAGGTTGTTATCTTCTTCGTATCCCTCCTTGAGGTCCAGTATAGATTATATATGGTGTTATCTTCTCTGTGGTCCTCCTGAGAGGTTATCTTTGGTATACAGTATATTCTCCTCTCTCTGGCTGTCTTGGGGGGGTCAGTATAGAATATCTTCTCCCATATATATGTATAGTGCCCCTTATAGATTATCTCCCACCTCAGGGTCCAGCACACGTCACGTCTCGTCTCCTCTGTAGGGTATTCTCAATCCCTCAATCACATCCAGATCTGCTCCTGCTCTGCCCGGTGAAGCTCCTCGAAGGTCTCTGCAGACTTTTCTTGGTGATGTTGGATGGAGAAGTGATTCAGACTGACTCACCGTATAATGGACCATCTGCTGGAGGGACTGGCTGACCCCGTACTGACACACAGATCCGGAGTCACTCCCCGCATGTGACTGGACCTGGAAAACACAGCAAAAAAATCTGCTTCAAATTAAACATTTTATGAACGGAGCTCTTCACTGTGTTCTTCATGATATCTCTCCACTGGGGGGGGGGGCTGCAATGTGTTCTGTTTGTAAAGCGCTGCGCAAACTGAGCAAACTGCGCAAACTGTGCAAACTGAGCAAACTGAGCAAACTGAGCAAACTGAGCAAACTGCAAACTGTGCAAACTGTGCAAACTGAGCAAACTGTACAAACTGAGACAACTGTACAAACTGAGCAAACTGAGCAAACTGAGCAAACTGAGCAAACTGAGCAAACTGCGCAAACTGAGCAAACTGCGCAAACTGAGCAAACTGAGCAAACTGAGCAAACTGTGCAAACTGTGCAAACTGAGCAAACTGAACAAACTGAGCAAACTGAGCAAACTGAGCAAACTGCAAACTGAGAAAACTGCGCAAACTGCGCAAACTGAGCAAACTGAGCAAACTGTGCAAACTGTGCAAACTGAGCAAACTGAACAAACTGAGCAAACTGAGCAAACTGAGCAAACTGAGCAAACTGCAAACTGAGAAAACTGCGCAAACTGCGCAAACTGAGCAAACTGCGCAAACTGAGCAAACTGAGCAAACTGAGCAAACTGCGCAAACTGAGCAAACTGAGCAAACTGTTGGTGCTATATAATTCCTGAATAATAATAATAATATGTAATAATAATAGCTATAGGAAGAGACACAATACTGGAGTGATATATAATATAATATTATATATATATATATATATATATATATATATATATATATATATATATATATATATATATATATATATATATAAATATATGGCTCTGACATAATCCGCAGTGTTGTACAATGGGTGTTGCAGTTACATAGTTACATAGTAGGTGAGGTTGAAAAAAGACACAAGTCCATCAAGTCCAACCTATGTGTGTGATTATGTGTCAGTATTACATTGTATATCCCTGTATGTTGTGGTCATTCAGGTGATTATCTAATAGTTTCTTGAAGCTATCAATGCTCCCCGCTGAGACCACCGCCTGTGGAAGGGAATTCCACATCCTTGCCGCTCTTACAGTAAAGAACCCTCTACGTAGTTTAAGGTTAAACCTCTTTTCTTCTAATTTTAATGAGTGGCCACGAGCCTTGTTAAAGGTATACATTTTTTCACCTTAATGCATTCTATGCATTAAGGTGAAAAAACTTTTGACAATACCGCCGCCCCCAGCCCCCCCCGTTTTACTTACCTGACTCCTCGAAACTCAGCCGCTCACTCCCGACCTCCATTTCGCCGCTCAGCCTGGTCGCTGATTGGCTATAGTGGATGGATTGAAAGCAGCGCAGCCCTTGGCTCGCGCTGCTGTCAATCACATCCAATGACACGGCGCGCCGGGGCCGAGTGACACAGAGAGTGGCTATAGCCGGGGTATATTGTGGGGTCACCAGTCCGGTATTTATATATTGTGGGGTCACCAGTCCGGTATTTATATATTGTGGGGTCACCAGTCCGGTATTTGTATATTGTGGGGTCACCAGTACGGTATTTGTATATTGTGGGGTCACCAGTCCGGTATTTATATATTGTGGGGTCACCAGTCCGGTATTTGTATATTGTGGGGTCACCAGTCCGGTATTTATATATTGTGGGGTCACCAGTCCGGTATTTATATATTGTGGGGTCACCAGTCCGGTATTTGTATATTGTGGGGTCACCAGTCCGGTGTTTGTATATTGTGGGGTCCCCAGTCCGGTATTTGTATATTGTGGGGTCACCAGTCCGGTATTTATATATTGTGGGGTCACCAGTCCGGTATTTATATATTGTGGGGTCACCAGTCCGGTATTTATATATTGTGGGGTCACCAGTACAGTATTTGTATATTGTGGGGTCACCAGTCCGGTATTTGTATATTGTGGGGTCACCAGTCCGGTATTTATACAATGAAATCATATCCCCTCTCAAGCGTCTCTTCTCCAGAGAGAATAAGTTCAGAGCTCACAACCTTTCCTCATAACTAAGATCCTCCAGACCCTTTATTAGCTTTGTTGCCCTTCTTTGTACTCGCTCCATTTCCAGTACATCCTTCCTGAGGACTGGTGCCCAGAACTGGACAGCATACTCCAGGTGCGGCCGGACCAGAGTCTTGTAGAGCGGGAGAATTATCGTTTTATCTCTGGAGTTGATCCCTTTTTAATGCCAATATTCTGTTTGCTTTGTTAGCAGCAGCTTGGCATTGCATGTCATTGCTGAGCCTATCATCTACTAGGACCCCCAGGTCCTTTTCCATCCTAGATTCCCCCAGAGGTTCTCCCCCCAGTGTATAGATTGCATTCACATTTTTACCACCCAAATGCATTATTTTACATTTTTCTACATTGAACCTCATTTGCCATGTAGTTGCCCCTCCCCCATTCATTTGTTCAGATCTTTTTGCAAGGTTTCCACATCCTGCGGAGAAGTTATTGCCCTGCTTAGCTTAGTATCGTCTGCAAATACAGAGATTGAACTGTTTATCCCATCCTCCAGATCGTTTATGAACAAATTAAATAGGATTGGTCCCAGGATAGATCCCTGGGGGACCCCACTACCCACCCCTGACCATTCTGAGTACTCCCCATTTATCACCACCCTCTGAACTCGCCCTTGTAGCCCGTTTTCAATCCATGTACTCACCCTATGGTCCATGCCAACGCACCTTATTTTGTACAGTAAACATTTATGGGGAACTGTGTCAAATGCTTTTGCAAAATCCAGATACACCACGTCTACGGGCCTTCCTTTATCTAGATGGCAACTCACCTCCTCATAGAAGGTTAATAGATTGGTTTGGCAAGAACGATTCTTCATGAATCCATGCTGATTACTGCTAATGATACCGTTCTCATTACTAAAATCTTGTGTATAGTCCCTTATCATCCCCTCCAAGAGTTTACATACTATTGATGTTAGGCTAACTGGTCTGTAATTCCCAGGGATGTATTTTGGGCCCTTTTTAAATATTGGTGCTACATTGGCTTTTCTCCAATCAGCTGGTACCATTCCAGTCAATAGACTGTCTGTAAAAATTAGGAACAACGGTCTGGCAATCACTTGACTGAGTTCCCTAAGTACCCTCGGATGCAAGCCATCTGGTCCCGGTGATTTATTAATGTTAAGTTTCTCAAGTCTAATTTTAATTCTGTCCTCTGTTAACCATGTAGGTGCTTCCTGTGTTGTGTCCTGAGGATAAACACTGCAGTTTTGGTTACTGAAGCCCCCCGATTCACTTGTGAAGACTGAGGAGAAGAATAAATTCAATACCTTCGCCATCTCCCCATCCTTTGTAACAAGAACAAGTGTATGGGGCACCGATACCATTCGGGGGAGGGGGGGGGATGGTCATGACCCGGCTTGTTGTCACTCATGGGGGATACAGAGGATACAGGGGCAAGGGGGGGAGGGGCAAACAAAATGCAATGTGTCACCATTTCAGAAACTGACCTGTTGCCAGAACCCAAAGTTCTTCAATCTGGGCACAAGTAATACTGTAACGAGCATGCGCACCCCAATATCTCACCACTGCCACCAATAGACGTGTGCAGTTCGTTTCATTCCGAATTCGTTTTATTTAACCAATTTTAAACAAATGTTTTCGAATACTCGCAAATTTGAGTATTCGAAAAATCATAAATTTGTAAATTTGTAAATTCATAAATTCGGAAATTCGGAAATTTGAAAATCTGAAAATAAGATCGAAAAACTCAAAAGAACGAAAATCCAAAAAAAAGAAGAAAAATCTGAAAATCTAAAATCTGAAATAATAACTAACTAATAACAACTTAACTATTACTAAATTTATTATTATTAACCACTTGCCGACCGGGCCATAGCCTAAAGAAGGCTACAGCGCGGTCGGGTTATCCTGGGTGGACGTCCGTAGGACGTCCTCCCAGAATCCTGCTCTCGCGCGCCCCCTGGGGCGCGCACCCGAGAACTTCCGTGACCGCCGGGTCCAGAGGACCCGGCGCATCACGGATCACGGTAAACGGCCGCTGATCGCGGCCGTTTACCATGTGATCGCTCCGTCAAATGACGGAGCGATCACATGTAAACAAACCGGCGTCATATCATGACGCCGGTTCCTCCCTCCCCTCTGTGTACCGATCGGTACACAGTGAGAGGAGAGGGGGAGGGATCGGATGGCAGCACCGCTGTGGGCTGCATGTGCAGTGCTCACAGCGGTGCTCAGTGACAAATACAGTCACATCCATCCCACCATGCTCAGCCATCCCTGCAATACACCCTGCAATATACCCAGCTATACCCCGCAATACTCTGCAATACACCCTGCAATAGTCTGCACTACTCTGCAATACCCCACAATACTCTGCAATACCCCACAATACCCCACAATACTCTGCAATACCCCGCAATACCCCACAATACTCTGCAATACCCCGCAATACCCCACAATACTCTGCAATACCCCACAATACTCTGCAATACCCCGCAATACCCCAGCAATACTCTGCAATACCCTGCAATAGTCTGCACTACTCTGCAATACCCCGCAATAGTCTGCAATACCCCGCAATACTCTGCAATACCCCACAATACTCTGCAATACCCCGCACTACTCTGCAATACCCCACAATACTCTGCAATACCCTGCACTACTCTGCAATATCCTGCACTACTCTGCAATACCCTGCACTACTCTGCAATACCCTGCACTACTCTGCAATACCCCGCACTACTCTGCAATACCCCGCAATACTCTGCAATACCCCACAATACTCTGCAATACCCCGCACTACTCTGCAATACCCCACAATACTCTGCAATACCCTGCACTACTCTGCAATATCCTGCACTACTCTGCAATACCCTGCACTACTCTGCAATACCCTGCACTACTCTGCAATACCCCGCACTACTCTGCAATACCCCGCAATACTCTGCAATACCCCACAATACTCTGCAATACCCCGCACTACTCTGCAATACCCCACAATACTCTGCAATACCCTGCACTACTCTGCAATACCCTGCACTACTCTGCAATACCCTGCACTAATCTGCAATACCCCGCAATACCCTGCAATACCCCGCAATACCCTGCACTACCCCGCAATACCCTGCACTACTCTGCAATACCCCGCAATACTCTGCAATACCCCGCAATACCCTGCACTACTCTGCAATACCCCGCAATAGTCTGCACTACTCTGCAATACCCCGCAATAGTCTGCACTACTCTGCAATACCCCGCAATAGTCTGCACTACTCTGCAATACCCCGCAATAGTCTGCAATACCCCGCAATACCCTGCACTACTCTGCAATACCCCGCAATAGTCTGCACTACTCTGCAATACCCCGCAATAGTCTGCAATACCCCACAATATCCTGCACTGCTCTGCAATACCCCACAATATCCTGCACTACTCTGCAATACCCCACAATATCCTGCACTACTCTGCAATACCCCGCAATACCCTGCACTGCTCTGCAATACCCCACAATATCCTGCACTACTCTGCAATATCCCACAATATCCTGCACTACTCTGCAATACCCCGCAATACCCTGCACTGCTCTGCAATACCCCACAATACCCTGCACTACTCTGCAATACCCTGCACTACTCTGCAATACCCCGCAATACCCCGCAATACCCTGCAATACCCAGCACTACTCTGCACTACCCCACAATACCCCGCAATACTCCGCAGAACTCTGCAATACCCCGCAATTTTTGACCAGTTCCCGCCCGCCGTCATATGACGTCCTTGACTTTGTGTGGGGATATCTGAATGATGGGTGCAGCTACAGGCATCATTCAGATATCAGCTTTTTCAGCCGACGATTCCCTACACCATGAGAACGATCATAGCAGCTGTTCCACTGCTTGATTGTTCTTATGGGAGGAGAGAGGGGATGCCCCCCCCTTCCCGCCACCCTCCGGTGCTTCTACCGACTCCGCTACGATCGAAGCCAGGATCATTTTTTTTTTATTATTATTTCAGGCTTCCTAGCCTAGAGGTGAGATGTGGGGTCTTATTGACCCCATATCTCACTGTAAAGAGCACCTGTCATGCAATATTCCTATTACAAGGGATGTTTACATTCCTTGTAATAGGAATAAAAGTGATCAAAAAAATAGTTTCTTTTGGGAAAAAAAGTGTCAAACTAAAATAAATAAAGTAAAATGAAAAAAAAAAAAAAAAAAAATTTAAAGCGCCCCTGTCCGTGTGCTCGCATGCAGAAGCGAACGCATACGTAAGTCCCGCCCACATATGAAAACTGTGTTCAAACCACACATGTGAGGTATCGCTGCGATCAGTAGAGCGAGAGCAATAATTTTGGCCCTGGACCTCCTCTGTAACTCAAAACATGTAACCAGTAAAAAATTTTAAAGCGTCAACTATGGAGATTTTTAAGTAGCGAAGTTTGGCACTATTCCACGAGCGTGTGCAATTTTGAAGGGTGACATGTTATATATCTATTTACTCAGCGTAACTTTATCTTTCACATTATGCAAAAACATTGGGCTAACTTTACTATTTTGTTTTTTTTTAAAGCACAAAACTGTTTTTTTTCCAAAAACAATGCGTTCGAAAAATTGCTGCGCAAATGCCGTGCGAGATAAAAAGTTGCAACAACCGCCATTGTATTCTCTAGGGTCTTTGCTAAAAAAAAATATATATATGTTTTGGGGTTCTATGTAATTTTCTAGCAAATAAATGATTATTTTTACATGTAGGAGAGAAATATAAGAATTGGTCTGGGCACTCCAGAACGCCTGGAGGTGCTCCCCTGCATGTTGGGCCTCTGTATGTGGCCACGCTGTGTAAAAGTCTCCCACATGTGGTATCGCCGTACTCGGGAGTAATAGCAGAATGTGTTTTGGGGTGTAATTTGTGGTATGCATATGCTGTGTGTGAGAAATAACCTTCTAATATGACAATTTTGTGAAAAAAAAAAGTTAAAAAAAAATCTTGATTTTTGCAAAGAATTGTGGGAAAAAACGACAATTTCAAAAAAACTCATCATGCATCTTTTCAAATACCTTGGAATGTCTTCTTTCCAAAAAGGGGTCATTTGGGGGGTATTTGTACTTTTCTGGCATGTTAGGGTCTCAAGAATATAGATAGGCCGTCAGTACTTCAGGTGTGATCAATTTTCAGATATTGGCACCATAGCTTTTGGACTCTCTAACATTCGCAAAGACCAAAATATATACACCAAGTTGTACTTATTTTTACCAAAGATATGTAGCAGTATAAATTTTGGCCAAAATTTACGAAAAAAAATTACTAATTTGCTAAATTTTATAACAGAAAGAAATAAAAATTCATTTTTTTACCAAATTTTCAGTCTTTTTTCTTTTATAGCCCAAAAAATAAAAAACCCAACGGTGATTAAATATCACCAAAAGAAAGCTCTATTTGTGTGAAAAAAAGGACAAAAATTTTATATGAGTACAGTGTTGCATGGCTGAGTAATTGTCATTCAAAATGTTAGAGCACCGAAAGCTGAAAATTGGTCTGGTTAGGAAGGGGGTTTAAGTGCCCAGTGGTCAAGTGGTTAAATTATAGGTATTGGAATTTCCTTTCAAATTTGGCTGAACGAATTTTTCCGAAGTTACGAATCATCCGAAATAATGAATGCCGCATCTAAACGAATGGAATGCAATAAATTAATAACAATATATAATAATAATAATAAAAACGTTTTATTATTATTAATTCATTCCATTCTATTGGTTTAGATGCGGCATTCATTATTTTCGGATAATTCGCAACTTCGGATAAATTCGTATTCGTTACGCTCACTAACAGACAAATTTGAAAGGAAATTCCAATACCTATAATTTATAAGTTAGATATTATTAGTTAGTTATTATTTTGAATTTTCAGATTATCGTTCTTTTGAAATTTTTGGATTTTCATTCTTATTTTCGGAATTTCGGAATTTTCGAATTTCAGAATGTTCAAATTTACAAATTTACGAATTTTCAAATTTAAACTTTTTCTAATTTACGAATTTCAAATTTACGAATTTCTGAATTTTCAGATTTCTGAATTTTCAAATGTTGGAATTTTCAAATTTCTGAATTTTCGAATTTCTGAAATTTCGAATTTACAAATTTCAACATTTCCGCAATTCGATCGTAACGAATGACCCGAAAACAAACAAAAAAAAAACGAATGAAACTAAAAGGAACAAATTTTTCGGCAGTGTACATGTCCAACCACCAGATGTGGAGGAGTCACACCCACCGCGACTCACTAACCAAAGCGAAAACTTAGTTTGGTGGAGAAGGAAGGAGAGGGGCGCTTCCTTTGGGCAGATAAGACAATGCCGTAAAAGTCATCACAGCCTGCAATACCGCTGGCCGCCACTAGAGGGCCTCACCCAGACTCTAGCTGGCTAGACACACACAGGCAGATAAAAATCTTACATGCAATCTGGCGCCCTGTAAAGTGGGGTACACATTATAAGAAAATTAGATCGTCTGATTTTCCACATTTTTTCACAGCAAGTCGGAACCGGGGAAAGGCGATAAGGTACGAAAATTCTCGTACGACAAAGGCTTTTTTGTTGATTATTCTTTCAGATCAGGGGCGGTCTTTAGTTTCGGATCATTTTGCACAAAAATAACGTATGAAAACCGTGCACATTAAGCAGAAATCGTTCGTTCCGGTCCCTTCAGAAATTTTCATTTGGAAGGTCAGAATCAGCTGTGGAAAGTTGTGTACATACTATCGGAAAATCGCACGATCGTTCCTCGGATGAAAATGTTCGCCCGATTTTCTTATATCGTGTACGAGGCTTAACGGGGGGGGTCCATCTATAAAACATTGGTTGCAGAAATGTCAGAAGCATTCGTACAAGCGGAATGAATTGTCACCGTAATTTTTGTAAGAGATTGATGCCGGGATCGCCAGCGCCATCTAGTGCCTGAGGTGCAGCATCATTTTCTGAAATTCCTCCATGAGAAAACTAGACTGAATTTAGGCCACAAGATGGAGCCAATGATATGTGTATTAATCTCTACGGCAAGCCGAGCGAAAAGTCACCGTCATTTTTGTAAGAGATTAATTCCTGTCTCATCAGCGCCATCTAGTGGACAGAATGCGGAATCGTTTTCTCAGTGAGGAATTTCAGAAAACAATTCCACATTTTGACCACTAGATGGAGCTGACCATACAGGGGGTTTATTTAACCAATTCTGACATTGCTCTCCTACATAGATAAAACATTTTTTTGCTAGAAAACTACTTAGACCTCCCAAACATTATATATATATATATATATATATATATATATATATATATATATTTTTTAAGCAGAGGCCCTACAGAATAATATGGTGGGTGTTACATCACGCGGTATTTGCGCAACGGTTTTTCATTTTCAAACTCAAATTTTTGGGTCCCTGATCCCTGATGACCCCCCTGTGATCACCTGACCTTGATGACCCCATGAGATCACCTGACCCCGATGACCCCCCTGTGATTACCTGACCTCTGATGACCCCCCTGTGATCACCTGACCCCGATGACCCCCCCTGTAATCACCTGATCCCCGATGACCCCCCGAGATCACCTGATCCTGGATAACCCACTGTGATCACCTGACCCCAATGACACCCCTGTGATCACCTGACCCTGATGACCCCCCTGTGATCACCTGACCCCAATGACACCTCTGTGATCACCTGACCCCTGATGACCCCCCTGTGATCACCTGATCCTGATGACCCCCTGAGATCACCTGTCCCGATGACCCCCCTGTGATCACCTGACCCCGATGACCCCCCTGTGATCACCTGATCCCTGATGACCCCCCTGTGATCACCTGACCCCTGATGACCCCCATGTGATCACCTGACTCCCGATGACCCCCCTGTGATCACCTGACCCCGATTACCCCCTGTGATCACCTGACCCCTGATGACCCCCCTGTGATCACCTGACCCCCGATGACCCCCCTGTGATCACCTGACCCTGATTACCCACTGTGATCACCTGACCCCGATGACCCCCCCTGTGATCACCTCACCCCTGATGACCCCCCCTGTGATCACCTGACCCCTGATGACCCCCCTGAGATCACCTGACCCTGATGACCCTCTGTGATCACCTGACCCCTGATGACCCCCCCTGTGATCACCTGACCCCAATGACCCCCCTGTGATCACCTGACCCTGATGACCCCCTGTGATCACCTGACCCCTGATGACCCCCCTGTGATCACCTGACCCCTGATGACCCCCCTGTGATAACCTGACTCCCGATGACCCCCCTGTGATCACCTGACCCCGATTACCCACTGTGATCACCTGACCCCAATGACCCCCCCTGTGATCACCTGACCCCTGATGACCCCCCCCTGAGATCACCTGACCCTGATGACCCTCTGTGATCACCTGACCCCTGATGACCCCCCTGTGATCACCTGACCCCAAAGACCCCCCCTGTGATTACTTGACCCCCGATGACACCCCTGTGATCACCTGACCCCTGATAACCCCCCCCGTGATCACCTGATCCCTGATGACCCCCCTGTGATCACCTGACCCTGATGACTCCCTGAGATCACTTCACCCCGATGACCCCCCTGTGATCACCTGACCCCGATGACCCCCCTGTGATCACCTGACCCCGATTACCCCCTTGTGATCACCTGACCCCGATGACCCCCCTGTGATCACCTGACCCCGATGACCCCCCTGTGATCACCTGACCCCAATGACCCCCCCTGTGATCACCTGACACGATGACCCCCCTGAGATCACCGGACCCCTGATGACCCCCCTGAGATCACCTGACCCCTGATGACCCCCCTGTGATCACCTGACCCCGATGACCCCCCTGTGATCACCTGATCCCTGATGACCCCCCTGTAATCACCTGATCCCTGATGACCCCCCTGTGATC
Organism: Lithobates clamitans; assembly: GCA_037952925.1. Taxonomy (NCBI): domain Eukaryota; kingdom Metazoa; phylum Chordata; class Amphibia; order Anura; family Ranidae; genus Lithobates; species Lithobates clamitans. The sequence continues at coordinate 282,920 of JBBGZY010002494.1, read as the reverse complement.
ATCTGACCCCTGATGACCCCCCTGTGATCACCTGACCCCGATGACCTCCCTGTGATCACCTGACCCCTGATGACCCCCCCTGTGATCACCTGACCCCGATGACCCCCCTGTGATCACCTGACCCCGATGACCCCCCCTGTAATCACCTGATCCCCGATGACCCCCCTGTGATCACCTGACCCCCGATGACCCCCCTGTGATCACCTGACCCCCGATGACCCCCCTGTGATCACCTGACCCCGATGACCCCCTGAGATCACCTGACCCAGATGACCCCCCTGTGATCACCTGACCCTGATGACCCCCCTGTGATCACCTGACCCCAATGACCCCCCTGTGATTACCTGATCCCTGATGACCCCCCTGTGATCACCTGACCCTGATGACCCCCTGAGATCACCTGACCCCGATGGCCCCCCTGTGATCACCTGACCCCGATGACCCCCCTGTGATCACCTGACCCCGATGACCCCCCTGTGATCACCTGATCCCTGATGACCCCCCCTGTGATCACCTGACCCCAATTACCCCCTGTGATCACCTGACCCCTGATGACCCCCCTGTGATCACCTGACCCCTGATGACCCCCCCTGTGATCACCTGACCCCCGATGACGCCCCTGTGATCACCTGACCCCGATTACCCACTGTGATCACCTGACCCCTGATGACCCCCCTGAGATCACCTGACCCCTGATGACCCCCCCTGAGATCACCTGACCCTGATGACCCTCTGTGATCACCTGACCCCTGATGACCCCCCCTGTGATCACCTGACCCCAATGACCCCCCTGTGATCACCTGACCCTGATGACCCCCTGTGATCACCTGACCCCTGATGACCCCCCTGTGATCACCTGACCCCTGATGATCCCCCTGTGATCACCTGACTCCCGATGGCCCCCCTGTGATCACCTGACCCCGATTACCCCCTGTGATCACCTGACCCCTGATGACCCCCCTGTGATCACCTGACCCCTGGTGACCCCCCTGTGATCACCTGACCCCCGATGACCCCCCTGTGATCACCTGACCCCGATTACCCACTGTGATCACCTGACCCCGATGACCGCCCCTGTGATCACCTGACCCCTGATGACCCACCTGAGATCACCTGACCCTGATGACCCTCTGTGATCACCTGACCCCTGATAACCCCTCCTGTGATCACCTGACCCCAATGACCCCCCTGTGATTACTTGACCCCCGATGACACCCCTGTGATCACCTGACCCCTGATGACCGCCCCCGTGATCACCTGATCCCTGATGACCCCCCTGTGATCACCTGACCCTGATTACCCCCTGAGATCACTTGACCCCGATGACCCCCCTGTGATCACCTGACCCCGATGACCCCCCTGTGATCACCTGACCCCGATGACCCCCCCTGTGATCACCTGACACGATGACCCCCCTGAGATCACTGGACCCCTGATGACCCCCCTGAGATCACCTGACCCCGATGACCACCCCTGTGATCACCTGACCCCGATGACCCCCCTGTGATCACCTGATCCCTGATGACCCCCCCTGTGATCACCTGACCCCAATTACCCCCTGTGATCACCTGACCCCTGATGACCCCCCTGTGATCACCTGACCCCTGATGACCCCCCTGTGATCACCTGACCCCCGATGACCCCCCTGTGATCACCTGACCCCGATTACCCACTGTGATCACCTGACCCCTGATGACCCCCCCTGTGATCACCTGACCCCTGATGACCCCCCCTGAGATCACCTGACCCTGATGACCCCCCCTGAGATCACCTGACCCTGATGACCCTCTGTGATCACCTGACCCCTGATGACCCCCCCTGTGATCACCTGACCCCAATGACCCCCCCTGTGATCACCTGACCCCAATGACCCCCCTGTGATCACCTGACCCTGATGACCCCCTGTGATCACCTGACCCCTGATGACCCCCCTGTGATCACCTGACCCCGATTACCCCCTGTGATCACCTGACCCCTGATGACCCCCCTGTGATCACCTGACCCCTGGTGACCCCCCTGTGATCACCTGACCCCCGATGACCCCCTGTGATCTCCTGACCCCGATTACCCACTGTGATCACCTGACCCCGATGACCCCCCTGTGATCACCTGACCCCTGATGACCCCCCCTGAGATCACCTGACCCTGATGACCCTCTGTGATCACCTGACCCCTGATGACCCCCCCTGTGATCACCTGACCCCAATGACCCCCCTGTGATTACTTGACCCCCGATGACACCCCTGTGATCACCTGACCCCTGATGACCCCCCCCCGTGATCACCTGATCCCTGATGACCCCCCTGTGATCACCTGACCCTGATGACCCCCTGAGATCACTTGACCCCGATGACCCCCCTGTGATCACCTGACCCCGATGACCCCCCTGTGATCACCTGACCCTGATAACCCCCCTGTGATCACCTGACCCCGATGACCCCCCTGTGATCACCTGACCCCGATGACCCCCCTGTGATCACCTGACCCCGATGACCCCCCCTGTGATCACCTGACCCGATGACCCCCCTGAGATCACCGGACCCCTGATGACCCCCCTGAGATCACCTGACCCCTGATGACCCCCCTGTAATCACCTGACCCCGATGACCCCCCTGTGATCACCTGACCCCTGATGACCCCCCTGTGATCACCTGACCCCGATGACCCCCCTGTGATCAACTGACCCCTGATGACCCCCCTGTAATCACCTGATCCCTGATGACCCCCCTGTGATCATCTGACCCCTGATGACCCCCTGTGATCACCTGACCCCGATGACCCCCCTGTGATCACCTGACCCCTGATGACCCCCCCTGTGACCACCTGACCCCGATGACCCCCCTGTGATCACCTGACCCCGATGACCCCCCCTGTAATCACCTGATCCCCGATGACCCCCCGAGATCACCTGATCCCCGATGACCCCCCTGTGATCACCTGACCCCCGATGACCCCCCTGTGATCACCTGACCCCGATGACCCCCCTGTGATTACCTGATCCCTGATGACCCCCCTGTGATCACCTGACCCTGATGACCCCCTGAGATCACCTGACCCCGATGACCCCCCTGTGATCACCTGACCCCGATGACCCCCCTGTGATCACCTGATCCCTGATGACCCCCCCTGTGATCACCTGACCCCAATTACCCCCTGTGATCACCTGACCCCTGATGACCCCCCTGTGATCACCTGACCCCCGATGACCCCCCTGTGATCACCTGACCCCGATGACCCCCCTGTGATCACCTGATCCCTGATGACCCCCCCTGTGATCACCTGACCCCAATTACCCCCTGTGATCACCTGACCCCTGATGACCCCCCTGAGATCACCTGACCCCAATGATCCCCCTGTGATCACCTGACCCCGATGACCCCCCTGTGATCACCTGACCCCTGATGACCCACCCTGAGATCACCTGACCCCAATGATCCCCCTGTGATCACCTGACCCCGATGACCCCCCTGTGATCACCTGACCCCTGATGACCCCCCCTGAGATCACCTGATCCCTGATGACCCCCCTGTGATCACCTGACCCTGATGACCTCCTGTGATCACCTGACCCCAATGACCCCCCTGTGATCACCTGACCCCGATAACCTCCTGTGATCACCTGACCCCGATGACCCCCCTGTGATCACCTGACCCCGATGACCCCCCTGTGATCACCTGACCCCGATGACCCCCCTGTGATCACCTGACCCGATGACCCCCCTGAGATCACCGGACCCCTGATGACCCCCCTGAGATCACCTGACCCCTGATGACCCCCCTGTAATCACCTGACCCCGATGACCCCCCTGTGATCACCTGACCCCTGATGACCCCCCTGTGATCACCTGACCCCGATGACCCCCCTGTGATCACCTGACCCCTGATGACCCCCCTGTAATCACCTGATCCCTGATGACCCCCCTGTGATCATCTGACCCCTGATGACCCCCCTGTGATCACCTGACCCCGATGACCCCCCTGTGATCACCTGATCCCTGATGACCCCCCCCTGTGACCACCTGACCCCGATGACCCCCCTGTGATCACCTGACCCCGATGACCCCCCTGTAATCACCTGATCCCCGATGACCCCCCGAGATCACCTGATCCCCGATGACCCCCCTGTGATCACCTGACCCCGATGACCCCCCTGTGATTACCTGATCCCTGATGACCCCCCTGTGATCACCTGACCCTGATGACCCCCTGAGATCACCTGACCCTGATGACCCCTCTGTGATCACCTGACCCCTGATGACCCCCCTGTGATCACCTGACCCCCGATGACCCCCCTGTGATCACCTGACCCCGATTACCCACTGTGATCACCTGACCCCTGATGACCCCCCTGAGATCACCTGACCCCAATGATCCCCCTGTGATCACCTGACCCCGATGAACCCCTGTGATCACCTGACCCCTGATGACCCCCCCTGAGATCACCTGACCCCGATGACCCCCCTGTGATCACCTGACCCCTGATGACCCACCCTGAGATCACCTGACCCCCGTGATCACCTGACCCCTGATGACCCCCCTGTGATCACCTGACCCCTGATGACCCCCCCTGAGATCACCTGACCCCGATGACCCCCCTGTGATCACCTGACCCCCGTGATCACCTGACCCCTGATGACCCCCCTGTGATCACCTGACCCCTGATGACCCATCCTGTAATCACCTGATCCCTGATGACCCCCCTGTGATCACCTGACCCCGATGACCCCCCTGTGATCACCTGACCCCCGATGACCCCCCTGTGATCACCTGACCCCGTGACCCCCTGAGATCACCTGACCCCGATGACCGCCCTGTGATTACCTGACCCTGATTACCCCCCTGTGATCACCTGATCCCCCGATGACCCCCCTGTGATCACCTGACCCTGATGACCCCCCTGTAATCACCTGATCCCTGATGACCCCCCTGTGATCATCTGACCGCTGATGACCCCCCTGTGATCACCTGACCCCGATGACCCCCCTGTGATCACCTGACCCCTGATGACCCCCCCTGTGACCACCTGACCCCGATGACCCCCCTGTGATCACCTGACCCCGATGACCCCCCCTGTAATCACCTGATCCCCGATGACCCCCCGAGATCACCTGATCCCCGATGACCCCCCTGTGATCACCTGACCCCCGATGACCCCCCTGTGATCACCTGACCCCGATGACCCCCCTGTGATTACCTGATCCCTGATGACCCCCCTGTGATCACCTGACCCTGATGACCCCCTGAGATCACCTGACCCCGATGACCCCCCTGTGATCACCTGACCCCGATGACCCCCCTGTGATCACCTGATCCCTGATGACCCCCCCTGTGATCACCTGACCCCAATTACCCCCTGTGATCACCTGACCCCTGATGACCCCTCTGTGATCACCTGACCCCTGATGACCCCCCTGTGATCACCTGACCCCCGATGACCCCCCTGTGATCACCTGACCCCGATTACCCACTGTGATCACCTGACCCCTGATGACCCCCCTGAGATCACCTGACCCCAATGATCCCCCTGTGATCACCTGACCCCGATGACCCCCCTGTGATCACCTGACCCCGATGACCCCCCTGTGATCACCTGACCCCGATGACCCCCCCTGTGATCACCTGACCCGATGACCCCCCTGAGATCACCGGACCCCTGATGACCCCCCTGAGATCACCTGACCCCTGATGACCCCCCTGTAATCACCTGACCCCGATGACCCCCCTGTGATCACCTGACCCCTGATGACCCCCCTGTGATCACCTGACCCCGATGACCCCCCTGTGATCACCTGACCCCTGATGACCCCCCTGTAATCACCTGATCCCTGATGACCCCCCTGTGATCATCTGACCCCTGATGACCCCCTGTTATCACCTGACCCCGATGACCCCCCTGTGATCACCTGACCCCTGATGACCCCCCCTGTGACCACCTGACCCCGATGACCCCCCTGTGATCACCTGACCCCGATGACCCCCCCTGTAATCACCTGATCCCCGATGACCCCCCGAGATCACCTGATCCCCGATGACCCCCCTGTGATCACCTGACCCCCGATGACCCCCCTGTGATCACCTGACCCCGATGACCCCCCTGTGATTACCTGATCCCTGATGACCCCCCTGTGATCACCTGACCCTGATGACCCCCTGAGATCACCTGACCCCGATGACCCCCCTGTGATCACCTGACCCCGATGACCCCCCTGTGATCACCTGACCCCGATTACCCACTGTGATCACCTGACCCCTGATGACCCCCCTGTGATCACCTGACCCCCGATGACCCCCCTGTGATCACCTGACCCCGATTACCCACTGTGATCACCTGACCCCTGATGACCCCCCCTGAGATCACCTGACCCCGATGACCCCCCTGTGATCACCTGACCCGATGACCCCCCTGTGATCACCTGACCCCTGATGACCCACCCTGAGATCACCTGACCCCAATGATCCCCCTGTGATCACCTGACCCCGATGACCCCCCTGTGATCACCTGACCCCTGATGACCCCCCCTGAGATCACCTGATCCCTGATGACCCCCCTGTGATCACCTGACCCTGATGACCCCCTGTGATCACCTGACCCCAATGACCCCCCTGTGATCACCTGACCCCGATAACCTCCTGTGATCACCTGACCCCGATGACCCCCCTGTGATCACCTGACCCCGATGACCCCCCTGTGATCACCTGACTCCGATGACCCCCCTGTGATCACCTGACCCGATGACCCCCCTGAGATCACCGGACCCCTGATGACCCCCCTGAGATCACCTGACCCCTGATGACCCCCCTGTAATCACCTGACCCCGATGACCCCCCTGTGATCACCTGACCCCTGATGACCCCCCTGTAATCACCTGATCCCTGATGACCCCCCTGTGATCATCTGACCCCTGATGACCCCCCTGTGATCACCTGACCCCGATGACCCTCCTGTGATCACCTGACCCCTGATGACCCCCCCCTGTGACCACCTGACCCCGATGACCCCCCTGTGATCACCTGACCCCGATGACCCCCCTGTAATCACCTGATCCCCGATGACCCCCCGAGATCACCTGATCCCCGATGACCCCCCTGTGATCACCTGACCCCGATGACCCCCCTGTGATTACCTGATCCCTGATGACCCCCCTGTGATCACCTGACCCTGATGACCCCCTGAGATCACCTGACCCCGATGACCCCCCTGTGATCACCTGACCCCGATGACCCCCCTGTGATCACCTGATCCCTGATGACCCCCCCTGTGATCACCTGACCCCAATTACCCCCTGTGATCACCTGACCCCTGATGACCCCTCTGTGATCACCTGACCCCTGATGACCCCCCTGTGATCACCTGACCCCCGATGACCCCCCTGTGATCACCTGACCCCGATTACCCACTGTGATCAACTGACCCCTGATGACCCCCCTGAGATCACCTGACCCCAATGATCCCCCTGTGATCACCTGACCCCGATGAACCCCTGTGATCACCTGACCCCTGATGACCCCCCCTGAGATCACCTGACCCCGATGACCCCCCTGTGATCACCTGACCCCTGATGACCCACCCTGAGATCACCTGACCCCCGAGATCACCTGACCCCTGATGACCCCCCTGTGATCACCTGACCCCTGATGACCCCCCCTGAGATCACCTGACCCCGATGACCCCCCTGTGATCACCTGACCCCCGTGATCACCTGACCCCTGATGATCCCCCTGTGATCACCTGACCCCTGATGACCCATCCTGTAATCACCTGATCCCTGATGACCCCCCTGTGATCACCTGACCCCGATGACCCCCCTGTGATCACCTGACCCCCGATGACCCCCCTGTGATCACCTGACCCCGATGACCCCCTGAGATCACCTGACCCCGATGACCGCCCTGTGATCACCTGACCCTGATGACCCCCCTGTAATCACCTGATCCCTGATGACCCCCCTGTGATCATCTGACCCCTGATGACCCCCCTGTGATCACCTGACCCCGATGACCCCCCTGTGATCACCTGACCCCTGATGACCCCCCCTGTGACCACCTGACCCCGATGACCCCCCTGTGATCACCTGACCCCGATGACCCCCCCTGTAATCACCTGATCCCCGATGACCCCCCGAGATCACCTGATCCCCGATGACCCCCCTGTGATCACCTGACCCCCGATGACCCCCCTGTGATCACCTGACCCCGATGACCCCCCTGTGATTACCTGATCCCTGATGACCCCCCTGTGATCACCTGACCCTGATGACCCCCTGAGATCACCTGACCCCGATGACCCCCCTGTGATCACCTGACCCCGATGACCCCCCTGTGATCACCTGATCCCTGATGACCCCCCCTGTGATCACCTGACCCTGATGACCCCCTGAGATCACCTGACCCCGATGACCCCCCTGTGATCACCTGACCCCAATTACCCCCTGTGATCACCTGACCCCTGATGACCCCTCTGTGATCACCTGACCCCTGATGACCCCCCTGTGATCACCTGACCCCCGATGACCCCCCTGTGATCACCTGACCCCGATTACCCACTGTGATCACCTGACCCCTGATGACCCCCCTGAGATCACCTGACCCCAATGATCCCCCTGTGATCACCTGACCCCGATGACCCCCCTGTGATCACCTGACCCCTGATGACCCCCCCTGAGATCACCTGACCCCGATGACCCCCCTGTGATCACCTGACCCCCGTGATCACCTGAGCCCTGATGACCCCCCTGTGATCACCTGACCCCGATGATCCCCCTGTGATCACCTGACCCCTGATGACCCCCCCTGAGATCACCTGACCCCAATGACCCCCCTGTGATCACCTGACCCCCGTGATCACCTGACCCCTGATGACCCCCCTGTGATCACCTGACCCCTGATGACCCATCCTGTAATCACCTGATCCCTGATGACCCCCCTGTGATCACCTGACCCCCGATGACCCCCCTGTGATCACCTGACCCTGATGACCCCCTGAGATCACCTGACCCTGTATAAATATATAAGGGGGATGTGATCTCCATGTATAAATACATAAGGAGGGATATGATCTCCATGTATAAATATATAAGGGGGGGATATGATCTCCATGTATAAATACATAAGGGGGGATATGATCTCTATGTATAAATACATAAGGGGGATATGATCTCCATGTATAATACATAAGGGGGGATATGATCTCCATGTATAAATATATAAGGGGGGATATGATCTCCATGTATAAATACATAAGGGGGGATATGATCTCCATGTATAAATACATAAGGGGGATATGATCTCCATGTATAAATACATAAGGGGGATATGATCTCCATGTATAAATACATAAGGGGGGATATGATCTCCATGTATAAATACATAAGGGGGGATATGATCTCCATGTATAAATATATAAGGGGGGATATGATCTCCATGTATAAATACATAAGGGGGGATATGATCTCCATGTATAAATATATAAGGGGGGATATGATCTCTATGTATAAATACATAAGGGGGGATATGATCTCCATGTATAAATACATAAGGAGGGATATGATCTCCATGTATAAATATATAAGGGGGGGATATGATCTCCATGTATAAATACATAAGGGGGGATATGATCTCTATGTATAAATACATAAGGGGGATATGATCTCCATGTATAATACATAAGGGGGGATATGATCTCCATGTATAAATATATAAGGGGGGATATGATCTCCATGTATAAATACATAAGGGGGGATATGATCTCCATGTATAAATACATAAGGGGGATATGATCTCCATGTATAAATACATAAGGGGGGATATGATCTCCATGTATAAATACATAAGGGGGGATATGATCTCCATGTATAAATACATAAGGGGGGATATGATCTCCATGTATAAATATATAAGGGGGGATATGATCTCCATGTATAAATACATAAGGGGGGATATGATCTCCATGTATAAATATATAAGGGGGGATATGATCTCTATGTATAAATACATAAGGGGGGATATGATCTCCATGTATAAATACATAAGGGGGATATGATCTCCATGTATAAATATATAAGGGGGATATGATCTCCATGTATAAATACATAAGGGGGATATGATCTCCATGTATAAATACATAAGGGGGATATGATCTCCATGTATAAATACATAAGGGGGGATATGATCTCCATGTATAAATACATAAGGGGGGTATGATCACCATGTATAAATATATAAGGGTGGATATGATCTCCATGTATAAATACATAAGGGGGGATATGATCACCATGTATAAATACATAAGGGGGGATATGATCTCCATGTATAAATACATAAGGGGGATATGATCTCCATGTATAAATACATAAGGGGGATATGATCTCCATGTATAAATACATAAGGGGGGTATGATCACCATGTATAAATATATAAGGGTGGATATGATCTCCATGTATAAATACATAAGGGGGGATATGATCACCATGTATAAATACATAAGGGGGGATATGATCTCCATGTATAAATACATAAGGGGGGATATGGTCTCCATGTATAAATACATAAGGGGGGGATATGATCACCATGTATAAATACATAAGGGGGATATGATCTCCATGTATAAATACATAAGGGGGGATATGATCACCATGTATAAATACATAAGGGGGATATGATCTCCATGTATAAATACATAAGGGGGGATATGATCACCATGTATAAATACATAAGGGGGGATATGATCTCCATGTATAAATACATAAGGGGGATATGATCTCCATGTATAAATACATAAGGGGGATATGATCTCCATGTATAAATACATAAGGGGGGATATGATCACCATGTATAAATACATAAGGGGGGATATGGTCTCCATGTATAAATACATAAGGGGGGGAATATGATCTCCATGTATAAATACATAAGGGGGGGATATGATCACCATGTATAAATACATAAGGGGGGATATGGTCTCCATGTATAAATACATAAGGGGGGGAATATGATCTCCATGTATAAATACATAGGGGGGGATATGATCTCCATGTATAAATACATAAGGGGGGATATGATCTCCATGTATAAATACATAAGGGGGGATATGATCTCCATGTATAAATATATAAGGGGGGATATGATCTCCATGTATAAATATATAAGGGGGGATTTGATCTCCATGTATAAATATATAAGGGTGGATATGATCTCCATGTATAAATACATAAGGGGGGATATGATCTCCATGTATAAATATATAAGGGGGGATATGATCTCCATGTATAAATATATAAGGGGGGATTTGATCTCCATGTATAAATACATAAGGGGGGATATGATCTACATGTATAAATATATAAGGGGGGATATGATCACCATGTATAAATACATAAGGGCAGTGGCATCTCCAGCTTTCATATTTAGGGGGGGCACATGGGGGGACAAGGACAAAAATAGGGGGGCAATATAAAATGCAAATAGATAGATAGATAGATAGATAGATAGATAGATAGATAGATAGATAGATAGATAGATCTATATATATTTTATATATCCTGGGGCCCTTTACTACGATCCCACAAGGGCCCTTTCACATGTTCTGCAGTGAGCTCCCTTCCTACTGTATTGGGGCCCCCCCAGTGGCGTAGCATGGGGGGTGCAGGGGGTGCCGTGGCCCCGGGCGCGACATTTAGGGGGGCGCCAGTATGTGTCACTGGCTGCCTCCTCCTATTTTCTAATTCCTGTGTCCCCGGGCTCCGGCCGCCATGTTAAGTGTCCGGTGCCCTGTGATTGGGCGTATGGGGGTCATGTGAGGCGTAGGGCTGGCCTGTCCTCGATCGCTCCTGAAGTCCCGCCTCCGCACATGACCCCTCATACGCCCAATCACAGGGCGCCGGACACTGAACATGGCAGCAGGCAGAGCGCAGGGGAGAGAAGAATGTGAGCTGCCGCTGTCTTCTCCTCATCCGGATCGATGCAGCCAGGATAAGAAGGTGAGTGAGAGTCTTGTTACTGGCCGGGGGGGGGGAGAGAGACTGTAGGCAGGACAGTATAGTGTAGTACAGTGGTCATTATAGTGTAGTTTAGTATGGAGTTCAGTGTAGTGTAGTGGTCAGTATGGGGGGCAGTATAGTGGACAGTGTAGTGTGGTGGTCAGTATAGTGTAGTATAGTGGACAGTATAGTGGTTAGTGTAGTATAGTATAGTGGTCAGTATAGTTTAGTTTAGTATGGAGGTCAGTGTAGTGTAGTATAGTGGTTAGTATGGTGGTTAGTGTAGTAGACAGTATAGTGGTCAGTATAGTGTAGTGGACAGTGTAGTATAGTGTGGTGGTCAGTATAGTATAGTGGTCAGTGTAGTGTAGTATGGTGGTCAGTATAGTATAGTGGTCAGTGTAGTGTAGTATGGTGGTCAGTATAGTATAGTGGTCAGTGTAGTGTAGTATGGTGGTCAGTGTAGTGGACAGTGTAGTATAGTGGACAGTGTAGTGTAGTATGGTGGTCAGTATAGTGTCGTGTAGTATAGTGGACAGTGTAGTATGGTGGTCAGTATAGTGTAGTATAGTGGTCAGTATAGTGGTTAGTGTAGTATAGTATATTGGTTAGTATAGTGGTCAGTATAGTGTAGTTTAGTATGGAGGTCAGTGTAGTGTAGTGGACAGTATAGTATAGTGGACAGTGTAGTGTAGTATGGTGGTCAGTATAGTGTAGTATAGTGGTCAGTGTAGTCTAGTGGACAGTGTAGTGGACAGTGTAGTATAACAGATAGTGTAGTATAGTAGTCAGTGTAGTGTAGTATGGTGGTCAGTATAGTGTAGTATAGTGGTCAGTATAGTGGTTAGTGTAGTATAGTATAGTGGTTAGTATAGTGTTGTTTAGTATGGAGGTCAGTGTAGTGTAGTGGACAGTGTAGTATAGTGGTCAGTGTAGTATAGTGGACAGTGTAGTATGGTGGTCAGTATAGTGGACAGTGTAGTGTAGTGGTCAGTGTAGTGGACAGTATAGTGGACAGTATAGTATAGTGGACAGTGTAGCATAGTGGTCAGTATAATGTAGTATAGTGGTCAGTGTAGTGTAGTATAGTAGTCAGTGTAGTATGGTGGTCAGTATAGTGTAGTATAGTGGACAGTGTAGTGTGGTATAGTGGACAGTGTAGTATGGTGGTCAGTATAGTGGTCAGTGTTGTGTAGTATAGTGGACAGTGTAGTATAGTGGTCAGTATAGTGTAGTATAGTGGTCAGTATAGTGTAGTATAGTGGTCAGTGTAGTGTAGTATAGGGGACAGTGTAGTATAGTGGTCAGTATAGTGTAGTATAGTGGTCAGTGTAGTGTAGTATAGTGGTCAGTATAGTGTAGTATAGTGGTCAGTGTAGTATAGTGGTCAGTATAGTGTAGTGGACAGTGTAGTATAGTGGTCAGTATAGTGTAGTATAGTGGTCAGTGTAGTATAGTGGTCAGTGTAGTGTAGTATAGTGGACAGTGTAGTATAGTGGTCAGTGTAGTTTAGTATAGTGGACAGTGTAGTATGGTGGTCAGTACAGTATAGTGGTGTAGTATAGTGGTCAGTGTAGTGTAGTATAGTGGACAGTGTAGTATGGTGGTCAGTATAGTGGTGTAGTATAGTGGTCAGTGTAATATAGTAGACAGTATAGTATAGTGGTCAGTATAGTGTAGTATAGTGGTCAGTGTAGTATAGTGGTCAGTATAGTGTAGTATAGTGGACAGTGTAGTATAGTGGTCAGTGTAGTGTAGTATAGTGGACAGTGTAGTATGGTGGTCAGTATAGTGGTGTAGTATAGTGGTCAGTGTAGTGTAGTATAGTGGACAGTGTAGTATGGTGGTCAGTGTAGTGTAGTATAGTGGACAGTGTAGTATGGTGGTCAGTATAGTGGTGTAGTATAGTGGTCAGTGTAATATAGTAGACAGTATAGTATAGTGGTCAGTATAGTGGTCAGTGTAGTATAGTGGTCAGTGTAGTGTAGTATAGTGGACAGTGTAGTATGGTGGTCAGTATAGTGGTGTAGTATAGTGGTCAGTGTAATATAGTAGACAGTATAGTATAGTGGTGTAGTATAGTGGTCAGTGTAATATAGTAGACAGTATAGTATAGTGGTCAGTATAGTGGTCAGTGTAATATAGTAGACAGTATAGTATAGTGGTCAGTATAGTGGTCAGTGTAGTGGACAATGTAGTGTAGTGGACAGTGTAGTTCTCAGTGTAGTTTGGTGGTCAGTATAGTGGTGTAGTATAGTGGTCAGTATAGTGGTCAGTGTAGTGGACAATGTAGTGTAGTGGACAGTGTAGTTCTCAGTGTAGTTTGGTGGTCAGTATAGTGGTGTAGTATAGTGGTCAGTGTAATATAGTAGACAGTATAGTATAGTGGTCAGTATAGTGGTGTAGTATAGTGGTCAGTGTAATATAGTAGACAGTATAGTATAGTGGTCAGTATAGTGGACAATGTAGTGTAGTGGACAGTGTAGTTCTCAGTGTAGTGGTCAGTATAGGAATCAGGTAGGTCACTACTATTGTATTTGAAGGGACTCAGGGATAGATAAAAGTCCGCAGGTTAGGGGGGGGTGCAAATTAGTTGCCTTGCCCCGGATGCTGACAACCTACGCTACACCACTGGGCCCCCCCCCCCCAGGGTGACAGAAAACAAGAGATATATGTCACCAGCATACCAAGAAAATATAAGGCTCCAAAGCAGTGGGAGAACTATCAGGGCTGCAAAGGTTGTCTTGCCCTCGGGCCCTGGTGTTCTGCCACTGTGGGGTTCCCCAGCCCCCTCTTACTGTCCTGCCCCTGCTATTGGCAGCTCTGGTCTGGCATCTCTTGGAATTTCCAGGCTGGTTCTCCTGTCCTAAGGACGGGAGAAATCAGTCTGTTTTTTCAGTAACTGAGAGTCCTGGTGGAGTCCTTCCTGCAACTCGCTCTTCTCCCAGCCAATGAGGATGCAGGGGAAGGAGCAGATCGGGCGGCCGTGGTTGTGTGAGCGCTTGCATTATGTAGTGTCAATGAGCAGAGGGAGGGGGGAGGAATCACCCGCAGGAGCTGACTGGGGACTCTCTCCCTCTCAATAGAGACTGTGTTACCCCAGCGGTGGCCCGAGTAAGATGCGGCACATCCGATATGAATACAAACAAAAAGAAATTGCCTTTTTGTAAAAAGAAAAAAAAAAAAAAAAAAAATTTTTTGGGGGGGGGCACATGGTGGGGCCCAGCATAATGTTGGGGGGGGTCAGGGCCCCCTTTGGCCCCCCTAGAGTCGCCATTGAGTACAGTAGACTCCCAAGATCCTTTAAGACTGAGATTGACCAGAGAAATCAGAAGGAAGAACTCCAGCCCTGCGGCCAACACACCCCTGGAATCTGCTGGCTCAACGCACGGCGGAAGATAAAGGATATCTACTAAGCTCTGCTCCAACCACAGCCCGGACGCTGGTTGGTCTACGCAGAAGCTGAAGCCTGAGGATATTCATCGGTGTAATGTTTACTCAAATCTTTATAATGAGACTGTTGATAGTCATAATAGTGATACTGACCGGGTTAAAAGAGGGGGCGAGTATCTCATGTGACCCGTGTATAAGGACCACCAGAGTAGGATCCGTAACTACCAAGATGTTATTGTGGCACTCCCATTATCAATGCAAGGGCACAGAGACTGGTACTTGCATACATAATGGGACTACCTATTCAATGTGCTCCGTTGAAAATCAGATAACCTGTTATGACCCCACTTATGCACCCTATAAAACCTGGCTAACCATTCGGAGCTTTAGTTCCACCGGTAAGCTGATAAACCGTACACTGATCACTAACCCCAGCACTGCAGCAAGCCTAATCTTTGATGTGTGTGCTGCCATCAACCTCAACCACTTCCCAAGGGGAGGGTGTGGAGGATTAGGATGGGAAAGAGAGTATTTAAAAAATGATAGGTACATCTGTTCAGGGAAGCTGGGACCTAGCTGTGCAGGGGAGGAATGGAATTACTGCCCCAACTGGAGATGTGCTGCCTGGGGAACATGGGGAATGAAAAATCAGGGTGCCATTCTACAATCTTTAGCTGGTTCATCCAGCTGCACAGTGGGAAGTTGCACCCCTGTGAATTTCACCATACATAACCCTGCCCGGTTTTTAACACAATGGGGAAATAAGTTTGGAGTTCATATTTATGGTAAAGGATCAGACCCCGGTACAGTTGTGTATGTCTCACTGGAGACTGAACATACAAAGAGTGATAATCATCAGCTATTTCATTCCTTATATGAAGAGCTAGCCACTGGTATGGAAGTGCCCCCTAGCACAAAGAACCTGTTCATTGAACTGGCAGAAAGTGTGGCTGACAATTTACAAGTCACAGATTGCTATGTGTGTGGAGGAACTAACATGGGAGACCAATGGCCTTGGGAAGCCAGGGAAAAAGATTATGATGTGCCATTCAGTGCCACCTCTGAGCAGCCCCATGAACGAATAAGGTCAGAATGGCACCTGAAAACGTCAATAATTGGGAAATATTGTATAGCCAAGTCGGGTCCCCAGTATAGAACACATGTAGGAGAAATGGCCTGTTTAGGACAACAGTTTTATAATAACACTTCAAAAAGTACATCCTGGTGGAGTGATACAAACATACCCGTGCCTGACCCACACCCCTTTACCAATTTCACTCATCTAAAAGGGCTATGGGAAAATCTCACCAAAGAGTCTAACTGGAAAGCCCCAGAAAACTTGTACTGGATTTGTGGGAATAAAGCCCATTCAGAGCTCCCCCAACATTGGTCAGGAGCCTGTGTCTTAGGCACATTAAAACCCTCATTTTTCCTTCTTCCACTGGGGAATAGGTAAGAACTGGGAGTCCCTGTGTACATAGGTTCAAAGAAGAAGCGGAGGTCATCTAGTCTGACGATAGTAAACTGGAAAGATAATGAATGGCCCCCAGAACGTATTGTCCAGTATTATGGTCCAGCTACATGGGCCGAAGATGGTAGCTACGGTTATAGAACACCAATTTATATGCTTAATCGAATTATAAGGTTACAGGCTGTATTAGAAATAATTACGAATGAAACTGCTGCTGCCTTAAATTTGCTTGCTAAACAAGGAACTAATTTACGTGCGCATGTGTATCGGAATAGACTTCCTTTAGACTATCTGTTAGCTACTGAGGGTGGTGTCTGTGGAAAATTTAATTTGAGTACCGTATATACTCTAGTATAAGTCGTTCCGAGTATAAGTCGAGGCCCTAATTTACCACAAAAAAAATTGGAAAAACTTATTGACCCGAGTATAAGACGAGGGTGAGAAATGCACAGCTACTGTAAGTGGAAAAGAGGGTCAACAATGCCCATTTGCAGTCTCACTGTGCCCATTTGCAGCCATAGGTCCCCTGAACTTCAAACTCAGGTCCTGTATCTCGGGGCCACGTAGTGCTAAGAACCCCAAATTTGGTATGCAAACCCAGTGGAACTAGCACCATAGAATTTCCAAAGCTGGGGTTTCTAGCACCAAGTGGCCCCGAGATACAGGGCCCCAAAAATCAGTTCAGAAAATGTCAAGCACTTTTCTGCAGCAGAGAATGACATTTTCCGAACCGGTTTTGGGGCCCCGTATCTCAGGGCCACTTGGTGCTAGGAGCCCCAGCTTTGGATATGTTATGGTACCAGTTCCTCTGGGTTTGCACACCAAATTTGGGGTTCCTAGTATCAAGTGCCCCTGAGATACGGGGCCCCAAAGTCGGTTCGGAAAATGAAATTTTTTGCTGCAGAAAAGTGCTTGACTCGAGTATAAGTCGAGGGGGGCACTTTCAGCACAAAAAAATGTGCTGAAAAATTCGGCTTATACTCGAGTATATACGGTAATTGTTGCTTAGAAGTGGACAACACAGGAAAAGTAGTTGAGGAAATCACTGGTAGAATGAAAAAGTTATCTCATGTGCCAGTCCAGACATGGGATGGTCTCAATGCTGGTAGCTGGTTCGGAGATTGGGGTTTCCCCAGTGTATATGGGGTAAAGGCTATATTGGGGATTGTTGTAGTAATACTCGTAGCATGTCTGCTGCTGGCCTTGTCTGATTCCCCTTGGGACTAGAATGATCCAGAGTTTCATCGAGGCCACCGTAGAAAGAAAGGCTGCGACCCATATTATGGCTATGTGGAAATACCAGCCACTAACCCCCCCGGGACTAAATAAAAATCTCAGTCACATTGGGCCCTGATCCATTAGAAAGAAGAACTGTATGTTATTTAATGATGCTTAATCTCGCTCATATTAACCGCTATGATTATGATCAAAGGGGGGAATGAAGTGGGAACGGGGGTCAGTTTATATGGCCATAGTTATATGTGTAGTAAGACTGATTTAGAATTTCAGCTAAGAATCATATTTCTTGTATTTCATGTTGAAGCTACTTGTGACTTCCCCATTACAGGAATTTGCTACATTCCTCTTTCTGTGCAAAAAGCTTGCTTGCTGACATCATTTAAGACAGATGAAGGAACCGCAAGAGCATACTGCAGAGAAATGAAAGATTAGTAAAAAGCTAAAAATATATATAGTTTGCAGAACTTGTATGCATAGGTTGATTTTTAAAAGGTTAGAATGTCTTGTATAACGGAAATGTACCGTCTGTTCGCTTGTGAAGTAATATGATGGAAATTATATCTACACTGTGTAAAATGTATCGGGAACTCTTGACATGTAGACATTAGTCGGGTCAGGAGTGTCCATTCTTTTCTGGCCAGAAAGATGGAATAAATCTCCCATATCAGAGTTCTTTGTCCAACTGTCATTTACCGATATTCTGCTACTTTAGCTGGGGAGAGGGGCCACCCGCCCTGGCTCCCTGGAACTCCATAGTTGTTGCCAGTGCTGGGCAGAGGTTGGTAGGACTCTGCCCTGCGGCCAGAACTTCTGCTGGGGACCCCACATCTTCTGCTGTGGCTAACTGCTGGGGAAGGAGGCCGCCTTCCTCCACTCCCAGACTGTGGATTCGCTGCGGAGGGGGAATGGCTTCCTTCCCTCCCTTCATCTCAGACTGCTGCTGGGGAGTGAGGACAGCTTCCTTCCCTCCTTGGTCCTTGAACTGCTGCTGGGGAGTGAGGATGGCCACCTCCTCTGTGGGTCTGCTGTTGGAGATGAAGGACAACTTCTCTCCCTGGTTCCCCCCGGAGCTGCTGCCGGTGTAGGGTAGAGGTCTGTAGCACTCTGCCCTGCAGCCAGTGCTTTCAGCTGGAGAAGTTTGTGGTAACCCCTCAGATGCTGCTGGCAGGAAATCCCATATTTCTGTCAGTTGTGTGGGAGAAAGGATGGCTGCTTCTTCTCTCAGGTATGTTGTGCCCTGATGCAAGCTCTTCTGTTGGAGGTTCTCAGGGTTGTTTCTCCTCATCAGCAAAGTCTAGTAAATCCCCAGTCTCTGGAGTTGGTGGCGGGGCATAGAGGTTAACCATCTCTTCTTCTTGGATCCCCAGAGCCGCTGAAGGTGCTGGGCAGAGGTTGGCAATGATCTGCCCCAATGCCAGAGCTCCAATTTAAAGCTCAGTAAATGTTACCTCCGATGAACAGTCAATTAAATCCATGCTTTCTGGGATCTGTGGCACCTCCCTGGTCCTTGAACTGCCCCTGGGGAGAAGGGCCAGCTGCTCCATCTCCCGTACCCTTATCCTGCTGCTGGACAGATGCATTCCTCCATCTAAGCCCATCCTGTGCAGAAACAGATTTGTCAAGGTGAGTGAGCGCATGCAGCAACCACCATAAGAGCTCCGCTTCCACAGCTGAATGGTGGGCAAAGCGAACAGTTACTCTGCCTCATTGCCGACACTTTAGCCAGGATTTCAAAGCTGTCAGTTGGTACTTCCTGATAGTCCCAAGCAAAGATAGACCAGCCCAGCTGCTGAGCAGAGTCTAGCAGCCGTCTGTAGGCGATCTCCAGATCCCATTCCTGAATAGCAAGAAACTCCAAAACTTCTTGTGCCCAGAGCACTTCAGAGACGTTCAGCCTCCGGTCTCTGTACTCCATAATTTCCTCCAAACGCCATTCCAGATCGCACCGAAAGTCAAGGTCCTTGGACAGCCTTCAGTACAAAAGCTCCAGGCTGCCATAGCCAAAGCCTTCTGTCAAGCTGTCATCCGCTGTCCATGGGCACACTTGTGCTACATACCTGCGGAGGGCTCTTTAGCTCTCGTCCAACTGCATCTCCGCCCAGACCAGCCTGCTTAACTCAGTTGTCAATTCCTTGTGCAGTTGTTCCCCCAAAAACAGCATCCACGCTTCATACTGCGACCAGTACCTTTCCTGGATGGAGGGGAGACTTTTACCTTCGTGGGACTGCTCACAGTCCAGTTGTTGGCGGACGGAATCATCTCACCAGGACCTAACACTGGTCCCCTGTGCTGTATCAACATCTCTCGCACCCTTCTGTGTACAGTGTGCCATATCTAAGGGAGTACCAGTGGTGGCCCCTCCATTAGGGGTGCAAGGACAAATCTCCCCTAATCCATGCGTCCAGCCCCCTAATCTTCATGCATGGCACTGAACACATGGATTCCAATGGGTTCTTTTTTCGAAGCACGAGATTAGAGCCGGAGGCTCTAATTGGCTTAAAAAAGGGTGGGTTTGGGGCGCAAAGCACTGCACCCCAAGCCTGCCCACTTGTGTTACAATAGCAAATTAATATTCGCTATTGTCTTCCTAATTCCCCTCCCGGCCAACAAGGAAGCGGGTGAGACCCAATAGGCAGAGAGGAGAAGCAACCGCATTGGCCGCCAAGGAGGAACCGGAAGGAGGAGATGCAGGGGAAGCCGGCGTGGAGGAGGATATGCAGGAATGATATGATGATGCCCGCGACCTAGATGGGGTAAAACCAAACTGGAGTGCAGACTGATGGATGGACGAGCAAGTGACAGGGAGGGGTGGGGGTTTGAGCAGACCACCCTACCGACCGACCGACGGGGGGAGGGGGGGTGTCAGGATGGGATTACAATTGTCTCTGTACAGTGCGCCCCTCCTCCAATCTATAGAGGGGGTACCATTGTCCCTGTACAGTGCGCCCCTTATTCCAATCTATGGGGGTACCATTGTCCCTGTACAGTGTGCTCCTCCTTCAATCTATGGGGGTATCATTGTCCCTGTACAGTGTGCCCCTCCTCCAATCTATGGGGGTACCATTGTCCCTGTACAGTGCGCCCCTCCTCCAATCTATAGAGGGGGTTGTGTTCTGGAGGGGGGAGGGGGACAGACTGTTGCTTGTTGTGGGTTGTTATGGTCTGTAGTTGTAAAATATATTATTAATGTATTGTGTCATTCTCTAAAGTTCCATCAATTTGCTCAAAAGCTTTCAGAGTTCAAATCTGCCCCCCTCCCAGATGCCCCTCACCCCAAAGATTCCCCCTCCCAGATGCCCCCACTCCTCTGCTGGAGGCCAATAGCTGAGATGGTTCTGGGGGTTAACTGTCCCCCCCTTCCCTCTCTGGGCCGGCCCCGCACTTCCTCTGCCTCTCCTCCTCTTCCCTGTTTTTCTCCTCCGCTGTCATTCCGAGAACCCTCCAGAGATCCGACGGACCCCCTGCAACCCAACCGGAGCACACAGACCAGACACACGTATGTATTATATACTCTATATACAGACCAGACACACATATGTATTATATATTCTATATACAGACCAGACACACGTATGTAGTATATATTCTATATACTGTGTGTTGTACTGTATGTAATACATGGTGGACTCATATGTGTCTCAGGAAATGAAAGTGAAAGTCTGACTTGTATAACACGATAGATATACAGAATGTGAGTCCAGCACACCCCGATATTCTCCTATAAAGGGGACCTCCTCTCCTCTGAGAGACACGAACAATACAAAGTACAACCCGGAATGATACAGATTAGTGAAGAATTACTATAAAAGATAAGGAAGGATCCATGGAGGCGGATTTACTAAGGGAGCCGAGAACCTTCACTCTGTATTCCATATCTAGACATTTCTAAGTCCATCACAAAACTGCATGACTTATCCTCAATGTTATTTTAGCGTATATAAATGTATAAATGGGTGTATACAATCTGTGTTTTTATATACAATATTTAAAAAAATAAACATTTAATACATGGGAAAGGATTCACAGAGAACTATGGTTTAGCTAAAGCCCAATTCCTGGCTTCATTACCCACCATTAATTCAGAGCTGCCCCCCACAGTACCTCTTCTTCACCACAAGATGTCTTCAGTCTTCCAGGCTGCACGATACCGATCTTCACTCAATCAGGAAAACTGAGGAATGACTGTTCCGTGTTGTTCTCTGCATCATCCAGGAGTCAGTTAGGAGATCAAAAAATGAAAAAAAAACAAGGATATCATACTGCCAGTGAGGGCCTCAAGGGGTCCTCTGGGGAAGGGAGGGGGATGAGTGGACACCGGCCACACAAGTGGGCTTTAACAAGACGGCAATTCCAACAACAAATATTCTATGGAGCCTACACACGGTCGACAACAAGCTCACATCCAACATTTGTTGTTGGAAAATCCTATCGTATGTACAGGGCAATACTCTTCTCCTGGGGCCATCCTCCACAACTCCCAGGCGTGATACTTAGGATGGGCCCAGTCTTGGGTTCTGATCATGAGGGAGTCTACACACAAAAGCTCAATCTCTACCTTTGTTACCTATGCCAAGTCACCACTTCCTGACTGGCTGGCTGTTTATGCACTCAAACTCAGTACTGTAGTCATTGGAAACGGCAACGTTATTATTATTATTATAATACAGGATTTATATAGCGCCAACAGTTTATGCAGCGCTTTACAATATAAAAGGGAGACAATACAGTTATAATACAATAAGATACAGGAGGATTAAGAGGGCCCTGCTCAGAAGAGCTTACAATCTAATAGATATCCTCTTCTGAATAGTGTAATTGCACATAACACAATTGTATTGCATCTTCTCTATCACATATTATCCCCTCATTAAGCCCTGTTATTTGTGATATGCCCAACATGCATTGCACCCCTTTAAAGCCGAGTTCCACTCAAAAGTGACTTATCTGTCTCCTCCTCCCCTCCCCCCCTCTGGTGGCACCTTTCAGGGGCGAGGGGGGAACGGGTACCTGTTTTTGACAGGTCCCCCTTCCCCACTTCTGGAGACAGCGCCGCAGAGCCGTCCCTCAGAAGTTCGGCCCCCCCTCCTCCAGCCCCTGCCACCAGGCCAATTAGAAAGTGCAGCGCGCTTCACGCATGCGCCGTTGGGAGCTGGCTGTAAAGCCGAAAGACTCCACTGACGGTTTTCCTTACTAGGAATGGCAGCGGCAGCACCCGACAGCCGATCCGACAATCGGCTGGGGTGTCGACATCTTGGGGACCCTGGACAGGTAAGTGTCCCAATATTAAAATTCAGCAGCTACAATATTTGTAACTCCTGACTTTTAATTTTTCATGGGAGGAGGGAGGGGGGAGGGGGGATAGCTGTTCTCCTGGTGTCACTGAATGCCCGTGAGGTGGTCATACCTTCTAAAGGTGAGAAAGTCCTTAAGTTCCAAAGTCCGTTTAGCAGTGGCATAAGTCCTTATACCTGCAACCCCAGCTGGGTTTCCACAGGGGGTGGTTAAGTGCAAGAAGTATTTCACATCTTTAGCAGCATTTTGTTCCTTAAAGGGTAAGTTCACATTTACAGAAAAATCCCCTCCTCTTTCCCCCCGGTCCTGCTGACCTGGACCCCGGCGATCTCCCGCTATCAGCCCTCGTATAGCTTCCTCACCAGTCCGGGGCTTAGAAATCCCCTCAGTGTAATCTCCTAAACGTACCTCATCAGGAGGTACGTATAGGAGCATTCTAATTGGGCGGCGCCATCCAATCAGAACCCGCGTAGCCCAGCTTGTCACCAAGGGTGAAGAGGAGAGAAAGCAGCAGGGATTTCAAATCCCCCGGGTGGTAAAGAGGCTGTACGATCTATCAGAACGGGCGATCGCCGTACTCCAGGTTAGCGGGACCGGGTGCGATGGGGAAGGGGGTCCAGTGTAAGTTCACCTTTCAGATTTTGTGTAAAGGTGGACTTGCACTTTAGGTGGGGAGACCTAGAACTGTACCTTAAGCCGTCTTACTTACTGTGGTGCCCCCAAGAGGTGGTTTCCTCCGTTTTTATGTGTTTGCCCCAGGAGAGGGTGGTACTTCCCCCGAAAAGCCCGGGAAAACCTGGCCAGCAGAGTTAACCCTTAGTAATTGATATGGATGGGTGACAGTGTCAGGGCGAAGGCACCAACATCCCTGAATAGTAGATATGTATAAAGGGAGAGAATTTGGTGGGATTTTATGGGTGCCTGATATATGAAATAGACTGGTAATACACCAACAGTATAAAAATAGTCAAAACTGATTACATAGAAAATAGACAAATATATTAAAACAGTAGAAATGTTGGCTTAAACAGACATTACACAGATATGGATATACATCTAGTTGACAGATGAACAAAGGTCTTTCAGCAATAACATCCCGACATGTTTCGCCCACTAGGGCTTCCTCAGGGGATGTTTGTTGAGAGACAGAGCTAGATGTAGTAAGACCAAAAAACCGGGTCTGTAAGAAGCCCGGGGTGCCAAGAGGGAACTAGATATTGTCTCGTATGAAGAGATACAACAGCTTGGCAACCCCATCCAGTGTCTGACAAGAGTTAACCCTTATTTGCAGGAAGTACCACCTCAGCAGGTCAAGCACAGCTAAACAGTGCAATTAACTTACATTAGAATATACAGTTTTACAGACAGAGAAACGCAAACAAAATAATCCACAGTATATCAAAGTCAGCAAAAAACATATATAAAAAACACACCCCTTGGAAGCTCCGGGTTACACGCCCCCTGCAGGCTCCTCCTTTTTTCTCACAAATGAAAAACCTATACAAGTGTCGGAACCGCGAAGCTTCTCCCAGATTCACACCTATCATGTGATTTCTGATACAGGAAGCTGAGACAGCGGCGGGGTGTATTGGATCACAGAAGACTCAGGATATGGTATGATTTTTTTCTGATATCGGCACAGTTTCAGTATTTGCTGGATGGTATAACAAGCTCTCAGATTAGTGTCCCTTCCATCTGTGACCAATGTGATATTTTGACTTTCGTTATCAGGTTTGAGCTTCACTCCAAAAAGGACCACCATGAAACTGGTCGCAGGATGGGGACTGATCAGCGCTCTGCTGGTCCTCAGAGTCCAGGCAGATGTCCCGGCAGAGGAACTGTCTGAGATCCAGAACAAGATGGTCCGACTGGTGATGGAGAAGTTTCATCAGAGAGATATACAGAGCGCATACAGGATGACGTCCATAGTGAAAGCAAAGCAGGTGAGAGCTCAGAGTATTACTGTTCAGATTATTCTGCGACCCCGCCATAACAGCAGTTAAAGGACCGATATTTATAGTAAGTGCTGATCATTGGAATTCCAATATTGATCACGTAAATGGCTCTGGTGCCCTCTATAAAATATTAGTCACGGGATTTATAAAAATTATTTGTAACTGAGAAATGTTGCAGCTCTGATTCACATTGTCCATAGGGCCCCTCCAGAAAACACTCAGTACCTCGGGAGAAGATGGTTATTTTTAAAGCCCAATTGGACTTTCAGTTGAAATCAGCTAAATACATTCCAGATGCATCAAAACCAAATATGTTGAATGTCTTACTGCTGTGTTAAGGTGGCCTCCTGGCAGGTGACACGGGATCATCCAAGGTGTGGGATGTAAGTGACAGTTGGTCTTCACTAGAAATTTTGGAGGTGGAGATGGGTCAGAGATCTTAATGGTCCCAGTCTGATTTGCTGTAACTGTCACCAGGTTTTGGCCCTCAGGATCACTTCACAAAGGGGATAGCAGGAACAAGGATGGCTACGATGTGGAGACTGTACACTAGGAGGCAGACAGGAAAGTAGTCAGGTCCAGGCAGGGAACAAGGCAGGCAGCAATCAAGAGAGTAGTCAGGTCTAGGCACGGGTTCAGACATGCAGCAATCAAGAGAGTAATAAGGTCCATGCATGGGTCAGGGCAGGCAACAATCAAGAGTGTAGTTAGGTCCAGGCAGGGGTTGAGGGAGGCAGCAATCAAGAGAGTAGCCAGGTCTAGGCAGGGGTTTAGATGGGCAGCAATCAAGAGAAGAGTAAGGTCCATGCCTGGGTCAGGATAGGCAACAATCAAGAGAGTGGTCAGATCCAGACAGGGGTTAAAGGAGGCAACAATCAAGAGTTTAATAAGGTCCATGCCTGGGTTAGGGCAGGCAACAATCGAAAAAGTAGTCAGATCCAGACAGAGGTTAAAGGAGGCAGCAATCAAGAGAGTAGTCAGGTCCAGGCAAGGGTCAAGGCAAGCAGCAATCAAGAGGGTAGTCCATAAAATATGGGTCAGCAATGGTCAGACAATCTCACAGGTAATTATTATAGCTCTTTCTAACAAGGAGTAGCTGGTGAGAAGACCCAGCACTGGCCAGTTTAAAGGCTGTGGCATAAGGAATACTCTTTTGATCACAGGACACGCCAGGCATAATTTCCTGGAACTCGTGGAAGTATCAGCATAAGTCCTGGCAGGAATTTCAGAAGTACTGATGAAAATACAGGCAGGAATTCTGGAAGAAGTGGAAGAATTTCTGGAAGTACATTGGAAGCCCCGGTAAGGATCCTGAAGGTACCATTGGAAGTACTGGCAGAGACTAGCTGAGAAGCTGCCACGTCATTGGGCCAGTTGGATCAGGCAATGCCCAAAGAAGGACCCCCTGCTGTCTATGTGGAAGTAGGGGTCTCTCTGCAGAGGTCTGACCCTCCGCCCCGCTGAGTCAGAGCTAGAGCTCTCCAATCAGCACACCTTTTGCTTTGATGCTCCTGGAACATATTCAGATGATTTAAAATGAACGTTCAGTTGGGCTTCATTCAGTTTTTTATATTAAAATAAAATCAGAGTGATTCTCGGCCTGATGCCGACACACAAGACATGTGGCTGCTATTTGTATGGCTGAGGGTAGCAAGTGTGCACCCCGCTACTCTACAGACAGCAGCCCCCAGGAAGTACATGTGGATTATTTATACATTAAAACAAATTAAAAGTGAGAACTCCTCCCCACAAGTGCGGACTGTTTTCTCACGGAAGTGTTATGGGCGGAGCATAACAGCAAATGTAACCCCGCCCCTTCATTGTCTTCATCTTCTTGCAGGTGTACAATTCTGGGATATTCGTCAATGTGGAGTTTCTGATGAAACAGACGTCATGCCGCAAACATGACTGGAGCCAACCGGACTGCAAGGCTTTAAAAAATCCAGTAAGTGTCTGACAAGCCTGGTGATTGGTGAGTTATATACCAGGGTGAGGTATAGAGGGGCGGAGCTCAGGTGCCTCTTTTTTATATTGCTTCAACCTGTACATCATGTATGCCACACTCCACACTGCTCCACTCTGTACATTGTGAATGAATTACTCCACAATGCTCCACTCTGTACATCATGAATGAATTACTCCACACTGCTCCACTCTGTACATTGTGAATGAATTACTCCACACTGCTCCACTCTGTACATTGTGAATGAATTACTCCACACTGCTCCACTCTGTACATTGTGAATGAATTACTCCACACTGCTCCACTCTGTACATTGTGAATGAATTACTCCACACTGCTCCACTCTGTACATTGTGAATGAATTACTCCACACTGCTCCACTCTATACATTGTGAATGAATTACTCCACACTGCTCCACTCTGTACATCGTGAATGAATTACTCCACACTGCTCCACTCTGTACATTGTGAATGAGTTACTCCACACTGCTCCACTCTGTACATTGTGAATGAATTACTCCACACTGCTCCACTCTGTACATTGTGAATGAATTACTCCACACTGCTCCACTCTGTACATTGTGAATGAATTACTCCACACTGCTCCACTCTGTAAAGCAGGGCAGACAAACGGGAGGCTTGATCAGGAACAATGCAGGTAACTCTGTCTCTATCACAAGCAAGGGATAGAGTGTTCAGTTTGCTTATATCAGGTGACTGATCAGATCAATCAGAACTAAGTTGTGCAGGAACAAATAGTTTATCTGCGAGGGAAACTGACACAGTATAGTCTATAGAAGCAGAACCCACCCACACTAGACTCTTGGCAGTTTTCGGTTTATTAGGACAGCTAGTGACAAAGTGGCCGTGGTTGCCACAATATAAGCAGAGTACCTGACATCTCATTCTAGCCTTTTCCCCAGAGGATAAATGGGTAGTGCCAATTTGTATAGGCTCATCCTCCTGGAGAGACTGAGAGGGCTCAGGAAAAGAAGAAGAGGTGGGCAGCATACTAGGGGGCAAAGTAACAAACCTCCCTGTATGCCTTTCCCGTAAACGCCTGTCTGTACGGATAGTTATTTGCAAGGCTTCATTCAAGGACTTCGGTTCAGGGTAGTGAACTATGGAGTCTTTGATGGAGTCTGATAAGCCTAACCTGAACTGGCTTCTTAGAGCTGGGTCATTCCACCCCGGGTCAGGTGCCCAGCGGGGTAAATCAGAGCAGTATTGTTCAACAGTGCGTTTATCCTGAAGTAATGACCTAAGGTTAGTTTCAGCTGAGTGGGCACGATCAGGATCATCATACAGTAAACCTAAGGCCTTAAAAAAAGCTTCAATTTACCCTCTGACTGGGTCATCTGTGGGGAGACGCCCAAGACTGGGGATCCCCCTGCAACCATGTAATAATCAGTCTGACCCACTGTGCTTCAGAACTAGAAGAGTGTGGTTTACGCTTAAAGTATAGCATACAACTATTTTTATAGTTGGAAGACATAGGGGGGTCACCAGAAAAACGGTCAACTTTGGGCTCTGGCTCCTGCGTTACTGCTGGAGGTGCGCTTACACGCAAAGACAGTTCCTGGACTTCGCGTGTCAGTTTGCAAATTTCCTCAGCAAATAAACGGGCCTGTGTAGTGTCCATCTTGACAGAATTTTTTTTTGTTAAAGGCTTGTGATAATTTGATCAGGAACAATGCAGGTATACTGTCTCTATCACAAGCAAGGGATAGAGTGTTCGGTTTGCTTATATCAGGTGACTGACCAGATCAATCACCTTCCAGGTAAACACAGACAGGGGGAATGCAACAGCCAACACCCGGATGGTGGGATTGAGGAGCAGGAGCCCCTTAAGTGATCCTGACATGTACATTGTAAATGAATTACTCCACCGTGCTTCACCCTGTACATTGTCAAATAATTACTCCACACTGAACTTTGTGAATGAATTGCTCCACACTGCTCCATTCTGTACATTGTGAATTAATTACTCCACACTGCTCTACTTTGAACTTTGTGAATGAATTACTCCACACTGCTCCACTATCTGACCTCATCTGGTGATAGTTGTGACTTATAGTACT
This sequence comes from Lithobates clamitans, assembly GCA_037952925.1. NCBI lineage: Eukaryota > Metazoa > Chordata > Amphibia > Anura > Ranidae > Lithobates > Lithobates clamitans. The sequence continues at coordinate 253,552 of JBBGZY010002494.1, read as the reverse complement.
ATCTGACCTCACCTGGTGATCATGTGTTCCCATTGTTTTGTCTCCACAGAGGACCTTTAACTGCTTTGGTTGTTACAAGTTTAAATACGACTCTCACGCTGTTATATCTCAGGTTGATGAATGCATCCTGACACGAAACCTAAAGGCGGTAAGTTTCAAACCAAGAATGCTAATCAGTCCTTCCTGGTTTCAGTGCTCCAGTTTCAGAGCTTTCACTTCATCCAGCAGGTGGACACTTACATCTGTTTTATTAAATATTATTATGTTTTTTTTCTACTACCTTCAATCGGTGACCAAATATACAGTATGTGTAGAAAAAACACTAAAATTAATTAATTGGAGGGTGGATGGGAATATTGTCCCTTACAATGGAGGTCAGTAGGTGGGATGTAGTAGTTCATAGCAGGAAGAATGCTCCTTGTGATAGACTCACCCGGGACAGAGGCTTTTGGAGATACTGAATGCTAGCCTCTTGTCTACCGACTATGGGCCCTGGCATTTTGAGGATGCTACAAGCATTTAGGAAGATGTTCTGTTATGTAATGCAAAAGGACATTATTAAGGAGGCCATGATGGTCTCTGCCAGCTTGGGACTCAGTAGACAGATGTATGTGAAAAGAACGCTGGTTAATGAGATCTGGGAAGCCCTGGGTCTTCTATTGTCTAATGCCGCGTACACACGGTCGGACTTTTCAGCTACAAAAGTCCAACGGACGCTGACGGACTAAAGCTGGCTGGTAATCCGATCGTGTGTGGGCTTCTCCGGACTTTCAACGTACTTTTTTAGCCTCAAATCCGACGTACTTTAGATTTGAAACATGCTTCAAATCTTTACGTCGTAACTACGACGGACCCCGAAGTCCACTCGTCTGTATGCTAGTCCTACGGCCAAAAAAAACGACACATGCTCATAAGCAAAAACTAAACGGAAGCACTCGGTCTAGTAAAACTAGTGTTCGTATTGTAGGTAGCACATTCATCACGCTGCAAAATCTGTGATCGTTGAATGCAGCGCATTTTATTTCTTCTTTACGAATGCTCTAAAGAACGAAGGTGTTTTGCTGTTCATATTCAGAGTTCTCCCAAACTGATTTCTGGATTCTTTTTCTCTTTGATCTCATGAATGATATAGTATGCTTTTTAAAAACAATGTTTCCATACTAATAATACTTTTTACCTTTTATTTATTTTTATTTTTTTTTAGGTTTGTAAAGTTACCACAAAGAACCCATTATTCTAGTTTTTTTTTTCTAGTGCTTATTTTTTAGTTTTTAGATAAAGTTAACCCAAAGCACCGTTTTTGGTTATGTAGATTTTTTTATTTTCAAGACTTACCACTTGAACATTATTAACATTAGTAATGTATTTTTGGTGTGTTTTTTCAAACTCAATGAGATTGTTGTCCCTTGTTAATTTAACATTGTGTGTAAAATCAATGATTTAAAAGAAAACACATAAAGTCTTTTGCTAAACTCAAAAAAGATCCATTTATTCATGGTCAAAATAAAATAAAGAGGAAGTCAACGCTGGAAAAAGTCGGTGTACAAGAAAATTGGGATCTTGAGGAGTCCATATAAGAGGGAGCACAATCTGGTCCAAGAATCCCAGAGATCAACAGCACCAGCAGATGATCTAGATGTCCCCAGACTGTGGTCCTACAACAGCCTGCGTCCCAGGTCATCACTTTCTTCTCTTCCCTGCAGCCTTTCCTCCACGCTGCCCTGCAGCCTTCCCTGCAGCCTTCCCTGTAGCCTTCTTTGGAGGCTGTGGTGTTTCAGTTGTGGCAGGAGGAGAAGGAGGAGGAGGAGGAGGGGGGGCTGCCTCATGTAGTTGTGTGTTTCGGGTTAGCGTGCCCTGCAGCCCCTTCTGGATAGTTTCCCCAAATAGGCGCTCGCAAATAAGACGCTGCTCCCAATCCATTTGAAGAAGCCTGCTGGCTAAGTAGCAGCCATAGGACTCTTCTGCTTCGGGGGGGCTTCTCAAAAAACGGGTGGCCTCTTGCATGAGGCGCAGGGATGCCTCCTGTGTGACCATCCCCTTCCTGGCCCTTTTTTTGGGAAGGTGGAGGGGAAGCACTTGTGATTGGGTCATGCTCCTACTGGGCCCAGCCACCTCACTGGGACCAGCCACCTCACTGGGACCAGCCACCTCCTGCCTGACACTGGGCCCAGCCTCCTCCAGGATGATGGAGAATCCGCCCTCCTCCAGGCTGTCCATGGGCCCGGTCTCCTCCTGCCTGCCACTTTCCACACATTCCTCCTGGATGGACTCATCCTGTGTATAAAAAAAGGACAATAGTTTTATTTATTTATTTGGGGTTCATCAATGACACACAATTTGCTTCTCATGACTAGCAAATTCAATGTGAATACATCTCTTTAATAAAAGAGTCTAATCAGACACCCTAATTTTTTATAGCAGGTGCCAAACATATTTAGCCACTCCTGTCAATTGATATGTATACACAATTTTGAGGCCAAAATTATTTTAGACAATTATAACATCCAGTTAACATCATTAATATTAGTACAGTAAATATTTGTTAATATAATTTACCTGACTCCAGATGGTCATATCCGGTTCATCCAGGATGGAAGACCCAGCTTGCTCCTCATCAGCCTCTGCTGGGGTGGAGGGAAGGGTGGAGGGAAGGGTGGAGGGAAGGGTGGAGGGAAAGGTGCATGGAAGGGTGGAGGGAAGGGTGGAGGGAAGGGTGGAGGGAAGGGTGGAGGGAAGGGTTGAAAGTGATGCCCTGGCTTCATTCTGGTCATCAAGAAAACGGAGTTGATTGTAGTACCACAGCCTGGGTACATAAACATCATCTGCTGATGCTCCTGATCTCCTTGATTCCTGGATCTTCCTATGCTCCCTCTTATACATATTCCTCAAGACCCCAATTTTCTTGAGCAATGTCTCCATTGTTGCTTCCGGGATGGTCGCCTGGACAAAGGACAGAAGTCTCTCCAGCGTTGACTTCCTCACATGCTTTGCATAATACTGAGGGTGTTTCACCTCCCACAAATTCCTCATCTCTCGATATTTAGATATGAAAGCTGTAAGGAACTCTGGATCCTTAAATAGGGGATTCATTATATCTGGAAAAGATAAAGTCACAAGACAAAAAACACTTATTATAGGTTTCTGCTAACCCTCATCATCTTATCCCTATGTAGGCCTCATCAATCTATCAAGCCATATAGGCCGCTTGCTACAAAGTCATGACCATAAACCCCAAAAAAAAAAATTATTTAAAATTACCTTCGTTTTGTAACGTCCTGGTCCACTATCACCTACGCACAGAACGTACGTACGACACGCGCGCAAGGCCCCTCTTTATACACTACGCATGTGTGAAACTCCGCCTGCGTCGCCCGCCCCTGACGTTCGAAATTAACTCATGTTCTCCGCCCCCTAATTCGACGCACAGAACGTACGTACGACACGTGCGCAAGGCCCCTCTTTATACACTACGCATGTGTGAAACTCCGCCTGCGTCGCCCGCCCCTGACGTTCGATTTTAACTCATGTTCTCCGCCCATTTTTAGTTACGGCGCGTAGTGGGGTAAATAATGGCGGAGACACCTGACATGTTAACTACCTCAGGTAGCGAAAAAAGCCCGGAGGCTGGAACGTCAACCAGATCTGTGAGGCCTAGATTTAAGGCCTCCAATATGAGTTTTGAAGAGATGGTGGAGATGGTGGCCATTCTTCAAAAAAAGGACTATGATGGGAAGTATGGGCCGTACGCACGGCCAAATTTGCGCAAGGCCAAAATAATGGCGAAGGTGGTGGACACTTTGCAGGCTTCTTTTGGGGTCCAGCGCTCCAAGGATCAAATTCGCAAAAGATGGTCTGACCTCAAGCTCAGGGAGCCGGATCAATACAGACGGATCCGTAAAGTGCTGAAAAAAAGTAAGTACTTGTCGTGTTTTTCTCTTGTGTTTATTACCTTGTATACTGCTCCATGTGCTTTTCGTTCCTATACGTTTTTTTTGCTCATCGTTTCAAACGATCTTTAATAAACCTCGTTACATATCTATAGATATATCTATCTATATATATGTGTGTATATATAGATAGATATATAGATATATATATAGAGAGAGAGAGATATATATAGAGAGATATATATAGAGATATATATATATAGAGAGAGAGAGAGAGAGAGAGAGAGAGAGAGAGAGAGAGAGAGAGAGAGAGAGAGACAGAGACAGAGAGAGAGAGAGAGAGAGAGACAGAGAGAGACAGAGAGAGACAGAGAGAGAGAGAGAGAGAGAGAGAGAGAGAGAGAAAGATAGAGAGAGAGAGAGAGAGAGAGAGAGAGAGAGAGAGAGAGAGAGAGAGAGAGAGAGATAGAGAGAGAGAGAGAGAGAGAGAGAGAGAGAGAGAGATAGAGATAGAGATAGAGATAGTAGATAGATAGATAGATAGATAGATAGATAGATAGATAGATAGATAGATAGATAGATAGATAGATAGATAGATAGATAGATAGATAGATAGAGAAATGTAAAACATTCTTTTGGAATATTTTAAGTTATCTTTTTTTTTTCTTTACATTTAGTTATATATTTAGATTTTGTTCCAGATATAGAGAGAGAGAGAGAGAGAGAGAGATCAAAAGATTATTAACTATATTTCGAGATATTGATATCTAGATATCTATCTATCCAATATGTCTTTATAATTTTAAATATTGAGGTAAAATAGGAACTCTACACAAACCACTTCACTACAAATGTTAGAAAATTACTATGTACTAAAATATCTGTGTGCTAAGTAGATTACTAATTTTTTGTTTCACATAGGGGAAAAATCACTCAGCCAACAAGAAGACAGTCCACCCCAAGCCAAACAACATGATTGGGAAATCAGCCCAAGTCCCACTGAGGATGTGGAGGAAGGAGAGGTGGGCGACATGGGCACCCCACCAGGTGAGTGTCTGACACACCAGCTTACGGTAATCTATGCATGGCTGTCTTTTCTTTAATGTAATTTTTCTACTCTATTTTAGGGGATCTGGTTGTGCTTGATTCAAGCAACAGTGCCACCCCCGAGGATGTGGAGGAATTAGGCTACATGGGCACCCCACCAGGTCAGTGTCTGAGACAACAGCTTTATTATGGTAAGGTAAACTATGTATGTGTGCATATTTCTAAAGACATTTTTTGGTTTCATTCCACTTTAGGTACAAGAAGTGACTATTTCACCTCAGACAGTGCCCAACGGCTAATTGGTCAAATAATGGCCTGGAATAGGGAGATCGATGAAATGCGTAATCGGCTGGATCGTATGCAGCAGGAAATGAAGGACATGATTGATGTTTTGGGTAGAATCTAAATGCCCTTTTTGAAACCCCAAAACATCGATCATGTCCTTCATTTCCTGTTTTGCTGACCCCATTCTGGGCCTTCTCTTTATTTTTTTGGCTGAACATATATGGCTGTTTAACATAATTTAAAAAAGGAGGGCTGTTTCTAGAAAATACATAAAAAATCCACAAAAAAATAAAACTTGATTTTCAAAAAACCAAAAAAAAAAACTTGATTTAAAAAAAAAAAAAAAAAATTAAAAAACTTGATTTTCAAAAAAACCAAAAAAAAAAAATAAAACTTGATTTAAAAAAACAAAAAAAAATAAATAAAAAAAAAAAGGATTTTAAAAAACCCAAAAAATAAACAAAAAAGGATTTAAAAAAAAAAAAAAAAAAAAAGCCTGTTTGCGAAAATCAAAAAGGCAAAAAAATTTTTTTGTGGATTATGTAGAAATATTTAAATATAATTATATTTTTGCAAATTATTAAGATATCATTATATTTTTGTCTATGAACATTTTCTACTAAATGCAGAACTGAATGCATAACAACGATTAATAAAAACATCTCCTTATAGGAATTAAATAAATGTGTGGTTTGTTATTTCAATGCTCAGTATCAGTTTGGTTATAATTGTAAAAAAGTTGTTTACAGTGGCAATGGAGCTTATTTAGACATTTAAAAGGAAAATACAGTTGGCACTACAACTGCTCCACCATAACCTAGGAGAAAGCCCAAAAGAAAGGCAAGCAATAAATATAATTCCAGATTTCATCAATATTTTTTTTATTTAAAAAAATTAAATATCCTGGCCCATTGCAATGGCCCCCCTACCCTCAAAATAATTAACATATTGCTGTCTAACTTGACGGGCACTTTGGGGGGCCAAGCCAGTACGGACAGTATCCAGGCCCGTAAGGTTGTCATCTATAAGTCCGGCCTCAGGCCCAACTGTTCCTATATAATTTAGAGAATGTTTGTGTAAAAAGTTGTGCAGAATGCAGCACGATAAAATGATAAAATTAAGTTTGTATTCCGCCAAATTAATGGATGTTTGAAACAGGCGGAACCGGCTGGCCAGAATTCCAAACGCATTCTCAACCACTCTTCTAGCTCTGGCCAGCCGGTAATTAAAAACCCTCCTCTCCGGGGTGAGGGTTCTTTGGGGGAATGGCCTCATGAGGTGCTTGCTCAGAGCGAAGGCTTCATCGGCAATGAAGACAAAGGGGAGTCCTTCCACGTTATCCGCATCAGGTGGCAATTCCAGGCCACCACTCTGGAGACGCTGGCAGAACTCCGTCTGGGCAAATACTCCTCCATCCGACATCCGGCCATTCTTCCCCACGTCCACATATAAAAATTCATAGTGTGCCGACACCACCGCCATTAAAACAATACTGTGGAACCCCTTATAATTAAAATAGTATGACCCCGAATGGGGTGGTGGCACGATGTGGACATGTTTCCCATCTATAGCCCCTCCACAATTGGGAAAGTCCCAACGGCTGGCAAAATGGGATGCCACAGTCTGCCATTCCTGTGGCGTTGAAGGAAACTGGGGAATCAAACAAGAAAACCAAAATCAATTAATTTGGAAGCTAACATTGCAATAAAATTAGACAATTAAAAACATTATTCCCCAGCATCAGTATAACATTAAATAATTTAATTCTTCTGGAATAACTAATATGGAAAGGCACACTTATCAGATTGCTCACCCCCTCTGATGGAACATTGATTACATTTTAGGGGGTTGTGAAATCCCTAAAAAAGATTACTTTTAGGACACGCAGGAATTTAGGGACTAAAAAGGCTACAAGACTGCAGTTGTCGCACTCTGCAGGTGCAGTTGCTAACCAGCTTACAGTAAATGAGGTAAAATAAAAAGGCATTCATGTTGCAAGGAGTACACAATCACATGCAAGGGCAATTAATGAAAACACTTTGACGCTTGCATATGATTTGATGATGGAAATCAGCAGAGCTTCTGCTCATTTACTAAAGCACTGGAACAAATGCACTTGTAGAGTGCACATGCATTTTGCAAAGTGCAACATATATTTGCTTTAGACAAATCAACACCACAGAACATTCAAGCAAATTTTTACGAGGGTGGGGGGGGGTGGGAAATCAAGCTATTTGCTAATTATCAGCACACTATTTGGAGTGAGTTTAGGTGGGGGGGGGGGGGGGTTGGGAAATCAAGCTAATTGCTAATTATCAGCACACTATTTGGAGTGAGTTTAGGTGGGGGGGGGGGGGGGAAATCAAGCTAATTGCTAATTATCAGCACACTATTTGGAGTGAGTTTAGGTGGGGGGGGGGGGTTGGGAAACCAAGCTAGTTGCTAATTATCAGCACACTATTTGGAGTGAGTTTAGGTGGGGGGGGGGGGGTTGGGAAATCTAGCTAATTGCTAATTATCAGCACACTATTTGGAGTGAGTTTAGGTGGGGGGGGGGGGAATCAAGCTAATTGCTAATTATCAGCACACTATTTGGAGTGAGTTTAGGGGGGGGGGGTTGGGAAATCTAGCTAATTGCTAATTATTAGCACACTATTTGGAGTGAGTTTAGGGGGGGGGGTTGGGAAATCTAGCTAATTGCTAATTATAAGCACACTAAATACACTCAAACAAAATACATTCAAAATGAGTAGACTAGGTAGATATGTTCCCATCACTGCATGCTGGGGAGGTTATTGAAGGAAAATATACATGCATGACAAAAAATAACAGGAAAAAAATCCCAGCATGTGTGAGGATAAAAAGGGGACATTCACACTATATTGCAATGATGGTAAGTAGTGTTTGAAGCAAGAAATACATTACATTATCAAAGATTACATAAAAGAACATGTGATGCTAATAAAAGAAAAAAATCTTACCTTAATATAGTCCTTCTGCAGGACCTGGATGATGGCAGAACAGGTCTCTGGGATAATGATCCCCAGAGCCTGGGGGGAGATGCCTGTTGAGAACTTGAGGTCCTGCAGGCTTCTCCCTGTCGCCAAGTACCGCAACGTGGCAACTAGCCTCTGCTCCGGAGTGATGGCTTGCCTCATGCAGGTATCCTGCCTGCTAATATAGGGGGTCAGCAAAGCCAACAAACGGTCAAAAACGGGGTCCGTCATCCGGAGAAAGTTCCTGAAATCCTCAGGATTATTCTCACGGATCTCACGGAGCAATGGCATGTGACAGAACTGGTCACGCTGGAGCAACCAATTCTTGGTCCATGAACTCCTCCTCGCCCTGTTCATGGACTGGTCTTGGTCTGAAGAATAAACTACAGCACCAAACACATACAATGCACGAGCTCGAAGACGAGTACGTACAGGTAACATGGTTTCAAAACGGTCGGCTGGTCAGAACGCACTAAACAGAACGCACTGAAGAACAGCAAGGCCTGTGAAGAACAACCTGAAAATCAGGAACGAGCGGCCAATAAAACAAAGATTTCTCAATGCCAACTGACCAAACGCACTGAAAAGCAGATACAAACCTCACAAGCACAGACTGAACAACAGTTAAAACGAACTGAAAAATACGAGTCTCACAAGCGCGAATCGTCTCTCACCAAACTTCTACTAACACGAGATAAACACGAGATTAGCAGAAGGAGCCCAAAGGGTGTCGTACGGGCTATTGAACTTCCGTTTTATAGTTTCGTCGGACTTGGTGTACGTCACCGCGTACTAGGCTGTCGTACTTTTGTGTGGTCGTGTGTAGGCAAGTCCGTTCGTTAGAAAGTCTGCCGCAAGTCCGCCGAAGGTACGCCGGAAGTATGTCGGACAGGCTGGAAGAAGAAGCCGAAAGAAGAAGAAATTAATGAAGGTCTTGTCAAAAACCGTCTCTTGTGTTTGTTTTTTAACCTTTTTGACACTTTTTTTGTGAAATGGTAGGGGTACATTTGTACCCCATTACCAATTCACACAGGGGGGGCCGGGATCTGAGGGTCCCCTTGTTAAAGGGGGCTTCAAGATTCCGATAAGCCCCCGCCCGCAGAACCCCACAACCACCGTGCAAGGGTTGTGGGGATGAGGCCCTTCTCCCCATCAACATGGGGACAAGGTGCTTTGGGGGGCTACCTCAATGCACCTTCCCAATGTTGAGGACATGTGGCCTGGTATGGTTCAGGAGGAGGGTGGGGGGCGCTCTCTCGTCCCCACCTCTTTTCCTGCGGCCTGCTCGGTTAAGGGTCTGGTATGGATTTTTGGGGGGACCCCACGCCATTTTTTTTATTTTGGCGCGGGGTTCCCCTTAAAATCCATACCAGACCTAAAGGGTCTGGTATGGATTTTGAGGGGGACCCCCACGCCATTTTTTCTTTTAATTTTGGCGCGGGGTTCCCCTTAATATCCATACCAGACCTGAAGGGCCTGGTATGGAATTTAGGGGGACCCCCACGCCATTTTTTTTAAAATTTTCGTTCGGGGTTCTCCTGTGGGGAATTCCCATGCCGTTTTTATCAATGAACTTTTATGTGTATTGTTGGACCGGCAATTCATTAATAACCGTGGGTAGTTTTAAATGACTTTTTTCCTTTGAAATGTCATTTTGCTGTCAGACTGTTTTAAACACGGGAAACATGCGCCCCTTTACAGGCATACTATAGACACCCCCCAGGTACGAAATTTAAAGGAATATTACACTTTTATTGTTTGACTTTAAGCATTATTAAAATCGCTGCTCCCGAAAAAACGGCCGTTTTTAAAACTTCTTTTTGCATTGATACATGTCCCCTGGGGCAGGACCTGACCTACAATAACTTGCATATAAGCCTTTAAAATGAGCACTTTTGATTATTCATGTTCGTGTCCCATAGACTTTAACGGTGTTCGCGTGTTCGAACAAATTTTTTGCCTGTTCGCATGTTCTGATGCGAACCGAACCGGGGGCTGTTCTGCTCATCCCTACTGTGGAGTTACCAGAAACTTCTCCAGTTGAAGCACTGACAACTGGACAGAGGATCCAAGACCTCTACCCCACATCTGCAGCAGTTCCAGAGGCCCAGGGGGAGAAAGTGGCAGTCACTCCCCAGCAGCAGATCAGGATCCAGGGGGAGAAGGGAGAGGAGGTGTTTGTCCTTCCTCCCCAATGGCAGGGTCGTGACTTAGGAGCGAAGGAAGTCATCCTCGCTCCACAGGAGTCTGGGGGATGGAGCAACTGGCTAATCTCCCCAACCGCGGATGCACAGTTCGGGAGTGGAGGAAGCCGGCCTCCCTCCCCAACAATTAGCCAGAGCGGATTATGTGGAGTCGCCAGCAGAAGTGTTGGCAACAGGGCAGAGTGCTACAAACCTTTGCCCAGCACCGGCGACAACTGCGGAGATCCAGCAAGCCGAAGCAGTTGGCCCCTCTCCCCAGCAACAAGCGGACAGAGTGAAGCTTCTACTCCCAGCTGAATAGCTGGCAACAGGGAAGAGCGCCGCTGGCCTCTGCCTAGCACCTCTAGTGTCTCCTCAGCTTCAAGAAGCTGGGGAGATTGGCCCCTCTCCCCAGCTGCAAACCAAGCCCAGGTATGTTACAAACCAGCCGGACAGAGAGTCAATGACCTCTGCCCCACACCTACTGATGACAACTATTCCTTGCAGCCAAGCAATGAAGATCATGCGGACTGACTATGTGAGTTCACTCTGCCTGACTAACGCATGTCCAGACCAGGTGGAGGTATGGGACGTTCTTTATCGACTTTTGATGGGGAGAAATGTGATAGACTCACTTGGGACAGAGGCTTTTGAAGGGGACTGAATGCTGGCCTCTTGTCTACCAACTATGGGCCCTGACATTTGAGGGAGATACAAGCATTAAGGAAGATTTTCTGTTATGTACCCTGGTGTTTAGACAGGGTTGCTCCTAAATTAGCATAGCTACCTTGGCCCATTGTTAGGGATCAATTGATTTCACTCTAAGTCTGTAATTGCTGCACTTCTCTCTTTTGCCGCTAGGTGGCCCGGTACCTGGTGGCATTAGATATGAGGAGGGCAATGCAAGGTCAGATTAGGAGTATATGGGGTATCTCACCCAATGGGCAGGAGTTTTATTGAATCCCTTGGCCTGTTGGGAGAACCTATATATTTGGGTGGAGTCAGGTGATGGGGTTCTGTGCCACCTGGATGGTTGTCTGGGTGGATGTGTGTTGTATTGCCTGGGCTGCTAGGCTGGAGATTGGGCCTATCTTGGGCACATCTGGCTGCTAGGCTGTCTGAGGGCCTATCCAGAAGCAAGAGAGCAGCATAGGTTTGGGATTGCGGCTTACAGTCCAACTGAAAGTGACAGTTCTGCTGGCCGGAGAACCTGTCGTGGTTGGAGGTAGAGGGGAAGCTGTCCCCAGTAAGGGACCAACCACCTTACTACCGAGGATCACAGTGAGTACCTGAAGCAAGTACCAGAGCAGAATTCTCACCAACCGGGGATGGTGAAGAATCGGGAAACTTCAGCAAGTGCCAAGTCAGGGACCCAACCAGTTGAGGTGATGCTTGCAGAGCAGCCTTGTGTGTCAAGCCAGGGACTGAGCAGGCCAGTGGGGTGAAGCTTGAGAAGTATCTAGAGTGCCAAGCTAGGGACCCAACAGAGAAGTGGGGGTGACGCTTGAGGAAGATACTACAGTGAAGATTGGAGGAGCTCAAGGGGTTCAATATCAGTGAATCATCTAGTCTAGTGAGAGACCGGGAGCTCAGTGGGCTGAAGAACTACAAGAAGTGATTGTAGTGGAAGTGAAGGAACTGTTACATTTGTGTTAGGAACTGTTGAAGATTGTTGCCATAGGAGACAGCATTCCTGAACCTGCAGATGTTTCGTCTTGCTGGATGTCTTTCCCTGCATGGCTGTCCTCCTGTAGATGTCTCGGAGTCTGCTAATTAATCTAAGCTAAGGGTGTCCTTGCCCTAACCCTCTCTCCCAAAGTTCTGTTAAGAGAAATAAAAATATCTTTCACATTCAAGAAGTGTCTGGCGCCCAATGAGTTTAACTACCTTGCACCCACTATGCATCACAAACCACCATATATAGAAGGATTTCAGCTATCTCTGGCCCTGGAGGTTCTCATTAGGCCTGGGACCTCGCTACATGTCATTTACTGGCCCCTTCCTTTCCTGAATGAACACAGTGAGCGATCGGTACCAATGCACTTAATTTTTATTGCGCAGTGTATAATCGAACACATTTATAAATATTGTGTAGTTAAGTGCTGTGGATTGACAGCATCATTTATCTGGGCAACATAGACGTTCAACACAGCAGCTCTTTATACATGCCTATTTCTCATTTATTTTTATAATATTTTTCATTTTTATCATTTTTCATTTTTATCATTTTTTTTGTTTTGTTTTGTTTGTGGCTGAGGTGCAAAATGGTAATAAGAAGAAAATGACTTTCCAGAGCCCTTTCTCTGAGAATAACTAACACTGACTGAGGGTAGACATGTGCAATTTGCTTCGTTCCGAATTCATTTTTTGACGAAATTCAACAAATTAGTCAATTCAGAAATATTCAATATAACGGGAACCCATTTAACGAATTTTTCCGAAATCGAATATTTTAAAATTTAAAAAATTCAGAAATTTTAAAATTCGAAAATAAGAATGAAAATCCAAAAATTCAAAAGAACGAAAATCCAAAAATAAGAACGAAAATCCAAAAATCTGAAAATCCGAAATAATAACTAACTTTTAATAATAACTATAACTAACCAATAAATTATAGGTATTGGAATTTCCTTTCATATTTGGCTGTTAGCGAACGTAACAAATAAGAATTTATCCGAAGTTACGAATTATCTGAAATAACGAATGGCGCATCTAAACGAATGGAACATAACAAATTAATAATAATAAATAATAATAATAAAAACTTTTTATTATTATTATTTATTATTATTAATTCATTACATTCCCTTTGTTTAGATGCGGCATTCGTTATTTCGGATAATTCGTAACTTGGGATAAATTTGTATTTGTTACATTCACTAACAGCCAAATTTGAAAGGAAATTCCAATACCTATAATTTATTGGTTAGTTATTTTTAGTTAGTTCGTTATTATTTCGAATTTTGGGATTTTCGTTCTTATTTTCGGATTTTCAGGTTTTCGTTCTTATGTTCGGATTTTTGAAATATCGGATTTTCGATTTTTAAGAATTATCGAAATACCGAATACCACATCTAAAGGAACGGAACGTAACGAATTCGAATTTTCCTGAAGTTACGAATTTAATTTGAAATAACGAATTTCGATCATAACGAATGACCCGAAAAAGGGGAAAAAAAATGAATGAAACGAGAACGAACACATTTTTTGTCAGTGCACATGTCTAACATGAGGGAACATGGAAGAAGTGGGGAGGGCTAAGACTACACTATTAGTACTAAACAGGAGGGGAGGACAGAGGGAGAAACCAAATCACATAGTAAACAGGTTGCAGTTTCTCAAAACTGCCGCTAGATGTCAGCATACTACAAAACAATAATGACCTCAAGCAATTCAATACTAGACATAAATGTTGAACAGAACATGAATGCAGCCTGATGCACGAATACAGAAGGTGTGGACAGACCTGCCCTGCAATGCATCCCATGCTGTGCTTTGTACTTTGCTTCAATAAAGGTGTAGGAATAAAAAAAAAATATTCTGCATGAATGTAACACGTGTTGGGATTCATAATTGCGTACAGGAACATACATGTGCCAATGTACAATGGTGCGGTGAACGGGACCGGAGATTTTCGACCATATTTGGCTCTTGTTTTTAATTTGGACAAAGCATCTGTGTAATGTGATCTCCCCTCCTCTCTCTCTCTATAGGGGCGTCAGACTCAGAGGAATGATGTGTGTAAGGAGGTGGAGGAGAAAGAACCTGAAAAGACAAATCCGGGGATGTACAGCTACCTGAAAACAGACTGAGGGGGTGAGTGTGATGGAGATCTTGGAGTAATCTAGGAGGATTGGGTCCGGCGATGACCCCTCCCGCTGATTCATTATAACCTTCTATTAATTGAAAACTCCAGTCTGAGCTGCAGGCTGCTGTAACAAGTTATCCGTATCAGACCACCAACGTATCTAGCCCTGACCACCCATGATAAAGCAAAGTCATGCTGAAAGGGGTGGACACATGCGCTCATTTGCAGGAAACTAAGGTGGAATCCGGTCCGGGTTTTATCAGCCACCTTAGCAGGTTTGGTTTACGGACCATATTTTACGGTCCACTTGTGTCCACCAACAGGTGGTATAAATAAAGCAGGACTGGAGAAAAAGATTGCTCTTGGCCTGGGACTCAGGAAGCCATACCCGAGAGAGCTGCTTATGTGATGTCTGCTTTGTGAGAGACAGAAAAAGGTTTGCATTATCTTTGTTTTGTGGGTGACTGGGAGAAGCCCTTCACCTGGGAGTTAGGATCCCGAACTGTTTAGGTAGTGCCTGGATGGCGAGGATTTATTTTCTGTTTTGTTTATTTGATTTTCATGCAACCTTTAAAAAATAAAACTGGCTATATGTCAGATTTTAAGAAAACCTGCTGTTTGGACTACCCTTTTCCCCAGGGAAGGTGATCCCCATTGAGCTAACCCCCCACGACCCTAAAGGAAGGACAATATGGGAAGGTTTGACAGAAGCTGTAGGAGGAATGATATGGACAAGGTTGGGTAGGAGGAGGGACAATATGCACAAGGTTGGGTAGGAGCAGGAGGAGGGACGATATGGACAAGGTTGGGTAGGAGGAGGGACGATATGGACAAGGTTGGGCAGGAGCAGGAGGAGGTATGATATGGACAAGGTTGGGTAGGAGGAGGGACGATATGGACAAGGTTGGGTAGGAGCAGGAGGAGGGACGATATGGACAAGGTTCGGTAGGAAGAGGGATGATAAGGACAAGGTTGGTTAGGAGGAGAGGGAGGGATGATATGGACAAGGTTGGGCAGGAGCAGGAGGAGGGACGATATGGACAAGGTTGGGCAGGAGGAGGGATGATATGGACAAGGTTGGGTAGGAGGAGGGACGATATGGACAAGGTTGGGTAGGAGCAGGAGGAGGGACGATATGGACAAGGTTCGGTAGGAAGAGGGATGATAAGGACAAGGTTGGTTAGGAAGAGAGGGAGGGACGATATGGACATGGTTGGGCGGGAGCAGGAGGAGGGGCAATATGAACAAGGTTGGGTATTAGGAGGGATGATATGGACAAGGTTGGGTGGGAGGAGGGATGATAGGAACAAAGATGTGCAGGAGGGGGGGCAATATGGACAGGTTTGGGTAGGAGGAGGGACGGTATGGACAATGTTAGGTAGGAGGAGGGACAATGTGAACAAGGTTGGGTAGGGGGAGGGACAATATGGACAAGGTTAGGTAGGAGGAGGGACAATATGGAAAAGGTTGGGTTTGGAGGAGGGATGATATAGACAGGGTTGGGTAGGAGAAGGGACAATATGGACAAGGTTGGGTAGGAGGAAGGACGATATGCAGAAGGTTGGGCAGGAGGAGGGACAATATGGACAAGGTTGGATAGGAGAAGGGACGATATGGACAAGGTTGGGCAGGAGGAGGGACAATATGACCACAAAGTTGGGTAGGAGGAGGGATGATAAGGACAAGGTTGGATAGGAGCAGGAGGAGGGATGATAAGGACAAGGTTGGATAGGAGCAGTAGGAGGGATGATATGGACAAGGTTGGGTAGGAGGAGGAACGATATGGACAATATTGGGCAGGAGGAGGGGCGATAATCACAAGGTTAGGTGGTAGGAGGGATGATTGGAACAAAGTTGGGAAGGAGGGGGGATGATATGAACAAGGTTGGGCAGGAGCAGGAGGAGGGACAAAATGGACAAGGTTGGGTAGGAGGAGGGACAATATGGACAATGTTGGGTAGGAGGAGAGATGATATGGACACGGTTGTGTAGGAGGAGGGACAATATGAACAAGGTTGGATAGGAGGAGGGATGATATAAACAAGGTTGGGTAAGAGGAGGGATGATATGAACAAAGATGGGCAGGAGGAGGAGCAATATGGACAGGTTTGGGTATGTTAGGTGGGAGGAGGGATGATATAAACAAGGTTGGGTAGGGGGAGGGACAATATGGACAAGGTTAGGTAGGAGGAGGGATGATATGAAGCAGGTTGTGTAGGAACAGTATGGGCAAGGTTGGGTAGAAGGAGGGATGATATGGACAAGGGTGGATAGGTTGGGTATGGAAAAGTCAGGTAGGAGGAAGGGCGATATGGACAAGGTTGGAAGGTTGGGTAGTATGAGGGATGATATGGACAAGGTTGGACAGGAGCAGGAGGAGGGACAAAATGAGAAATATGGGCAGAAGACGGGGCATGGTTAAATTTTGGGATTTGGAATGTGCCCTCTTTCTCCACACTGATTATTTCTCTGTCATTCTTTTCAGCTCGAGTCTAGACATTGGATGAGAAGATCCTGAATCCCGGATAGTGGGGAAGATGCCGTATACGCAGAGTCCGTCCTCCTCTTATAATCCACTGTATCTGTATATAGTATAAGAGCACTTCCATATGAATATTAGAGCCATAGTCCTGTAGCAGAGTGTGATGTATGTACAGAAGGGTCACACTATTTTAGGATGAGAATTAGAGAGGTAACAACGAGGCCACCAGAGAACCATTAATGTGACAACCCATCTTTGTGTCTATGGAGAGCTGTGACACTGAAATCACCTGCAAAGGATGGAGTAAAGTGCCAAGACTTGTAATGTGCCTATTGTATACCTGGGCAAGGAAAGGTCTGGTGTCACCAGTGACACACCTCCATCCCTATATACAACAAAAAGAGAAATTCGCCCTGGGACTTTGAGTGAGGTGAGCACAGTTTAGCCAATAAACATGACATGATATTGTATACCTGGCAGCACCTGGAAACATGACTTTTGGATGTCTACACAAGAGAGATAAATAACATTTTTTTGTCTTGCTGTTTTTATTTGTTTTTTTTTTTTTTTCTTTTCTCTCTCTCCTCCTGGGTGACCCCATATAATGATAACTTCACGGTATTATTTTACTTTCAAATGGCATTTAAATATATGGAACATATAGTCTTTGTCATTTCATTGTGGTAGAATAATTTATTGCTTGTATTGTTCACCAGTTATTAACAACACAAATTTTTGGAAACAAAGTGGATCCTGAGGAAGCCCACTGCGGGCGAAACGTGTCGATCCAACCACTTTTTCTCTTGATCCTCTTGTATTATATGCTTGGAGGTGATCATTATATGCTTTTACAATACATTGAAGATTTTTACTATGTCAAATAAACATTACTTTTTTAATATCATTATTCTATGTGGTTATACTGTTAGGCACGCTCAAAAAAAAAAAAAACTCTTGTTCCCCTAATCCCCCTAAAGGGGATTGAGCCTGTCTCTTGAACATCTCCTACCTACTATCTAAATAAATAACATGAATAAAATACACTATATTACCAAAAGTATTGGGACACCTGCCTTTACACACACATGAACTTTAATGACATCCCAGTCTTAGTCCATAGGGTTCAATACTGAGTTGGCCCCGCCTTTTGCAGCTATAACAGCTTCACCTCTTCTGGGAAGGCTGTCCACAAGGTTTAGGAGGGTGTCTATGGGAATGTTTGACCATTCTTCCAGAAGAGCATTTGTGAGGTCAGGCACTGATGTTGGATGAGAAGGCCTGGCTCACAGTCACATAGGTTGGACTTGATGGACTTGTGTCTTTTTTTAACCTCACCTACTATGTAACAATGTAACAGTCTCCGCTCTAATTTATCCCAAAAGGTGTTCTATGGGGTTTGAGGTCACAGGCCAGTCATCAGTGGTGGCCCATCCATAGGGGGCACCCGGACACTGCCCCCCCCCCCCTCTCCTGTAGTCACCAAACAAAAATTTTTTTTTTAAACGTCCCCATTAAGAAAAAATAAAAAAAATAAAAATGTCCTTTAACTATATTTGGGTGCCGGACACAGTGCACTATGGGAAGCGCCACGTCAATGCAATCACAAGATTGCAGATGTGACGCTTCATTTGCAGGATTTTTACCTGCTCTGCGGCGCAATCCAAAGCGCCGAGCAGCTCCCGCCCGTAGAATCACTACGGGCGGGAGCATTGCTGTTTAAATGTAGAGGTTACTTCCGGGTTTCGTGGAACAGATGGAAACTGGAAGTGACGTCGGCAGGCTGCAGCTCTGTTCTTCGCATTGGCCCGAGCAGAGCTGGATGGTAAGTATGAGAGAGAGCACGCCACGCAGCATATGAAGGATTCGGTCGGCGGCACTAGACAGTTCTGAATTCACTGTGAACAATGTGGCTTCCTGTCCCGAGTAGCTGAGTATGAATAAAGCTGAACTCTAGTAATCAGCTAAATACTAAGGTCACATACATATTGTCAATAGGAATTGTTTTACTGATGGATTTTAATGTTGCTCAACTAGTCCATGGAATTGTACTACCCAGATTAGTGACCTCACTTTTCTCTGTTGTTGTTAGGCAACACAGCTTGATCTCATCTCTGCTCCCAGTCTGTGATTGGGCAATAAAAGCAATCTCTCTCTTCATGTGTCAGCATGTTCTTGTCATCAGGAACCGACTGGCCTTTCGTGCAATCCATTTTGGGGACTCAGCTCAAGTGTAGCCCCTTAGTCCAGCCAGGGGAGGAGTGTGTTTCCGGGCTTTTTGGCCACTTTTACTCAAAAGTGAACTCACACAAAAGGCTACCTTTGCAGAGCGACAAATAGAAAAGTTCCAGCCTCCTGGCTATCCAGACTACATAGTTTCTGAGCGTGTCTCCTCACATCCTCATCACATTATCTCATTCAGCCTTGTCAAGGACAAATGGCCCAACTGGTGACTCCACAGGCCCCTACCTAGTTATACACAGTCTCTTAAAGCGGTAGTAAACCACCGGCTTTTTAAAAAAAAACATTTAAACCTGCAAGGTAAAGCTATAATGTGCTAGTATGCATCACATACTAGCACATTATGTGAAAACCTACCTTAAACAAAGCCCTCCAGTGGCACGCTGTCAGAGCTGAGAGGACTTCCATCTTCACCTGGTCATCCTTCCGGGTTGGCGGACTCTGGTCCTTTGATTGGACGAGCCCCAATGTCACATGCGTGGGAGCCACTGTTCACGGCACAGGACTCTGAAGGAACGGCACAGGTATGCGGCTTCGCAAGTAAATATCTCCTAAACGGTGCACATTTAGGAGATATTTACTGTACCTATTGGTAAAAATCAACCAAGGGAGTTTACTCCAACTTTAATTCCATTCTCAAGTGATGGCTTTGTCAGATCGCCTTTCTTTGAAGCCAGAAGGCACTATGTTCAAATTATGTTCACACACTGCTTGTAAAGCTGCTTGTCTCCACAGAAAGAGCCATAAACCATGGACGGCCTCTATATTTAAAAGGCAGTGTGCACAATCAGAATGCTGGTTTTCAGTCAAATGAGAACACAGGGTTAGAGGCTTCAGCCCTTCCATGTCTCTACAAAGTCTCTGGGCTCCAGAGCCCAATCCAGGAGAAAATATCCTGGAGAAAACTGTGAGGCTGTGCTATATACTCTGTCCTGTGATGCTGAGCTGTATACTCTGTCCTGTGATGCTGAGATATATAATCTGTCCTGTGATGCTGGGACTGTATACTCTGTCCTGTGATGCTGAGCTGTATACTCTGTCCTGTGATGCTGAGCTGTATACTCTGTCCTGTGATGCTGAGCTGTATACTCTGTCCTGTGACACTGAGATATGTAATCTGTCCTGTGATGCTGAGCTGTATACTCTGTCCTGTGATGCTGAGATATATAATCTATCCTGTTATGCTGAGCTGTATACTCTGTCCTGTGATGCTGAGCTGTATACTCTGTCCTGTGATGCTGGGACTGTATACTCTGTCCTGTGATGCTGGGACTGTATACTCTGTCCTGTGATGCTGAGCTGTATACTCTGTCCTGTGATACTGGGACTGTATACTCTGTCCTGTGATGCTGGGACTGTATACTCTGTCCTGTGATGCTGAGCTGTATACTCTGTCCTGTGACACTGAGATATATAATCTGTCCTGTTATGCTGAGCTGTATTATCTGTCCTGTGATGCTGAGCTGTATACTCTGTCCTGTGATGCTGGGACTGTATACTCTGTCCTGTGATGCTGGGACTGTATACTCTGTCCTATGATGCTGAGCTGTATACTCTGTCCTGTGATGCTGGGACTGTATACTCTGTCCTGTGATGCTGAGCTGTATACTCTGTCTTGTGATGCTGAGCTGTATACTCTGTCCTGTGACACTGAGATATATAATCTGTCCTGTTATGCTGAGCTGTATACTCTGTCCTGTGATGCTGGGACTGTATACTCTGTCCTGTGATGCTGGGACTGTATACTCTGTCCTGTGATGCTGAGCTGTATACTCTGTCCTGTGACACTGATATATATAATCTGTCCTGTGATGCTGAGCTGTATACTCTGTCCTGTGATGCTGAGATATATAATCTGTCCTGTTATGCTGAGCTGTATACTCTGTCCTGTGATGCTGGGACTGTATACTCTGTCCTGTGATGCTGGAACTGTATACTCTGTCCTGTGATGCTGGGGCTATATACTCTGTCCTGTGATGCTGAGCTGTATACTCTGTCCTGTGATGCTGAGATATATAATCTGTCCTGTGATGCTGGGACTGTATACTCTGTCCTGTGATGCTGAGCTGTATACTCTGTCCTGTGATGCTGAGCTGTATACTCTGTCCTGTGATGCTGAGCTGTATACTCTGTCCTGTGACACTGAGATATATAATCTGTCCTGTGATGCTGAGCTGTATACTCTGTCCTGTGATGCTGAGATATATAATCTATCCTGTTATGCTGAGCTGTATACTCTGTCCTGTGATGCTGAGCTGTATACTCTGTCCTGTGATGCTGGGACTGTATACTCTGTCCTGTGATGCTGGGACTGTATACTCTGTCCTGTGATGCTGAGCTGTATACTCTGTCCTGTGATGCTGAGCTGTATACTCTGTCCTGTGATGCTGGGACTGTATTCTCTGTCCTGTGATGCTGAGCTGTATACTCTGTCCTGTGATGCTGGGACTGTATACTCTGTCCTGTGATGCTGGGACTGTATACTCTGTCCTATGATGCTGAGCTGTATACTCTGTCCTGTGATGCTGGGACTGTATACTCTGTCCTGTGATTCTGAGCTGTATACTCTGTCTTGTGATGCTGAGCTGTATACTCTGTCCTGTGACACTGAGATATATAATCTGTCCTGTTATGCTGAGCTGTATACTCTGTCCTGTGATGCTGAGATATATAATCTGTCCTGTGATGCTGGGACTGTATACTCTGTCCTGTGATGCTGAGCTGTATACTCTGTCCTGTGATGCTGAGCTGTATACTCTGTCCTGTGATGCTGAGCTGTATACTCTGTCCTGTGACACTGAGATATATAATCTGTCCTGTGATGCTGAGCTGTATACTCTGTCCTGTGATGCTGAGATATATAATCTATCCTGTTATGCTGAGCTGTATACTCTGTCCTGTGATGCTGAGCTGTATACTCTGTCCTGTGATGCTGGGACTGTATACTCTGTCCTGTGATGCTGGGACTGTATACTCTGTCCTGTGATGCTGAGCTGTATACTCTGTCCTGTGATACTGGGACTGTATACTCTGTCCTGTGATGCTGGGACTGTATACTCTGTCCTGTGATGCTGAGCTGTATACTCTGTCCTGTGACACTGAGATATATAATCTGTCCTGTTATGCTGAGCTGTATACTCTGTCCTGTGATGCTGGGACTGTATTCTCTGTCCTGTGATGCTGAGCTGTATACTCTGTCCTGTGATGCTGGGACTGTATACTCTGTCCTGTGATGCTGGGACTGTATACTCTGTCCTATGATGCTGAGCTGTATACTCTGTCCTGTGATGCTGGGACTGTATACTCTGTCTTGTGATTCTGAGCTGTATACTCTGTCTTGTGATGCTGAGCTGTATACTCTGTCCTGTGACACTGAGATATATAATCTGTCCTGTTATGCTGAGCTGTATACTCTGTCCTGTGATGCTGGGACTGTATACTCTGTCCTGTGATGCTGGGACTGTATACTCTGTCCTGTGATGCTGGGACTGTATACTCTGTCCTGTGATGCTGAGCTGTATACTCTGTCCTGTGACACTGATATATATATAATCTGTCCTGTGATGCTGAGCTGTATACTCTGTCCTGTGATGCTGAGATATATAATCTGTCCTGTTATGCTGAGCTGTATACTCTGTCCTGTGATGCTGGGACTGTATACTCTGTCCTGTGATGCTGGGACTGTATACTCTGTCCTGTGATGCTGGGGCTATATACTCTGTCCTGTGATGCTGAGCTGTATACTCTGTCCTGTGATGCTGGGACTGTATACTCTGTCCTGTAATGCTGAGCTGTATACTCTGTCCTGTGATGCTGAGATATATAATCTATCCTGTTATGCTGAGCTGTATACTCTGTCCTGTGATGCTGAGCGGTATACTCTGTCCTGTGATGCTGGGACTGTATACTCTGTCCTGTGATGCTGGGACTGTATACACTGTCCTGTGATGCTGAGCTGTATACTCTGTCCTGTGATACTGGGACTGTATACTCTGTCCTGTGATGCTGGGACTGTATACTCTGTCCTGTGATGCTGAGCTGTATACTCTGTCCTGTGACACTGAGATATATAATCTGTCCTGTTATGCTGAGCTGTATATTCTGTCCTGTGATGCTGGGACTGTATACTCTGTCCTGTGATGCTGAGCTGTATACTCTGTCCTGTGATGCTGGGACTGTATACTCTGTCCTGTGATGCTGGGACTGTATACTCTGTCCTATGATGCTGAGCTGTATACTCTGTCCTGTGATGCTGGGACTGTATACTCTGTCCTGTGACACTGAGATATATAATCTGTCCTGTTATGCTGAGCTGTATACTCTGTCCTGTGATGCTGGGACTGTATACTCCGTCCTGTGATGCTGGGACTGTATACTCTGTCCTGTGATGCTGAGCTGTATACTCTGTCCTGTGACACTGATATATATAATCTGTCCTGTGATGCTGAGCTGTATACTCTGTCCTGTGATGCTGAGATATATAATCTGTCCTGTTATGCTGAGCTGTATACTCTGTCCTGTGATGCTGGGACTGTATACTCTGTCCTGTGATGCTGGGACTGTATACTCTGTCCTGTGATGCTGGGGCTATATACTCTGTCCTGTGATGCTGAGCTGTATACTCTGTCCTGTGATGCTGGGACTGTATACTCTGTCCTGTAATGCTGAGCTGTATACTCCTGACACTATGGGTGGAAGCCAATGGAATACAGGAGAAGGAGTGGGTGGATTCTATAAGGGGTGTGGTTTATGAGAAGTGGGAGGGGTCAAAAAGGAAGGGCGGGGTCTGGCACCCCCCCCATCCAAAAACTTCACCAGCCGCCACTGCCAATCAAGTTCCTCCACCCCAAACTCGCTCATCCATGTCTTTATGGATCTTGCTTTGTGCACTGGTCCAAATCATTTGGTGGAGGGGGGATTATGGTGGGGGGTTGTTTCTCAGGGGTTGGGCTTGGCCCCTTAGTTCCAGTGAAGGGAACTCTTAAGGCACCAACTTCATTCTTCAAACTTTGTGGGAACAGTTTGGGGATGGCCTCTTCCTGTTCTAACATGACTGTGCACCAGTGCACAAAGCAAGGTCCATAAAGACATGGATGAGCGAGTTTGGGGTGGAGCAACTTGACTGGCCTGCACGGAGTCCTGACCCCAACCCAAAAGAACACCTTTGGGATGAATTAGTGCGGAGAATGCGAGCCAGGCCTTCTCATCCAACATCAGTGCCTGACTTATCAAATGCGCTTCTTGAAGAATGGTCAAACATTCCCATAGACACACTTGTGCACAGCCTTGAGTGTGCAGTCTCTACCCCTTGAACCATACCAGGCCACATGCCCCCCAGGCAAAACACCTTGTCCACCATGTTGATGAGGACAAGGGCCTCATCCCTAAAACCCTAACCCAGTGCTTGTGGGGGTCTGGAGGTGGTGGGCTTATTGGAATCTAGAAGCCCTCTTTACAAATAAGGGGGCACCCACATACTGCTCCCTCCTATGTGTGAGAAAGGGATACAAAAATTTAAAAAAAATGGAACCTAGGAGTAAAGACACCCAGGTATTTGACCTTTATTAAAAAAAGTCGTATAAAATGCCTCTCATTGTAAATCGGGTGTTAACCAGGATGCCCACCACCCGGTGACTCTCCGAAATGAAAATCCAGATGAACCCTGAACACACAACCAATCTGGATGGTGCTGCTTGACAAATGACAGCTACTGTATATAAGGGAAAGGGGCGGGGATAGTAGTGACATCATTGATCAAATATGGATGGTGACCACATTTAGGCAGTGATGTCACTACTATCTCCTCCCCTTTTCTTACATGGCCGAAGATTCCTAGTTATGTAAGCAATGTGTCAGTGACAGCAGTGGTTGCTAGGGACACAGTAGGTGCAGCACCCGCAGCTTCCTTAGAAACCATAGATGTCAGGAAGCTGTCATATATAAAATCATTAGAAATGCCCCTTCTATATATGAAGCTCATCTCCTGCCTATAAGGGACACAAGGGGCAGAAGTTCAGGCATCCATTCAAATGCCCAAACAGACAATGTTCAGATTAGTCCTAGGTTTGGACCAAACCTTCACTAATCCCTAGTGAAGAGGAGGACACCGATCTGGAGAAGAAGGACAGGGGGGGGTCACAATAAGATTACTCTAACCTGGTGCACACCTGAGTGATCGGAGCTTTTCTAGAAGTCCTTCAACGCTCAACATAAGGAATCCCATTGTATCGGTCACATAGCTGGTCAGAGGCCGAAGTGAGTAGAGAATGTAACACCAGTGATAGTAAAGTGTATCCCGGGGCCCGTATCTTATACAATGTAACACCAGTGATAGTAAAGTGTATCCCGGGGCCCGTATCTTATACAATGTAACACCAGTGATAGTAAAGTGTATCCCGGGGCCCGTATCTTATACAATGTAACACCAGTGATAGTAAAGTGTATCCCGGGGCCCGTATCTTATACAATGTAACACCAGTGATAGTAAAGTGTATCCCGGGGCCCGTATCTTATACAATGTAACACCAGTGATAGTAAAGTGTATCCCGGGGCCCGTATCTTATACAATGTAACACCAGTGATAGTAAAGTGTATCCCGGGGCCCGTATCTTATACAATATAACACCAGTGATAGTAAAGTGTATCCCGGGGCCCGTATCTTATACAATGTATCACCAGTGATAGTAAAGTGTATCCCGGGGCCCGTATCTTATACAATGTATCACCAGTGATAGTAAAGTGTATCCCGGGGCCCGTATCTTATACAATGTAACACCAGTGATAGTAAAGTGTATCCCGGGGCCCGTATCTTATACAATGTATCACCAGTGATAGTAAAGTGTATCCCGGGGCCCGTATCTTATACAATGTATCACCAGTGATAGTAAAGTGTATCCCGGGGCCCGTATCTTATACAATATGACACCAGTGATAGTAAAGTGTATCCCGGGGCCCGTATCTTATACAATATGACACCAGTGATAGTAAAGTGTATCCTGGGGCCCGTATCTTATACAATGTAACACCAGTGATAGTAAAGTGTATCCCGGGGCCCGTATCTTATACAATATGACACCAGTGATAGTAAAGTGTATCCCGGGGCCCGTATCTTATACAATGTAACACCAATGATAGTAAAGTGTATCCCGGGGCCCGTATCTTATACAATATAACACCAGTGATAGTAAAGTGTATCCCGGGGCCCGTATCTTATACAATGTAACACCAGTGATAGTAAAGTGTATCCCGGGGCCCGTATCTTATACAATGTAACACCAGTGATAGTAAAGTGTATCCCGGGGCCCGTATCTTATACAATATAACACCAGTGATAGTAAAGTGTATCCCGGGGCCCGTATCTTATACAATGTAACACCAGTGATAGTAAAGTGTCTTCACGGGGCCCGTATCTTATACAATATAACACCAGTGATAGTAAAGTGTCTTCACGGGGCCCGTATCTTATACAATATAACACCAGTGATAGTAAAGTGTATCCCGGGGCCCGTATCTTATACAATATAACACCAGTGATAGTAAAGTGTATCCCGGGGCCCGTATCTTATACAATGTAACACCAGTGATAGTAAAGTGTATCCCGGGGCCCGTATCTTATACAATGTAACACCAGTGATAGTAAAGTGTATCCCGGGGCCCGTATCTTATACAATATAACACCAGTGATAGTAAAGTGTATCCCGGGGCCCGTATCTTATACAATGTAACACCAATGATAGTAAAGTGTATCCCGGGGCCCGTATCTTATACAATATAACACCAGTGATAGTAAAGTGTATCCCGGGGCCCGTATCTTATACAATGTAACACCAGTGATAGTAAAGCGTATCCCGGGGCCCGTATCTTATACAATGTAACACCAGTGATAGTAAAGTGTCTCCCGGGGCCCGTATCTTATACAATATGACACCAGTGATAATAAAGTGTGTCCCGGGGCCCGTATCTTATACAATATAACACCAGTGATAGTAAAGTGTGTCCCGGGGCCCGTATCTTATACAATATAACACCAGTGATGGTAAAGTGTATCCCGGGGCCCGTATCTTATACAATGTAACACCAGTGATGGTAAAGTGTATCCCGGGGCCCGTATCTTATACAATATGACACCAGTGATAGTAAAGCGTATCCCGGGGCCCGTATCTTATACAATATAACACCAGTGATAGTAAAGCGTATCCCGGGGCCCGTATCTTATACAATATAACACCAGTGATAGTAAAGTGTATCCCGGGGCCCGTATCTTATACAATGTAACACCAGTGATAGTAAAGTGTATTCCGGGGCCCGTATCTTATACAATGTAACACCAGTGATAGTAAAGTGTATCCCGGGGCCCGTATCTTATACAATATAACACCAGTGATAGTAAAGTGTATCCCGGGGCCCGTATCTTATACAATATGACACCAGTGATAGTAAAGTGTATCCCGGGGCCCGTATCTTACACAATATAACACCAGTGATAGTAAAGTGTCTCCCGGGGCCCGTATCTTATACAATATAACACCAGTGATAGTAAAGTGTATCCTGGGGCCCGTATCTTATACAATGTAACACCAGTGATAGTAAAGTGTATCCCGGGGCCCGTATCTTATACAATGTAACACCAGTGATAGTAAAGTGTATCCCGGGGCCCGTATCTTATACAATATAACACCAGTGATAGTAAAGTGTATCCCGGGGCCCGTATCTTATACAATATAACTCAGTGATAGTAAAGTGTATCCCGGGGCCCGTATCTTATACAATATGACACCAGTGATAGTAAAGTGTATCCCGGGGCCCGTATCTTATACAATGTAACACCAGTGATAGTAAAGTGTATCCCGGGGCCCGTATCTTATACAATATAACACCAGTGATAGTAAAGTGTATCCCGGGGCCCGTATCTTATACAATATAACACCAGTGATAGTAAAGTGTATCCCGGGGCCCGTATCTTATACAATATAACACCAGTGATAGTAAAGTGTCTCCCGGGGCCCGTATCTTATACAATATAACACCAGTGATAGTAAAGTGTGTCCCGGGGCCCGTATCTTATACAATATAACACCAGTGATGGTAAAGTGTATCCCGGGGCCCGTATCTTATACAATGTAACACCAGTGATGGTAAAGTGTATCCCGGGGCCCGTATCTTATACAATATGACACCAGTGATAGTAAAGCGTATCCCGGGGCCCGTATCTTATACAATATAACACCAGTGATAGTAAAGCGTATCCCGGGGCCCGTATCTTATACAATATAACACCAGTGATAGTAAAGTGTATCCCGGGGCCCGTATCTTATACAATATAACACCAGTGATAGTAAAGTGTATCCCGGGGCCCGTATCTTATACAATATAACTCAGTGATAGTAAAGTGTATCCTGGGGCCCGTATCTTATACAATATGACACCAGTGATAGTAAAGTGTATCCCGGGGCCCGTATCTTACACAATATAACACCAGTGATAGTAAAGTGTCTCCCGGGGCCCGTATCTTATACAATATAACACCAGTGATAGTAAAGTGTATCCTGGGGCCCGTATCTTATACAATGTAACACCAGTGATAGTAAAGTGTATCCCGGGGCCCGTATCTTATACAATATAACTCAGTGATAGTAAAGCGTATCCCGGGGCCCGTATCTTATACAATATAACACCAGTGATAGTAAAGTGTATCCCGGGGCCCGTATCTTATACAATATGACACCAGTGATAGTAAAGTGTATCCCGGGGCCCGTATCTTATACAATGTAACACCAGTGATAGTAAAGTGTATCCCGGGGCCCGTATCTTATACAATATAACACCAGTGATAGTAAAGTGTATCCCGGGGCCCGTATCTTATACAATATAACACCAGTGATAGTAAAGTGTATCCCGGGGCCCGTATCTTATACAATGTAACACCAGTGATAGTAAAGCGTATCCCGGGGCCCGTATCTTATACAATATAACACCAGTGATAGTAAAGTGTCTCCCGGGGCCCGTATCTTATACAATATAACACCAGTGATAGTAAAGTGTATCCCGGGGCCCGTATCTTATACAATATAACACCAGTGATAGTAAAGTGTATCCCGGGGCCCGTATCTTATACAATATAACACCAGTGATAGTAAAGTGTATCCCGGGGCCCGTATCTTATACAATGTATCGAATTGGTCTTTACAAAGATGAACCTTCTCTCTGCTTCTGTTAGGACTCTGGAATTCCATTCTGAGGTGGGTCTTGTCTCCATTGTTGGGGAATGAAATGAGGAGTGGCCCCATGTCTGAGGCTTTTAATTGAGAAGGGGGTTTAATGAGGAATTTGTTAATTAATATCTGATGGTCGGTAATGAATGGAAAATTCTGGTGCCAGATGTTCACATCCATTTCCTCTGTTGTTGGATTTGTTCTTTCTCTGGATTTGTTCTTCTAAATATATATTTGGAGCGTTTATCGGTGGCTTCCCACACACTTTGGAAGTCCCCAAATTTTCCACACTTGAAAACGTACCAAAAAAAACTTTTTTCACAGCAACTTTCTTCCATCATTGGACACTGTGATGTGTGACCTGAGATGTACGTCGTCTATGAATCGGGACTATTCCCTCCCCTCAGATCCGGGCTACAGACAGATCCTCATACAGCTTGGATGAGGTTGGAGCTCCTAGGAGGTTCCGGGGTGTTGTTTCTGATTGTGTTTTTTTCTGATTTTTTGTTTTCATTGTTTTCTCTTTATTTGTGTATTAGGTGTATTATGTATGTGTATTATGTATGTATGAGGTGGTCACTCAGGCTCAGCTTTCGGATGACCAGAGATTGACAACAGAACCCAACACATCACTGATTGTACATCTACATTCAGTCTACTGACTGAGAAGATGATCACCTCTTTCCTCTACTAAGCAAAACATTCAGAATAAAATAGAAATAAAGGCAAATCCTTTGTGCATAGATATATAAACCAATAAAAATTCCATGTTTTTCTTTTTTTTTAAGTTATCACATGACCTCTGTTCTCAGTTGCACAAGGAGCTTAGGAGAGGAGGGGGTAGAGGTAAAGCAGTGCACTGATCTTCCCAGTGAATGGCTCTGTGGGCGGGGGAACCATGCCAGCACAAGTCTGATCATTGGAGGACAGGCAGGCTTTGCAGGGGGGGGGTCTGGTGTTTTAGAGCCTGGATTTCGGTATTACTCTATGGGTCTCAGGAAGCCATTAACATACCAGTAAGAGGAACCTGTGGTGATACATTGTATCCTGGAGCCTGAAGGTTGGATATTCCTATAATATTGGGGCTGTTTTATAGTGAGAGTTCTGAGAGCACATAACAGTTGTGTGAAGACATGGAATGAATATCTATTAGAGACACCTCTATCACGAAAGAATTGTGTGGCTTTTATGTTTTTTGGACTTTATTTGGTGAACCACTTTTGCACAAATATATTGTTTGTGATAATTCAAGGCTCAAAATTTCTACTTGCCAGGCCTCAAGGGTTACTCACCACCAGTTGCCCCACCCAACCCCTACCTTTCCCCACCCCTAATTCTACCCCTAAACACGCCCTCATAAATTATCTCATGAAATAACACTTAAATATTTATGCAGAATTAGGTTCTAAAAATAAATAACAACTTTATCCGTGCCCCTCAACACAGCCTGCCCGTGTCCACCAATGCAGCCTACCCATGTCTACCAACACAGCCTACCTGTGTCCACCAACACAGCCTACCCATGTCCACCAACACAGCCTACCCGTGTCCACCTGTGTTGGTGGACACGGGTAGGCTGTGTTGGTGGACACGGGTAGGCTGCGTTGGTGGACACGGGCAGGCTGTGTTGGTGGACACGGGTAGGCTGTGTTGGTGGACATGGGCAGGCTGTGTTGGTGGACACGGGTAGGCTGTGTTGGTGGACACGGGTAGGCTGTGTTGGTGGACACGGGTAGGCTGCGTTGGTGGACACGGGTAGGCTGCGTTGGTGGACACGGGCAGGCTGTGTTGGTGGACACGGGTAGGCTGTGTTGGTGGACACGGGTAGGCTGTGTTGGTGGGCACGGACAGGCTGTGTTGGTGGACACGGGAAGGCTGTGTTGGTGGACACGGGTAGGCTGCGTTGGTGGACACGGGTAGGCTGCGTTGGTGGACACGGGTAGGCTGCGTTGGTGGACATAGGCAGGCTGCGTTGGTGGACACGGGTAGGCTGTGTTGGTGGACATGGGTAGGCTGTGTTGGTGGGCACGGCCAGGCTGTGTTGGTGGACATGGGTAGGCTGTGTTGGTGGACACGGGTAGGCTGTGTTGGTGGACACGGGTAGGCTGTGTTGGTGGACACGGGTAGGCTGTGTTGGTGGGCACGGACAGGCTGTGTTGGTGGACACGGGAAGGCTGTGTTGGTGGACACGGGTAGGCTGCGTTGGTGGACACGGGTAGGCTGCGTTGGTGGACACGGGTAGGCTGCGTTGGTGGACATAGGCAGGCTGCGTTGGTGGACACGGGTAGGCTGTGTTGGTGGACATGGGTAGGCTGTGTTGGTGGGCACGGCCAGGCTGTGTTGGTGGACATGGGTAGGCTGTGTTGGTGGACACGGGTAGGCTGTGTTGGTGGACATGGGTAGGCTGTGTTGGTGGACACGGGTAGGCTTCGTTGGTGGACACGGGCAGGCTGCGTTGGTGGACACGGGTAGGCTGTGTTGGTGGACACGGGAAGGCTGTGTTGGTGGACACGGGTAGGCTGCGTTGGTGGACACGGGCAGGCTGTGTTGGTGGACAGTAAAATCCAAGTTTGGAATAACAATTGGTGCACACAAAGTAGATTTCTGTGCTGTTGAGGAATAGATTAGGCGATGAACATGACGTTTGCACCTTCTATATATAATCTCATTCTGAATGCATCCCAACACAGTAAGACAAGTCGCCTTCAATGCAGATGTGTTGTCTCAGTGTGTGTGGAGGGGGTGTCAATCAGAATGAATAACACCACAATGCTGCAGCATGTTCTGTGTTTTGCAGAGTGTGATAACGCATGCAAGCAGAACTGTCAGTAAACCTGTGTGATTAGGCTCTGATGGAAGCAGCCAAACTTAGAAGGGCAGTGAAGCTGAACCTATTCTCAGGGTCACTGGACTGGAGGGATATCCAGCACTTGCTTCTCTCAGAGCCTAATCACACAGGCTCAGGACGGGGTCCCTGTATAGAAGTCATTTTTGTGGGAACTCTTCAAATTTCCTGAAGAGGAACAGAGCAAAAAAAACCCTTTATATACTATTATTCATCAGGACTTATTCATGGGACACACAGTGATACATTGTAATATTTATTGATGTCTGTATACAGGACAGAAGACAGAATTATATATATTATTAACTCTCCACTTTTTTAAAGTTACCCCTCCCCCCTTACTCCACAGTCAGCAGAGCCGTAACACAAAGCAGGCTGAGCCACAGAGCTGCCACTCTAACAGAATGATACGAGGTTGGTCACCGGTTATTGGTGTTTCCTATAATGTGCCCCAGTGAGTTTTTGATCATGTTGTGAAAATATAATAATTAGGTACACGCCCCCTTCCTGTCTAGCTAATTTGCATAATGTGTCACTTTCACTACAATGACTGATGAACGTGCGACAGACAGACGCCTCCGATGAGCCCGGCCTATCATCCAGCCAGAAGACCTCCTCTCCCGGGAATACAGTCAGAGAACAGCGCCGGCCTCCCACCTGTAGAGGACAGAAATCCATCAATAATCCACCTCTGGTGGGGAAAAGGTTAATGCATAAGGCTGAGAGCATAGTCGTGTCATGTGACCACCCTGAGCCAATTATAAACTGGCTGCACAGAGATATCATGTGACCACCCTGAGCCAATGTAGTGAGTGCTGGCAGTGTACTGGTGTCATGTGACTATGGTGAGCCAATGTAGTGAATGCTGGCAGTGTACTGGTATCATGTGACCACCCTGAGCCAATGTAGTGAGTGCTGGCAGTGTACTGGTGTCATGTGACTATGGTGAGCCAATGTAGTGAGTGCTGGCAGTGTACTGGTGTCATGTGACTATGATAAGCCAATGTAGTGAGTGCTGGCAGTGTACTGGTGTCATGTGACTATGGTGAGCCAATGTAGTGAGTGCCGGCAGTGTAGTGGTGTCATGTGACTATGATAAGCCAATGTCGGAAAGGGGCAGTTGAATGAGGTCATGTGAACCTTCTTACCGGCAAATTAGTCCTCCTCGCTGGAGCTGGAATCATCCACAATGGACCCAAGAGGAGACCTACAGCCAAGATGGCGGCAGCTGACATCCATCCTGCTTCTGATTGGCTGCAATCTGTTGCGCTGTGGAGGACGCCTGACCCTGGAGATCTGTGGAGAAGGGGAACTGGTCATTACCGGGACACGGGGCACATATAGTATTTCAAATTAACCAACACCCAATCAGAGCAACCCAGGGACCATTCCAGACAGAAGAATGGAGCCAGGCCTTCTTCTGAGGTCAGATAAATTGGTGGAATTCGCCGTCAAACAACCCCCAGCAGACTGAGGAGGGCTTGGACTGTCCTCCATCTTGGAGGTCTCTCACATGTTTCAGTATTTGTAACTTTGGTGGGCAGTACTAGTAATAAAGTAATGGCTGGTCTCCTGGGACAGGTGACACCCCAAGCCCTGTGAAAACAACAATAAGGATGAGTCGTTCCCTCACCTCTTCACTGGAGCTGGAAGATTCGAATCTCCAATTGGGATTCTCATAGGGTGCTCCCCGCTGGGCCTGCCACACCCTCTGTCTGCCCGTTACTGGGACCTTCATGACCCTCCCGACCTTGGTGGTGGTGGACGTGGTGGTGGTGCCGCTCTGCCAGGAGAGAAAGAAATCAAACTCATTGATGGTGTAATGATGTGGATTCATTTACGGAGCTGCAGAGAACAACAACAAATGTTAACCATGTGCTTGTTTCAGTTATAACTCATTGTGGACAGGCTGGTCCACCTCCACTGGTTATGGAGGTGCAGGAGAGGGACCCTGACCCCCAAAATATTAAAATCTCAATTGAACTTTCAGTTTAGAAAAGCTAAATACGATCTTACCCTTCCTTATATTTAGAAGGCTTTGCCTTGTTCTCTGTGAGGAAGCTGCAGTCTCTCTGCAGAAGTCTGACACACCCCCTGCTGAGTCAGAGCCACAGCTCTCCAATCAGTAGGGAGAAGGAGCTTTGCTGATTGGAGAGCTCTATCTCAAATTCAGCAGAGGGGTGTGGTTGACCTCTGCAGAGAGGCCACTGCTTCCACACTGGGAGCAAGGCTCCTCCTCTGCAGTATCCTGGCAGGGCACAGGTTTTTATACTCAGGGTGTGGCTGCTTTAAAAAGAAAACTCACAGTAAGATTTTGCACATATTTTGATGCACCTGGAAAGGATTTATTTGATTTCGACTGAAAGTCTGAAGGGCTGGTAGATTTGCGATCTACCATATGTTAGGTAAATTTAGTAATTTGTCCGTTAGGAAGGTTAGGTTTGCCTCTGTTCCAGCTTGGCTGACGTTGTGTGTGTTTCCGTGCTGATCGGTGGGTGTCGCTGTTATCACTGGTTAGTGTTGGAAAGGCAACGTGTTGAAGCGTATGGATGCTCTTCTGTCCCGGAGACAACTCGGTGGAGGTGGTCCTCCGAGTGGGATTCTGGGAGAGGGTATATATGGGACAGACGCCATTTTTTGGGGTTTGTTTTACAGCCACCTGCAGGCCCTCCTGGCCGAAAGGTATGCATTAGAGAGCTATCTCGTGGTCCTCCGTTCTGGAGGCCCAAGTTGCTGCGGCGCAGGGGTGGACCCAGAAGCTTGTCTGGGGCCTACCACAGCGGCAGAGGAATGGTCCTGAGCTGTCTATCCAGAGTGAAGAAGCTGGACAACCGAGGAGATCCCAGGGGAGGACCCGTCATGGAAGGATCACGCAACATGCTGGTCTGGAGAGGGGCCTGGTGACTCGGTTGGAGGACGTATCCTAAAGTAACTATACAGCATAGTGTTGCCGGGTTGGCTTAAAGGTTCAGGCACTGTGACTGATATTCATTGCAGAAAACCAATACATCCTGTGGCAGAGGATCGTACGGGTTTATCCCAAACAAGTCTGTGGCAGAGACTTTTATTCGTGCTGCGTCCTGGCTGCTAGGCAAGTGAGAGAGGCCTATCCAGGCGAGCAAAGAGTGTGTCCCACAAGGGGAGCGCATTCTATAGTAATTTCCAAATCCTACCAGGACATTTGTCAAGAATCCTACAAGAAAATATTTGAGTTTCTCCTGCAGTTCTCTTTCCGCCTCTTTCCTGCTACTCCCTTTGTCAAATTGTTAAAAAAAGCATTAAAAACTTACTCCAGTGTTGG
The DNA here is from genome assembly GCA_037952925.1 of Lithobates clamitans. Taxonomy (NCBI): domain Eukaryota; kingdom Metazoa; phylum Chordata; class Amphibia; order Anura; family Ranidae; genus Lithobates; species Lithobates clamitans. Next base: position 218,269 of record JBBGZY010002494.1, on the reverse strand, counting down.
TGCGTGTATCGTCCGGAGGTAAACTCAACGGAACCCTAGACCCGGTGCCGGTGAAACAGAGGGAAGGAGAGTGAAGGTAACAAGCCCGCTTAAACCAGCAGCTCCACCGAGAGTTATTGCTACAAGTCCAATTAAGATTATTGGCTTTTTCCACAGACAGTTGCCCTTGCCGCTTCAGAGACTTGCGTTGGATCACTTTTCAGAGGGAGGTAGGACAGAGGCCGCTGTCTACTGAACGGCAATCATTTTTTCGACAGCAAAGTGGGGATTTTTTATGTAAATACCGCACCACAACAGCAAGCCAAGCGTTTGATTTAAGGTTGCGGCGCGGCCCTATTCACCTGCATCGGTTGCATTTGGTGGTTGGTGGTACTGCCTGCTGAAAATCATGAGGGCATCACTTTTGCCAAATCCACTAAGCAAAGCATTGCGGCCAGTGGTGTATTTAGGTTTTGTGCTGCCCTAGGCAAGACTAAAATTGGGCACCTCCCCCCATTTAAATTTGTCCCACCCCTTCCAGTTTAAGATCCACCCCTTCATCTGTAAACGCCACCCTTTCCTCTATAGACTCCACCTCTTTCTATTACAGTGCCACCTCTTCAGAGGTGGGGGGAGAGGGGGGTTAGAGAGAGAGGGGGTGAAAGGGAGAGAGGGGGTGAAAGAGAGAGGGGGGTGAGAATGAGGGGTGAATGATAGAGAAGGGGGTGAAAGAGAGAGGGAGGTAAGAGAGAGAGAGGGTGAGTGAGGGAGGGGGTGAGAGAGGGGGGGGGGGTGAGTGAGAGAGTTTGGTAGGAGAGAGAGGGGAGGGAAGAGGTGGGGGAGAGAGAGGGGGGTTCAGAGAAAGAGAGAGGGGCGGTGATAGAGGGGGGTGAGAGAGATTGGGGCTCCCCTATCCCCCCATACTACACCAGGAGGTTCTCTTATGCCCCTCCCCAAAAAATTACACCGGACTCCCACCTTCCAGGCAGCCCGCCGGCCCCTTTTTACCAGCTGTGTGTAGCGAGGCTGCCAAGTGAGCTACTTCCGGGATTGGAGGCTGAAAAATAACAAACACCTTGTTTGCCTCACGGTAGATACGCCCCTGACTGCGACCACAGTGAACCATCCCGAGCAGCTGCATGCTATTTTTTTAGGTGGGCAGTCAGTGGTGGTAAAACCGTGGCTCAACCGCCTCTCAGCCATCCATGTGAACAAGACCTTAGGGTACTTCCTATCCTGGACCCACCATGACAGTTGTAGTTTGGAGAGGATTCTCGGGGTGTCATGGAGTTTTAATTAATGAATGTATTTTTAAAACAAATAAAGGTCATTTGGAGTCAGCCAGCAAGGGGCGCTCTTTACACCAACAGTGTAAAGCCAACTATGGAGGAGGACAGAAGAGCTGACACTCTAGGTGATCTGTATATGGCCGCCAGTGACTATTGGTACTCTATATACTAGGCGTAGTCTTGTTTAGCGCTTTATTGGCCAATAACAATGAAATGAAAATCAATACAGAACCCATAAAACGTTCTCCAGCATGGAGGCCCCGAAATATGAGATCTGCAGATAATTCATAAACCTCCTGCCCCCGGATAACAATTGCAGCATCTGGATCCAGCATGGAGTCCGCAGACCATATTGCACGTCACCCTCCCATCAGAGGAAGCCGTCCCTATCATGTGGTCACATCAAACCATCCACACTGTGACTGCACATGACCACATGAGAGGGAGGAACATGACCAAAGATGATACATTGACACCAAAGCCACAACCCGACCCCGACCACGGGACGGGCAGACCGGGACACAGGGTCGAAGAGCTGCAAACATTGCTCGCTGACACTGATTGTATGCAGGAAACCAACCAGGGCCCCCTAATATGTATATAGGAGAAGCTCCACCAATCACATCTGGGTAAAAAGGGGCTCCCGCATCATCAGGGCAAAAGGCCATCAGAACAGTCTCACTACAACCTGGGAAATGATTATGTGTTTTCACCACAGAGGGGTGTTATTTCATCCCTGTTGTGGTGCCCCCTGGTAGATGAAGTGGGCTCACCTAAGGCAAGCAGTGTAAGTACCAGCTAGTCTTTACTAGACCTTCTTATGGTGGAGATGGACCAGAAACCGTAGTGGTTTTCTTTGCTATAAACTGGCAGCTTGTCGAGGCCCTCACCCCACCGATAGGTTGCTGGGATAGAAGGGCTACAGTATGGAGACTGTTCACAATGACTACAAGAGAGTAGTCAAGTCAAGGCAGAGGTCAAGGCAGGCAGCAGGCAAGAGAGTAGTCAGGTTCAGGCAGAGATCGAGGGAGGTGGTAGGCAAGAGAGTAGCCAGGTCTAGATCAGGGTCAAAAGAGGCAGCAGGTAAGTGAGTCGTCAAGTTCAGGCAGGGGTTGAGGCAAGTGACAGACAAAATCGTAGTCAGGTCCAGACAGGGGTTAAGGGATGCAGCAGGTAAGTGAGTAATTGGCAGGGTTGAGGCAGGCAACAGGCAAGAGAGTAGTCACATGAAGGCAGAGGTCAAGGCAGGCAAAAGTGTAGTCAGGTACAGGCAGGGGTTGAGTCCGGTGGCAGGCAGAGAGTAGTCAGGTCTATGATGGAGTTGAGGCAGGCAGCAAACAAGAGAGTAGTAATGTCCAGGCAGGGGTTGAGTCCGGTGGCAGGCAGAGAGTAGTCAGGTCTATGATGGAGTTGAGGCAGGCAGCAAACAAGAGAGTAGTAATGTCCAGGCAGGGGTTGAGGCAGGCAGCGGGCAAGAGTAGTCAGGCCAATCTGGGTCAGTAACAACCAGGCAACTGACAAGTAAGAATTTTAACTCGCAGGTAGCTGGTGATTAGACTAGTGATTAGAGTAGCCAGCTGTAGCAGAACAAGGAGTGCCGGGTGTAGCAGGGGTAGGCAGATGTAGCAGGACAAGAAGTGGCCAGGAGTAGCAGGACAAGGAGTGGCCGGGTGTAGCAGGACAAGGAGTGGCAGGTTTAGTAGGACAAGGAGTGGCAGGTTTAGTAGGACAAGGAGTGGCTGGGTGTAGCAGGACAAGTAGTGACCGGGTGTAGCAGGACCAGTAGTGGCCAAGAGTAGCAGGACAAGGAGTGGTCAGGTGTACCAGGACAAGGAGTGGCCAGATATAGCAGGACAAGGAGTGGCCGGGAGTGGCAGGTGTAGTAGGACAAGGAGTGGCCAGATATAGCAGGACAAGGAGTGGCAGGTGTAGTAGGACAAGGAGTGGCCGGGTGTAGCAGGACAAGGAGTGGCCAGATATAGCAGGACAAGGAGTGGCCAGATATAACAGGACAATGAGTGGCCGGGTGTAACAGGACAAGGAGTGGCAGGTGTAGCAGGACAAGGAGTGGCCAGGTGTAGCAGGACAAGGAGTGGCCTGGTGTAGCTGGACCAGTAGTGGCCTGGTGTAGCCGGACAAGAAGTGGCCTGGTGAAGCAGGACAAGGAGTGGCCTGGTGTAGCAGGACCAGTATTGGCCTGGTGTAGCCGGACAAGAAGTGGCCAGGTGTAGCAGGACAAGGAGTGGCCAGGTGTAGCAGGACAAGGAGTGGCCTGGTGTAGCAGGACAAGGAGTGGCCGGGTGTAGCAGGATAAGGAGTGGCCAGGTGTAGCAGGACCAGTAGTGGCCAAGAGTAGCAGGACAAGGAGTGGTCAGGTGTACCAGGACAAGGAGTGTCCATGTGTAGCAGGACAAGGAGTGGTCAGATATAGCAGGACAAGGAGTGGCCGGGAGTGGCAGGTGTAGTAGGACAAGGAGTGGCCAGATATAGCAGGACAAGGAGTGGCCAGGTGTAGCAGGACAAGGAGTGGCAGGTGTAGCAGGACAAGGAGTGGCAGGTGTAGTAGGACAAGGAGTGGCAAGATATAGCAGGATAAGGAATGGCCAGATATAACAGGGCAATGAGTGGCCGGGTGTAGCAGGACAAGGAGTGGCCTGGTGTAGCAGGACAAGGAGTGGCCGGGTGTAGCAGGACAGGGAGTGGCCTGGTGTAGCAGGACAAGGAGTGGCTGGGTGTAGCAGGACAAGGAGTGGCCTGGTGTAGCAGGACAAGGAGTGGCAGGTGTAGCAGGATAAGGAGTGGCTGGGTGTAGCAGGACAAGGAGTGGCCTGGTGTAGCCGGACCAGTAGTGGCCTGGTGTAGCTGGACAAGAAGTGGCCTGGTGAAGCAGGACAAGGAGTGGCCTGGTGTAGCAGGACCAGTATTGGCCTGGTGTAGCCGGACAAGAAGTGGCCAGGTGTAGCAGGACAAGGAGTGGCCGGGGTGTAGCAGGATAAGGAGTGACCAGGTGTAGCAGGACAAGGAATGGCCTGGTGTAGCAGGACAAGGAGTGGCCGTGTGTAGCAGGATAAGGAGTGGCCAGGTGTAGCAGGACAAGGAGTGGCCTGGTGTAACAGGACAAGGAGTGGTCAGGTGGAATCGGTGAGTTCAGGTGCAGAGTGGAGATTCGGACCAGATCTGTGCAAATATCGGGCACAGGAACACACAGGTGCAGGAAGTTGAGCTGTAGTCAGGAGGAACAGAAGTCAGTAACAGTAGTGAAACACCAATTCAGAAAGTAGGAGTGAAGTCAGAGTCCAGGCCAGGGTGGAGATCAGAAGAGCAGCAGAGGTACCAAGACAGAGGCAGAAGGGGAAATCAGGAAACAAGCCAAGGTCAGGACTCAGGAGTAGGAGACGCCCATACAATGGAGTCAGGAGGCAAGCCAGGTCAAACAGAAGATAGCAGAACATGGGTCAGGTCACGAGTCACAAGAGCTGACGAATACTCAGTAACTCAGAAATGTGTCGGCCTGTTGCGGTGCCGCACTTCAGGCTCACCTACTCCTTCTTCAGGTCACAGTCTGAAGTGACAGGAGCCTCGTGTTCAGACACTGAGCTCAGTGCCAGACTCGGTCATCCAGTGTCCATGGTGAAGATGCCAAGTGCTGGACTGGCTAGAGGCAAAATGAAAGGCAAGGCAGACAAATCAGACTCCCCCCAAGATTTCTCCAGTACCCCCTGATTGCAGCACTGTCTCCTTCATCACGACAATATGTTCAGGTCTCCACATTCTGACATTCTCCCGGTTTAGACTGAGCTCCTTTGAGCAGGAATGTATTTCCTTATTGTACCTCGTCATCAATCTACATGTTTTTTAATTATCACACCAGAAATAATTTGAATATTCCGGGGATATCAGAGTGTGCCCCGTGTCTCAGCCCCCACCCAGGTCTCACCGTAGTCACTGTCATCACCCCATCGATGGGAATCACGATGTCCTCGCAGCAGCCCAGACACCGATCGTTCACAGAGTTCGGTTCTGTTCCAATCACAGCTAAACCATCGGGGCGTAGGACGAGCCGACCGACTCGGTTTGATGGCTGCGGGCTGGAGGTCGTTTTACTCTGAGGAGAGAAAAGAGATATGTTAGCATGATGTTCCTACAGATAGAGGTCCAACAACCATTCTCATAGAATATACTGTGATTACTAGTTCAGCCTCTAGGTGGTAGTATTTACTGTTTGTATAATGTCCTTTCTAATAGAACTACATGGCGGTGATGTCAGTTCCTGTTTCAGTAGTTTCCAATAAAACAAGAAGGGCTCAGTCATGTGTCCAGCAAATCCTGAGCCCTATCTGCAGTGGCTTTCCAACAAAAAGGATCAACCTTCAACCCGCCACCCAAACATGAACACTGGAGGCATGGACAGTATATGGAGATCTATGAATTCCCCAAATAAGAAACACATCACCCACTGCTGGTACTGGGACCCCGTTTTGTGTATATCATCCGCTCATGGTACACTGAGGGCTGGGACCCTGTGTTGTCCTTGGTGACACCATGGTATTTGCCCCTGGTATGGGTCTATCACCCACTGCTGCCACACTCAGATCTTGGACCCTGTGCTGTCCTTGGTGACACCATGGGATCTGCCCCTGGTATGGGTATATCACCCACTGCTGGTGCATTGAAGGTTGGGTCCCTGTGCTGTCCTTGGTGACACCATGGTATCTGCCCCTGGTATGGGTCTATCACCCACTGCTGCCACACTCAGAGCTGGGACCCTGTGCTGTCCTGGGTGACACCATAGTATTTACCCCTGGTATGGGTCTATCACCTGCTGCTGGTGTGCTGAGGACTGGGACCCTGTTCTGTTCCCAGTGACACAGTAGTATCTGCCCCTGGTATGGGTATATCACCCTCTACTAGTACACTGAAGACTGGGACCCTTTGCTGTCCCCGGTGACAATGCAGTATCTGCCCCTGGTATGGGTATCTCACCTGCTGAAGGTGTACTGAGGACTAGGACTCTGTGCTGTTCCCGGTGACACCATAGTATCTACCCCTGGTATGGGTATATCACCCTCTACTGGTACACTGAGGGATTGGACCCTGTGCTGTTCCCGGTGACACCGAAGTATCTGCCCCTGGTATGGTGCATTGAGGGCTCGGACCCTGTGCTGTCCTTGGTTACACCATAGTATCTGCCCCTGGTATGGGTATATCACCATCTACTGGTACACTGAGGACTGGGACCCTGTGCTGCCCCCAGTGACACTGTAGTATCTGCCCCTGGTATGGGTTTATCACCCTCTACTGGTACACTGAGAACTGGGACCCTGTGCTGTCCCCGGAGACACGGTAGTATCTGCCCCTGGTATGATTGACTTGTAAATGGATATATTCTTACCTTTATAATCTCAGTCCCTGCCCCACCCCCCGCCCCCTCCCCACATGGGCAATTTACCCCAGACGGTGCTCTCTCTCCGCAGCAGCCGAGGCATCGATACTCCACTCCGGTCACCGCATCCACCGGGGGAGGGGAAACCACTTCTACTTCTCCAGCAACCTTAGCAAAACACAGAAATAAAATCACGCGGTGACACCATTCTGGGGTATTATGTACCCCCTATAGTAAATCTTATATTCTGGTATCTGTACGAGGGAAATTAAATATTCAGTATATGAATTCCTTGATGGATTCCCTATTTCCTGTCCTCAGGGTGACAACTCTGCTGTGTGATTTCACTGTGTTGTCACCCTGTTACAGGAAGTGGGAAGTAACAGAACTCCTGGCAGGATCAACAGATAAACAAATTACAGGGGGATATGTAGTCCTGGAGGGGTTCATGTCATACCCCCCCCCCTATACATCAGAGTTCATATTGTTATGACCAAACTATTGGGGTGTCGCCCCAATTTTCACCACTAGATGGCGCTCTTACCAGGAAGGCCAGGGATCGGTGTCCAGGATTATAGGACCAGATAGTCTTCTTCCGCCCCCGCTGAGTCACAAGACCCCGCCTCCTCATGGGCTCCGCAGGGGCAGAGCTCCGCACCTACAGGACATGAGCAGAGAGAATGTGAACAGACATAAAGCCGAGTCACTGAGAGGAGATATAAGAGGAAGATCATCTCTGAGGACAATGAGGAGCAGATAAAAGTTCAAATGCCACCGACTTGTAGCACGGCAGACAGGGGGGGCTCTGTACCCCTCTTCATATACACAGCAAGCAGGGGGCGCTCCATACCCCACTTCATACACACAGCAAACAGGGGGCGCTCCATACCCCACTTCATGTACACAGCAAGCAGGGGGCGCTCCATACCCCACTTCATACACACAGCAAACAGGGGGCGCTCCATACCCCACTTCATGTACACAGCAAGCAGGGGGCGCTCCATACCCCACTTCATACACACAGCAAACAGGGGGCACTCCATACCCCACTTCATACACACAGTAAACAGGGGGCGCTCCATACCCCACTTCATACACACAAAAAATAGGGGGGGCACCATACCCAACTTCATACACACAGCAAGCAGGGGGCGCTCTGTACCCCACTTCATACGCATGGCAAGCAGGGGGCGCTCCATGCCCCACTTCATTCATACAGAAAATAGGGGGCGCTCCATACCCCACTTCATGTACACGTCAAGCAGGGGGCGCTCCATACCCCACTTCATACACACAGCAAACAGGGGGCGCTCCATACCCCACTTCATACACACAGTAAACAGGGGGCGCTCCATACCCCACTTCATACACACAGTAAACAGGGGGCGCTCCATACCCCACTTCATACACACAGAAAATAGGGGGGGCGCCAAACCCCACTTCATACACACAGCAAGCAGGGGGCGCTCTGTACCCCACTTCATACGCATGGCAAGCAGGGGGCGCTCCATGCCCCACTTCATTCATACAGAAAATAGGGGGCGCTCCATACCCCACTTCATACACACAGCAAATTGGGGGAGCTCCATACCCCACTTCATACACACAGCAAGCAGGGGGTGCTCCATACCCCACTTCATGTACACGTCAAGCAGGGGGCGCTCCATACCCCACTTCATACACACAGCAAGCAGGGGGCTCTCTGTACCCCACTTCATACGCATGGCAAGCAGGGGGCGCTCCATACACCACTTCATTCACACAGAAAATAGGGGGCGCTCCATACCCCACTTCATACACACAGCAAACAGGGGGCGCTCTTTTCCCCACTTCATACACTCGGCAAGCAGGGGGCGCTCTGTACCCCATGTCATACATACAATAAACAGGGGGCGCTCTGTACCCCACTTCATACACACAGCAAGCAGGGGGCGCTCTGTACCCCACTTCATACACACAGCAAGCAGGGGGCGCTCCATACCCCACTTCATACACACAGCAAGCAGGGGGCGCTCTGTACCCCACTTCATACACACCACACCCCATAATAATCATATTAATTGTGGAAGATTTTTCCCTCACTGCTCTGTCTCTGGAACTCTCCACCTCTGCGATGACACTCAGGACAACCAACGCCACAGCCAGGTACGCCGCCATTCTCATATCGACTCCGCTCCGATTATTGCTTGTGTTCTGCCTGGACGGGGGATGAGAAGTTACTGGGAGACCCCAAATTGTGACCCCACACTGAGCTCTGAACCTCCCAATTCTCTCTGCCGCAGTGCCCATTATCCCCCCCCCCACCATAAACGATTAATCTACACACAATGATGATTGCAGGAGACTGGACACAATGGATTATTATTTCCATGAGACCCCCTTACAATCCATACCAGACTCGTATTCTTCATGGGGGTCCATACAGCCGAATACCCAACAGAATGAAGAGGCCGGGAACTGTCATTTACCAGCCATGTAAATGGGATTTTATTCTTGGTAAATGTCAGTGATGTGTAGAAGGTTGTATACATCATACAGATGGACCACTTCACAGGCCTAGCAGGAAAAGGAGTTTTGCATTTTTGCAGTGCCAAGCCCCCCATACCCCTCCCCCGCCATGTCCTCCCCATGTACCCCCCCATGCCCCACCCATGCCCCCCCCCATAACCCCCCCATGTCCCGTGCCTATTAACCTTGAGAATGGGCAACATTGATTTCCAGGACTCAAACTGAACCCCGGAACGTTCAGCTTACCCCCGTCCCGGAGAATATTAGGTGTGTCAGGGGGTGAGTACAGGGGGACAGGGGTACACTTTACCCATTCCCACAAGTGAAAAGGTCTCCAATTGTCCAAACACAAATGTAACCAACGTCACTGTGTGATGTATCATTATGTCTATGTAGCATTGTATCATTGTGTCTGTGTAGCATTGTATCATTATGTCTGTGTAGCATTGTATCATTGTGTCTGTGTAGCATTGTATCATTGTGTCTGTGTAGCATTGTATCATTGTGTCTGTGTAGCATTATATTATTGTGTCTGTGTAGCATTGTATCATTATGTCTGTGTAGCATTGTATCTGTGTAGCATTGTATCATTATGTCTGTGTAGCATTGTATCATTATGTCTGTGTAGCATTGTATCATTATGTCTGTGTAGCATTGTATCATTGTGTCTGTGTGGCATTGTATCTTTGTGTCTGTGTAGCATTATGTCTGTGTAGCATTGTATCATTATGTCTGTGTAGCATTGTATCATTATGTCTGTGTGGCATTGTATCATTGTGTCTGTGTGGCATTGTATCATTGTGTCTGTGTAGCATTGTATCATTATGTCTGTGTAGCATTGTATCATTGTTTCTGTGTAGCATTGTATCATTGTGTCTGTGTAGCATTGTATCATTGTGTCTGTGTAGCATTGTATCATTGTGTCTGTGTAGCATTGTATCATTGTGTCTGTGTAGCATTGTATCATTGTGTCTGTGTAGCATTGTATCATTGTATCTGTGTAGCATTGTATCATTATGTCTGTGTAGCATTGTATCATTGTGTCTGTGTGGCATTGTATCATTGTGTCTGTGTAGCATTATGTCTCTGTAGCATTATACCATTGTGTCTGTGTAGCATTGTATCATTATGTCTGTGTAGCATTGTATCATTGTGTCTGTGTGGCATTGTATCATTGTGTCTGTGTAGCATTATGTCTCTGTAGCATTATACCATTGTGTCTGTGTAGCATTGTATCATTATGTCTGTGTAGCATTGTATCATTATGTCTGTGTAGCATTGTATCATTATGTCTGTGTAGCATTGTATCATTATGTCTGTGTAGCATTGTATCATTATGTCTGTGTAGCATTGTATCATTGATTTTTAACACAAATAAGCGGGTATGTGTCACTATTCACCTCCATGATACAGTACATCCATACAAACAATGTAACACATCCGGGTCTCCATATGTGAAATGTTTAACCTCCAATGGATGAGAAGGATTAGAATGCCAATCCATCTAAAACAGTGAATAAACCCCGCCCACAGCGATGACCGCGGGAAGAGATACAATCCCAGTATATGACGTGTAACTCCAATACAGAGAACAAAGAGAGGGGGTGCCCCGGGGATTTTATGGGTGAGGGTTAAAGCCAGACAGAGAAGTAGACGGCATATATATAAGAGTATTACAAAATTGCCATTGTATCATTAGACAATACAGCTTGACGCAAATCAGCCCCTGAAGAAGGAATTTAACAATTTAAATATTCCGACACATGTTGGGCGCTCTGAACTCATGTATATCGATTGGCCTCTTACCATGAGACCCATTTCATGACTCTGATTTTTCTGCTGTAACTTTACCGTACATTAACCATTGGTCTTGTGATTTTAATACATTTTGTAATACTCTTTTATATACGCCGTCTACTTCTCTGTCCGGCTTCAACCCTCACCCATAAAACCCCCGGGTCACCCCCTCTCTTTGGTCTGTCGTTGGATATGGGATGCGGCTTGGGTTCCAGGCCCCAATCTAATAGGTTGTCTTTTTCTTTTTCCTGTAACTCCAATACAAATCAATCGGAATCTATCCCGAGTCACATGACCTCATTCTTCAGAACATTCTACCCACCGGAGAATTCCCTGCCCCCTCCACCCCAAACTGAAAACACCCCCACCGGATATCGTTATTACATGAAATGTCTCCCCATGTGGATCGCTGTGGATTTATTCGTCTTATTGGAATATATTTAGAAGGTTCCATTGTTTGGTTGTCATTCTTCTCATCCTCCCACATGTGGAACATCTGTGCGTTTCCGACATCTCCACCCTAAATGGAAACACGTGTTCCAAGGAGCGCAGCGTCACCCCTCCCCCATCCTGAGGACAACCCTCAGGTTCTGGATTCATCGGACACACAAAGGATCGGGATGGGTTTAAAGCAGAACTCCGGGCAGAAATAAAATACTTCCCATTGTCTCCCCTCCCCCAGCTGATGGAGAATGTAATGCTTGTTCTACTAGAGAGAGGAGTACCTACCTTATTCCACACTCCACCCAGCCCTGAGAATGAGGGCGGGCACTCCACCCAGCCCCAGGATTGTGGGCGGGCACTCCACCTGGCCTCAGGAATGTGGGCGGGCACTCCACCCAACCCCGGGAATGTGGGCAGGCACTCCACCCAGCCTCAGGAATGTGGGCGGGCACTCCACCCAGCCTCAGGAATGTGGGCGGGCATTCCACCCAGCCCCAGGAAAGTGGGTGGGCACTCCACCCAGCCCCAGAAATGTGGGCGGGCACTCCACCCAGCCCCAGAAATGTGGGTGGACATTCCACCCAGCCCCAGGAAAGTGGGTGGGCACTCCACCCAGCCCCAGAAATGTGGGTGGGCACTCCACCCAGCCCCAGAAATGTGGGCGGGCACTCCACTCAGCCCCGGGAATGTGGACGGGCACTCCACTCAGCCCCGGGAATGTGGACGGGCACTCCACCCAACCCCGGGAATGTGGGCGGGCACTCCACCCAGCCCAAAGAATGTGGGCGGGCACTCCACCCAGCCCAAAGAATGTGGGCGGGTACTCCACCCAGCCTCAGCAATGTGGACGGGCACTCCACCCAGCCTCAGGAATGTGGGCGGGTACTCCACCCAGCCTCAGGAATGTGGGCGGGCACTCCACCCAGCCTCAGGAATGTGGGCGGGCACTCCACCCAACCCCGGGAATGTGGGCGGGCACTCCACCCAACCCCGGGAATGTGGGCAGGCACTCCACCCAGCCCAAGGAATGTGGGCGGGCACTCCACGCAGCCTCAGGAATGTGGGCAGGCACTCCACCCAGCCCAAGGAATGTGGGCGGGCACTCCACGCAGCCTCAGGAATGTGGGCAGGCACTCCACCCAGCCCAAGGAATGTGGGCAGGCACTCCACCCAGCCTCAGGAATGTGGGCGGGCACTCCACCCAACCCCAGGAATGTGGGCGGGCACTCCACCCAGCCTCAGCAATGTGGGCGGGCACTCCACCCAGCCTCAGGAATGTGGGCGGGCACTCCACCCAGCCCCAGGAATGTGGGCGGGCACTCCACCCAGCCCCAAGAATGTGGGTGGGGACTCCACCCAGCCCCAGGATTGTGGGCTGGCCCTCTACCCAACCCAGCCTGGGAAGGTTCAAACACGAAATGAAATGATACAATGCCATGTATTTCAGATAGAGAAATATTTATCTTATCTGTTTCATGTTTGAACCTTGGCCGTGTCCTAAAGAAGCCTAACAGCAAAACGCGTAGACATACAAGGGCTCACTGCACCTAAACACAGATGCATATATGCAATGCTTTTTATCTTCTTTTAATTATTCTATGTTATGTAAATTTCAATAAATGTATTCATTGATATTATTCTTTCTCTCCATTGTTTTCATAGCCTATAAAGTCCGCCTCTTTGGTAATACTGAGTACTACCCCTGTTTTTTTGTCTCCAGAATTTTTTCGACGTGGCTATTTTAGTGCACCCTCCCTTCATTCTACAATTGTAATAGAATGGATTATAGGATTTTACAAGCATTTTAACTCAGTTCACTATGGGGATTCCTGTCAGGCAAGGGGAGAGAAGACAGCACATTACATGGTAAGACCTACCCCGAAAATAAGCCCTACTGTGACTTTTGTTGTCAAAATTAATACAAGACCCAGGCTTGTTTTCGGGGAAAACACGGTAGCACAAATATCCCCCCCATCCCACCTACTAGCACAAACACCCCTCCAATCATCCCCACTAGCACAAATCCCCCCCAAAAAAAACTTCTGTACATTTACCTCTTCTAGCACAAACCCCCAAAATGTACCCATCGCTTCTCCACCCCCCTCCCAACACAAATCCCCCCGAATCACCACTCCTATCACACACCCCCTAATTTCCCCTCCTAGAACAATTCTTACCCCCCTGCTGCCCCCCAAACTCCTCCTCCTAATACAAATCCCCCCATCTCCCCTCCTAGCACATACACCCCTCCAATCATCCCACTAGCACAAATCCCCCCCCCCCCAAAAAAAATAAGACTTTTCCTAGCACAACTACCCCCTCCCCCCAAAAATGTCACCCCTCCTAGCACAAATACCTCCTCCCTCCAAAAAATGTCACCCCTTCTAGCACAAATCCCCCACCCCTCAAATTTCCCCTCCAGGTACACATTACCCCCCACCGCCCCCAATCCAACCCCCCTCCTAGCACAAATATCCCCCCATCCCCCCTCCTAGCACAAATATCCCCCCATCCCCCTCCTAGCACATACACCCCTCCAATCATCCCCACTCCTAGCACAAATCCCCCCCCTCCAAATAAAAAAAAGACTTCTCTAGATTTACCTCTTCTAGCACAAACCTCCAAAATGTACCCTTCTCTTCTCCCACCCCCCTCCCAACACAAATCCCCCTGAATCACCACTCCTATCACACACCCCCCTAATTTCCCCTCCTAGAACAATTCTTACCCCCCTGCTGCCCCCCAAATTCCTCCTCATAATACAAATCCCCTCCCCCTTCATGTCCTCATGGTTCCCCCCACCTCACATGATACCACAGTGCCCAGGGCAGTTGTCCCTTCTGCCCCCCCTTGTCCTCACCCTGCGTTGTACATGATGACCTCAGTAACATGGGGCGGTAAGAAGACCAGAGCAAGGGGGAGCGGTGATCACAGCCGGGACATGGGGGAGGGGAGAGATCCTGAGGGGACCCTAAATTCAGGGGAGTACTCGTCTCTACCAGCGTTGTATTCTACATCAGCTGGAAAGGTGCCCGTCAGGGGGGGGGGGTGAAGTATTTTATTTATGGGCGTCTCACTATGTGCATTAGAAGCTAAAAGTCAGACAGAGTCCACCTCATTTCCAGGTTGGAGGACGCCCAGCATCATCTAGGTCTTTCCTCCCCAGCCAGCTCCTTTCAATGGATTTCAGTTCTTTTCAATCATGGAGGCAGGCCCGGGACAAGGGGTGGGTAGGAGGGGCGCCTGCCCTGGGCACAGTGATATTATGTGAGGTGGGGGGGGGGGCACCATGAGCAGTTTGGGGGGTGAGGAGATTTGTGTTGGGTGGGGGAAGTTGGGGGCAGAATTGTTGGGGGGGTTAGTGTTGGGAGGGGGGATGGGACAAGAGGATTTGTGCTGGGAGGGGATCTGGGGTGTTTGTCTTAGAAATGGTGATATGGTAGAGGGGGGAGGGGATTGGTGCTAGAAGGGGAATTTTTTTATTTTGGGGGGGGGGTGATTTGTGCTAGGAGGGGAAATATGTTGGGTGGAGGAATTAGGGGGACAGCAGGGGGTAAGAATTGTTGTAGAAAGGGACATTTGGGAAGGGGGTGCTTGGAAAGGTGATTTGGGGGATTTGTGCTGGGGGGGGGGATTTGGGGGGTCTGAGCTAGAAGTGGTGATATGGTAGAGGGGGGGGGTTGTGCTAGGAGGGGAAATGTAGGGGGGATTTGTGTTGGGAGGGGGGATTTGGGGTGTTTGTCCTAGAAGTGGTGATATGGTAGAAGGGGGAGGGGATTGGTGCTAGGAGGGGAAATCTTTTTTTTGGGGGGGGGGTTGTGTTGGGAGGAGAGAATGAGTATTTTGAGATTTGAGGGGTAGAGAGATTGTGAATAGAGATTCATTTATTTTTTGGGAAGGGGGGGATTTGAGGAGAGAGAGGGTTTGACATGGGAGGGGGCATGGGGGAGGAGAAAAGATTTGTACTGGGAGGGGGGATTTCAGCATGGGGGTGGATTTGTCCTGGCGGGAGGGGGGATTTATCCTTAGGGGATAAGCATGCTGACACATCATTTTCATACATCTGGGGGGGGGGTGCAGTTTGGAATGTTCGCCCCGAGCTCCAGGTGACCCGGTCCTGGCACTGCATGGAGGCTCAGCGTCACAAATGTGGGCGTTACCTATGCAAATACAGCCTGTCTGGGAACGCCCACTTCTCCAGACTGATACCCACCCATCAAGGCATTTTGTATTTTCATAACTCCTCCCACTGCTTGCATCATGGCTCTTCAGAGGAGTGTCCTCTTGGGAGGAGTCAGTGATGATTTCAGGAAGCTACAGTGCCTTGAAAAAGTATTCATACCCCTTGAAATTTCCCACATCTTGTCATGTTACAACCAAAAATGTAAATGTATTTTATTGGGATTTAAAAGTGTCACATAATTGTGAAGTGGAAGGAAAATGATAAATGATACAAATAAATATGTGAAAAGTGTGGGGGGGGGCATTTGTATTCAGCCCCCTTTACTCTGATACCCCCAACTAAAATCTAATGGAACCAATTGTCTTCAGAAGTCACCTAATTAGTAAATAGAGTCCACCTGTGTGTCATTTAATCTCAGTATAAATACAGCTGTTCTGTGAAGCCCTCAGAGGTTTGTTAGAGAACCTTAGTGAACAAACAGCATCATGAAGGCCAAGGAACACACCAGACAGGTCAGGGATAAAGTTGTGGAGAAGTATAAAGCAGGGTTAGGTTATATCAAAAATCTCCCAAGATTTGAACATCTCACGGAGCTCTGTTCAATCCATCATCAGAAAATGGAAAGAGTATGGCACAACTGCAAACCTACCAAGACATGGCCGTCCACCTAAACTGACCGGCCGGGCAAGGAGAACATTCATCAGAGAAGAGCCAAGAGGTCCATGGTAACTCTGGAGGAGCTGCAGAGATCCACAGCTCAGGTGGGAGAATCTGTCCACAGGACAACTATTAGTCGTGTTCTCCACAAATCTGCCCTTTATGGAAGAGTGAGAAGAAGAAAGACATTGGTGAAAGAAAGTCATAAGAAGTCCTGTTTGTAGTTTGTGAGAAGCCATGTGGAGGACACAGCAAACATGTGGAAGAAGGTGATCTGGTCACATGAGACCAAAATTCAACTTTATGGCCTAAAAGCAAAACGCTATGTGTGGGGAAAACTAACACTGCACATCACCCTGAACACACCATCCCCACCGTGAAACATGGTGGTGGCAGCATCATGTGGTGGGGATGCTTTTCTTCAGCAGGGACAGGGAAGCTGGTCAGAGTTGTTGGGAAGATGGATGGAGACAAATACAGGACAATCTTAGAAGAAAACCTGTTCGAGTCTACAAAAGACTTGAGACTGGGGTGGGGAGGTTCACCTTCCAGCAGGACAACGACCCGAAACATCCAGCCAGAGCTACAATGGAATGGTTTACATCAAAGCATATTCATGTGTTAGAATGGCCCAGTCACAGTCCAGACCTAAATCACATTGAGAATCTGTGGCAAGACTTGAAAATTGCTGTTCACAGACGCTCTCCATCCAATCTGACAGAGCTTGAGATATTTTACAAAGAAGAATGGGCAGAAATGTCCTCTCTAGATGTGCAAAGCTGGTAGAGACACCCCCAAAAAGACTTGTAGAGAAAGGAGGTTCTACAAAGTATTGACTCCGAGGGGCGCCATACAAATGCCCCCCCCACACACACACTTTTCACATATTTATTTGTATCATTTATCATTTTCCTTCCACTTCACAATTATGTGACACTTTGTGTTGGTCAATCACATAAAATCCCAATAAAAGACATTTATGTTTTTGGTTGTAACAAAATGTGGGAAATTACGAGGGGTGTGAATACTTTTTCAAGGCACTGTATGTACCGCCCCCTGCTGGCCCCTCCCACCAACCATGATCTGCCTGCATTGTACAGAGAAATACAGAGGTCCGGTGATCACATCTAAAATAAGATATTTAATGCAAATTCGAAGATTTTATTCAAAAATGTCATTATCATGGGGGGGGGGGGACCAGAGATGGAAATAATATCGGGGATAATAAGCAGAGCCTCAGTGATGTCAGTGGTGGGGGGGGAGGTGACGGGGGGTTCAGGTGATGGGGGGGTGCAGCTGATGGGGGGGTGCAGGTGACAGGGGGTTCAGGTGATGGGGGCAGGTGATGGGGGGGTGCAGCTGATGGGGGGGTGCAGGTGACGGAGGGGGTGCAGGTGATGGGGGGTTGATGTCAGTGGTTGGGGGTGCAGGTGACGGGGGAGGGGGGTTCAGGTGACGGGGGGGTGCAGGTGACGGGGGAGGGGGGCAGGTGACGGGGGAGGGGGGTGCAGGTGACAGTTGACGGGGGGTGCAGGTGAAGGGGGTTCAGGTGATGGGGGGGCAGGTGATGGGGGGTGCAGATGACGGGGGAGGGGGGTGCAGGTGACGGAGGGGGTGCAGGTGATGGGGGGGTGCAGGTGATGGGGGGGTGCAGGTGACGGGGGAGGGGGTGCAGGTGAGGGGGGGTTCAGGTGATGGGGGGGCAGGTGATGGGGGGTTGATGTCAGTGGTTGGGGGTGCAGGTGACGGGGGAGGGGGGTTCAGGTGACGGGGGGGGTGCAGGTGACGGGGGAGGGGGGCAGGTGACGGGGGAGGGGGGTGCAGGTGACAGTTGACGGGGGGTGCAGATGATGGGGGGTGCAGGTGAAGGGGGGTTCAGGTGATGGGGGGGGCAGGTGATGGGGGGGTGCAGGTGACGGGGGAGGGGGGTGCAGGTGACGGAGGGGGTGCAGGTGATGGGGGGGTGCAGGTGACGGGGGAGGGGGGTGCAGGTGACGGAGGGGGTGCAGGTGACGGGGGAGGGGGGCTGCAGGTGAGGGGGGGCAGGTGACAGGGGAGGGGTGGTGCAGGTGACAAGGGGTTCAGGTGATGGGGGGGCAGGTGATGGGGGGTGCAGGTGACGGGGGGTTCAGGTGATGGGGGGGCAGGTGATGGGGGGGTGCAGGTGACGTGGGAGGGGGTGCAGGTGACGGAGGGGGTGCAGGTGATAGGGGGATTGATGTCAGTGGTTGGGGGTGCAGGTGATGGGGGAGGGGGGTTCAGGTGACGGGGGGGTGCAGGTGACGGGGGTTCAGGTGACGGGGGGTGCAGGTGACGGGGGTTCAGGTGACGGGGGTTCAGGTGACGGGGGGTGCAGGTGACGGGGGAGGGGGGCAGGTGACGGGGGAGGGCTGTGCAGGTGACAGTTGACGGGGGGTGCAGATGACGGGGGGTGCAGGTGAAGGGGGGTTCAGGTGATGGGGGGGCAGGTGAAGGGGGGTTCAGGTGATGGGGGGGCAGGTGATGGGGGGGTGCAGGTGACGGAGGGGGTGCAGGTGATGGGGGGGTTGATGTCAGTGGTTGGGGGTGCAGGGGACGGGGGAGGGGTGCAGGTGACGGGGGAGGGGGGTGCAGGTGACAGTTGACGGGGGGTGCAGGTGACGGGGGGTGCAGGTGACGGTGTGGGCAGGTGATGGGGGAGGGGGTTGCAGGTGACGGGGGTCCAGGTGACGGGGGGGGTGCAGGTGACGGGGGTGCAGGTGATGGGGGGGTGCAGGTGACGGAGGGGGTGCAGGTGACGGGGGAGGGGGGCAGGTAACGGGGGGGGTGCAGGTGACGGGGGAGGGGGGCAGGTAACGGGGGGGGTGCAGGTGATGGGGTGAGGGGTCCTCATAGGGAGTCACAGAAATGAAACGTCTTTGTCTCTCAGGACGGAAGGAATTCTCTCCAGTCCTCAGAAATCTTTGTAATTGGAGGATTTCATCCACAAATATTTCCGGCTGGGAATATCCGGGACGGACTCTCGGAAAAGAGCCAATTGTGGTTGATATAACCGGAATGCCGGCCAAGACTCTCCGCCCCGCACCGCGCTCAGAGAAGAGACAGAGGAAATATAAAGGAGATGATCACCGGAATCCGGCAATCCGCAGACCCCTCCCCCGCCCAGAAACCTGCGGACCGCCATGATGAAGATTGTTCTCCCCCAGCACAGGGGTAATAATTCTGCCCCCGTTCCCATAGATGACGATCGTTCCCGATTTGCTGGGACAGACCTCGTGCTGTGGGGGATCGCAGGGTCACCCTAACATGAGCATTCATTCCATAAGGCATTTACTAGAGGGATCAGGGTCTCTGCATGGGTGGTCCCCATGTAATTAGAGGTGGGGCCTGGGCGGGGCCACTCCTTTAAGTGGGATTGGTCTGAGAGGAAGGATTGACACCAGGACTGAAATGTTGGGTAAGTATGTGTCTCCTCCCCCTCCCCCGCAGTGCTGGCACAAGGTCATTCAGTGCCCAGGGCAAAGATGCCAAACTGCACATCCCCCCTTCCTTTAGGGTTATGGTGCCCCCCCCCCCCACCCCTGCAATAAACCATTGCACCCAGGGCAGCCTCCCCTCCTACCCACCCCTTGTCCCGGTCCTGATCCCCCCCCGCAAAGAGATGAGCAAGACCTCACAATCCACAGTACTGTCACCCCCTCCTCCATCCCGTCCTGGGCTTTGCCATGTGACATGTACCCATGTGCCAGTAATAGGGGGCAGCAAAGTCATCCCAACAACCTGGTCTTTCAGAGATACAGTATGAAAAGTACTTCCTCTAACAAACCTTGTCTGCTTTTCTCTCCCTGAAGGACGGCTCCACCCTTGTTCGAGCATCACCCAGGAGTCATCCTGGCTGTGTTCACAAATGTCTGACACAGATCAGCCTCTGCTGCCGCCTCGCACCTGGTGACTCGCTACAACGTTACAATGTACAGTCCATGGAAACGTTTCCTGACCGGCTATGTGAGGAATGGATAGATATCCTCTACATGTATTACTATGGAAGACTGAGAGATTTTATTTATCATTTTAAATATATCATTAAAAGATTTTATTTACAGTTTTTTTTTGTTCTCTTAGTTGATATATAAAATATATACAGAGCCTTGAAAAAGTATTCATACCCCTTGAAATTCCTCACATTTTTGTCATGTTACAACCAAAAAACGTAAATGTATTTTATTGAGATTTTATGTGATAGACCAACACAAAGTGACACATAATTGTGAAGTGGAAGGAAAATGATAAACGATACAAATAAATATGTGAAAAGTGTGGGGGAGGGGCATTTGTATGGCGCCCCCCGGAGTCAATACTTTGTAGAACCCCCTTTCTCTACAAGTCTTTTTGGGGGTGTCTCTACCAGCTTTGCACATCTAGAGAGGACATTTCTGCCCATTCTTCTTTGTAGAATATCTCAAGCTCTGTCAGATTGGATGGAGAGCGTCTGTGAGCAGCAATTTTCAAGTCTTGCCACAGATTCTCAATGTGATTTAGGTCTGGACTGTGACTGGGCCATTCTAACACATGAATATGCTTTGATGTAAACCATTCCATTGTAGCTCTGGCTGGATGTTTCGGGTCGTTGTCCTGCTGGAAGGTGAACCTCCGCCCCGGTCTCAAGTCTTTTGTAGACTCTAACAGGTTTTCTTCTAAGATTGTCCTGTATTTGTCTCCATCCATCTTCCCATCAACTCTGACCAGCTTCCCTGTCCCTGCTGAAGAAAACCATCCCCACCACATGATGCTGCCACCACCATGTTTCACGGTGGGGATGGTGTGTTCAGGGTGTTGTGCAGTGTTAGTTTTCCACCAAATAGTTGAATTTTGGTCTCATGTGACCAGATCACCTTCTTCCACATGTTTGCTGTGTCCTCCACATGGCTTCTCACAAACTACAAACAGGACTTCTTATGACTTTCTTTCACCAATGTCTTTCTTCTTGTCACTCTTCCATAAAGGGCAGATTTGTGGAGAACACGACTAATAGTTGTCCTGTGGACAGATTCTCCCACCTGAGCTGTGGATCTCTGCAGCTCCTCCAGAGTTACCATGGACCTCTTGGCTCTTCTCTGATGAATGCTCTCCTTGCCCGGCCGGTCAGTTTAGGTGGACGGCCATGTCTTGGTAGGTTTGCAGTTGTGCCATACTCTTTCCATTTTCCGATGATGGATTGAACAGAGCTCCGTGAGATGATCAAAGCTTGGGAGGTTTTTTTATAACCTAACCCTGCTTTATACTTCTCCACAACTTTATCCCTGACCTGTCTGGTGTGTTCCTTGGCCTTCATAATGCTGTTTGTTCACTAAGGTTCTCTAACAAACCTCTGAGGGCTCCACAGAACAGCTGCATTTATACTGAGATTAAATGACACACAGGTGGACTCTATTTACTAATTAGGTGACTTCTGAAGGCAATTGGTTCCTCTAGATTTTAGTTATCAGAGTAAAGGGGGCTGAATACAAATGCCCCTCCCCCCACACTTTTCACATATTTATTTGTATCATTTATCATTTTCCTTCCACTTCACAATTATGTGACACTTTGTGTTGGTCTATCACATAAAATCCCAATAAAATACATTTACATTTTTGGTTGTAACATGACACAATGTGGGGAATTTCAAGGGGTGTGAATACTTTTTCAAGGCACTGTATAACAACTTAAAAGTGACATTTCGATACATTGATCTCGGGTTTATTTGTACCAAAAAAAGTGGATTTTATCCTCAATTGCCAGCAGAGCTCATTATATACACAGTGGGGAAGTATCATTGTGTTCTACATATTATTATTATTATTATTATTATTATTATTATTATTATTATTATTATTTTATTGATGGTCTTCTACATAATTAATATCATTATTATTTTAATATTTATGTTGACTCCTGGTGACCCCATATGGACAATACTTCTCTCCTCGATCGTTCTCCTCTCCATACATATCTGAATGTGGCTTCTCGCTCGGTTCTGTTATTCTCTCCTCGATCGTTCTCCTCTCCATACATATCTGAATGTTGCTTCTCGCTCGGTTCTGTTATTCTCTCCTCGATCGTTCTCCTCTCCATACATATCTGAATGTCGCTTCTCGCTCGGCTCTGTTATTCTCTCCTCGATCGTTCTTCTCTCTATACATATCTGAATGCCGCTTCTCGCTCGGCTCTGTTATTCTCTCCTCGATCGTTCTCCTCTCCATACATATCTGAATGTCGCTTCTCGCTCGGTTCTGTTATTCTCTCCTCGATCGTTCTCCTCTCCATACATATCTGAATGTGGCTTCTCGCTCGGCTCTGTTATTCTCTCCTCGATCGTTCTCCTCTCCATACATATCTGAATGTCGCTTCTCGCTCGGCTCTGTTATTCTCTCCTCGATCGTTCTCCTCTCCATACAGATCTGAATGTCGCTTCTCGCTCGGTTCTGTTATTCTCTCCTCGATCGTTCTCCTCTCCATACATATCTGAATGTCGCTTCTCGCTCGGCTCTGTTATTCTCTCCTCGATCGTTCTCCTCTCCATACATATCTGAATGTCGCTTCTCGCTCGGTTCTGTTATTCTCTCCTCGATCGTTCTCCTCTCCATACATATCTGAATGCCGCTTCTCGCTCGGCTCTGTTATTCTCTCCTCGATCGTTCTCCTCTCCATACATATCTGAATGTCGCTTCTCGCTCGGCTCTGTTATTCTCTCCTCGATCGTTCTGGGGATGTTTTCTCCTCTCTCTGGTTCCCGTCTCTCCCGTCTCTGCGGTTTTATAACATACACAAAGTTATATTTGGCCGGGACCTGTAATGAGCCTGCTACCTCCTGTATGTTTTTGGTTAGTCGGATTTTGGAGGAATTTGCTGACGGCCGAATGTTGAAATATTTGACTTATATTCAGCGTTTAGAAATGTCTGTGAATCAGAAAGCGTCACTTGTCCGGGAAATTTCCTGTTTATTACAGATCGCTGATATGTCACCCCGACCACTTCCTATGGCCAGGTGAGATCCGGCTGGACGAAGACCATCAACATTCTGCTGAGACGGCAGGATAGGCCCCCCGTGTGTGATGAATGGACGATTGTTGTGTCCTTCCAGCTACATCTGTTCCACGAGTTCTCAGGATAAATAAAATATTAAAATTCTATATATATTAGATCAGTGGTTGCCAATCTATAAAGCACAGACCATTCAACGGTGGTCCCTGGCACCACCAAAGGGCCACACATAATACTCAGTATATGTAATGCTAGAGAGGACACACATACTATAGATAATGATGGTCAGAGACTGTGGAATGTTGAAGGTTTGGTTAGAGGCTGTGGATTTGCTTTAGGTTTGGTTGGAGACTGTGGATATGTTCATGGTTTGGTTGGGGACTGCAGATATGTTACAGATTTGGTTGGTGCCTGTGGATATATGTTGACGGTTTGGTTGGGACTATGGATATGCTGCAGGTTTGGTTGGAGACTGTGGATATGTTGAAGGTTTGGTTGGGTACTGTGGATAAGGTACAGATTTGGTTGGAGACTGTGGAATGTTGAAGGTTTGGTTGGAGACTGTGGAATGTTGAAGGTTTGGTTGGAGACTGTGTATATGTTGAAGGTTTGGTTGGGTACTGTGGATAAGGTACAGATTTGGTTGGAGACTGTGGATATGTTGAAGGTTTGGTTGGAGATTGTGTATATGTTGAAGGTTTGGTTGGGTACTGTGGATAAGGTACAGATTTGGTTGGAGACTGTGTATATGTTGAAGGTTTGGTTGGGTACTGTGGATACGTTACAGATTTGGTTGGAGACTGTGGACATGTTGGAGACTGTGGAATGTTGAAGGTTTGGTTGGAGACTGTGGGATGTTGAAGGTTTGGTTGGAGATTGTGTATATGTTGAAGGTTTGGTTGGGTACTGTGGAGAAGTTACAGATTTGGTTGGAGAATGTGGATATGTTGGAGACTGTGGATATGTTGAAGGTTGGGTTGGAGACTGTGGATTGTTGAAGGTTTGGTTGGAGACTGTGGAATGTTGAAGGTTTGGTTGGAGACTGTGGAATGTTGAAGGTTTGGTTGGAGACTGTGTATATGTTGAAGGTTTGGTTGGGTACTGTGGAGAAGTTACAGATTTGGTTGGAGAATGTGGATATGTTGAAGGTTTGGTTGAAGATGTGGATGTGCTGCAGACTGGGGTCATGTTACATAACACTAGTAGGGATCAGTGCTTATAGCCCATTACACATCAATGCTCCAACTACAGACTGTTGGGCTTCAACTGCACATAAACACGAAAGGGTTATATGTGGCCCTAGGGTCACAGGTTGACTGGCACACCATGAAATGATCTCTCACCTGTCTGCTCCCTAGTAGGGATCAGTGCTTATAGCCCATTACACATCAGTGCTCCAACTACAGACTGTTGGGCTTCGACTGCACATAAACACGAAAGGGTTACATGTGGCCCTGAGGGTCACAGGTTGACCGGCACACCATGAAATGATCTCTCACCTGTCTGCTCCCTGGATTGTCCTGGACAGGATGGTCGGCGATCCCTACAATAAATGATCCCTACGATACTTCAGAGTGTGAGATACCTGGAACAGACCAGATGAATAAAAACCTTCAGTAGAATTCTGATATATATAGAGAATACAGAGATTCTGGGTGGAGACAGGCTAAGTCAGATATGAATATCCAATGACCATGTGACTGAGATCTGGGCAGGGTCAGTGTGGGCTGAGAACTGAACGCCGGGGAGCCATACCAGCTTCCATAACTGAGGTCCTTCATCCCGCATAACTGAGGTCTTCCATTCCCCATAACTGAGGTCCTCCAACCCCGATAACTGAGGTCCTCTAGCATTCATAATTAAGGTCCTCAATCCCTCATAACTGAGGTCCTCCATCCCTTATAAAGGAGGTCTTCTAGTACCCATAACCGAGTTCCTCCATCCCTCATAACTGAGGTCCTCCACCCCTGATAACTGAGGTCTTCCAGCCCCCCATAACTGAGGTCTTCCAGCCCTCATAACTGAGCTCCCCCATCCCTCATAACTGAGGTCTTACAGCCCTCATAACCGAGGTCCTCATCCCCCATAACTGAAGTCCTCCAGCATCCATAACTGAGGTTCTCCATCCTTCATAACTGAGGCCCCCACTGAGGTCTTCTAGCTCCCATAAATGAGGTCTTCCAGCCCCCATAATTGAGGTCCTCCATCCCCCATAACTGAGGTCTTCCAGCCTTCATAACTGAGGTCCTCCATCGCCCATAAGTGAGGCCCCCCCATCCCCCATAACTGAGGCCTTCTAGCCCCCATAAATGAGGTCTTCCAGCCCCCATAATTGAGGTCCTCCATCCCCCATAACTGAGGTCTTCCAGCCTTCATAACTGAGGTCCTCCATCCCCCATAATTGAGGCCCCCCATCCCCCACAACAGAGGTCCTCCATTCCCCCATAACTAAGCTCCTTTATCCCCCCATAACTAAGCTCCTCCATCCCCCATAACTGAGGTCCTCCATCCCTCCATAACTAAGCTCCTTCATGCCCCATAACTGGGGACCTCCATCCACCATAACTGAGGTCCTCCATTCCCCCATAACTAAGCTCCTTCATCCCCCATAACTGATGTCCTCAATCCCCCTATAACTAAGCTCTTCCATTCGCCCATAACTGAGGTCCTCCATTCACCATAACTGAGCTCCTTTATCCCCCCATAACTAAGCTCCTCCATCCCCCATAACTGAGGTCCTCCATCCACCATAACTGAGGTCCTCCATCCCCCATAACTGAGGTCCTCCATCCCCCATAACTGAGGTCTCTGGAGTAAGTCTCCTTTTTGATGCATACTCATTTTCTGCCAGCTTTGCTTGCTGTAGCTTGGCATTGCATGCTATTGCTGAGCCTTTCATCTACTAGGATACTGGGACCCCCAGATCCTTCTCACTTTTCAATATTAGAAACTGTATATAGAGAATCCCATGAGATCCCACACATTGTATATAACACACAAGAGAGAAGAATGGATCACTGCTGACATTTTCCAAACATCATCATCATCATCATCATGATTTTGGATTCCTTCCCTCTGTATCATTATTAATAAATGGGAATCCGGCCACGTCTGACCACGGAATGCTGAAAGTGGAAGAAAGAAAAATGGAGCAAAAGTGGAGCCTTTACCAGCCAATCAGGTTTCATTTTTATTCCTTAATGGGAAGTAAAAATAGTAATTTGATTGGTTGCTGTAGACAAGGACTGCACTGTTGCTGCCCCCAGTGATAATATAATAAATGATCCTGACACTGGTTATCCAAGAAGAATTAATCCAACAGTAACAAGGTGGAGAAACGTGGAGGGAAGGATGAGATCCAGAAAAGGCCAACATAGGAACATCACTCATCTATAATATATTATCCGAAATATCCCCCCCCCCCCCCCATAAAATTCTTCACCTCCCCTCCCCCAATAGACTATATAATCCTGTGATGGTTCTATAGGTTATATAATAGTAACTACGTAGTCTATACATTGGGGGGTATGATAGATCCCCATAATATTCTTCACCCCCCCCCCCCACCAACAGGCAATATATTCTTGCCCTGGTGCTATAGGTTATATAATAGGGGCCTGTAGTCTGTAAATGGAGGGTTTGGTATTCCCCATTATATTCTTTAATCCCCCCCCCCTACACCTAGTTGTTAGCAGATGATGGGGCTGATATTCCTATGTGGAGCTATAGGTTATATAATGGGGGCTCTGTGGTCTGTATATTGAGGGGTATTACCAGACGGAGGGTCTCTTCTCACTGGATCCTCGTCTTGTCTGTTGTCTCTCTGGAAGTCGGAAATGTTGTGTTGGAGTTGGCAGGACACTCGGGATATACAGACGGACCTTTGGCAACCCAGAAATGTGGTCCAGGGGTGACCAGACTGCCCTGCCAGCTGAAAATCCTTCTGAGCTCCTCCTATAGGACCAGCATAGATTACCTTCTCCAAATCCCTACTATAGGTCCAGTTTATCTTATATAGGGTGTTACCTTCTCCAAATCCCCCCTATAGGTCCAGTATAGATTATATATGATGTTACCTTCTCCGAATCCCTACTATAGGTCCAGTATAAGTTATATAGGGTGCTACCTTCTCCGAATCCCTACTATAGGTCCAGTATAACTTATATAGGGTGTTGCCTTCTCCAAATCCCTCCTATAGGTCCAATATAAGTTATATAGGGTGTTACCTTCTCCAAATCCCCCCTATAGGTCCAGTATAGATTATATATGATGTTACCTTCTCCGAATCCCTACTATAGGACCAGTATAACTTATATAGGGTCTTATCTCCTCCTATAGGACCAGTATAACTTATATAGGGTGTTATCTCCTCCTATAGGTCCAGCAAAGGTTATATAGGGTGTTACCTTCTCCATATATGACCTATAGGTCCACTGTAGATTACATAGGGTATTACTTTCTCTGTATCCCTCCTATAGGTCCAGTATAACTTATATAGGACATTATCTCCTCCTATAGATCCACTATAGCTTATATAGTGTATTACTTTCTCCATATCCCTCCTATAGATCCACTATAGATTATATAGGGTGTTACTTTCACTGTATCCCTCCTACAGGTCCAGTATAGCTTATATAGGGTGTTATCTCCTCCAATAGGTTCAGTTTAGATTATATAGAGTGTTACCTTCTCTGTGTCCCTCCTTTGAAGTCCAGTATAGATTATATAGGGTATTATCTTCTCTGCTTTTCCTCTGAGAGTCCAGTATAGACTATATGGGTTGTTATCTTCTTCGTATCCCTCCTTGAGGTCCAATATAGATTATATATGGTGTTATCTTCTCTGTGGTCCTCCTAAAAGGTTATCTTTGGTATACAGTATATTCTCCTGTCTCTGGCTGTCCTGGGGGGGGGGGTCAGTATAGAATATCTTCTCCCATATATATATGTATAGTGCCCCTTATAGAGTATCTCCCACCTCAGGGTCCAGCACACGTCCCGTCTCGTCTCCTCTGTAGGGTATTCTCAATCCCTCAATGACATCCAGATCTGCTCCTGCTCTGCCCGGTGAAGCTCCTCAAAGGTCTCTGCAGACTTTTCTTGGTGATGTTGGATGAAGAAGTGATTCAGACTGACTCACCGTATAATGGACCATCTGCGGGAGGGACTGGCTGACCCCGTACTGACACACAGATCTGGAGTCACTCCCCACATGTGACTGGACCTGGAAAACACAGCAAAAAAATCTGCTTCAAATTAAACATTTTCCGAACTGAGCTCTTCACTGTGTTCTTCATGATATCTCTCCACTGGGGGGCGCTGCTATGTGTTCTGTTTGTAAAGCGCTGTGCAAACTGCGCAAACTGAGAAAACTGTGCAAACTGTGCAAACTGTGCAAACTGAGAAAACTGCAAACTAAGCAAACTGAGAAAACTGCAAACTGAGCAAACTGCACAAACTGAGCAAACTGAGAAAACTGAGCAAACTGCAAAATGTGCAAACTGAGAAAACTGTGCAAACTGTGCAAACTGTGCAAACTGAGCATACTGAGACAACTGTGCAAACTGAGAAAACTGCAAACTGAGCAAACTGCGCAAACTGAGCAAACTGAGAAAACTGCAAACTGTGCAAACTGCGCAAACTGAAAAAACTGAGCAAACTGAGCAAACTGAACAAACTGAGCAAACTGAGCAAACTGAACAAACTGTGCAAACTGGGCAAACTGAGCAAACTGCGCAAACTGAGCAAACTGAGAAAACTGCAAACTGTGCAAACTGCGCAAACTGAACAAACTGAGCAAACTGAGCAAACTGAGAAAACTGAGCAAACTGAGCAAACTGTGCAAACTGAGCAAACTGAGCAAACTGAGCAAACTGAGCAATCTGTGCAAACTGTCCAAACTGAGCAAACTGAGCAAACTGAGCAAACTGTGCAAACTGAGCAAACTGTGCAAACTGTGCAAACTGAGCAAACTGAGCAAACTGTGCAAACTGAGCAATCTGTGCAAACTGTCCAAGCTGAGCAAACTGAACAAACTGAGCAAACTGTGCAAACTGAGCAAACTGTGCAAACTGAGCAAACTGTGCAAACTGTGCAAACTGAGCAAAC
Organism: Lithobates clamitans; assembly: GCA_037952925.1. Classification (NCBI taxonomy): domain Eukaryota; kingdom Metazoa; phylum Chordata; class Amphibia; order Anura; family Ranidae; genus Lithobates; species Lithobates clamitans. The sequence continues at coordinate 188,920 of JBBGZY010002494.1, read as the reverse complement.
TGCGCAAACTGAGCAAACTGAGCAAACTGAGCAAACTGTGCAAACTGAACAAACTGTGCAAACTGAGAAAACTGCAAACTGTGCAAACTGAGAAAACTGCAAACTGCGCAAACCAAGCAAACTGAGAAAACTGAGCAAACTGAGCAAACTGTGCAAACTGAGCAAACTGTGCAAACTGAGCAAATTGAGCAAACTGTGGAATCTGAGCAAACTGGGCAAACTGAGCAAACTGCGCAAACTGAACAAACTGAGCAAACTGAGCAAACTGCGCAAAGTGAACAAACTGTGCAAACTGAGAAAACTGCAAACTGTGCAAACTGCGCAAACCAAACAAACTGAGCAAACTGAGAAAACTGAGCAAACTGAGCAAACTGAGCAAACTGCGCAAACTGAACAAACTGTGCAAACTGAGAAAACTGCAAACTGTGCAAACTGAGAAAACTGCAAACTGAGCAAACTGCGCAAACCGAACAATCTGAGCAAACTGAGAAAACTGAGCAAACTGAGAAAACTGCAAACTGTGCAAACTGAGAAAACTGCAAACTGTGCAAACTGCGCAAACTGAACAAACTGAGTAAACTGAGCAAACTGAGAAAACTGAAAACTGTGCAAACTGAACAAACTGTGCAAACTGAGCAAACTGAACAAACTGTGCAAACTGGGCAAACTGAGCAAACTGAGAAAACTGAAAACTGTGCAAACTGAACAAAATGAGCAAACTGAGAAAACTGAGCAAACTGAGCAAACTGAACAAACTGTGCAAACTGAGCAAACTGAACAAACTGTGCAAACTGTGCAAACTGAGCAAACTGGGCAAACTGTGCAAACTGAGCAAACTGAGCAAACTGTCCAAACTGAGCAAACTGAACAAACTGAACAAACTGAGCAAATTGAGCAAACTGTGGAAACTGAGCAAACTGGGCAAACTGTGCAAACTGAGCAAACTGAACAAACTGAGCAAACTGAACAAACTGAGCAAACTGTGCAAACTGAACAAACTGAGCAAACTGAACAAACTGAGCAAATTGAGCAAACTGTGGAAACTGAGCAAACTGTGGAAACTGAGCAAACTGGGCAAACTGAGCAAACTGCGCAAACTGAACAAACTGAGCAAACTGAACAAACTGTGCAAACTGAGCAAACTGGGCAAACTGAGCAAACTGCGCAAACTGTGCAAACTGAGCAAACTGAACAAACTGAGCAAACTGAACAAACTGTGCAAACTGAACAAACTGAGCAAATTGAGCAAACTGTGGAAACTGAGCAAACTGTGGAAACTGAGCAAACTGGGCAAACTGAGCAAACTGCGCAAACTGAACAAACTGAGCAAACTGAACAAACTGTGCAAACTGAGCAAACTGAACAAACTGAGCAAACTGTGCAAACTGCGCAAACTGAACAAACTGAGCAAACTGAACAAACTGAGCAAACTGTGGAAACTGAGCAAACTGGGCAAACTGAGCAAACTGCGCAAACTGAACAAACTGAGCAAACTGAACAAACTGAGCAAACTGTGCAAACTGAGCAAACTGAGCAAACTGAGCAAACTGAGCAAACTGTGCAAACTGAGCAAACTGAGCAAACTGTGCAAACTGAACAAACTGAGCAAACTGTGCAAACTGAACAAACTGAGCAAACTGTGCAAACTGGGCAAACTGAGCAAACTGTGCAAACTGAACAAACTGAGCAAACTGCGCAAACTGAACAAACTGAGCAAACTGTGCAAACTGCGCAAACTGAACAAACTGAGCAAACTGAACAAACTGAGCAAACTGTGGAAACTGAGCAAACTGGGCAAACTGAGCAAACTGCGCAAACTGAACAAACTGAGCAAACTGAACAAACTGAGCAAACTGTGCAAACTGAGCAAACTGAGCAAACTGTGCAAACTGAACAAACTGAGCAAACTGCGCAAACTGAACAAACTGAGCAAACTGCGCAAACTGAACAAACTGAGCAAACTGTGCAAACTGAACAAACTGAGCAAACTGCGCAAACTGAACAAACTGAGCAAACTGAGCAAACTGAACAAACTGAGCAAACTGGGCAAACTGAGCAAACTGTGCAAACTGAGCAAACTGAGCAAATTGAGCAAACTGTGGAAACTGAGCAAACTGGGCAAACTGAGAAAACTGCGCAAACTGAACAAACTGAGCAAACTGAACAAACTGAGCAAACTGTGCAAACTGAGCAAACTGAGCAAACTGTGCAAACTGAACAAACTGAGCAAACTGTGCAAACTGAACAAACTGAGCAAACTGTCCAAACTGAACAAACTGAGCAAATTGAGCAAACTGTGGAAACTGCGCAAACTGAACAAACTGAGCAAACTGAACAAACTGAGCAAACTGAGCAAACTGAGCAAACTGTGCAAACTGAACAAACTGAGCAAACTGTGCAAACTGAACAAACTGAGCAAACTGTGCAAACTGTGCAAACTGAACAAACTGAGCAAACTGTGCAAACTGAACAAACTGAGCAAACTGTGCAAACTGAGCAAACTGTGCAAACTGAGCAAACTGAGCAAACTGCGCAAACTGAACAAACTGAACAAACTGAGCAAACTGTGCAAACTGAACAAACTGAGCAAACTGTGCAAACTGAGCAAACTGAGCAAACTGAACAAACTGTGCAAACTGTGCAAACTGTGCAAACTGAGCAAACTGAGCAAACTGCGCAAACTGAACAAACTGAGCAAACTGAGCAAACTGAGCAAACTGAGCAAACTGTGCAAACTGTGCAAACTGAGCAAACTGAGCAAACTGAGCAAACTGTGCAAACTGAACAAACTGTGCAAACTGAGCAAACTGAACAAACTGTGCAAACTGTGCAAACTGAACAAACTGAACAAACTGAGCAAACTGAGCAAACTGAACAAACTGTGCAAACTGAGAAAACTGCAAACTGTGCAAACTGAGCAAACTGAACAAACTGTGCAAACTGTGCAAACTGAACAAACTGAACAAACTGAGCAAACTGTGCAAACTGAACAAACTGAGCAAACTGTGCAAACTGAACAAACTGAGCAAACTGTGCAAACTGAGCAAACTGTGCAAACTGAACAAACTGAGCAAACTGTGCAAACTGAGCAAACTGTGCAAACTGTGCAAACTGAGCAAACTGAGCAAACTGTGCAAACTGAGCAAACTGAGCAAACTGCGCAAACTGAACAAACTGAACAAACTGAGCAAACTGAGCAAACTGAGCAAACTGTGCAAACTGAGCAAACTGAGCAAACTGAGCAAACTGTGCAAACTGAACAAACTGAGAAAACTGTGCAAACTGAGCAAACTGAGCAAACTGAACAAACTGTGCAAACTGTGCAAACTGTGCAAACTGAGCAAACTGAGCAAACTGCGCAAACTGAACAAACTGAGCAAACTGAGCAAACTGAGCAAACTGAGCAAACTGTGCAAACTGTGCAAACTGAGCAAACTGAGCAAACTGAGCAAACTGTGCAAACTGAGCAAACTGAGCAAACTGAGCAAACTGTGCAAACTGAGCAAACTGAACAAACTGTGCAAACTGTGCAAACTGAACAAACTGAACAAACTGAGCAAACTGAGCAAACTGAACAAACTGTGCAAACTGAGAAAACTGCAAACTGTGCAAACTGAGCAAACTGAACAAACTGTGCAAACTGTGCAAACTGAACAAACTGAACAAACTGAGCAAACTGTGCAAACTGAACAAACTGAGCAAACTGTGCAAACTGAGCAAACTGAGCAAACTGTGCAAACTGAGCAAACTGAACAAACTGTGCAAACTGTGCAAACTGAACAAACTGAACAAACTGAGCAAACTGTGCAAACTGAACAAACTGAGCAAACTGAGCAAACTGAGCAAACTGTGCAAACTGAACAAACTGTGCAAACTGTGCAAACTGAACAAACTGAACAAACTGAGCAAACTGTGCAAACTGAACAAACTGAGCAAACTGTGCAAACTGAGCAAACTGAGCAAACTGTGCAAACTGTGCAAACTGAACAAACTGAGCAAACTGAGCAAACTGTGCAAACTGAACAAACTGAGCAAACTGTGCAAACTGTGCAAACTGAACAAACTGAGCAAACTGCGCAAACTGAACAAACTGAGCAAACTGTGCAAACTGCGCAAACTGAACAAACTGAGCAAACTGAACAAACTGAGCAAACTGAGCAAACTGAGCAAACTGTGCAGACTGAACAAACTGAGCAAACTGCGCAAACTGAACAAACTGAGCAAACTGTGCAAACTGAACAAACTGAGCAAACTGGGCAAACTGAGCAAACTGTGCAAACTGAGCAAATTGAGCAAACTGTGGAAACTGTGCAAACTGAACAAACTGAACAAACTGAGCAAACTGTGCAAACTGAACAAACTGAGCAAACTGTGCAAACTGTGCAAACTGAACAAACTGAGCAAACTGCGCAAACTGAGCAAACTGGGCAAACTGAACAAACTGAGCAAACTGGGCAAACTGAGCAAACTGTGCAAACTGAGCAAATTGAGCAAACTGTGCAAACTGTGCAAACTGAACAAACTGAACAAACTGAGCAAACTGTGCAAACTGAACAAACTGAGCAAACTGTGCAAACTGTGCAAACTGAACAAACTGAGCAAACTGCGCAAACTGAACAAACTGAGCAAACTGTGCAAACTGCGCAAACTGAACAAACTGAGCAAACTGAACAAACTGAGCAAACTGAGCAAACTGAGCAAACTGAGCAAACTGTGCAGACTGAACAAACTGAGCAAACTGCGCAAACTGAACAAACTGAGCAAACTGTGCAAACTGAACAAACTGAGCAAACTGGGCAAACTGAGCAAACTGTGCAAACTGAGCAAATTGAGCAAACTGTGGAAACTGAGCAAACTGGGCAAACTGAGCAAACTGCGCAAACTGAACAAACTGAGCAAACTGAACAAACTGAGCAAACTGTGCAAACTGAGCAAACTGAGCAAACTGTGCAAACTGAACAAACTGAGCAAACTGTGCAAACTGAACAAACTGAGCAAACTGTGCAAACTGAACAAACTGAGCAAACTGTCCAAACTGAACAAACTGAGCAAATTGAGCAAACTGTGGAAACTGCGCAAACTGAACAAACTGAGCAAACTGAACAAACTGAGCAAACTGAGCAAACTGTGCAAACTGAACAAACTGAGCAAACTGTGCAAACTGTGCAAACTGAACAAACTGAGCAAACTGTGCAAACTGAACAAACTGAGCAAACTGTGCAAACTGAGCAAACTGTGCAAACTGAGCAAACTGAGCAAACTGAGCAAACTGCGCAAACTGAACAAACTGAACAAACTGAGCAAACTGTGCAAACTGAACAAACTGAGCAAACTGTGCAAACTGAGCAAACTGAGCAAACTGAACAAACTGTGCAAACTGTGCAAACTGTGCAAACTGAGCAAACTGAGCAAACTGCGCAAACTGAACAAACTGAGCAAACTGAGCAAACTGAGCAAACTGAGCAAACTGTGCAAACTGTGCAAACTGAGCAAACTGAGCAAACTGAGCAAACTGTGCAAACTGAGCAAACTGAACAAACTGTGCAAACTGAGCAAACTGAACAAACTGTGCAAACTGTGCAAACAGAGCAAACTGTGCAAACTGAGCAAACTGAGCAAACTGAACAAACTGAACAAACTGAGCAAACTGAGCAAACTGAACAAACTGTGCAAACTGAGAAAACTGCAAACTGTGCAAACTGAGCAAACTGAACAAACTGAACAAACTGAGCAAACTGTGCAAACTGAACAAACTGAGCAAACTGTGCAAACTGAGCAAACTGTGCAAACTGAACAAACTGAACAAACTGTGCAAACTGAGCAAACTGTGCAAACTGAGCAAACTGAGCAAACTGAGCAAACTGAGCAAACTGAACAAACTGAGCAAACTGAGCAAACTGAGCAAACTGTGCAAACTGAGCAAACTGAGCAAACTGAGCAAACTGTGCAAACTGAGCAAACTGAGCAAACTGTGCAAACTGAGCAAACTGAGCAAACTGAGCAAACTGTGCAAACTGAACAAACTGAGAAAACTGTGCAAACTGAGCAAACTGAGCAAACTGAACAAACTGTGCAAACTGTGCAAACTGTGCAAACTGAGCAAACTGAGCAAACTGCGCAAACTGAACAAACTGAGCAAACTGAGCAAACTGAGCAAACTGTGCAAACTGTGCAAACTGAGCAAACTGAGCAAACTGTGCAAACTGTGCAAACTGAACAAACTGTGCAAACTGAGCAAACTGAACAAACTGTGCAAACTGTGCAAACTGAACAAACTGAACAAACTGAGCAAACTGAGCAAACTGAACAAACTGTGCAAACTGAGAAAACTGCAAACTGTGCAAACTGAGCAAACTGAACAAACTGTGCAAACTGTGCAAACTGAACAAACTGAACAAACTGAGCAAACTGCGCAAACTGAACAAACTGAGCAAACTGTGCAAACTGCGCAAACTGAACAAACTGAGCAAACTGAACAAACTGAGCAAACTGAGCAAACTGAGCAAACTGAGCAAACTGTGCAGACTGAACAAACTGAGCAAACTGCGCAAACTGAACAAACTGAGCAAACTGTGCAAACTGAACAAACTGAGCAAACTGGGCAAACTGAGCAAACTGTGCAAACTGAGCAAACTGAGCAAATTGAGCAAACTGTGGAAACTGAGCAAACTGAGCAAACTGAGCAAACTGTGCAAACTGAACAAACTGAGCAAACTGAACAAACTGAGCAAACTGTGCAAACTGAGCAAACTGAGCAAACTGCGCAAACTGAACAAACTGAGCAAACTGAACAAACTGAGCAAACTGTGCAAACTGAGCAAACTGAGCAAACTGTGCAAACTGAACAAACTGAGCAAACTGTGCAAACTGAACAAACTGAGCAAACTGTGCAAACTGAACAAACTGAGCAAACTGTCCAAACTGAACAAACTGAGCAAATTGAGCAAACTGTGGAAACTGCGCAAACTGAACAAACTGAGCAAACTGAACAAACTGAGCAAACTGAGCAAACTGAGCAAACTGTGCAAACTGAACAAACTGAGCAAACTGTGCAAACTGTGCAAACTGAACAAACTGAGCAAACTGTGCAAACTGAACAAACTGAGCAAACTGTGCAAACTGAGCAAACTGTGCAAACTGAGCAAACTGAGCAAACTGCGCAAACTGAACAAACTGAACAAACTGAGCAAACTGTGCAAACTGAACAAACTGAGCAAACTGTGCAAACTGAGCAAACTGAGCAAACTGTGCAAACTGTGCAAACTGTGCAAACTGTGCAAACTGAGCAAACTGAGCAAACTGCGCAAACTGAACAAACTGAGCAAACTGAGCAAACTGAGCAAACTGAGCAAACTGTGCAAACTGTGCAAACTGAGCAAACTGAGCAAACTGTGCAAACTGAGCAAACTGAACAAACTGTGCAAACTGAGCAAACTGAACAAACTGTGCAAACTGTGCAAACTGAACAAACTGAACAAACTGAGCAAACTGAGCAAACTGAACAAACTGTGCAAACTGAGAAAACTGCAAACTGTGCAAACTGAGCAAACTGAACAAACTGTGCAAACTGTGCAAACTGAACAAACTGAACAAACTGAGCAAACTGTGCAAACTGAACAAACTGAGCAAACTGTGCAAACTGAGCAAACTGTGCAAACTGAACAAACTGAACAAACTGAGCAAACTGTCCAAACTGAACAAACTGAGCAAATTGAGCAAACTGTGGAAACTGCGCAAACTGAACAAACTGAGCAAACTGAACAAACTGAGCAAACTGAGCAAACTGTGCAAACTGAACAAACTGAGCAAACTGTGCAAACTGTGCAAACTGAACAAACTGAGCAAACTGTGCAAACTGAACAAACTGAGCAAACTGTGCAAACTGAGCAAACTGTGCAAACTGAGCAAACTGAGCAAACTGAGCAAACTGCGCAAACTGAACAAACTGAACAAACTGAGCAAACTGTGCAAACTGAACAAACTGAGCAAACTGTGCAAACTGAGCAAACTGAGCAAACTGAACAAACTGTGCAAACTGTGCAAACTGTGCAAACTGAGCAAACTGAGCAAACTGCGCAAACTGAACAAACTGAGCAAACTGAGCAAACTGAGCAAACTGAGCAAACTGTGCAAACTGTGCAAACTGAGCAAACTGAGCAAACTGTGCAAACTGAGCAAACTGAACAAACTGTGCAAACTGAGCAAACTGAACAAACTGTGCAAACTGTGCAAACAGAGCAAACTGTGCAAACTGAGCAAACTGAGCAAACTGAACAAACTGAACAAACTGAGCAAACTGAGCAAACTGAACAAACTGTGCAAACTGAGAAAACTGCAAACTGTGCAAACTGAGCAAACTGAACAAACTGAACAAACTGAGCAAACTGTGCAAACTGAACAAACTGAGCAAACTGTGCAAACTGAGCAAACTGTGCAAACTGAACAAACTGAACAAACTGTGCAAACTGAGCAAACTGTGCAAACTGAGCAAACTGAGCAAACTGAGCAAACTGAACAAACTGAGCAAACTGAGCAAACTGAGCAAACTGTGCAAACTGAGCAAACTGAGCAAACTGAGCAAACTGCGCAAACTGAACAAACTGAGCAAACTGAGCAAACTGAGCAAACTGTGCAAACTGAGCAAACTGAGCAAACTGAGCAAACTGTGCAAACTGAACAAACTGAGAAAACTGTGCAAACTGAGCAAACTGAGCAAACTGAACAAACTGTGCAAACTGTGCAAACTGTGCAAACTGAGCAAACTGAGCAAACTGCGCAAACTGAACAAACTGAGCAAACTGAGCAAACTGAGCAAACTGTGCAAACTGTGCAAACTGAGCAAACTGAGCAAACTGTGCAAACTGAGCAAACTGAACAAACTGTGCAAACTGAGCAAACTGAACAAACTGTGCAAACTGTGCAAACTGAACAAACTGAACAAACTGAGCAAACTGAGCAAACTGAACAAACTGTGCAAACTGAGAAAACTGCAAACTGTGCAAACTGAGCAAACTGAACAAACTGTGCAAACTGTGCAAACTGAACAAACTGAACAAACTGAGCAAACTGCGCAAACTGAACAAACTGAGCAAACTGTGCAAACTGAGCAAACTGAGCAAACTGAGCAAACTGAGCAAACTGAACAAACTGAGCAAACTGAGCAAACTGAGCAAACTGAGCAAACTGTGCAGACTGAACAAACTGAGCAAACTGTGCAAACTGAACAAACTGAGCAAACTGGGCAAACTGAGCAAACTGTGCAAACTGAGCAAACTGAGCAAATTGAGCAAACTGTGGAAACTGAGCAAACTGAGCAAACTGAGCAAACTGTGCAAACTGAACAAACTGAGCAAACTGAACAAACTGAGCAAACTGCGCAAACTGAACAAACTGAGCAAACTGAACAAACTGAGCAAACTGTGCAAACTGAGCAAACTGAGCAAACTGTGCAAACTGAACAAACTGAGCAAACTGTGCAAACTGAACAAACTGAGCAAACTGTGCAAACTGAGCAAACTGTCCAAACTGAACAAACTGAGCAAATTGAGCAAACTGTGGAAACTGCGCAAACTGAACAAACTGAGCAAACTGAACAAACTGAGCAAACTGAGCAAACTGAGCAAACTGTGCAAACTGAACAAACTGAGCAAACTGTGCAAACTGTGCAAACTGAACAAACTGAGCAAACTGTGCAAACTGAACAAACTGAGCAAACTGTGCAAACTGAGCAAACTGTGCAAACTGAGCAAACTGAGCAAACTGAGCAAACTGCGCAAACTGAACAAACTGAACAAACTGAGCAAACTGTGCAAACTGAACAAACTGAGCAAACTGTGCAAACTGAGCAAACTGAGCAAACTGAACAAACTGTGCAAACTGTGCAAACTGTGCAAACTGAGCAAACTGAGCAAACTGTGCAAACTGAACAAACTGAGCAAACTGAGCAAACTGAGCAAACTGAGCAAACTGTGCAAACTGTGCAAACTGAGCAAACTGAGCAAACTGTGCAAACTGTGCAAACTGAGCAAACTGAGCAAACTGAGCAAACTGTGCAAACTGAGCAAACTGAACAAACTGTGCAAACTGAGCAAACTGAACAAACTGTGCAAACTGTGCAAACTGAACAAACTGAACAAACTGAGCAAACTGAGCAAACTGAACAAACTGTGCAAACTGAGAAAACTGCAAACTGTGCAAACTGAGCAAACTGAACAAACTGTGCAAACTGTGCAAACTGAACAAACTGAACAAACTGAGCAAACTGTGCAAACTGAACAAACTGAGCAAACTGTGCAAACTGAGCAAACTGTGCAAACTGAACAAACTGAACAAACTGTGCAAACTGAGCAAACTGTGCAAACTGAGCAAACTGAGCAAACTGAGCAAACTGAACAAACTGTGCAAACTGAGCAAACTGAGCAAACTGAGCAAACTGCGCAAACTGAACAAACTGAGCAAACTGAGCAAACTGAGCAAACTGTGCAAACTGAGCAAACTGAGCAAACTGAGCAAACTGTGCAAACTGAACAAACTGAGAAAACTGTGCAAACTGAGCAAACTGAGCAAACTGAACAAACTGTGCAAACTGTGCAAACTGTGCAAACTGAGCAAACTGAGCAAACTGCGCAAACTGAACAAACTGAGCAAACTGAGCAAACTGAGCAAACTGAGCAAACTGAGCAAACTGTGCAAACTGAACAAACTGAGCAAACTGTGCAAACTGAGCAAACTGAGCAAACTGTGCAAACTGAGCAAACTGAACAAACTGTGCAAACTGAGCAAACTGAACAAACTGTGCAAACTGTGCAAACTGAACAAACTGAACAAACTGAGCAAACTGAGCAAACTGAACAAACTGTGCAAACTGAGAAAACTGCAAACTGTGCAAACTGAGCAAACTGAACAAACTGTGCAAACTGTGCAAACTGAACAAACTGAACAAACTGAACAAACTGAACAAACTGAGCAAACTGCGCAAACTGAACAAACTGAGCAAACTGTGCAAACTGCGCAAACTGAACAAACTGAGCAAACTGAACAAACTGAGCAAACTGAGCAAACTGAGCAAACTGAGCAAACTGTGCAGACTGAACAAACTGAGCAAACTGCGCAAACTGAACAAACTGAGCAAACTGTGCAAACTGAACAAACTGAGCAAACTGGGCAAACTGAGCAAACTGTGCAAACTGAGCAAACTGAGCAAATTGAGCAAACTGTGGAAACTGAGCAAACTGGGCAAACTGAGCAAACTGCGCAAACTGAACAAACTGAGCAAACTGAACAAACTGAGCAAACTGTGCAAACTGAGCAAACTGAGCAAACTGTGCAAACTGAACAAACTGAGCAAACTGTGCAAACTGAACAAACTGAACAAACTGAGCAAATTGAGCAAACTGTGGAAACTGCGCAAACTGAACAAACTGAGCAAACTGAACAAACTGAGCAAACTGTGCAAACTGAACAAACTGAGCAAACTGTGCAAACTGTGCAAACTGAACAAACTGAGCAAACTGTGCAAACTGAACAAACTGAGCAAACTGTGCAAACTGAGCAAACTGTGCAAACTGAGCAAACTGAGCAAACTGAGCAAACTGCGCAAACTGAACAAACTGAACAAACTGAGCAAACTGTGCAAACTGAACAAACTGAGCAAACTGTGCAAACTGAGCAAACTGAGCAAACTGAACAAACTGTGCAAACTGTGCAAACTGTGCAAACTGAGCAAACTGAGCAAACTGCGCAAACTGAACAAACTGAGCAAACTGAGCAAACTGAGCAAACTGTGCAAACTGTGCAAACTGAGCAAACTGAGCAAACTGAGCAAACTGTGCAAACTGAGCAAACTGAACAAACTGTGCAAACTGAGCAAACTGAACAAACTGTGCAAACTGTGCAAACTGAACAAACTGAACAAACTGAGCAAACTGAGCAAACTGAACAAACTGTGCAAACTGAGAAAACTGCAAACTGTGCAAACTGAGCAAACTGAACAAACTGTGCAAACTGTGCAAACTGAACAAACTGAACAAACTGAGCAAACTGTGCAAACTGAACAAACTGAGCAAACTGTGCAAACTGAGCAAACTGTGCAAACTGAACAAACTGAACAAACTGTGCAAACTGAGCAAACTGTGCAAACTGAGCAAACTGAGCAAACTGTGCAAACTGAGCAAACTGTGCAAACTGAACAAACTGAACAAACTGTGCAAACTGAACAAACTGAGCAAACTGAGCAAACTGAGCAAACTGTGCAAACTGAGCAAACTGAGCAAACTGAGCAAACTGCGCAAACTGAACAAACTGAGCAAACTGAGCAAACTGAGCAAACTGTGCAAACTGAGCAAACTGAGCAAACTGAGCAAACTGTGCAAACTGAACAAACTGAGAAAACTGTGCAAACTGAGCAAACTGAGCAAACTGAACAAACTGTGCAAACTGTGCAAACTGTGCAAACTGAGCAAACTGAGCAAACTGCGCAAACTGAACAAACTGAGCAAACTGAGCAAACTGAGCAAACTGAGCAAACTGTGCAAACTGTGCAAACTGAGCAAACTGAGCAAACTGTGCAAACTGAGCAAACTGAACAAACTGTGCAAACTGAGCAAACTGAACAAACTGTGCAAACTGTGCAAACTGAACAAACTGAACAAACTGAGCAAACTGAGCAAACTGAACAAACTGTGCAAACTGAGAAAACTGCAAACTGTGCAAACTGAGCAAACTGAACAAACTGTGCAAACTGTGCAAACTGAACAAACTGAACAAACTGAGCAAACTGTGCAAACTGAACAAACTGAGCAAACTGTGCAAACTGAGCAAACTGAGCAAACTGTGCAAACTGAGCAAACTGAACAAACTGTGCAAACTGTGCAAACTGAACAAACTGAACAAACTGAGCAAACTGTGCAAACTGAACAAACTGAGCAAACTGTGCAAACTGAGCAAACTGAGCAAACTGTGCAAACTGAACAAACTGTGCAAACTGTGCAAACTGAACAAACTGAACAAACTGAGCAAACTGTGCAAACTGAACAAACTGAGCAAACTGTGCAAACTGAGCAAACTGAGCAAACTGAACAAACTGAGCAAACTGTGCAAACTGAACAAACTGAGCAAACTGTGCAAACTGAGCAAACTGAGCAAACTGTGCAAACTGAGCAAACTGAACAAACTGTGCAAACTGTGCAAACAGAACAAACTGAACAAACTGAGCAAACTGTGCAAACTGAGCAAACTGAGCAAACTGAACAAACTGAGCAAACTGTGCAAACTGAGCAAACTGAGCAAACTGTGCAAACTGAGCAAACTGAGCAAACTGTGCAAACTGAACAAACTGAGCAAACTGAGCAAACTGTGCAAACTGAGCAAACTGAGCAAACTGAGCAAACTGAACAAACTGAGCAAACTGAGCAAACTGTGCAAACTGAGCAAACTGAGCAAACTGAGCAAACTGAATAAACTGAGCAAACTGTGCAAACTGTGCAAACTGAGCAAACTGAGCAAACTGAGCAAACTGTGCAAACTGAGCAAACTGAACAAACTGAGCAAACTGTGCAAACTGAACAAACTGAGCAAACTGTGCAAACTGAACAAACTGAGCAAACTGTGCAAACTGAACAAACTGAGCAAACTGAGCAAACTGTGCAAACTGAGCAAACTGAACAAACTGTGCAAACTGTGCAAACTGAACAAACTGAACAAACCGAGCAAACTGAGAAAACTGCAAACTGTGCAAACTGAACAAACTGAACAAACTGAGCAAACTGTGCAAACTGAACAAACTGAGCAAACTGAGCAAACTGAGCAAACTGTGCAAACTGAGCAAACTGAACAAACTGTGCAAACTGTGCAAACTGAACAAACTGAACAAACTGAGCAAACTGTGCAAACTGAACAAACTGAGCAAACTGAGCAAACTGAGCAAACTGTGCAAACTGAACAAACTGTGCAAACTGAGCAAACTGAGCAAACTGTGCAAACTGAACAAACTGTGCAAACTGTGCAAACTGAACAAACTGAACAAACTGAGCAAACTGTGCAAACTGAACAAACTGAGCAAACTGTGCAAACTGAGCAAACTGAGCAAACTGAACAAACTGAGCAAACTGTGCAAACTGAACAAACTGAGCAAACTGTGCAAACTGAGCAAACTGAGCAAACTGTGCAAACTGAGCAAACTGAACAAACTGTGCAAACTGAACAAACTGAACAAACTGAGCAAACTGTGCAAACTGAGCAAACTGAGCAAACTGTGCAAACTGAACAAACTGAGCAAACTGTGCAAACTGAGCAAACTGAGCAAACTGAGCAAACTGAACAAACTGTGCAAACTGAGCAAACTGAGCAAACTGAGCAAACTGAGCAAACTGTGCAAACTGAATAAACTGAGCAAACTGTGCAAACTGTGCAAACTGAGCAAACTGTGCAAACTGAGCAAACTGAGCAAACTGAGCAAACTGAGCAAACTGTGCAAACTGAGCAAACTGAACAAACTGTGCAAACTGTGCAAACTGAACAAACTGAACAAACTGAGCAAACTGTGCAAACTGAGCAAACTGAACAAACTGTGCAAACTGAGCAAACTGAACAAACTGTGCAAACTGTGCAAACTGAGCAAACTGAGCAAACTGAGCAAACTGTGCAAACTGAGCAAACTGAACAAACTGTGCAAACTGAGCAAACTGAACAAACTGTGCAAACTGAGAAAACTGCAAACTGTGCAAACTGAGCAAACTGAACAAACTGAGCAAACTGTGCAAACTGTGCAAACTGAACAAACTGAACAAACTGAGCAAACTGAGAAAACTGCAAACTGTGCAAACTGAACAAACTGAACAAACTGAGCAAACTGTGCAAACTGAACAAACTGAGCAAACTGTGCAAACTGAGCAAACTGAGCAAACTGAACAAACTGTGCAAACTGAGAAAACTGCAAACTGTGCAAACTGAGCAAACTGAACAAACTGAGCAAACTGTGCAAACTGTGCAAACTGAACAAACTGAACAAACTGAGCAAACTGAGAAAACTGCAAACTGTGCAAACTGAACAAACTGAACAAACTGAGCAAACTGTGCAAACTGAACAAACTGAGCAAACTGTGCAAACTGAGCAAACTGAGCAAACTGTGCAAACTGAGCAAACTGAACAAACTGTGCAAACTGTGCAAACTGAACAAACTGAACAAACTGAGCAAACTGTGCAAACTGAACAAACTGAGCAAACTGAGCAAACTGAGCAAACTGTGCAAACTGAACAAACTGTGCAAACTGAGCAAACTGTGCAAACTGAACAAACTGTGCAAACTGTGCAAACTGAACAAACTGAACAAACTGAGCAAACTGTGCAAACTGAGCAAACTGAGCAAACTGAACAAACTGAGCAAACTGTGCAAACTGAGCAAACTGAGCAAACTGTGCAAACTGAGCAAACTGAACAAACTGTGCAAACTGTGCAAACTGAACAAACTGAACAAACTGAGCAAACTGTGCAAACTGAGCAAACTGAGCAAACTGAGCAAACTGAACAAACTGAGCAAACTGAGCAAACTGAGCAAACTGAACAAACTGAGCAAACTGTGCAAACTGAGCAAACTGTGCAAACTGAGCAAACTGAGCAAACTGAGCAAACTGCGCAAACTGAACAAACTGAACAAACTGAGCAAACTGTGCAAACTGAACAAACTGAGCAAACTGTGCAAACTGAGCAAACTGAGCAAACTGAACAAACTGTGCAAACTGTGCAAACTGTGCAAACTGAGCAAACTGAGCAAACTGCGCAAACTGAACAAACTGAGCAAACTGAGCAAACTGAATAAACTGAGCAAACTGAGCAAACTGTGCAAACTGAACAAACTGAGCAAACTGTGCAAACTGAGCAAACTGTGCAAACTGAGCAAACTGCGCAAACTGAACAAACTGAACAAACTGAGCAAACTGTGCAAACTGAACAAACTGAGCAAACTGTGCAAACTGAGCAAACTGAGCAAACTGAACAAACTGTGCAAACTGAGCAAACTGAACAAACTGTGCAAACTGTGCAAACTGAACAAACTGAACAAACTGAGCAAACTGTGCAAACTGAGCAAACTGAACAAACTGTGCAAACTGAGCAAACTGAACAAACTGTGCAAACTGTGCAAACTGAGCAAACTGAGCAAACTGAGCAAACTGTGCAAACTGAGCAAACTGAACAAACTGTGCAAACTGAGCAAACTGAACAAACTGTGCAAACTGTGCAAACTGTGCAAACTGAACAAACTGAACAAACTGAGCAAACTGAGCAAACTGAACAAACTGTGCAAACTGAGAAAACTGCAAACTGTGCAAACTGAGCAAACTGAACAAACTGAGCAAACTGTGCAAACTGTGCAAACTGAACAAACTGAACAAACTGAGCAAACTGAGAAAACTGCAAACTGTGCAAACTGAACAAACTGAACAAACTGAGCAAACTGTGCAAACTGAACAAACTGAGCAAACTGTGCAAACTGAGCAAACTGAGCAAACTGTGCAAACTGAGCAAACTGAACAAACTGTGCAAACTGTGCAAACTGAACAAACTGAACAAACTGAGCAAACTGTGCAAACTGAACAAACTGAGCAAACTGAGCAAACTGAGCAAACTGTGCAAACTGAACAAACTGTGCAAACTGAGCAAACTGAACAAACTGTGCAAACTGTGCAAACTGAACAAACTGAACAAACTGAGCAAACTGTGCAAACTGAGCAAACTGAGCAAACTGAGCAAACTGAGCAAACTGTGCAAACTGAACAAACTGTGCAAACTGTGCAAACTGAACAAACTGAACAAACTGAGCAAACTGTGCAAACTGAGCAAACTGAGCAAACTGAACAAACTGAGCAAACTGTGCAAACTGAGCAAACTGAGCAAACTGTGCAAACTGAGCAAACTGAACAAACTGTGCAAACTGTGCAAACTGAACAAACTGAACAAACTGAGCAAACTGTGCAAACTGAGCAAACTGAGCAAACTGAGCAAACTGAACAAACTGAGCAAACTGAGCAAACTGAGCAAACTGAACAAACTGAGCAAACTGTGCAAACTGAGCAAACTGTGCAAACTGAGCAAACTGAGCAAACTGCGCAAACTGAACAAACTGAACAAACTGAGCAAACTGTGCAAACTGAACAAACTGAGCAAACTGTGCAAACTGAGCAAACTGAGCAAACTGAACAAACTGTGCAAACTGTGCAAACTGTGCAAACTGAGCAAACTGAGCAAACTGCGCAAACTGAACAAACTGAGCAAACTGAGCAAACTGAATAAACTGAGCAAACTGTGCAAACTGAACAAACTGAGCAAACTGAGCAAACTGAGCAAACTGTGCAAACTGAACAAACTGTGCAAACTGAGCAAACTGAGCAAACTGTGCAAACTGAACAAACTGAGCAAACTGAACAAACTGTGCAAACTGTGCAAACTGTGCAAACTGAGCAAACTGAGCAAACTGCGCAAACTGAACAAACTGAGCAAACTGAGCAAACTGAACAAACTGAACAAACTGAGCAAACTGTGCAAACTGAACAAACTGAGCAAACTGAGCAAACTGAGCAAACTGTGCAAACTGAACAAACTGTGCAAACTGAGCAAACTGAGCAAACTGTGCAAACTGAACAAACTGTGCAAACTGTGCAAACTGAACAAACTGAACAAACTGAGCAAACTGTGCAAACTGAACAAACTGAGCAAACTGTGCAAACTGAGCAAACTGAGCAAACTGAACAAACTGAGCAAACTGTGCAAACTGAACAAACTGAGCAAACTGTGCAAACTGAGCAAACTGAGCAAACTGTGCAAACTGAGCAAACTGAACAAACTGTGCAAACTGTGCAAACTGAACAAACTGAACAAACTGAGCAAACTGTGCAAACTGAGCAAACTGAGCAAACTGAGCAAACGGAACAAACTGAGCAAACTGAGCAAACTGAGCAAACTGAACAAACTGAGCAAACTGTGCAAACTGAGCAAACTGTGCAAACTGAGCAAACTGAGCAAACTGAGCAAACTGCGCAAACTGAACAAACTGAACAAACTGAGCAAACTGTGCAAACTGAACAAACTGAGCAAACTGTGCAAACTGAGCAAACTGAGCAAACTGAACAAACTGTGCAAACTGTGCAAACTGTGCAAACTGAGCAAACTGAGCAAACTGCGCAAACTGAACAAACTGAGCAAACTGAGCAAACTGAATAAACTGAGCAAACTGAGCAAACTGTGCAAACTGAACAAACTGAGCAAACTGTGCAAACTGAGCAAACTGTGCAAACTGAGCAAACTGCGCAAACTGAACAAACTGAACAAACTGAGCAAACTGTGCAAACTGAACAAACTGAGCAAACTGTGCAAACTGAGCAAACTGAGCAAACTGAGCAAACTGTGCAAACTGTGCAAACTGTGCAAACTGAGCAAACTGAGCAAACTGCGCAAACTGAACAAACTGAGCAAACTGAGCAAACTGAGCAAACTGAGCAAACTGAGCAAACTGAGCAAACTGTGCAAACTGAACAAACTGTGCAAACTGAGCAAACTGAACAAACTGTGCAAACTGTGCAAACTGAACAAACTGAGCAAACTGCGCAAACTGAACAAACTGAGCAAACTGAGCAAACTGTGCAAACTGAGCAAACTGAGCAAACTGAGCAAACTGTGCAAACTGAACAAACTGTGCAAACTGAGCAAACTGAACAAACTGTGCAAACTGTGCAAACTGAACAAACTGAACAAACTGAGCAAACTGAGCAAACTGAACAAACTGTGCAAACTGAGCAAACTGAACAAACTGTGCAAACTGAGAAAACTGCAAACTGTGCAAACTGAGCAAACTGAACAAACTGTGCAAACTGTGCAAACTGAACAAACTGAACAAACTGAGCAAACTGTGCAAACTGAACAAACTGAGCAAACTGTGCAAACTGAACAAACTGAGCAAACTGTGCAAACTGAGCAAACTGTGCAAACTGAACAAACTGAGCAAACTGTGCAAACTGAGCAAACTGTGCAAACTGAGCAAACTGAGCAAACTGAGCAAACTGCGCAAACTGAACAAACTGAACAAACTGAGCAAACTGAGCAAACTGAGCAAACTGTGCAAACTGAGCAAACTGAGCAAACTGAGCAAACTGTGCAAACTGAACAAACTGAGAAAACTGTGCAAACTGAGCAAACTGAGCAAACTGAACAAACTGTGCAAACTGTGCAAACTGTGCAAACTGAGCAAACTGAGCAAACTGCGCAAACTGAACAAACTGAGCAAACTGAGCAAACTGAGCAAACTGAGCAAACTGTGCAAACTGTGCAAACTGAGCAAACTGAGCAAACTGAGCAAACTGTGCAAACTGAGCAAACTGAGCAAACTGTGCAAACTGAGCAAACTGAACAAACTGTGCAAACTGTGCAAACTGAACAAACTGAACAAACTGAGCAAACTGAGCAAACTGAACAAACTGTGCAAACTGAGAAAACTGCAAACTGTGCAAACTGAGCAAACTGAACAAACTGTGCAAACTGTGCAAACTGAACAAACTGAACAAACTGAGCAAACTGTGCAAACTGAACAAACTGAGCAAACTGTGCAAACTGAGCAAACTGAGCAAACTGTGCAAACTGAGCAAACTGAACAAACTGTGCAAACTGAGCAAACTGAACAAACTGAACAAACTGAGCAAACTGTGCAAACTGAACAAACTGAGCAAACTGTGCAAACTGAGCAAACTGAGCAAACTGTGCAAACTGAACAAACTGTGCAAACTGTGCAAACTGAACAAACTGAACAAACTGAGCAAACTGTGCAAACTGAACAAACTGAGCAAACTGTGCAAACTGAGCAAACTGAGCAAACTGAACAAACTGAGCAAACTGTGCAAACTGAACAAACTGAGCAAACTGTGCAAACTGAGCAAACTGAACAAACTGAGCAAACTGTGCAAACTGAACAAACTGAGCAAACTGTGCAAACTGAGCAAACTGAACAAACTGTGCAAACTGAACAAACTGAGCAAACTGTGCAAACTGAGCAAACTGAACAAACTGTGCAAACTGAGCAAACTGAGCAAACTGAGCAAACTGAGCAAACTGAGCAAACTGTGCAAACTGAATAAACTGAGCAAACTGTGCAAACTGTGCAAACTGAGCAAACTGAGCAAACTGTGCAAACTGAGCAAACTGAACAAACTGTGCAAACTGAGCAAACTGAACAAACTGTGCAAACTGTGCAAACTGAACAAACTGAACAAACTGAGCAAACTGAGCAAACTGAACAAACTGTGCAAACTGAGAAAACTGCAAACTGTGCAAACTGAGCAAACTGAACAAACTGTGCAAACTGTGCAAACTGAACAAACTGAACAAACTGAGCAAACTGAGCAAACTGAACAAACTGTGCAAACTGTGCAAACTGAGCAAACTGAGCAAACTGTGCAAACTGAGCAAACTGAACAAACTGTGCAAACTGTGCAAACTGAACAAACTGAACAAACTGAGCAAACTGTGCAAACTGAACAAACTGAGCAAACTGTGCAAACTGAGCAAACTGAGCAAACTGTGCAAACTGAACAAACTGTGCAAACTGTGCAAACTGTGCAAACTGAACAAACTGAACAAACTGAGCAAACTGTGCAAACTGAACAAACTGAGCAAACTGTGCAAACTGAGCAAACTGAGCAAACTGAACAAACTGAGCAAACTGTGCAAACTGAACAAACTGAGCAAACTGAACAAACTGAGCAAACTGAGCAAACTGAGCAAACTGAGCAAACTGCGCAAACTGAGCAGACTGTGCAAACTGAGCAAACTGAACAAACTGTGCAAACTGTGCAAACTGAACAAACTGAACAAACTGAGCAAACTGAACAAACTGTGCAAACTGAGCAAACTGAACAAACTGTGCAAACTGTGCAAACTGAACAAACTGAACAAACTGAGCAAATTGAGCAAACTGTGGAAACTGAGCAAACTGGGCAAACTGAGCAAACTGTGCAAACTGAGCAAACTGAGCAAACTGTGCAAACTGAACAAACTGAGCAAACTGTGCAAACTGAACAAACTGAGCAAACTGTGCAAACTGGGCAAACTGAGCAAACTGTGCAAACTGAGCAAACTGAGCAAACTGTGCAAACTGAACAAACTGAGCAAACTGTGCAAACTGAACAAACTGAGCAAACTGTGCAAACTGGGCAAACTGAGCAAACTGTGCAAACTGAACAAACTGAGCAAACTGCGCAAACTGAACAAACTGAGCAAACTGTGCAAACTGAACAAACTGAGCAAACTGGGCAAACTGAGCAAACTGTGCAAACTGAGCAAACTGAGCAAATTGAGCAAACTGTGGAAACTGAGCAAACTGGGCAAACTGAGCAAACTGAGCAAACTGTCCAAACTGAGCAAACTGTGCAAACTGAACAAACTGAGCAAACTGTGCAAACTGAACAAACTGAGCAAACTGTCCAAACTGAACAAACTGAGCAAATTGAGCAAACTGTGGAAACTGCGCAAACTGAACAAACTGAGCAAACTGAACAAACTGAGCAAACTGAGCAAACTGAGCAAACTGTGCAAACTGAACAAACTGAGCAAACTGTGCAAACTGTGCAAACTGAACAAACTGAGCAAACTGTGCAAACTGAACAAACTGAGCAAACTGTGCAAACTGAGCAAACTGTGCAAACTGAGCAAACTGAGCAAACTGAGCAAACTGTGCAAACTGAACAAACTGAGAAAACTGTGCAAACTGAGCAAACTGAGCAAACTGAACAAACTGTGCAAACTGTGCAAACTGTGCAAACTGAGCAAACTGAGCAAACTGCGCAAACTGAACAAACTGTGCAAACTGTGCAAACTGAACAAACTGAACAAACTGAGCAAACTGAGCAAACTGAACAAACTGTGCAAACTGTGCAAACTGAGCAAACTGAACAAACTGTGCAAACTGTGCAAACTGAACAAACTGAACAAACTGAGCAAACTGAGCAAACTGAACAAACTGTGCAAACTGAGAAAACTGCAAACTGTGCAAACTGAGCAAACTGAACAAACTGTGCAAACTGTGCAAACTGAACAAACTGAACAAACTGAGCAAACTGTGCAAACTGAACAAACTGAGCAAACTGTGCAAACTGAGCAAACTGAGCAAACTGTGCAAACTGAGCAAACTGAACAAACTGTGCAAACTGTGCAAACTGAACAAACTGAACAAACTGAGCAAACTGTGCAAACTGAACAAACTGAGCAAACTGTGCAAACTGAGCAAACTGAGCAAACTGTGCAAACTGAACAAACTGTGCAAACTGTGCAAACTGAACAAACTGAACAAACTGAGCAAACTGTGCAAACTGAACAAACTGAGCAAACTGTGCAAACTGAGCAAACTGAGCAAACTGAACAAACTGAGCAAACTGTGCAAACTGAACAAACTGAGCAAACTGTGCAAACTGAGCAAACTGAACAAACTGAGCAAACTGTGCAAACTGAACAAACTGAGCAAACTGTGCAAACTGAGCAAACTGAACAAACTGTGCAAACTGAACAAACTGAGCAAACTGTGCAAACTGAGCAAACTGAACAAACTGTGCAAACTGAGCAAACTGAGCAAACTGAGCAAACTGAGCAAACTGAGCAAACTGTGCAAACTGAATAAACTGAGCAAACTGTGCAAACTGTGCAAACTGAGCAAACTGAGCAAACTGTGCAAACTGAGCAAACTGAACAAACTGTGCAAACTGAGCAAACTGAACAAACTGTGCAAACTGTGCAAACTGAACAAACTGAACAAACTGAGCAAACTGAGCAAACTGAACAAACTGTGCAAACTGAGAAAACTGCAAACTGTGCAAACTGAGCAAACTGAACAAACTGTGCAAACTGTGCAAACTGAACAAACTGAACAAACTGAGCAAACTGTGCAAACTGAACAAACTGAGCAAACTGTGCAAACTGAGCAAACTGAGCAAACTGTGCAAACTGAGCAAACTGAACAAACTGTGCAAACTGTGCAAACTGAACAAACTGAACAAACTGAGCAAACTGTGCAAACTGAACAAACTGAGCAAACTGTGCAAACTGAGCAAACTGAGCAAACTGTGCAAACTGTGCAAACTGTGCAAACTGAGCAAACTGAGCAAACTGAACAAACTGAGCAAACTGTGCAAACTGAGCAAACTGAGCAAACTGTGCAAACTGAGCAAACTGAACAAACTGTGCAAACTGTGCAAACTGAACAAACTGAACAAACTGAGCAAACTGTGCAAACTGAACAAACTGAGCAAACTGTGCAAACTGAGCAAACTGAACAAACTGTGCAAACTGTGCAAACTGTGCAAACTGAACAAACTGAACAAACTGAGCAAACTGTGCAAACTGAACAAACTGAGCAAACTGTGCAAACTGAGCAAACTGAGCAAACTGAACAAACTGAGCAAACTGTGCAAACTGAACAAACTGAGCAAACTGAACAAACTGAGCAAACTGAGCAAACTGAGCAAACTGAGCAAACTGCGCAAACTGAGCAGACTGTGCAAACTGAGCAAACTGAACAAACTGTGCAAACTGTGCAAACTGAACAAACTGAACAAACTGAGCAAACTGAACAAACTGTGCAAACTGAGCAAACTGAACAAACTGTGCAAACTGTGCAAACTGAACAAACTGAACAAACTGAGCAAATTGAGCAAACTGTGGAAACTGAGCAAACTGGGCAAACTGAGCAAACTGTGCAAACTGAGCAAACTGAGCAAACTGTGCAAACTGAACAAACTGAGCAAACTGTGCAAACTGAACAAACTGAGCAAACTGTGCAAACTGGGCAAACTGAGCAAACTGTGCAAACTGAACAAACTGAGCAAACTGCGCAAACTGAACAAACTGAGCAAACTGTGCAAACTGCGCAAACTGAACAAACTGAGCAAACTGAGCAAACTGAGCAAACTGAGCAAACTGAGCAAACTGTGCAAACTGAACAAACTGAGCAAACTGCGCAAACTGAACAAACTGAGCAAACTGTGCAAACTGAACAAACTGAGCAAACTGGGCAAACTGAGCAAACTGTGCAAACTGAGCAAACTGAGCAAATTGAGCAAACTGTGGAAACTGAGCAAACTGGGCAAACTGAGCAAACTGAGCAACCTGTCCAAACTGAGCAAACTGAACAAACTGAGCAAACTGTGCAAACTGAACAAACTGAGCAAACTGTCCAAACTGAACAAACTGAGCAAATTGAGCAAACTGTGGAAACTGCGCAAACTGAACAAACTGAGCAAACTGAACAAACTGAGCAAACTGAGCAAACTGAGCAAACTGTGCAAACTGAACAAACTGAGCAAACTGTGCAAACTGTGCAAACTGAACAAACTGAGCAAACTGTGCAAACTGAACAAACTGAGCAAACTGTGCAAACTGAGCAAACTGTGCAAACTGAGCAAACTGAGCAAACTGAGCAAACTGCGCAAACTGAACAAACTGAACAAACTGAGCAAACTGTGCAAACTGAACAAACTGAGCAAACTGTGCAAACTGAGCAAACTGAACAAACTGTGCAAACTGTGCAAACTGTGCAAACTGAGCAAACTGAGCAAACTGCGCAAACTGAACAAACTGAGCAAACTGAGCAAACTGAGCAAACTGAGCAAACTGTGCAAACTGTGCAAACTGAGCAAACTGAGCAAACTGAGCAAACTGTGCAAACTGAGCAAACTGAACAAACTGTGCAAACTGAGCAAACTGAACAAACTGTGCAAACTGTGCAAACTGAACAAACTGAACAAACTGAGCAAACTGAGCAAACTGAACAAACTGTGCAAACTGAGAAAACTGCAAACTGTGCAAACTGAGCAAACTGAACAAACTGTGCAAACTGTGCAAACTGAACAAACTGAACAAACTGAGCAAACTGTGCAAACTGAACAAACTGAGCAAACTGTGCAAACTGAGCAAACTGTGCAAACTGAACAAACTGAACAAACTGTGCAAACTGAGCAAACTGTGCAAACTGAGCAAACTGAGCAAACTGAGCAAACTGAACAAACTGAGCAAACTGAGCAAACTGAGCAAACTGTGCAAACTGAGCAAACTGAGCAAACTGAGCAAACTGCGCAAACTGAACAAACTGAGCAAACTGAGCAAACTGTGCAAACTGTGCAAACTGAGCAAACTGAGCAAACTGTGCAAACTGAGCAAACTGAGCAAACTGAGCAAACTGTGCAAACTGAACAAACTGAGAAAACTGTGCAAACTGAGCAAACTGAGCAAACTGAACAAACTGTGCAAACTGTGCAAACTGTGCAAACTGAGCAAACTGAGCAAACTGCGCAAACTGAACAAACTGAGCAAACTGAGCAAACTGAGCAAACTGAGCAAACTGTGCAAACTGTGCAAACTGAGCAAACTGAGCAAACTGAGCAAACTGTGCAAACTGAGCAAACTGAACAAACTGTGCAAACTGAGCAAACTGAACAAACTGTGCAAACTGTGCAAACTGAACAAACTGAGCAAACTGAGCAAACTGAACAAACTGTGCAAACTGAGAAAACTGCAAACTGTGCAAACTGAGCAAACTGAACAAACTGTGCAAACTGTGCAAACTGAACAAACTGAACAAACTGAGCAAACTGTGCAAACTGAACAAACTGAGCAAACTGTGCAAACTGAGCAAACTGAGCAAACTGTGCAAACTGAGCAAACTGAACAAACTGTGCAAACTGTGCAAACTGAACAAACTGAACAAACTGAGCAAACTGAGCAAACTGTGCAAACTGAACAAACTGTGCAAACTGTGCAAACTGAACAAACTGAACAAACTGAGCAAACTGTGCAAACTGAACAAACTGAGCAAACTGTGCAAACTGAGCAAACTGAACAAACTGTGCAAACTGAACAAACTGAGCAAACTGTGCAAACTGAGCAAACTGAGCAAACTGTGCAAACTGAACAAACTGTGCAAACTGAACAAACTGAGCAAACTGTGCAAACTGAACAAACTGAGCAAACTGTGCAAACTGAGCAAACTGAGCAAACTGAACAAACTGAGCAAACTGTGCAAACTGAACAAACTGAGCAAACTGAGCAAACTGTGCAAACTGAGCAAACTGAGCAAACTGTGCAAACTGAGCAAACTGAACAAACTGTGCAAACTGTGCAAACTGAACAAACTGAACAAACTGAGCAAACTGTGCAAACTGAGCAAACTGAGCAAACTGTGCAAACTGAGCAAACTGAACAAACTGTGCAAACTGTGCAAACTGAACAAACTGAACAAACTGAGCAAACTGTGCAAACTGAGCAAACTGAGCAAACTGAACAAACTGAGCAAACTGTGCAAACTGAACAAACTGAGCAAACTGAGCAAACTGTGCAAACTGAGCAAACTGAGCAAACTGTGCAAACTGAGCAAACTGAGCAAACTGAACAAACTGTGCAAACTGAGCAAACTGAGCAAACTGAGCAAACTGAGCAAACTGAGCAAACTGTGCAAACTGAATAAACTGAGCAAACTGTGCAAACTGTGCAAACTGAGCAAACTGTGCAAACTGAGCAAACTGAACAAACTGTGCAAACTGAGCAAACTGTGCAAACTGAGCAAACTGAACAAACTGTGCAAACTGAGCAAACTGAACAAACTGTGCAAACTGTGCAAACTGAACAAACTGAACAAACTGAGCAAACTGAGCAAACTGAACAAACTGTGCAAACTGAGAAAACTGCAAACTGTGCAAACTGAGCAAACTGAACAAACTGAGCAAACTGTGCAAACTGAACAAACTGAGCAAACTGTGCAAACTGAACAAACTGAGCAAACTGTGCAAACTGAACAAACTGAGCAAACTGAGCAAACTGTGCAAACTGAGCAAACTGAACAAACTGTGCAAACTGTGCAAACTGAACAAACTGAACAAACTGAGCAAACTGAGAAAACTGCAAACTGTGCAAACTGAACAAACTGAACAAACTGAGCAAACTGTGCAAACTGAACAAACTGAGCAAACTGTGCAAACTGAGCAAACTGAGCAAACTGTGCAAACTGAGCAAACTGAACAAACTGTGCAAACTGTGCAAACTGAACAAACTGAACAAACTGAGCAAACTGTGCAAACTGAACAAACTGAGCAAACTGAGCAAACTGAGCAAACTGTGCAAACTGAACAAACTGTGCAAACTGAGCAAACTGAGCAAACTGTGCAAACTGAACAAACTGTGCAAACTGTGCAAACTGAACAAACTGAACAAACTGAGCAAACTGTGCAAACTGAACAAACTGAGCAAACTGTGCAAACTGAGCAAACTGAGCAAACTGAACAAACTGAGCAAACTGTGCAAACTGAACAAACTGAGCAAACTGTGCAAACTGAGCAAACTGAGCAAACTGTGCAAACTGAGCAAACTGAACAAACTGTGCAAACTGTGCAAACTGAACAAACTGAACAAACTGAGCAAACTGTGCAAACTGAGCAAACTGAGCAAACTGTGCAAACTGAACAAACTGAGCAAACTGTGCAAACTGAGCAAACTGAGCAAACTGAGCAAACTGAGCAAACTGAACAAACTGTGCAAACTGAGCAAACTGAGCAAACTGAGCAAACTGAGCAAACTGAGCAAACTGTGCAAACTGAATAAACTGAGCAAACTGTGCAAACTGTGCAAACTGAGCAAACTGAGCAAACTGAGCAAACTGAGCAAACTGAACAAACTGTGCAAACTGAGCAAACTGAACAAACTGTGCAAACTGTGCAAACTGAACAAACTGAACAAACTGAGCAAACTGTGCAAACTGAGCAAACTGAACAAACTGTGCAAACTGAGCAAACTGAACAAACTGTGCAAACTGTGCAAACTGAGCAAACTGAGCAAACTGAGCAAACTGTGCAAACTGAGCAAACTGAACAAACTGTGCAAACTGAGCAAACTGAACAAACTGTGCAAACTGTGCAAACTGTGCAAACTGAACAAACTGAACAAACTGAGCAAACTGAGCAAACTGAACAAACTGTGCAAACTGAGAAAACTGCAAACTGTGCAAACTGAGCAAACTGAACAAACTGAGCAAACTGTGCAAACTGAACAAACTGAGCAAACTGTGCAAACTGAGCAAACTGAGCAAACTGTGCAAACTGAGCAAACTGAACAAACTGTGCAAACTGTGCAAACTGAACAAACTGAACAAACTGAGCAAACTGAGAAAACTGCAAACTGTGCAAACTGAACAAACTGAACAAACTGAGCAAACTGTGCAAACTGAACAAACTGAGCAAACTGTGCAAACTGAGCAAACTGAGCAAACTGTGCAAACTGAGCAAACTGAACAAACTGTGCAAACTGTGCAAACTGAACAAACTGAACAAACTGAGCAAACTGTGCAAACTGAACAAACTGAGCAAACTGAGCAAACTGAGCAAACTGTGCAAACTGAACAAACTGTGCAAACTGAGCAAACTGTGCAAACTGAACAAACTGTGCAAACTGTGCAAACTGAACAAACTGAACAAACTGAGCAAACTGAGAAAACTGCAAACTGTGCAAACTGAACAAACTGAACAAACTGAGCAAACTGTGCAAACTGAACAAACTGAGCAAACTGTGCAAACTGAGCAAACTGAGCAAACTGTGCAAACTGAGCAAACTGAACAAACTGTGCAAACTGTGCAAACTGAACAAACTGAACAAACTGAGCAAACTGTGCAAACTGAACAAACTGAGCAAACTGTGCAAACTGAGCAAACTGAGCAAACTGTGCAAACTGAGCAAACTGAACAAACTGTGCAAACTGTGCAAACTGAACAAACTGAACAAACTGAGCAAACTGTGCAAACTGAACAAACTGAGCAAACTGTGCAAACTGAGCAAACTGTGCAAACTGAACAAACTGTGCAAACTGTGCAAACTGAACAAACTGAACAAACTGAGCAAACTGTGCAAACTGAACAAACTGAGCAAACTGTGCAAACTGAGCAAACTGAGCAAACTGTGCAAACTGAACAAACTGTGCAAACTGAGCAAACTGAGCAAACTGAGCAAACTGCGCAAACTGAACAAACTGAACAAACTGAGCAAACTGTGCAAACTGAACAAACTGAGCAAACTGGGCAAACTGAGCAAACTGTGCAAACTGAGCAAACTGAGCAAATTGAGCAAACTGTGGAAACTGAGCAAACTGGGCAAACTGAGCAAACTGAGCAAACTGTCCAAACTGAGCAAACTGAGCAAACTGTGCAAACTGAACAAACTGTGCAAACTGTGCAAACTGAACAAACTGAACAAACTGAGCAAACTGTGCAAACTGAACAAACTGAGCAAACTGTGCAAACTGAGCAAACTGAGCAAACTGTGCAAACTGAACAAACTGTGCAAACTGAGCAAACTGAGCAAACTGCGCAAACTGAACAAACTGAACAAACTGAGCAAACTGTGCAAACTGAACAAACTGAGCAAACTGGGCAAACTGAGCAAACTGTGCAAACTGAGCAAACTGAGCAAATTGAGCAAACTGTGGAAACTGAGCAAACTGGGCAAACTGAGCAAACTGAGCAAACTGTCCAAACTGAGCAAACTGTGCAAACTGAACAAACTGAGCAAACTGTGCAAACTGAACAAACTGAGCAAACTGTCCAAACTGAACAAACTGAGCAAATTGAGCAAACTGTGGAAACTGCGCAAACTGAACAAACTGAGCAAACTGAACAAACTGAGCAAACTGAGCAAACTGAGCAAACTGTGCAAACTGAACAAACTGAGCAAACTGTGCAAACTGTGCAAACTGAACAAACTGAGCAAACTGTGCAAACTGAACAAACTGAGCAAACTGTGCAAACTGAGCAAACTGTGCAAACTGAGCAAACTGAGCAAACTGAGCAAACTGCGCAAACTGAACAAACTGAACAAACTGAGCAAACTGTGCAAACTGAACAAACTGAGCAAACTGTGCAAACTGAGCAAACTGAACAAACTGTGCAAACTGTGCAAACTGTGCAAACTGAGCAAACTGAGCAAACTGCGCAAACTGAACAAACTGAGCAAACTGAGCAAACTGAGCAAACTGAGCAAACTGTGCAAACTGTGCAAACTGAGCAAACTGAGCAAACTGAGCAAACTGTGCAAACTGAGCAAACTGAACAAACTGTGCAAACTGAGCAAACTGAACAAACTGTGCAAACTGTGCAAACTGAACAAACTGAACAAACTGAGCAAACTGAGCAAACTGAACAAACTGTGCAAACTGAGAAAACTGCAAACTGTGCAAACTGAGCAAACTGAACAAACTGTGCAAACTGTGCAAACTGAACAAACTGAACAAACTGAGCAAACTGTGCAAACTGAACAAACTGAGCAAACTGTGCAAACTGAGCAAACTGTGCAAACTGAACAAACTGAACAAACTGTGCAAACTGAGCAAACTGTGCAAACTGAGCAAACTGAGCAAACTGAGCAAACTGAACAAACTGAGCAAACTGAGCAAACTGAGCAAACTGTGCAAACTGAGCAAACTGAGCAAACTGAGCAAACTGCGCAAACTGAACAAACTGAGCAAACTGAGCAAACTGTGCAAACTGTGCAAACTGAGCAAACTGAGCAAACTGTGCAAACTGAGCAAACTGAGCAAACTGAGCAAACTGTGCAAACTGAACAAACTGAGAAAACTGTGCAAACTGAGCAAACTGAGCAAACTGAACAAACTGTGCAAACTGTGCAAACTGTGCAAACTGAGCAAACTGAGCAAACTGCGCAAACTGAACAAACTGAGCAAACTGAGCAAACTGAGCAAACTGAGCAAACTGTGCAAACTGTGCAAACTGAGCAAACTGAGCAAACTGAGCAAACTGTGCAAACTGAGCAAACTGAACAAACTGTGCAAACTGAGCAAACTGAACAAACTGTGCAAACTGTGCAAACTGAACAAACTGAGCAAACTGAGCAAACTGAACAAACTGTGCAAACTGAGAAAACTGCAAACTGTGCAAACTGAGCAAACTGAACAAACTGTGCAAACTGTGCAAACTGAACAAACTGAACAAACTGAGCAAACTGTGCAAACTGAACAAACTGAGCAAACTGTGCAAACTGAGCAAACTGAGCAAACTGTGCAAACTGAGCAAACTGAACAAACTGTGCAAACTGTGCAAACTGAACAAACTGAACAAACTGAGCAAACTGAGCAAACTGTGCAAACTGAACAAACTGTGCAAACTGTGCAAACTGAACAAACTGAACAAACTGAGCAAACTGTGCAAACTGAACAAACTGAGCAAACTGTGCAAACTGAGCAAACTGAACAAACTGTGCAAACTGAACAAACTGAGCAAACTGTGCAAACTGAGCAAACTGAGCAAACTGTGCAAACTGAACAAACTGTGCAAACTGAACAAACTGAGCAAACTGTGCAAACTGAACAAACTGAGCAAACTGTGCAAACTGAGCAAACTGAGCAAACTGAACAAACTGAGCAAACTGTGCAAACTGAACAAACTGAGCAAACTGTGCAAACTGAGCAAACTGAGCAAACTGTGCAAACTGAGCAAACTGAACAAACTGTGCAAACTGTGCAAACTGAACAAACTGAACAAACTGAGCAAACTGTGCAAACTGAGCAAACTGAGCAAACTGAACAAACTGAGCAAACTGTGCAAACTGAACAAACTGAGCAAACTGAGCAAACTGTGCAAACTGAGCAAACTGAGCAAACTGTGCAAACTGAGCAAACTGAGCAAACTGAACAAACTGTGCAAACTGAGCAAACTGAGCAAACTGAGCAAACTGAGCAAACTGAGCAAACTGAGCAAACTGTGCAAACTGAATAAACTGAGCAAACTGTGCAAACTGTGCAAACTGAGCAAACTGTGCAAACTGAGCAAACTGAACAAACTGTGCAAACTGAGCAAACTGTGCAAACTGAGCAAACTGAACAAACTGTGCAAACTGAGCAAACTGAACAAACTGTGCAAACTGTGCAAACTGAACAAACTGAACAAACTGAGCAAACTGAGCAAACTGAACAAACTGTGCAAACTGAGAAAACTGCAAACTGTGCAAACTGAGCAAACTGAACAAACTGAGCAAACTGTGCAAACTGAACAAACTGAGCAAACTGTGCAAACTGAACAAACTGAGCAAACTGTGCAAACTGAACAAACTGAGCAAACTGAGCAAACTGTGCAAACTGAGCAAACTGAACAAACTGTGCAAACTGTGCAAACTGAACAAACTGAACAAACTGAGCAAACTGAGAAAACTGCAAACTGTGCAAACTGAACAAACTGAACAAACTGAGCAAACTGTGCAAACTGAACAAACTGAGCAAACTGTGCAAACTGAGCAAACTGAGCAAACTGTGCAAACTGAGCAAACTGAACAAACTGTGCAAACTGTGCAAACTGAACAAACTGAACAAACTGAGCAAACTGTGCAAACTGAACAAACTGAGCAAACTGAGCAAACTGAGCAAACTGTGCAAACTGAACAAACTGTGCAAACTGAGCAAACTGAGCAAACTGTGCAAACTGAACAAACTGTGCAAACTGTGCAAACTGAACAAACTGAACAAACTGAGCAAACTGTGCAAACTGAACAAACTGAGCAAACTGAGCAAACTGAGCAAACTGAACAAACTGAGCAAACTGTGCAAACTGAGCAAACTGAGCAAACTGTGCAAACTGAGCAAACTGAACAAACTGTGCAAACTGTGCAAACTGAACAAACTGAACAAACTGAGCAAACTGTGCAAACTGAGCAAACTGAGCAAACTGTGCAAACTGAACAAACTGAGCAAACTGTGCAAACTGAGCAAACTGAGCAAACTGAGCAAACTGAGCAAACTGAACAAACTGTGCAAACTGAGCAAACTGAGCAAACTGAGCAAACTGAGCAAACTGAGCAAACTGTGCAAACTGAATAAACTGAGCAAACTGTGCAAACTGTGCAAACTGAGCAAACTGAGCAAACTGAGCAAACTGAGCAAACTGAACAAACTGTGCAAACTGAGCAAACTGAACAAACTGTGCAAACTGTGCAAACTGAACAAACTGAACAAACTGAGCAAACTGTGCAAACTGAGCAAACTGAACAAACTGTGCAAACTGAGCAAACTGAACAAACTGTGCAAACTGTGCAAACTGAGCAAACTGAGCAAACTGAGCAAACTGTGCAAACTGAGCAAACTGAACAAACTGTGCAAACTGAGCAAACTGAACAAACTGTGCAAACTGTGCAAACTGTGCAAACTGAACAAACTGAACAAACTGAGCAAACTGAGCAAACTGAACAAACTGTGCAAACTGAGAAAACTGCAAACTGTGCAAACTGAGCAAACTGAACAAACTGAGCAAACTGTGCAAACTGAACAAACTGAGCAAACTGTGCAAACTGAGCAAACTGAGCAAACTGTGCAAACTGAGCAAACTGAACAAACTGTGCAAACTGTGCAAACTGAACAAACTGAACAAACTGAGCAAACTGAGAAAACTGCAAACTGTGCAAACTGAACAAACTGAACAAACTGAGCAAACTGTGCAAACTGAACAAACTGAGCAAACTGTGCAAACTGAGCAAACTGAGCAAACTGTGCAAACTGAGCAAACTGAACAAACTGTGCAAACTGTGCAAACTGAACAAACTGAACAAACTGAGCAAACTGTGCAAACTGAACAAACTGAGCAAACTGAGCAAACTGTGCAAACTGAACAAACTGTGCAAACTGAGCAAACTGTGCAAACTGAACAAACTGTGCAAACTGTGCAAACTGAACAAACTGAACAAACTGAGCAAACTGAGAAAACTGCAAACTGTGCAAACTGAACAAACTGAACAAACTGAGCAAACTGTGCAAACTGAACAAACTGAGCAAACTGTGCAAACTGAGCAAACTGAGCAAACTGTGCAAACTGAGCAAACTGAACAAACTGTGCAAACTGTGCAAACTGAACAAACTGAACAAACTGAGCAAACTGTGCAAACTGAACAAACTGAGCAAACTGTGCAAACTGAGCAAACTGAGCAAACTGTGCAAACTGAGCAAACTGAACAAACTGTGCAAACTGTGCAAACTGAACAAACTGAACAAACTGAGCAAACTGTGCAAACTGAACAAACTGAGCAAACTGTGCAAACTGAGCAAACTGAGCAAACTGTGCAAACTGAACAAACTGTGCAAACTGTGCAAACTGAACAAACTGAACAAACTGAGCAAACTGTGCAAACTGAACAAACTGAGCAAACTGTGCAAACTGAGCAAACTGAGCAAACTGAACAAACTGAGCAAACTGTGCAAACTGAACAAACTGAGCAAACTGTGCAAACTGAGCAAACTGAGCAAACTGTGCAAACTGAGCAAACTGAACAAACTGTGCAAACTGTGCAAACTGAGCAAACTGAACAAACTGTGCAAACTGTGCAAACTGAGCAAACTGAACAAACTGAACAAACTGAGCAAACTGAGCAAACTGAACAAACTGAACAAACTGAGCAAACTGTGCAAACTGAGCAAACTGAGCAAACTGAACAAACTGAGCAAACTGTGCAAACTGAACAAACTGAGCAAACTGAGCAAACTGTGCAAACTGAGCAAACTGAGCAAACTGTGCAAACTGAGCAAACTGAGCAAACTGAACAAACTGTGCAAACTGAGCAAACTGAGCAAACTGAGCAAACTGAGCAAACTGAGCAAACTGTGCAAACTGAATAAACTGAGCAAACTGTGCAAACTGTGCAAACTGAGCAAACTGTGCAAACTGAGCAAACTGAACAAACTGTGCAAACTGAGCAAACTGTGCAAACTGAGCAAACTGAACAAACTGTGCAAACTGAGCAAACTGAACAAACTGTGCAAACTGTGCAAACTGAACAAACTGAACAAACTGAGCAAACTGAGCAAACTGAACAAACTGTGCAAACTGAGAAAACTGCAAACTGTGCAAACTGAGCAAACTGAACAAACTGAGCAAACTGTGCAAACTGAACAAACTGAGCAAACTGTGCAAACTGAACAAACTGAGCAAACTGAGCAAACTGTGCAAACTGAGCAAACTGAACAAACTGTGCAAACTGAGCAAACTGTGCAAACTGAACAAACTGAACAAACTGAGCAAACTGAGAAAACTGCAAACTGTGCAAACTGAACAAACTGAACAAACTGAGCAAACTGTGCAAACTGAACAAACTGAGCAAACTGTGCAAACTGAGCAAACTGAGCAAACTGTGCAAACTGAGCAAACTGAACAAACTGTGCAAACTGTGCAAACTGAACAAACTGAACAAACTGAGCAAACTGTGCAAACTGAACAAACTGAGCAAACTGAGCAAACTGAGCAAACTGTGCAAACTGAACAAACTGTGCAAACTGAGCAAACTGAGCAAACTGTGCAAACTGAACAAACTGTGCAAACTGTGCAAACTGAACAAACTGAACAAACTGAGCAAACTGTGCAAACTAAACAAACTGAGCAAACTGAACAAACTGAACAAACTGAGCAAACTGAGAAAACTGCAAACTGTGCAAACTGAACAAACTGAACAAACTGAGCAAACTGTGCAAACTGAACAAACTGAGCAAACTGTGCAAACTGAGCAAACTGAGCAAACTGTGCAAACTGAGCAAACTGAACAAACTGTGCAAACTGTGCAAACTGAACAAACTGAACAAACTGAGCAAACTGTGCAAACTGAGCAAACTGAGCAAACTGAACAAACTGAGCAAACTGTGCAAACTGAACAAACTGAGCAAACTGTGCAAACTGAGCAAACTGAGCAAACTGTGCAAACTGAGCAAACTGAACAAACTGTGCAAACTGTGCAAACTGAACAAACTGAACAAACTGAGCAAACTGAACAAACTGAGCAAACTGTGCAAACTGAACAAACTGAGCAAATTGAGCAAACTGTGGAAACTGAGCAAACTGTGGAAACTGAGCAAACTGGGCAAACTGAGCAAACTGCGCAAACTGAACAAACTGAGCAAACTGAACAAACTGTGCAAACTGAGCAAACTGGGCAAACTGAGCAAACTGCGCAAACTGTGCAAACTGAGCAAACTGAACAAACTGAGCAAACTGAACAAACTGTGCAAACTGAACAAACTGAGCAAATTGAGCAAACTGTGGAAACTGAGCAAACTGTGGAAACTGAGCAAACTGGGCAAACTGAGCAAACTGCGCAAACTGAACAAACTGAGCAAACTGAACAAACTGTGCAAACTGAGCAAACTGAACAAACTGAGCAAACTGTGCAAACTGCGCAAACTGAACAAACTGAGCAAACTGAACAAACTGAGCAAACTGTGGAAACTGAGCAAACTGGGCAAACTGAGCAAACTGCGCAAACTGAACAAACTGAGCAAACTGAACAAACTGAGCAAACTGTGCAAACTGAGCAAACTGAGCAAACTGAGCAAACTGAGCAAACTGTGCAAACTGAGCAAACTGAGCAAACTGTGCAAACTGAACAAACTGAGCAAACTGTGCAAACTGGGCAAACTGAGCAAACTGTGCAAACTGAACAAACTGAGCAAACTGCGCAAACTGAACAAACTGAGCAAACTGTGCAAACTGCGCAAACTGAACAAACTGAGCAAACTGAACAAACTGAGCAAACTGTGGAAACTGAGCAAACTGGGCAAACTGAGCAAACTGCGCAAACTGAACAAACTGAGCAAACTGAACAAACTGAGCAAACTGTGCAAACTGAGCAAACTGAGCAAACTGTGCAAACTGAACAAACTGAGCAAACTGCGCAAACTGAACAAACTGAGCAAACTGCGCAAACTGAACAAACTGAGCAAACTGTGCAAACTGAACAAACTGAGCAAACTGCGCAAACTGAACAAACTGAGCAAACTGAGCAAACTGAACAAACTGAGCAAACTGGGCAAACTGAGCAAACTGTGCAAACTGAGCAAACTGAGCAAATTGAGCAAACTGTGGAAACTGAGCAAACTGGGCAAACTGAGAAAACTGCGCAAACTGAACAAACTGAGCAAACTGAACAAACTGAGCAAACTGTGCAAACTGAGCAAACTGAGCAAACTGTGCAAACTGAACAAACTGAGCAAACTGTGCAAACTGAACAAACTGAGCAAACTGTCCAAACTGAACAAACTGAGCAAATTGAGCAAACTGTGGAAACTGCGCAAACTGAACAAACTGAGCAAACTGAACAAACTGAGCAAACTGAGCAAACTGAGCAAACTGTGCAAACTGAACAAACTGAGCAAACTGTGCAAACTGAACAAACTGAGCAAACTGTGCAAACTGTGCAAACTGAACAAACTGAGCAAACTGTGCAAACTGAACAAACTGAGCAAACTGTGCAAACTGAGCAAACTGTGCAAACTGAGCAAACTGAGCAAACTGCGCAAACTGAACAAACTGAACAAACTGAGCAAACTGTGCAAACTGAACAAACTGAGCAAACTGTGCAAACTGAGCAAACTGAGCAAACTGAACAAACTGTGCAAACTGTGCAAACTGTGCAAACTGAGCAAACTGAGCAAACTGCGCAAACTGAACAAACTGAGCAAACTGAGCAAACTGAGCAAACTGAGCAAACTGTGCAAACTGTGCAAACTGAGCAAACTGAGCAAACTGAGCAAACTGTGCAAACTGAACAAACTGTGCAAACTGAGCAAACTGAACAAACTGTGCAAACTGTGCAAACTGAACAAACTGAACAAACTGAGCAAACTGAGCAAACTGAACAAACTGTGCAAACTGAGAAAACTGCAAACTGTGCAAACTGAGCAAACTGAACAAACTGTGCAAACTGTGCAAACTGAACAAACTGAACAAACTGAGCAAACTGTGCAAACTGAACAAACTGAGCAAACTGTGCAAACTGAACAAACTGAGCAAACTGTGCAAACTGAGCAAACTGTGCAAACTGAACAAACTGAGCAAACTGTGCAAACTGAGCAAACTGTGCAAACTGTGCAAACTGAGCAAACTGAGCAAACTGTGCAAACTGAGCAAACTGAGCAAACTGCGCAAACTGAACAAACTGAACAAACTGAGCAAACTGAGCAAACTGAGCAAACTGTGCAAACTGAGCAAACTGAGCAAACTGAGCAAACTGTGCAAACTGAACAAACTGAGAAAACTGTGCAAACTGAGCAAACTGAGCAAACTGAACAAACTGTGCAAACTGTGCAAACTGTGCAAACTGAGCAAACTGAGCAAACTGCGCAAACTGAACAAACTGAGCAAACTGAGCAAACTGAGCAAACTGAGCAAACTGTGCAAACTGTGCAAACTGAGCAAACTGAGCAAACTGAGCAAACTGTGCAAACTGAGCAAACTGAGCAAACTGAGCAAACTGTGCAAACTGAGCAAACTGAACAAACTGTGCAAACTGTGCAAACTGAACAAACTGAACAAACTGAGCAAACTGAGCAAACTGAACAAACTGTGCAAACTGAGAAAACTGCAAACTGTGCAAACTGAGCAAACTGAACAAACTGTGCAAACTGTGCAAACTGAACAAACTGAACAAACTGAGCAAACTGTGCAAACTGAACAAACTGAGCAAACTGTGCAAACTGAGCAAACTGAGCAAACTGTGCAAACTGAGCAAACTGAACAAACTGTGCAAACTGTGCAAACTGAACAAACTGAACAAACTGAGCAAACTGTGCAAACTGAACAAACTGAGCAAACTGAGCAAACTGAGCAAACTGTGCAAACTGAACAAACTGTGCAAACTGTGCAAACTGAACAAACTGAACAAACTGAGCAAACTGTGCAAACTGAACAAACTGAGCAAACTGTGCAAACTGAGCAAACTGAGCAAACTGAACAAACTGAGCAAACTGTGCAAACTGAACAAACTGAGCAAACTGTGCAAACTGTGCAAACTGAACAAACTGAGCAAACTGCGCAAACTGAACAAACTGAGCAAACTGTGCAAACTGCGCAAACTGAACAAACTGAGCAAACTGAACAAACTGAGCAAACTGAGCAAACTGAGCAAACTGAGCAAACTGTGCAGACTGAACAAACTGAGCAAACTGCGCAAACTGAACAAACTGAGCAAACTGTGCAAACTGAACAAACTGAGCAAACTGGGCAAACTGAGCAAACTGTGCAAACTGAGCAAATTGAGCAAACTGTGGAAACTGAGCAAACTGGGCAAACTGAGCAAACTGCGCAAACTGAACAAACTGTGCAAACTGAGCAAACTGAGCAAACTGTGCAAACTGAACAAACTGAGCAAACTGTGCAAACTGAACAAACTGAGCAAACTGTGCAAACTGAACAAACTGAGCAAACTGTCCAAACTGAACAAACTGAGCAAATTGAGCAAACTGTGGAAACTGCGCAAACTGAACAAACTGAGCAAACTGAACAAACTGAGCAAACTGAGCAAACTGTGCAAACTGAACAAACTGAGCAAACTGTGCAAACTGTGCAAACTGAACAAACTGAGCAAACTGTGCAAACTGAACAAACTGAGCAAACTGTGCAAACTGAGCAAACTGAGCAAACTGAACAAACTGTGCAAACTGTGCAAACTGTGCAAACTGAGCAAACTGAGCAAACTGCGCAAACTGAACAAACTGAGCAAACTGAGCAAACTGAGCAAACTGAGCAAACTGTGCAAACTGTGCAAACTGAGCAAACTGAGCAAACTGAGCAAACTGTGCAAACTGAGCAAACTGAACAAACTGTGCAAACTGAGCAAACTGAACAAACTGTGCAAACTGTGCAAACAGAGCAAACTGTGCAAACTGAGCAAACTGAGCAAACTGAACAAACTGAACAAACTGAGCAAACTGAGCAAACTGAACAAACTGTGCAAACTGAGAAAACTGCAAACTGTGCAAACTGAGCAAACTGAACAAACTGAACAAACTGAGCAAACTGTGCAAACTGAACAAACTGAGCAAACTGTGCAAACTGAGCAAACTGTGCAAACTGAACAAACTGAACAAACTGTGCAAACTGAGCAAACTGTGCAAACTGAGCAAACTGAGCAAACTGAGCAAACTGAGCAAACTGAACAAACTGAGCAAACTGAGCAAACTGAGCAAACTGTGCAAACTGAGCAAACTGAGCAAACTGAGCAAACTGTGCAAACTGAGCAAACTGAGCAAACTGTGCAAACTGAGCAAACTGAGCAAACTGAGCAAACTGTGCAAACTGAACAAACTGAGAAAACTGTGCAAACTGAGCAAACTGAGCAAACTGAACAAACTGTGCAAACTGTGCAAACTGTGCAAACTGAGCAAACTGAGCAAACTGCGCAAACTGAACAAACTGAGCAAACTGAGCAAACTGAGCAAACTGTGCAAACTGTGCAAACTGAGCAAACTGAGCAAACTGTGCAAACTGTGCAAACTGAACAAACTGTGCAAACTGAGCAAACTGAACAAACTGTGCAAACTGTGCAAACTGAACAAACTGAACAAACTGAGCAAACTGAGCAAACTGAACAAACTGTGCAAACTGAGAAAACTGCAAACTGTGCAAACTGAGCAAACTGAACAAACTGTGCAAACTGTGCAAACTGAACAAACTGAACAAACTGAGCAAACTGCGCAAACTGAACAAACTGAGCAAACTGTGCAAACTGCGCAAACTGAACAAACTGAGCAAACTGAACAAACTGAGCAAACTGAGCAAACTGAGCAAACTGAGCAAACTGTGCAGACTGAACAAACTGAGCAAACTGCGCAAACTGAACAAACTGAGCAAACTGTGCAAACTGAACAAACTGAGCAAACTGGGCAAACTGAGCAAACTGTGCAAACTGAGCAAACTGAGCAAATTGAGCAAACTGTGGAAACTGAGCAAACTGAGCAAACTGAGCAAACTGTGCAAACTGAACAAACTGAGCAAACTGAACAAACTGAGCAAACTGTGCAAACTGAGCAAACTGAGCAAACTGCGCAAACTGAACAAACTGAGCAAACTGAACAAACTGAGCAAACTGTGCAAACTGAGCAAACTGAGCAAACTGTGCAAACTGAACAAACTGAGCAAACTGTGCAAACTGAACAAACTGAGCAAACTGTGCAAACTGAACAAACTGAGCAAACTGTCCAAACTGAACAAACTGAGCAAATTGAGCAAACTGTGGAAACTGCGCAAACTGAACAAACTGAGCAAACTGAACAAACTGAGCAAACTGAGCAAACTGAGCAAACTGAGCAAACTGAGCAAACTGAACAAACTGAGCAAACTGAACAAACTGTGCAAACTGAACAAACTGAGCAAACTGTGCAAACTGTGCAAACTGAACAAACTGAGCAAACTGTGCAAACTGAACAAACTGAGCAAACTGTGCAAACTGAGCAAACTGTGCAAACTGAGCAAACTGAGCAAACTGCGCAAACTGAACAAACTGAACAAACTGAGCAAACTGTGCAAACTGAACAAACTGAGCAAACTGTGCAAACTGAGCAAACTGAGCAAACTGAACAAACTGTGCAAACTGAACAAACTGAGCAAACTGTGCAAACTGTGCAAACTGAACAAACTGAGCAAACTGTGCAAACTGAACAAACTGAGCAAACTGTGCAAACTGAGCAAACTGTGCAAACTGAGCAAACTGAGCAAACTGCGCAAACTGAACAAACTGAACAAACTGAGCAAACTGTGCAAACTGAACAAACTGAGCAAACTGTGCAAACTGAGCAAACTGAGCAAACTGTGCAAACTGTGCAAACTGTGCAAACTGTGCAAACTGAGCAAACTGAGCAAACTGCGCAAACTGAACAAACTGAGCAAACTGAGCAAACTGAGCAAACTGAGCAAACTGTGCAAACTGTGCAAACTGAGCAAACTGAGCAAACTGTGCAAACTGAGCAAACTGAACAAACTGTGCAAACTGAGCAAACTGAACAAACTGTGCAAACTGTGCAAACTGAACAAACTGAACAAACTGAGCAAACTGAGCAAACTGAACAAACTGTGCAAACTGAGAAAACTGCAAACTGTGCAAACTGAGCAAACTGAACAAACTGTGCAAACTGTGCAAACTGAACAAACTGAACAAACTGAGCAAACTGTGCAAACTGAACAAACTGAGCAAACTGTGCAAACTGAGCAAACTGTGCAAACTGAACAAACTGAACAAACTGAGCAAACTGTCCAAACTGAACAAACTGAGCAAATTGAGCAAACTGTGGAAACTGCGCAAACTGAACAAACTGAGCAAACTGAACAAACTGAGCAAACTGAGCAAACTGTGCAAACTGAACAAACTGAGCAAACTGTGCAAACTGTGCAAACTGAACAAACTGAGCAAACTGTGCAAACTGAACAAACTGAGCAAACTGTGCAAACTGAGCAAACTGTGCAAACTGAGCAAACTGAGCAAACTGAGCAAACTGCGCAAACTGAACAAACTGAACAAACTGAGCAAACTGTGCAAACTGAACAAACTGAGCAAACTGTGCAAACTGAGCAAACTGAGCAAACTGAACAAACTGTGCAAACTGTGCAAACTGTGCAAACTGAGCAAACTGAGCAAACTGCGCAAACTGAACAAACTGAGCAAACTGAGCAAACTGAGCAAACTGAGCAAACTGTGCAAACTGAGCAAACTGAGCAAACTGTGCAAACTGAGCAAACTGAACAAACTGTGCAAACTGAGCAAACTGAACAAACTGTGCAAACTGTGCAAACAGAGCAAACTGTGCAAACTGAGCAAACTGAGCAAACTGAACAAACTGAACAAACTGAGCAAACTGAGCAAACTGAACAAACTGTGCAAACTGAGAAAACTGCAAACTGTGCAAACTGAGCAAACTGAACAAACTGAACAAACTGAGCAAACTGTGCAAACTGAACAAACTGAGCAAACTGTGCAAACTGAGCAAACTGTGCAAACTGAACAAACTGAACAAACTGTGCAAACTGAGCAAACTGTGCAAACTGAGCAAACTGAGCAAACTGAGCAAACTGAACAAACTGAGCAAACTGAGCAAACTGAGCAAACTGTGCAAACTGAGCAAACTGAGCAAACTGAGCAAACTGCGCAAACTGAACAAACTGAGCAAACTGAGCAAACTGAGCAAACTGTGCAAACTGAGCAAACTGAGCAAACTGAGCAAACTGTGCAAACTGAACAAACTGAGAAAACTGTGCAAACTGAGCAAACTGAGCAAACTGAACAAACTGTGCAAACTGTGCAAACTGTGCAAACTGAGCAAACTGAGCAAACTGCGCAAACTGAACAAACTGAGCAAACTGAGCAAACTGAGCAAACTGTGCAAACTGTGCAAACTGAGCAAACTGAGCAAACTGTGCAAACTGAGCAAACTGAACAAACTGTGCAAACTGAGCAAACTGAACAAACTGTGCAAACTGTGCAAACTGAACAAACTGAAC
The DNA here is from genome assembly GCA_037952925.1 of Lithobates clamitans. Classification (NCBI taxonomy): domain Eukaryota; kingdom Metazoa; phylum Chordata; class Amphibia; order Anura; family Ranidae; genus Lithobates; species Lithobates clamitans. The sequence goes on along the minus strand of JBBGZY010002494.1, from coordinate 145,609 downwards.
AAACTGAGCAAACTGAGCAAACTGAACAAACTGTGCAAACTGAGAAAACTGCAAACTGTGCAAACTGAGCAAACTGAACAAACTGTGCAAACTGTGCAAACTGAACAAACTGAACAAACTGAGCAAACTGCGCAAACTGAACAAACTGAGCAAACTGTGCAAACTGAGCAAACTGAGCAAACTGAGCAAACTGAGCAAACTGAACAAACTGAGCAAACTGAGCAAACTGAGCAAACTGAGCAAACTGTGCAGACTGAACAAACTGAGCAAACTGTGCAAACTGAACAAACTGAGCAAACTGGGCAAACTGAGCAAACTGTGCAAACTGAGCAAACTGAGCAAATTGAGCAAACTGTGGAAACTGAGCAAACTGAGCAAACTGAGCAAACTGTGCAAACTGAACAAACTGAGCAAACTGAACAAACTGAGCAAACTGCGCAAACTGAACAAACTGAGCAAACTGAACAAACTGAGCAAACTGTGCAAACTGAGCAAACTGAGCAAACTGTGCAAACTGAACAAACTGAGCAAACTGTGCAAACTGAACAAACTGAGCAAACTGTGCAAACTGAGCAAACTGTCCAAACTGAACAAACTGAGCAAATTGAGCAAACTGTGGAAACTGCGCAAACTGAACAAACTGAGCAAACTGAACAAACTGAGCAAACTGAGCAAACTGAGCAAACTGTGCAAACTGAACAAACTGAGCAAACTGTGCAAACTGTGCAAACTGAACAAACTGAGCAAACTGTGCAAACTGAACAAACTGAGCAAACTGTGCAAACTGAGCAAACTGTGCAAACTGAGCAAACTGAGCAAACTGAGCAAACTGCGCAAACTGAACAAACTGAACAAACTGAGCAAACTGTGCAAACTGAACAAACTGAGCAAACTGTGCAAACTGAGCAAACTGAGCAAACTGAACAAACTGTGCAAACTGTGCAAACTGTGCAAACTGAGCAAACTGAGCAAACTGTGCAAACTGAACAAACTGAGCAAACTGAGCAAACTGAGCAAACTGAGCAAACTGTGCAAACTGTGCAAACTGAGCAAACTGAGCAAACTGTGCAAACTGTGCAAACTGAGCAAACTGAGCAAACTGAGCAAACTGTGCAAACTGAGCAAACTGAACAAACTGTGCAAACTGAGCAAACTGAACAAACTGTGCAAACTGTGCAAACTGAACAAACTGAACAAACTGAGCAAACTGAGCAAACTGAACAAACTGTGCAAACTGAGAAAACTGCAAACTGTGCAAACTGAGCAAACTGAACAAACTGTGCAAACTGTGCAAACTGAACAAACTGAACAAACTGAGCAAACTGTGCAAACTGAACAAACTGAGCAAACTGTGCAAACTGAGCAAACTGTGCAAACTGAACAAACTGAACAAACTGTGCAAACTGAGCAAACTGTGCAAACTGAGCAAACTGAGCAAACTGAGCAAACTGAACAAACTGTGCAAACTGAGCAAACTGAGCAAACTGAGCAAACTGCGCAAACTGAACAAACTGAGCAAACTGAGCAAACTGAGCAAACTGTGCAAACTGAGCAAACTGAGCAAACTGAGCAAACTGTGCAAACTGAACAAACTGAGAAAACTGTGCAAACTGAGCAAACTGAGCAAACTGAACAAACTGTGCAAACTGTGCAAACTGTGCAAACTGAGCAAACTGAGCAAACTGCGCAAACTGAACAAACTGAGCAAACTGAGCAAACTGAGCAAACTGAGCAAACTGAGCAAACTGTGCAAACTGAACAAACTGAGCAAACTGTGCAAACTGAGCAAACTGAGCAAACTGTGCAAACTGAGCAAACTGAACAAACTGTGCAAACTGAGCAAACTGAACAAACTGTGCAAACTGTGCAAACTGAACAAACTGAACAAACTGAGCAAACTGAGCAAACTGAACAAACTGTGCAAACTGAGAAAACTGCAAACTGTGCAAACTGAGCAAACTGAACAAACTGTGCAAACTGTGCAAACTGAACAAACTGAACAAACTGAACAAACTGAACAAACTGAGCAAACTGCGCAAACTGAACAAACTGAGCAAACTGTGCAAACTGCGCAAACTGAACAAACTGAGCAAACTGAACAAACTGAGCAAACTGAGCAAACTGAGCAAACTGAGCAAACTGTGCAGACTGAACAAACTGAGCAAACTGCGCAAACTGAACAAACTGAGCAAACTGTGCAAACTGAACAAACTGAGCAAACTGGGCAAACTGAGCAAACTGTGCAAACTGAGCAAACTGAGCAAATTGAGCAAACTGTGGAAACTGAGCAAACTGGGCAAACTGAGCAAACTGCGCAAACTGAACAAACTGAGCAAACTGAACAAACTGAGCAAACTGTGCAAACTGAGCAAACTGAGCAAACTGTGCAAACTGAACAAACTGAGCAAACTGTGCAAACTGAACAAACTGAACAAACTGAGCAAATTGAGCAAACTGTGGAAACTGCGCAAACTGAACAAACTGAGCAAACTGAACAAACTGAGCAAACTGTGCAAACTGAACAAACTGAGCAAACTGTGCAAACTGTGCAAACTGAACAAACTGAGCAAACTGTGCAAACTGAACAAACTGAGCAAACTGTGCAAACTGAGCAAACTGTGCAAACTGAGCAAACTGAGCAAACTGAGCAAACTGCGCAAACTGAACAAACTGAACAAACTGAGCAAACTGTGCAAACTGAACAAACTGAGCAAACTGTGCAAACTGAGCAAACTGAGCAAACTGAACAAACTGTGCAAACTGTGCAAACTGTGCAAACTGAGCAAACTGAGCAAACTGCGCAAACTGAACAAACTGAGCAAACTGAGCAAACTGAGCAAACTGTGCAAACTGTGCAAACTGAGCAAACTGAGCAAACTGAGCAAACTGTGCAAACTGAGCAAACTGAACAAACTGTGCAAACTGAGCAAACTGAACAAACTGTGCAAACTGTGCAAACTGAACAAACTGAACAAACTGAGCAAACTGAGCAAACTGAACAAACTGTGCAAACTGAGAAAACTGCAAACTGTGCAAACTGAGCAAACTGAACAAACTGTGCAAACTGTGCAAACTGAACAAACTGAACAAACTGAGCAAACTGTGCAAACTGAACAAACTGAGCAAACTGTGCAAACTGAGCAAACTGTGCAAACTGAACAAACTGAACAAACTGTGCAAACTGAGCAAACTGTGCAAACTGAGCAAACTGAGCAAACTGTGCAAACTGAGCAAACTGTGCAAACTGAACAAACTGAACAAACTGTGCAAACTGAACAAACTGAGCAAACTGAGCAAACTGAGCAAACTGTGCAAACTGAGCAAACTGAGCAAACTGAGCAAACTGCGCAAACTGAACAAACTGAGCAAACTGAGCAAACTGAGCAAACTGTGCAAACTGAGCAAACTGAGCAAACTGAGCAAACTGTGCAAACTGAACAAACTGAGAAAACTGTGCAAACTGAGCAAACTGAGCAAACTGAACAAACTGTGCAAACTGTGCAAACTGTGCAAACTGAGCAAACTGAGCAAACTGCGCAAACTGAACAAACTGAGCAAACTGAGCAAACTGAGCAAACTGAGCAAACTGTGCAAACTGTGCAAACTGAGCAAACTGAGCAAACTGTGCAAACTGAGCAAACTGAACAAACTGTGCAAACTGAGCAAACTGAACAAACTGTGCAAACTGTGCAAACTGAACAAACTGAACAAACTGAGCAAACTGAGCAAACTGAACAAACTGTGCAAACTGAGAAAACTGCAAACTGTGCAAACTGAGCAAACTGAACAAACTGTGCAAACTGTGCAAACTGAACAAACTGAACAAACTGAGCAAACTGTGCAAACTGAACAAACTGAGCAAACTGTGCAAACTGAGCAAACTGAGCAAACTGTGCAAACTGAGCAAACTGAACAAACTGTGCAAACTGTGCAAACTGAACAAACTGAACAAACTGAGCAAACTGTGCAAACTGAACAAACTGAGCAAACTGTGCAAACTGAGCAAACTGAGCAAACTGTGCAAACTGAACAAACTGTGCAAACTGTGCAAACTGAACAAACTGAACAAACTGAGCAAACTGTGCAAACTGAACAAACTGAGCAAACTGTGCAAACTGAGCAAACTGAGCAAACTGAACAAACTGAGCAAACTGTGCAAACTGAACAAACTGAGCAAACTGTGCAAACTGAGCAAACTGAGCAAACTGTGCAAACTGAGCAAACTGAACAAACTGTGCAAACTGTGCAAACTGAACAAACTGAACAAACTGAGCAAACTGTGCAAACTGAGCAAACTGAGCAAACTGAACAAACTGAGCAAACTGTGCAAACTGAGCAAACTGAGCAAACTGTGCAAACTGAGCAAACTGAGCAAACTGTGCAAACTGAGCAAACTGAGCAAACTGAACAAACTGAGCAAACTGAGCAAACTGTGCAAACTGAGCAAACTGAGCAAACTGAGCAAACTGAATAAACTGAGCAAACTGTGCAAACTGTGCAAACTGAGCAAACTGAGCAAACTGAGCAAACTGTGCAAACTGAGCAAACTGAACAAACTGAGCAAACTGTGCAAACTGAACAAACTGAGCAAACTGTGCAAACTGAACAAACTGAGCAAACTGTGCAAACTGAACAAACTGAGCAAACTGAGCAAACTGTGCAAACTGAGCAAACTGAACAAACTGTGCAAACTGTGCAAACTGAACAAACTGAACAAACCGAGCAAACTGAGAAAACTGCAAACTGTGCAAACTGAACAAACTGAACAAACTGAGCAAACTGTGCAAACTGAACAAACTGAGCAAACTGAGCAAACTGAGCAAACTGTGCAAACTGAGCAAACTGAACAAACTGTGCAAACTGTGCAAACTGAACAAACTGAACAAACTGAGCAAACTGTGCAAACTGAACAAACTGAGCAAACTGAGCAAACTGAGCAAACTGTGCAAACTGAACAAACTGTGCAAACTGAGCAAACTGAGCAAACTGTGCAAACTGAACAAACTGTGCAAACTGTGCAAACTGAACAAACTGAACAAACTGAGCAAACTGTGCAAACTGAACAAACTGAGCAAACTGTGCAAACTGAGCAAACTGAGCAAACTGAACAAACTGAGCAAACTGTGCAAACTGAACAAACTGAGCAAACTGTGCAAACTGAGCAAACTGAGCAAACTGTGCAAACTGAGCAAACTGAACAAACTGTGCAAACTGAACAAACTGAACAAACTGAGCAAACTGTGCAAACTGAGCAAACTGAGCAAACTGTGCAAACTGAACAAACTGAGCAAACTGTGCAAACTGAGCAAACTGAGCAAACTGAGCAAACTGAACAAACTGTGCAAACTGAGCAAACTGAGCAAACTGAGCAAACTGAGCAAACTGTGCAAACTGAATAAACTGAGCAAACTGTGCAAACTGTGCAAACTGAGCAAACTGTGCAAACTGAGCAAACTGAGCAAACTGAGCAAACTGAGCAAACTGAACAAACTGTGCAAACTGAGCAAACTGAACAAACTGTGCAAACTGTGCAAACTGAACAAACTGAACAAACTGAGCAAACTGTGCAAACTGAGCAAACTGAACAAACTGTGCAAACTGAGCAAACTGAACAAACTGTGCAAACTGTGCAAACTGAGCAAACTGAGCAAACTGAGCAAACTGTGCAAACTGAGCAAACTGAACAAACTGTGCAAACTGAGCAAACTGAACAAACTGTGCAAACTGTGCAAACTGTGCAAACTGAACAAACTGAACAAACTGAGCAAACTGAGCAAACTGAACAAACTGTGCAAACTGAGAAAACTGCAAACTGTGCAAACTGAGCAAACTGAACAAACTGAGCAAACTGTGCAAACTGTGCAAACTGAACAAACTGAACAAACTGAGCAAACTGAGAAAACTGCAAACTGTGCAAACTGAACAAACTGAACAAACTGAGCAAACTGTGCAAACTGAACAAACTGAGCAAACTGTGCAAACTGAGCAAACTGAGCAAACTGTGCAAACTGAGCAAACTGAACAAACTGTGCAAACTGTGCAAACTGAACAAACTGAACAAACTGAGCAAACTGTGCAAACTGAACAAACTGAGCAAACTGAGCAAACTGAGCAAACTGTGCAAACTGAACAAACTGTGCAAACTGAGCAAACTGAGCAAACTGTGCAAACTGAACAAACTGTGCAAACTGTGCAAACTGAACAAACTGAACAAACTGAGCAAACTGTGCAAACTGAGCAAACTGAGCAAACTGAACAAACTGAGCAAACTGTGCAAACTGAGCAAACTGAGCAAACTGTGCAAACTGAGCAAACTGAACAAACTGTGCAAACTGTGCAAACTGAACAAACTGAACAAACTGAGCAAACTGTGCAAACTGAGCAAACTGAGCAAACTGAGCAAACTGAACAAACTGAGCAAACTGAGCAAACTGAGCAAACTGAACAAACTGAGCAAACTGTGCAAACTGAGCAAACTGTGCAAACTGAGCAAACTGAGCAAACTGAGCAAACTGCGCAAACTGAACAAACTGAACAAACTGAGCAAACTGTGCAAACTGAACAAACTGAGCAAACTGTGCAAACTGAGCAAACTGAGCAAACTGAACAAACTGTGCAAACTGTGCAAACTGTGCAAACTGAGCAAACTGAGCAAACTGCGCAAACTGAACAAACTGAGCAAACTGAGCAAACTGAATAAACTGAGCAAACTGAGCAAACTGTGCAAACTGAACAAACTGAGCAAACTGTGCAAACTGAGCAAACTGTGCAAACTGAGCAAACTGCGCAAACTGAACAAACTGAACAAACTGAGCAAACTGTGCAAACTGAACAAACTGAGCAAACTGTGCAAACTGAGCAAACTGAGCAAACTGAACAAACTGTGCAAACTGAGCAAACTGAACAAACTGTGCAAACTGTGCAAACTGAACAAACTGAACAAACTGAGCAAACTGTGCAAACTGAGCAAACTGAACAAACTGTGCAAACTGAGCAAACTGAACAAACTGTGCAAACTGTGCAAACTGAGCAAACTGAGCAAACTGAGCAAACTGTGCAAACTGAGCAAACTGTGCAAACTGAGCAAACTGAACAAACTGTGCAAACTGAACAAACTGAACAAACTGAGCAAACTGTGCAAACTGAGCAAACTGAGCAAACTGTGCAAACTGAACAAACTGTGCAAACTGAGAAAACTGCAAACTGTGCAAACTGAGCAAACTGAACAAACTGAGCAAACTGTGCAAACTGTGCAAACTGAACAAACTGAACAAACTGAGCAAACTGAGAAAACTGCAAACTGTGCAAACTGAACAAACTGAACAAACTGAGCAAACTGTGCAAACTGAACAAACTGAGCAAACTGTGCAAACTGAGCAAACTGAGCAAACTGTGCAAACTGAGCAAACTGAACAAACTGTGCAAACTGTGCAAACTGAACAAACTGAACAAACTGAGCAAACTGTGCAAACTGAACAAACTGAGCAAACTGAGCAAACTGAGCAAACTGTGCAAACTGAACAAACTGTGCAAACTGAGCAAACTGAACAAACTGTGCAAACTGTGCAAACTGAACAAACTGAACAAACTGAGCAAACTGTGCAAACTGAGCAAACTGAGCAAACTGAGCAAACTGAGCAAACTGTGCAAACTGAACAAACTGTGCAAACTGTGCAAACTGAACAAACTGAACAAACTGAGCAAACTGTGCAAACTGAGCAAACTGAGCAAACTGAACAAACTGAGCAAACTGTGCAAACTGAGCAAACTGAGCAAACTGTGCAAACTGAGCAAACTGAACAAACTGTGCAAACTGTGCAAACTGAACAAACTGAACAAACTGAGCAAACTGTGCAAACTGAGCAAACTGAGCAAACTGAGCAAACTGAACAAACTGAGCAAACTGAGCAAACTGAGCAAACTGAACAAACTGAGCAAACTGTGCAAACTGAGCAAACTGTGCAAACTGAGCAAACTGAGCAAACTGCGCAAACTGAATAAACTGAGCAAACTGAGCAAACTGTGCAAACTGAACAAACTGAGCAAACTGTGCAAACTGAGCAAACTGTGCAAACTGAGCAAACTGCGCAAACTGAACAAACTGAACAAACTGAGCAAACTGTGCAAACTGAACAAACTGAGCAAACTGTGCAAACTGAGCAAACTGAGCAAACTGAGCAAACTGTGCAAACTGTGCAAACTGTGCAAACTGAGCAAACTGAGCAAACTGCGCAAACTGAACAAACTGAGCAAACTGAGCAAACTGAGCAAACTGAGCAAACTGAGCAAACTGAGCAAACTGTGCAAACTGAACAAACTGTGCAAACTGAGCAAACTGAACAAACTGTGCAAACTGTGCAAACTGAACAAACTGAGCAAACTGCGCAAACTGAACAAACTGAGCAAACTGAGCAAACTGTGCAAACTGAGCAAACTGAGCAAACTGAGCAAACTGTGCAAACTGAACAAACTGTGCAAACTGAGCAAACTGAACAAACTGTGCAAACTGTGCAAACTGAACAAACTGAACAAACTGAGCAAACTGAGCAAACTGAACAAACTGTGCAAACTGAGCAAACTGAACAAACTGTGCAAACTGAGAAAACTGCAAACTGTGCAAACTGAGCAAACTGAACAAACTGTGCAAACTGTGCAAACTGAACAAACTGAACAAACTGAGCAAACTGTGCAAACTGAACAAACTGAGCAAACTGTGCAAACTGAACAAACTGAGCAAACTGTGCAAACTGAGCAAACTGTGCAAACTGAACAAACTGAGCAAACTGTGCAAACTGAGCAAACTGTGCAAACTGAGCAAACTGAGCAAACTGAGCAAACTGCGCAAACTGAACAAACTGAACAAACTGAGCAAACTGAGCAAACTGAGCAAACTGTGCAAACTGAGCAAACTGAGCAAACTGAGCAAACTGTGCAAACTGAACAAACTGAGAAAACTGTGCAAACTGAGCAAACTGAGCAAACTGAACAAACTGTGCAAACTGTGCAAACTGTGCAAACTGAGCAAACTGAGCAAACTGCGCAAACTGAACAAACTGAGCAAACTGAGCAAACTGAGCAAACTGAGCAAACTGTGCAAACTGTGCAAACTGAGCAAACTGAGCAAACTGAGCAAACTGTGCAAACTGAGCAAACTGAGCAAACTGTGCAAACTGAGCAAACTGAACAAACTGTGCAAACTGTGCAAACTGAACAAACTGAACAAACTGAGCAAACTGAGCAAACTGAACAAACTGTGCAAACTGAGAAAACTGCAAACTGTGCAAACTGAGCAAACTGAACAAACTGTGCAAACTGTGCAAACTGAACAAACTGAACAAACTGAGCAAACTGTGCAAACTGAACAAACTGAGCAAACTGTGCAAACTGAGCAAACTGAGCAAACTGTGCAAACTGAGCAAACTGAACAAACTGTGCAAACTGTGCAAACTGAACAAACTGAACAAACTGAGCAAACTGTGCAAACTGAACAAACTGAGCAAACTGTGCAAACTGAGCAAACTGAGCAAACTGTGCAAACTGAACAAACTGTGCAAACTGTGCAAACTGAACAAACTGAACAAACTGAGCAAACTGTGCAAACTGAACAAACTGAGCAAACTGTGCAAACTGAGCAAACTGAGCAAACTGAACAAACTGAGCAAACTGTGCAAACTGAACAAACTGAGCAAACTGTGCAAACTGAGCAAACTGAACAAACTGAGCAAACTGTGCAAACTGAACAAACTGAGCAAACTGTGCAAACTGAGCAAACTGAACAAACTGTGCAAACTGAACAAACTGAGCAAACTGTGCAAACTGAGCAAACTGAACAAACTGTGCAAACTGAGCAAACTGAGCAAACTGAGCAAACTGAGCAAACTGAGCAAACTGTGCAAACTGAATAAACTGAGCAAACTGTGCAAACTGTGCAAACTGAGCAAACTGAGCAAACTGTGCAAACTGAGCAAACTGAACAAACTGTGCAAACTGAGCAAACTGAACAAACTGTGCAAACTGTGCAAACTGAGCAAACTGAGCAAACTGTGCAAACTGAACAAACTGTGCAAACTGTGCAAACTGTGCAAACTGAACAAACTGAACAAACTGAGCAAACTGAGCAAACTGAACAAACTGTGCAAACTGAGAAAACTGCAAACTGTGCAAACTGAGCAAACTGAACAAACTGTGCAAACTGTGCAAACTGAACAAACTGAACAAACTGAGCAAACTGTGCAAACTGAACAAACTGAGCAAACTGTGCAAACTGAGCAAACTGAGCAAACTGTGCAAACTGAGCAAACTGAACAAACTGTGCAAACTGTGCAAACTGAACAAACTGAACAAACTGAGCAAACTGTGCAAACTGAACAAACTGAGCAAACTGTGCAAACTGAGCAAACTGAGCAAACTGTGCAAACTGAACAAACTGTGCAAACTGTGCAAACTGTGCAAACTGAACAAACTGAACAAACTGAGCAAACTGTGCAAACTGAACAAACTGAGCAAACTGTGCAAACTGAGCAAACTGAGCAAACTGAACAAACTGAGCAAACTGTGCAAACTGAACAAACTGAGCAAACTGAACAAACTGAGCAAACTGAGCAAACTGAGCAAACTGAGCAAACTGCGCAAACTGAGCAGACTGTGCAAACTGAGCAAACTGAACAAACTGTGCAAACTGTGCAAACTGAACAAACTGAACAAACTGAGCAAACTGAACAAACTGTGCAAACTGAGCAAACTGAACAAACTGTGCAAACTGTGCAAACTGAACAAACTGAACAAACTGAGCAAATTGAGCAAACTGTGGAAACTGAGCAAACTGGGCAAACTGAGCAAACTGTGCAAACTGAGCAAACTGAGCAAACTGTGCAAACTGAACAAACTGAGCAAACTGTGCAAACTGAACAAACTGAGCAAACTGTGCAAACTGGGCAAACTGAGCAATCTGTGCAAACTGAACAAACTGAGCAAACTGCGCAAACTGAACAAACTGAGCAAACTGTGCAAACTGCGCAAACTGAACAAACTGAGCAAACTGAGCAAACTGAGCAAACTGAGCAAACTGTGCAAACTGAACAAACTGAGCAAACTGCGCAAACTGAACAAACTGAGCAAACTGTGCAAACTGAACAAACTGAGCAAACTGGGCAAACTGAGCAAACTGTGCAAACTGAGCAAACTGAGCAAATTGAGCAAACTGTGGAAACTGAGCAAACTGGGCAAACTGAGCAAACTGAGCAAACTGTCCAAACTGAGCAAACTGTGCAAACTGAACAAACTGAGCAAACTGTGCAAACTGAACAAACTGAGCAAACTGTCCAAACTGAACAAACTGAGCAAATTGAGCAAACTGTGGAAACTGCGCAAACTGAACAAACTGAGCAAACTGAACAAACTGAGCAAACTGAGCAAACTGAGCAAACTGTGCAAACTGAACAAACTGAGCAAACTGTGCAAACTGTGCAAACTGAACAAACTGAGCAAACTGTGCAAACTGAACAAACTGAGCAAACTGTGCAAACTGAGCAAACTGTGCAAACTGAGCAAACTGAGCAAACTGAGCAAACTGTGCAAACTGAACAAACTGAGAAAACTGTGCAAACTGAGCAAACTGAGCAAACTGAACAAACTGTGCAAACTGTGCAAACTGTGCAAACTGAGCAAACTGAGCAAACTGCGCAAACTGAACAAACTGTGCAAACTGTGCAAACTGAACAAACTGAACAAACTGAGCAAACTGAGCAAACTGAACAAACTGTGCAAACTGTGCAAACTGAGCAAACTGAACAAACTGTGCAAACTGTGCAAACTGAACAAACTGAACAAACTGAGCAAACTGAGCAAACTGAACAAACTGTGCAAACTGAGAAAACTGCAAACTGTGCAAACTGAGCAAACTGAACAAACTGTGCAAACTGTGCAAACTGAACAAACTGAACAAACTGAGCAAACTGTGCAAACTGAACAAACTGAGCAAACTGTGCAAACTGAGCAAACTGAGCAAACTGTGCAAACTGAGCAAACTGAACAAACTGTGCAAACTGTGCAAACTGAACAAACTGAACAAACTGAGCAAACTGTGCAAACTGAACAAACTGAGCAAACTGTGCAAACTGAGCAAACTGAGCAAACTGTGCAAACTGAACAAACTGTGCAAACTGTGCAAACTGAACAAACTGAACAAACTGAGCAAACTGTGCAAACTGAACAAACTGAGCAAACTGTGCAAACTGAGCAAACTGAGCAAACTGAACAAACTGAGCAAACTGTGCAAACTGAACAAACTGAGCAAACTGTGCAAACTGAGCAAACTGAACAAACTGAGCAAACTGTGCAAACTGAACAAACTGAGCAAACTGTGCAAACTGAGCAAACTGAACAAACTGTGCAAACTGAACAAACTGAGCAAACTGTGCAAACTGAGCAAACTGAACAAACTGTGCAAACTGAGCAAACTGAGCAAACTGAGCAAACTGAGCAAACTGAGCAAACTGTGCAAACTGAATAAACTGAGCAAACTGTGCAAACTGTGCAAACTGAGCAAACTGAGCAAACTGAACAAACTGTGCAAACTGAGCAAACTGAACAAACTGTGCAAACTGTGCAAACTGAACAAACTGAACAAACTGAGCAAACTGAGCAAACTGAACAAACTGTGCAAACTGAGAAAACTGCAAACTGTGCAAACTGAGCAAACTGAACAAACTGTGCAAACTGTGCAAACTGAACAAACTGAACAAACTGAGCAAACTGTGCAAACTGAACAAACTGAGCAAACTGTGCAAACTGAGCAAACTGAGCAAACTGTGCAAACTGAGCAAACTGAACAAACTGTGCAAACTGTGCAAACTGAACAAACTGAACAAACTGAGCAAACTGTGCAAACTGAACAAACTGAGCAAACTGTGCAAACTGAGCAAACTGAGCAAACTGTGCAAACTGAACAAACTGTGCAAACTGTGCAAACTGTGCAAACTGAACAAACTGAACAAACTGAGCAAACTGTGCAAACTGAACAAACTGAGCAAACTGTGCAAACTGAGCAAACTGAGCAAACTGAACAAACTGAGCAAACTGTGCAAACTGAACAAACTGAGCAAACTGAACAAACTGAGCAAACTGAGCAAACTGAGCAAACTGAGCAAACTGCGCAAACTGAGCAGACTGTGCAAACTGAGCAAACTGAACAAACTGTGCAAACTGTGCAAACTGAACAAACTGAACAAACTGAGCAAACTGAACAAACTGTGCAAACTGTGCAAACTGAACAAACTGAACAAACTGAGCAAATTGAGCAAACTGTGGAAACTGAGCAAACTGGGCAAACTGAGCAAACTGTGCAAACTGAGCAAACTGAGCAAACTGTGCAAACTGAACAAACTGAGCAAACTGTGCAAACTGAACAAACTGAGCAAACTGTGCAAACTGGGCAAACTGAGCAAACTGTGCAAACTGAACAAACTGAGCAAACTGCGCAAACTGAACAAACTGAGCAAACTGTGCAAACTGCGCAAACTGAACAAACTGAGCAAACTGAGCAAACTGAGCAAACTGAGCAAACTGAGCAAACTGTGCAAACTGAACAAACTGAGCAAACTGCGCAAACTGAACAAACTGAGCAAACTGTGCAAACTGAACAAACTGAGCAAACTGGGCAAACTGAGCAAACTGTGCAAACTGAGCAAACTGAGCAAATTGAGCAAACTGTGGAAACTGAGCAAACTGGGCAAACTGAGCAAACTGAGCAAACTGTCCAAACTGAGCAAACTGTGCAAACTGAACAAACTGAGCAAACTGTGCAAACTGAACAAACTGAGCAAACTGTCCAAACTGAACAAACTGAGCAAATTGAGCAAACTGTGGAAACTGCGCAAACTGAACAAACTGAGCAAACTGAACAAACTGAGCAAACTGAGCAAACTGAGCAAACTGTGCAAACTGAACAAACTGAGCAAACTGTGCAAACTGTGCAAACTGAACAAACTGAGCAAACTGTGCAAACTGAACAAACTGAGCAAACTGTGCAAACTGAGCAAACTGTGCAAACTGAGCAAACTGAGCAAACTGAGCAAACTGCGCAAACTGAACAAACTGAACAAACTGAGCAAACTGTGCAAACTGAACAAACTGAGCAAACTGTGCAAACTGAGCAAACTGAACAAACTGTGCAAACTGTGCAAACTGTGCAAACTGAGCAAACTGAGCAAACTGCGCAAACTGAACAAACTGAGCAAACTGAGCAAACTGAGCAAACTGAGCAAACTGTGCAAACTGTGCAAACTGAGCAAACTGAGCAAACTGAGCAAACTGTGCAAACTGAGCAAACTGAACAAACTGTGCAAACTGAGCAAACTGAACAAACTGTGCAAACTGTGCAAACTGAACAAACTGAACAAACTGAGCAAACTGAGCAAACTGAACAAACTGTGCAAACTGAGAAAACTGCAAACTGTGCAAACTGAGCAAACTGAACAAACTGTGCAAACTGTGCAAACTGAACAAACTGAACAAACTGAGCAAACTGTGCAAACTGAACAAACTGAGCAAACTGTGCAAACTGAGCAAACTGTGCAAACTGAACAAACTGAACAAACTGTGCAAACTGAGCAAACTGTGCAAACTGAGCAAACTGAGCAAACTGAGCAAACTGAACAAACTGAGCAAACTGAGCAAACTGAGCAAACTGTGCAAACTGAGCAAACTGAGCAAACTGAGCAAACTGCGCAAACTGAACAAACTGAGCAAACTGAGCAAACTGTGCAAACTGTGCAAACTGAGCAAACTGAGCAAACTGTGCAAACTGAGCAAACTGAGCAAACTGAGCAAACTGTGCAAACTGAACAAACTGAGAAAACTGTGCAAACTGAGCAAACTGAGCAAACTGAACAAACTGTGCAAACTGTGCAAACTGTGCAAACTGAGCAAACTGAGCAAACTGCGCAAACTGAACAAACTGAGCAAACTGAGCAAACTGAGCAAACTGAGCAAACTGTGCAAACTGTGCAAACTGAGCAAACTGAGCAAACTGAGCAAACTGTGCAAACTGAGCAAACTGAACAAACTGTGCAAACTGAGCAAACTGAACAAACTGTGCAAACTGTGCAAACTGAACAAACTGAGCAAACTGAGCAAACTGAACAAACTGTGCAAACTGAGAAAACTGCAAACTGTGCAAACTGAGCAAACTGAACAAACTGTGCAAACTGTGCAAACTGAACAAACTGAACAAACTGAGCAAACTGTGCAAACTGAACAAACTGAGCAAACTGTGCAAACTGAGCAAACTGAGCAAACTGTGCAAACTGAGCAAACTGAACAAACTGTGCAAACTGTGCAAACTGAACAAACTGAACAAACTGAGCAAACTGAGCAAACTGTGCAAACTGAACAAACTGTGCAAACTGTGCAAACTGAACAAACTGAACAAACTGAGCAAACTGTGCAAACTGAACAAACTGAGCAAACTGTGCAAACTGAGCAAACTGAACAAACTGTGCAAACTGAACAAACTGAGCAAACTGTGCAAACTGAGCAAACTGAGCAAACTGTGCAAACTGAACAAACTGTGCAAACTGAACAAACTGAGCAAACTGTGCAAACTGAACAAACTGAGCAAACTGTGCAAACTGAGCAAACTGAGCAAACTGAACAAACTGAGCAAACTGTGCAAACTGAACAAACTGAGCAAACTGAGCAAACTGAGCAAACTGAGCAAACTGTGCAAACTGAGCAAACTGAACAAACTGTGCAAACTGAACAAACTGAGCAAACTGTGCAAACTGAACAAACTGAGCAAACTGTGCAAACTGAGCAAACTGAGCAAACTGTGCAAACTGAGCAAACTGAACAAACTGTGCAAACTGTGCAAACTGAACAAACTGAACAAACTGAGCAAACTGTGCAAACTGAGCAAACTGAGCAAACTGTGCAAACTGAGCAAACTGAACAAACTGTGCAAACTGTGCAAACTGAACAAACTGAACAAACTGAGCAAACTGTGCAAACTGAGCAAACTGAGCAAACTGAACAAACTGAGCAAACTGTGCAAACTGAACAAACTGAGCAAACTGAGCAAACTGTGCAAACTGAGCAAACTGAGCAAACTGTGCAAACTGAGCAAACTGAGCAAACTGAACAAACTGTGCAAACTGAGCAAACTGAGCAAACTGAGCAAACTGAGCAAACTGAGCAAACTGTGCAAACTGAATAAACTGAGCAAACTGTGCAAACTGTGCAAACTGAGCAAACTGTGCAAACTGAGCAAACTGAACAAACTGTGCAAACTGAGCAAACTGTGCAAACTGAGCAAACTGAACAAACTGTGCAAACTGAGCAAACTGAACAAACTGTGCAAACTGTGCAAACTGAACAAACTGAACAAACTGAGCAAACTGAGCAAACTGAACAAACTGTGCAAACTGAGAAAACTGCAAACTGTGCAAACTGAGCAAACTGAACAAACTGAGCAAACTGTGCAAACTGAACAAACTGAGCAAACTGTGCAAACTGAACAAACTGAGCAAACTGTGCAAACTGAACAAACTGAGCAAACTGAGCAAACTGTGCAAACTGAGCAAACTGAACAAACTGTGCAAACTGTGCAAACTGAACAAACTGAACAAACTGAGCAAACTGAGAAAACTGCAAACTGTGCAAACTGAACAAACTGAACAAACTGAGCAAACTGTGCAAACTGAACAAACTGAGCAAACTGTGCAAACTGAGCAAACTGAGCAAACTGTGCAAACTGAGCAAACTGAACAAACTGTGCAAACTGTGCAAACTGAACAAACTGAACAAACTGAGCAAACTGTGCAAACTGAACAAACTGAGCAAACTGAGCAAACTGAGCAAACTGTGCAAACTGAACAAACTGTGCAAACTGAGCAAACTGAGCAAACTGTGCAAACTGAACAAACTGTGCAAACTGTGCAAACTGAACAAACTGAACAAACTGAGCAAACTGTGCAAACTGAACAAACTGAGCAAACTGTGCAAACTGAGCAAACTGAGCAAACTGAACAAACTGAGCAAACTGTGCAAACTGAACAAACTGAGCAAACTGTGCAAACTGAGCAAACTGAGCAAACTGTGCAAACTGAGCAAACTGAACAAACTGTGCAAACTGTGCAAACTGAACAAACTGAACAAACTGAGCAAACTGTGCAAACTGAGCAAACTGAGCAAACTGTGCAAACTGAACAAACTGAGCAAACTGTGCAAACTGAGCAAACTGAGCAAACTGAGCAAACTGAGCAAACTGAACAAACTGTGCAAACTGAGCAAACTGAGCAAACTGAGCAAACTGAGCAAACTGAGCAAACTGTGCAAACTGAATAAACTGAGCAAACTGTGCAAACTGTGCAAACTGAGCAAACTGAGCAAACTGAGCAAACTGAGCAAACTGAACAAACTGTGCAAACTGAGCAAACTGAACAAACTGTGCAAACTGTGCAAACTGAACAAACTGAACAAACTGAGCAAACTGTGCAAACTGAGCAAACTGAACAAACTGTGCAAACTGAGCAAACTGAACAAACTGTGCAAACTGTGCAAACTGAGCAAACTGAGCAAACTGAGCAAACTGTGCAAACTGAGCAAACTGAACAAACTGTGCAAACTGAGCAAACTGAACAAACTGAGCAAACTGTGCAAACTGTGCAAACTGAACAAACTGAACAAACTGAGCAAACTGAGCAAACTGAACAAACTGTGCAAACTGAGAAAACTGCAAACTGTGCAAACTGAGCAAACTGAACAAACTGAGCAAACTGTGCAAACTGAACAAACTGAGCAAACTGTGCAAACTGAGCAAACTGAGCAAACTGTGCAAACTGAGCAAACTGAACAAACTGTGCAAACTGTGCAAACTGAACAAACTGAACAAACTGAGCAAACTGAGAAAACTGCAAACTGTGCAAACTGAACAAACTGAACAAACTGAGCAAACTGTGCAAACTGAACAAACTGAGCAAACTGTGCAAACTGAGCAAACTGAGCAAACTGTGCAAACTGAGCAAACTGAACAAACTGTGCAAACTGTGCAAACTGAACAAACTGAACAAACTGAGCAAACTGTGCAAACTGAACAAACTGAGCAAACTGAGCAAACTGAGCAAACTGTGCAAACTGAACAAACTGTGCAAACTGAGCAAACTGTGCAAACTGAACAAACTGTGCAAACTGTGCAAACTGAACAAACTGAACAAACTGAGCAAACTGAGAAAACTGCAAACTGTGCAAACTGAACAAACTGAACAAACTGAGCAAACTGTGCAAACTGAACAAACTGAGCAAACTGTGCAAACTGAGCAAACTGAGCAAACTGTGCAAACTGAGCAAACTGAACAAACTGTGCAAACTGTGCAAACTGAACAAACTGAACAAACTGAGCAAACTGTGCAAACTGAACAAACTGAGCAAACTGTGCAAACTGAGCAAACTGAGCAAACTGTGCAAACTGAGCAAACTGAACAAACTGTGCAAACTGTGCAAACTGAACAAACTGAACAAACTGAGCAAACTGTGCAAACTGAACAAACTGAGCAAACTGTGCAAACTGAGCAAACTGTGCAAACTGAACAAACTGTGCAAACTGTGCAAACTGAACAAACTGAACAAACTGAGCAAACTGTGCAAACTGAACAAACTGAGCAAACTGTGCAAACTGAGCAAACTGAGCAAACTGTGCAAACTGAACAAACTGTGCAAACTGAGCAAACTGAGCAAACTGAGCAAACTGCGCAAACTGAACAAACTGAACAAACTGAGCAAACTGTGCAAACTGAACAAACTGAGCAAACTGGGCAAACTGAGCAAACTGTGCAAACTGAGCAAACTGAGCAAATTGAGCAAACTGTGGAAACTGAGCAAACTGGGCAAACTGAGCAAACTGAGCAAACTGTCCAAACTGAGCAAACTGAGCAAACTGTGCAAACTGAACAAACTGTGCAAACTGTGCAAACTGAACAAACTGAGCAAACTGTGCAAACTGAACAAACTGAGCAAACTGTGCAAACTGAGCAAACTGAGCAAACTGTGCAAACTGAACAAACTGTGCAAACTGAGCAAACTGAGCAAACTGCGCAAACTGAACAAACTGAACAAACTGAGCAAACTGTGCAAACTGAACAAACTGAGCAAACTGGGCAAACTGAGCAAACTGTGCAAACTGAGCAAACTGAGCAAATTGAGCAAACTGTGGAAACTGAGCAAACTGGGCAAACTGAGCAAACTGAGCAAACTGTCCAAACTGAGCAAACTGTGCAAACTGAACAAACTGAGCAAACTGTGCAAACTGAACAAACTGAGCAAACTGTCCAAACTGAACAAACTGAGCAAATTGAGCAAACTGTGGAAACTGCGCAAACTGAACAAACTGAGCAAACTGAACAAACTGAGCAAACTGAGCAAACTGAGCAAACTGTGCAAACTGAACAAACTGAGCAAACTGTGCAAACTGTGCAAACTGAACAAACTGAGCAAACTGTGCAAACTGAACAAACTGAGCAAACTGTGCAAACTGAGCAAACTGTGCAAACTGAGCAAACTGAGCAAACTGAGCAAACTGCGCAAACTGAACAAACTGAACAAACTGAGCAAACTGTGCAAACTGAACAAACTGAGCAAACTGTGCAAACTGAGCAAACTGAACAAACTGTGCAAACTGTGCAAACTGTGCAAACTGAGCAAACTGAGCAAACTGCGCAAACTGAACAAACTGAGCAAACTGAGCAAACTGAGCAAACTGAGCAAACTGTGCAAACTGTGCAAACTGAGCAAACTGAGCAAACTGAGCAAACTGTGCAAACTGAGCAAACTGAACAAACTGTGCAAACTGAGCAAACTGAACAAACTGTGCAAACTGTGCAAACTGAACAAACTGAACAAACTGAGCAAACTGAGCAAACTGAACAAACTGTGCAAACTGAGAAAACTGCAAACTGTGCAAACTGAGCAAACTGAACAAACTGTGCAAACTGTGCAAACTGAACAAACTGAACAAACTGAGCAAACTGTGCAAACTGAACAAACTGAGCAAACTGTGCAAACTGAGCAAACTGTGCAAACTGAACAAACTGAACAAACTGTGCAAACTGAGCAAACTGTGCAAACTGAGCAAACTGAGCAAACTGAGCAAACTGAACAAACTGAGCAAACTGAGCAAACTGAGCAAACTGTGCAAACTGAGCAAACTGAGCAAACTGAGCAAACTGCGCAAACTGAACAAACTGAGCAAACTGAGCAAACTGTGCAAACTGTGCAAACTGAGCAAACTGAGCAAACTGTGCAAACTGAGCAAACTGAGCAAACTGAGCAAACTGTGCAAACTGAACAAACTGAGAAAACTGTGCAAACTGAGCAAACTGAGCAAACTGAACAAACTGTGCAAACTGTGCAAACTGTGCAAACTGAGCAAACTGCGCAAACTGAACAAACTGAGCAAACTGAGCAAACTGAGCAAACTGAGCAAACTGTGCAAACTGTGCAAACTGAGCAAACTGAGCAAACTGAGCAAACTGTGCAAACTGAGCAAACTGAACAAACTGTGCAAACTGAGCAAACTGAACAAACTGTGCAAACTGTGCAAACTGAACAAACTGAGCAAACTGAGCAAACTGAACAAACTGTGCAAACTGAGAAAACTGCAAACTGTGCAAACTGAGCAAACTGAACAAACTGTGCAAACTGTGCAAACTGAACAAACCGAACAAACTGAGCAAACTGTGCAAACTGAACAAACTGAGCAAACTGTGCAAACTGAGCAAACTGAGCAAACTGTGCAAACTGAGCAAACTGAACAAACTGTGCAAACTGTGCAAACTGAACAAACTGAACAAACTGAGCAAACTGAGCAAACTGTGCAAACTGAACAAACTGTGCAAACTGTGCAAACTGAACAAACTGAACAAACTGAGCAAACTGTGCAAACTGAACAAACTGAGCAAACTGTGCAAACTGAGCAAACTGAACAAACTGTGCAAACTGAACAAACTGAGCAAACTGTGCAAACTGAGCAAACTGAGCAAACTGTGCAAACTGAACAAACTGTGCAAACTGAACAAACTGAGCAAACTGTGCAAACTGAACAAACTGAGCAAACTGTGCAAACTGAGCAAACTGAGCAAACTGAACAAACTGAGCAAACTGTGCAAACTGAACAAACTGAGCAAACTGTGCAAACTGAGCAAACTGAGCAAACTGTGCAAACTGAGCAAACTGAACAAACTGTGCAAACTGTGCAAACTGAACAAACTGAACAAACTGAGCAAACTGAACAAACTGAGCAAACTGAGCAAACTGTGCAAACTGAGCAAACTGAGCAAACTGTGCAAACTGAGCAAACTGAGCAAACTGTGCAAACTGAACAAACTGAGCAAACTGAGCAAACTGTGCAAACTGAGCAAACTGAGCAAACTGTGCAAACTGAGCAAACTGAGCAAACTGAACAAACTGTGCAAACTGAGCAAACTGAGCAAACTGAGCAAACTGAGCAAACTGAGCAAACTGAGCAAACTGTGCAAACTGAATAAACTGAGCAAACTGTGCAAACTGTGCAAACTGAGCAAACTGTGCAAACTGAGCAAACTGAACAAACTGTGCAAACTGAGCAAACTGTGCAAACTGAGCAAACTGAACAAACTGTGCAAACTGAGCAAACTGAACAAACTGTGCAAACTGTGCAAACTGAACAAACTGAACAAACTGAGCAAACTGAGCAAACTGAACAAACTGTGCAAACTGAGAAAACTGCAAACTGTGCAAACTGAGCAAACTGAACAAACTGAGCAAACTGTGCAAACTGAACAAACTGAGCAAACTGTGCAAACTGAACAAACTGAGCAAACTGTGCAAACTGAACAAACTGAGCAAACTGAGCAAACTGTGCAAACTGAGCAAACTGAACAAACTGTGCAAACTGTGCAAACTGAACAAACTGAGCAAACTGAGCAAACTGAGAAAACTGCAAACTGTGCAAACTGAACAAACTGAACAAACTGAGCAAACTGTGCAAACTGAGCAAACTGAGCAAACTGTGCAAACTGAGCAAACTGAACAAACTGTGCAAACTGTGCAAACTGAACAAACTGAACAAACTGAGCAAACTGTGCAAACTGAACAAACTGAGCAAACTGAGCAAACTGAGCAAACTGTGCAAACTGAACAAACTGTGCAAACTGAGCAAACTGAGCAAACTGTGCAAACTGAACAAACTGTGCAAACTGTGCAAACTGAACAAACTGAACAAACTGAGCAAACTGTGCAAACTGAACAAACTGAGCAAACTGAGCAAACTGAGCAAACTGAACAAACTGAGCAAACTGTGCAAACTGAGCAAACTGAGCAAACTGTGCAAACTGAGCAAACTGAACAAACTGTGCAAACTGTGCAAACTGAACAAACTGAACAAACTGAGCAAACTGTGCAAACTGAGCAAACTGAGCAAACTGTGCAAACTGAACAAACTGAGCAAACTGTGCAAACTGAGCAAACTGAGCAAACTGAGCAAACTGAGCAAACTGAACAAACTGTGCAAACTGAGCAAACTGAGCAAACTGAGCAAACTGAGCAAACTGAGCAAACTGTGCAAACTGAATAAACTGAGCAAACTGTGCAAACTGTGCAAACTGAGCAAACTGAGCAAACTGAGCAAACTGAGCAAACTGAACAAACTGTGCAAACTGAGCAAACTGAACAAACTGTGCAAACTGTGCAAACTGAACAAACTGAACAAACTGAGCAAACTGTGCAAACTGAGCAAACTGAACAAACTGTGCAAACTGAGCAAACTGAACAAACTGTGCAAACTGTGCAAACTGAGCAAACTGAGCAAACTGAGCAAACTGTGCAAACTGAGCAAACTGAACAAACTGTGCAAACTGAGCAAACTGAACAAACTGTGCAAACTGTGCAAACTGTGCAAACTGAACAAACTGAACAAACTGAGCAAACTGAGCAAACTGAACAAACTGTGCAAACTGAGAAAACTGCAAACTGTGCAAACTGAGCAAACTGAACAAACTGAGCAAACTGTGCAAACTGAACAAACTGAGCAAACTGTGCAAACTGAGCAAACTGAGCAAACTGTGCAAACTGAGCAAACTGAACAAACTGTGCAAACTGTGCAAACTGAACAAACTGAACAAACTGAGCAAACTGAGAAAACTGCAAACTGTGCAAACTGAACAAACTGAACAAACTGAGCAAACTGTGCAAACTGAACAAACTGAGCAAACTGTGCAAACTGAGCAAACTGAGCAAACTGTGCAAACTGAGCAAACTGAACAAACTGTGCAAACTGTGCAAACTGAACAAACTGAACAAACTGAGCAAACTGTGCAAACTGAACAAACTGAGCAAACTGAGCAAACTGAGCAAACTGTGCAAACTGAACAAACTGTGCAAACTGAGCAAACTGTGCAAACTGAACAAACTGTGCAAACTGTGCAAACTGAACAAACTGAACAAACTGAGCAAACTGAGAAAACTGCAAACTGTGCAAACTGAACAAACTGAACAAACTGAGCAAACTGTGCAAACTGAACAAACTGAGCAAACTGTGCAAACTGAGCAAACTGAGCAAACTGTGCAAACTGAGCAAACTGAACAAACTGTGCAAACTGTGCAAACTGAACAAACTGAACAAACTGAGCAAACTGTGCAAACTGAACAAACTGAGCAAACTGTGCAAACTGAGCAAACTGAGCAAACTGTGCAAACTGAGCAAACTGAACAAACTGTGCAAACTGTGCAAACTGAACAAACTGAACAAACTGAGCAAACTGTGCAAACTGAACAAACTGAGCAAACTGTGCAAACTGAGCAAACTGAGCAAACTGTGCAAACTGAACAAACTGTGCAAACTGTGCAAACTGAACAAACTGAACAAACTGAGCAAACTGTGCAAACTGAACAAACTGAGCAAACTGTGCAAACTGAGCAAACTGAGCAAACTGAACAAACTGAGCAAACTGTGCAAACTGAACAAACTGAGCAAACTGTGCAAACTGAGCAAACTGAGCAAACTGTGCAAACTGAGCAAACTGAACAAACTGTGCAAACTGTGCAAACTGAGCAAACTGAACAAACTGAACAAACTGAGCAAACTGAGCAAACTGAACAAACTGAACAAACTGAGCAAACTGTGCAAACTGAGCAAACTGAGCAAACTGAACAAACTGAGCAAACTGTGCAAACTGAACAAACTGAGCAAACTGAGCAAACTGTGCAAACTGAGCAAACTGAGCAAACTGTGCAAACTGAGCAAACTGAGCAAACTGAACAAACTGTGCAAACTGAGCAAACTGAGCAAACTGAGCAAACTGAGCAAACTGAGCAAACTGTGCAAACTGAATAAACTGAGCAAACTGTGCAAACTGTGCAAACTGAGCAAACTGTGCAAACTGAGCAAACTGAACAAACTGTGCAAACTGAGCAAACTGTGCAAACTGAGCAAACTGAACAAACTGTGCAAACTGAGCAAACTGAACAAACTGTGCAAACTGTGCAAACTGAACAAACTGAACAAACTGAGCAAACTGAGCAAACTGAACAAACTGTGCAAACTGAGAAAACTGCAAACTGTGCAAACTGAGCAAACTGAACAAACTGAGCAAACTGTGCAAACTGAACAAACTGAGCAAACTGTGCAAACTGAACAAACTGAGCAAACTGAGCAAACTGTGCAAACTGAGCAAACTGAACAAACTGTGCAAACTGTGCAAACTGAACAAACTGAACAAACTGAGCAAACTGAGAAAACTGCAAACTGTGCAAACTGAACAAACTGAACAAACTGAGCAAACTGTGCAAACTGAACAAACTGAGCAAACTGTGCAAACTGAGCAAACTGAGCAAACTGTGCAAACTGAGCAAACTGAACAAACTGTGCAAACTGTGCAAACTGAACAAACTGAACAAACTGAGCAAACTGTGCAAACTGAACAAACTGAGCAAACTGAGCAAACTGAGCAAACTGTGCAAACTGAACAAACTGTGCAAACTGAGCAAACTGAGCAAACTGTGCAAACTGAACAAACTGTGCAAACTGTGCAAACTGAACAAACTGAACAAACTGAGCAAACTGTGCAAACTAAACAAACTGAACAAACTGAACAAACTGAGCAAACTGAGAAAACTGCAAACTGTGCAAACTGAACAAACTGAACAAACTGAGCAAACTGTGCAAACTGAACAAACTGAGCAAACTGTGCAAACTGAGCAAACTGAGCAAACTGTGCAAACTGAGCAAACTGAACAAACTGTGCAAACTGTGCAAACTGAACAAACTGAACAAACTGAGCAAACTGTGCAAACTGAGCAAACTGAGCAAACTGAACAAACTGAGCAAACTGTGCAAACTGAACAAACTGAGCAAACTGTGCAAACTGAGCAAACTGAGCAAACTGTGCAAACTGAGCAAACTGAACAAACTGTGCAAACTGTGCAAACTGAACAAACTGAACAAACTGAGCAAACTGTGCAAACTGAGCAAACTGAGCAAACTGTGCAAACTGAACAAACTGAGCAAACTGTGCAAACTGAGCAAACTGAGCAAACTGAGCAAACTGAGCAAACTGAACAAACTGTGCAAACTGAGCAAACTGAGCAAACTGAGCAAACTGAGCAAACTGAGCAAACTGTGCAAACTGAATAAACTGAGCAAACTGTGCAAACTGTGCAAACTGAGCAAACTGAGCAAACTGAGCAAACTGAGCAAACTGAACAAACTGTGCAAACTGAGCAAACTGAACAAACTGTGCAAACTGTGCAAACTGAACAAACTGAACAAACTGAGCAAACTGTGCAAACTGAGCAAACTGAACAAACTGTGCAAACTGAGCAAACTGAACAAACTGTGCAAACTGTGCAAACTGAGCAAACTGAGCAAACTGAGCAAACTGTGCAAACTGAGCAAACTGAACAAACTGTGCAAACTGAGCAAACTGAACAAACTGTGCAAACTGTGCAAACTGTGCAAACTGAACAAACTGAACAAACTGAGCAAACTGAGCAAACTGAACAAACTGTGCAAACTGAGAAAACTGCAAACTGTGCAAACTGAGCAAACTGAACAAACTGAGCAAACTGTGCAAACTGAACAAACTGAGCAAACTGTGCAAACTGAGCAAACTGAGCAAACTGTGCAAACTGAGCAAACTGAACAAACTGTGCAAACTGTGCAAACTGAACAAACTGAACAAACTGAGCAAACTGAGAAAACTGCAAACTGTGCAAACTGAACAAACTGAACAAACTGAGCAAACTGTGCAAACTGAACAAACTGAGCAAACTGTGCAAACTGAGCAAACTGAGCAAACTGTGCAAACTGAGCAAACTGAACAAACTGTGCAAACTGTGCAAACTGAACAAACTGAACAAACTGAGCAAACTGTGCAAACTGAACAAACTGAGCAAACTGAGCAAACTGAGCAAACTGTGCAAACTGAACAAACTGTGCAAACTGAGCAAACTGAGCAAACTGTGCAAACTGAACAAACTGTGCAAACTGTGCAAACTGAACAAACTGAACAAACTGAGCAAACTGAGAAAACTGCAAACTGTGCAAACTGAACAAACTGAACAAACTGAGCAAACTGTGCAAACTGAACAAACTGAGCAAACTGAGCAAACTGTGCAAACTGAACAAACTGTGCAAACTGTGCAAACTGAACAAACTGAACAAACTGAGCAAACTGTGCAAACTGAACAAACTGAGCAAATGTGCCAACTGAGCAAACTGAGCAAACTGTGCAAACTGAGCAAACTGAGCAAACTGTGCAAACTGAGCAAACTGAACAAACTGTGCAAACTGTGCAAACTGAACAAACTGAACAAACTGAGCAAACTGTGCAAACTGAACAAACTGAGCAAACTGTGCAAACTGAGCAAACTGAGCAAACTGTGCAAACTGAGCAAACTGAACAAACTGTGCAAACTGTGCAAACTGAACAAACTGAACAAACTGAGCAAACTGTGCAAACTGTGCAAACTGAACAAACTGAACAAACTGAGCAAACTGTGCAAACTGAGCAAACTGAGCAAACTGAGCAAACTGAACAAACTGAGCAAACTGAGCAAACTGAACAAACTGAGCAAACTGTGCAAACTGAGCAAACTGAACAAACTGTGCAAACTGTGCAAACTGTGCAAACTGAACAAACTGAACAAACTGAGCAAACTGAACAAACTGTGCAAACTGAGAAAACTGCAAACTGTGCAAACTGAGCAAACTGAACAAACTGAGCAAACTGTGCAAACTGAACAAACTGAGCAAACTGTGCAAACTGAGCAAACTGAGCAAACTGTGCAAACTGAGCAAACTGAACAAACTGTGCAAACTGTGCAAACTGAACAAACTGAACAAACTGAGCAAACTGAGAAAACTGCAAACTGTGCAAACTGAACAAACTGAACAAACTGAGCAAACTGTGCAAACTGAACAAACTGAGCAAACTGTGCAAACTGAGCAAACTGAGCAAACTGTGCAAACTGAGCAAACTGAACAAACTGTGCAAACTGTGCAAACTGAACAAACTGAACAAACTGAGCAAACTGTGCAAACTGAACAAACTGAGCAAACTGAGCAAACTGAGCAAACTGTGCAAACTGAACAAACTGTGCAAACTGAGCAAACTGAGCAAACTGTGCAAACTGAACAAACTGTGCAAACTGTGCAAACTGAACAAACTGAACAAACTGAGCAAACTGAGAAAACTGCAAACTGTGCAAACTGAACAAACTGAACAAACTGAGCAAACTGTGCAAACTGAACAAACTGAGCAAACTGTGCAAACTGAGCAAACTGAGCAAACTGTGCAAACTGAGCAAACTGAACAAACTGTGCAAACTGTGCAAACTGAACAAACTGAACAAACTGAGCAAACTGTGCAAACTGAACAAACTGAGCAAACTGAGCAAACTGAGCAAACTGAGCAAACTGTGCAAACTGAACAAACTGAGCAAATGTGCCAACTGAGCAAACTGAGCAAACTGTGCAAACTGAGCAAACTGAGCAAACTGTGCAAACTGAGCAAACTGAACAAACTGTGCAAACTGTGCAAACTGAACAAACTGAACAAACTGAGCAAACTGTGCAAACTGAACAAACTGAGCAAACTGTGCAAACTGAGCAAACTGAGCAAACTGTGCAAACTGAGCAAACTGAACAAACTGTGCAAACTGTGCAAACTGAACAAACTGAACAAACTGAGCAAACTGTGCAAACTGTGCAAACTGAACAAACTGAACAAACTGAGCAAACTGTGCAAACTGAGCAAACTGAGCAAACTGAGCAAACTGAACAAACTGAGCAAACTGAGCAAACTGAACAAACTGAGCAAACTGTGCAAACTGAGCAAACTGAACAAACTGTGCAAACTGTGCAAACTGTGCAAACTGAACAAACTGAACAAACTGAGCAAACTGAACAAACTGTGCAAACTGAGAAAACTGCAAACTGTGCAAACTGAGCAAACTGAACAAACTGAGCAAACTGTGCAAACTGAACAAACTGAGCAAACTGTGCAAACTGAGCAAACTGAGCAAACTGTGCAAACTGAGCAAACTGAACAAACTGTGCAAACTGTGCAAACTGAACAAACTGAACAAACTGAGCAAACTGAGAAAACTGCAAACTGTGCAAACTGAACAAACTGAACAAACTGAGCAAACTGTGCAAACTGAACAAACTGAGCAAACTGTGCAAACTGAGCAAACTGAGCAAACTGTGCAAACTGAGCAAACTGAACAAACTGTGCAAACTGTGCAAACTGAACAAACTGAACAAACTGAGCAAACTGTGCAAACTGAACAAACTGAGCAAACTGAGCAAACTGAGCAAACTGTGCAAACTGAACAAACTGTGCAAACTGAGCAAACTGAGCAAACTGTGCAAACTGAACAAACTGTGCAAACTGTGCAAACTGAACAAACTGAACAAACTGAGCAAACTGAGAAAACTGCAAACTGTGCAAACTGAACAAACTGAACAAACTGAGCAAACTGTGCAAACTGAACAAACTGAGCAAACTGTGCAAACTGAGCAAACTGAGCAAACTGTGCAAACTGAGCAAACTGAACAAACTGTGCAAACTGAACAAACTGAACAAACTGAGCAAACTGTGCAAACTGAACAAACTGAGCAAACTGAGCAAACTGAGCAAACTGTGCAAACTGAACAAACTGTGCAAACTGAGCAAACTGTGCAAACTGAACAAACTGTGCAAACTGTGCAAACTGAACAAACTGAACAAACTGAGCAAACTGTGCAAACTGAACAAACTGAGCAAATGTGCCAACTGAGCAAACTGAGCAAACTGTGCAAACTGAGCAAACTGAGCAAACTGTGCAAACTGAGCAAACTGAACAAACTGTGCAAACTGTGCAAACTGAACAAACTGAACAAACTGAGCAAACTGTGCAAACTGAACAAACTGAGCAAACTGTGCAAACTGTGCAAACTGTGCAAACTGAACAAACTGAACAAACTGAGCAAACTGTGCAAACTGTGCAAACTGAACAAACTGAACAAACTGAGCAAACTGAGCAAACTGAGCAAACTGAGCAAACTGAGCAAACTGAGCAAACTGAACAAACTGAGCAAACTGAGCAAACTGAATAAACTGTTGGCGCTACATACATCCTGAATAATAATAATAATAATATGTACTGTATGTGTAGAGGCAGAAATATAGCTATAGGAAGAGACACAATACTGGAGTGATACATAATATAATATAATATAATAATATATATATATGGCTCTGACATAATCCGCAGCGTTGTACAATGGGTGTTGCAGTGAAGCTGATACATTGTTATTTTCTATTACAATGACTGACTGTACTATACACAGCGGGACGATCGCACCAAAAACTGCCAGCGTTAGACCGCCAGCACGGAGAACAAGTGTATGGGGCACGATACCATTCGGGGGAGGGGGGGGCTGGTCATGACCCGGCTTGTTGTCACTCATGGGGGATACAGAGGATTCAGGGACAAAGGGGGAGGGGCAAACAAAATGCAATGTGTCACCGCTTCAGAAACTGACCTGTCACCAGAACCCAAAGTTCTTCAATCTGGGCACAAGTAATACTGTAACGAGCATGCGCACCCCAATATCTCACCACTGACACCAATAGACATGTGCAGTTCGTTTCATTCCGAATTCGTTTTTTTTTAACCAATTTTAAACAAATGTTTCCAAATACTCGTAAATTCAAATATTCAGAAATTCGGAAATTTGAAAAGCTGAAAATAAGATCGAAAAATTCAAAAGAACGAAAATCCGAAAAAAAGAAGAAAAATCTGAAAATCTAAAACCTGAAATAATAACTAACTAATAACAACTTAACTATTACTAAATTTATTATCATTAAATTATAGGTATTGGAATCTCCTTTCAAATTTGGCTGAACGCAACGAAAACGAATTTTTCCGAAATAAAGAATGCTGCATCTAAACGAATGGAATGCAATAAATTAATAACAATATATAATAATAATAATAAAAAAGTTTTATTATTATTAATTCATTCCATTACATTGGTTTAGATGCGGCATTCATTATTTTCGGATAATTCGCAACTTCGGATAAATTCGTATTCGTTACATTCACTAACAGACAAATTTGAAAGGAAATTCCAATACCTATAATTTAATAGTTAGTTATTATTTTGAATTTTCAGATTTTCGTTCTTATTTTCAGAATTTCAGAATTTACAAATTTATGAATTTTCAAATTTAAACTTTTTCTAATTTACGAATTTCAAATTTACAGATTTTCGAATTTCAGGATTTTCGCATTTACGAATTTTTATATTTCCGCAATTCGATCGTAACGAATGACCCGAAAACAAACAAAAAAAAACAAAAAACAAACAAAACGAACACATTTTTTGGCAGTGTACATGTCCAGCCACCAGATGTGGAGGAGTCACACCCACCGCGACTCACTAACCAAAGCGAGAACTTAGTTTGGTGGAGAAGGAAGGAGAGGGGCGCTTCCTTTGGGCAGATAAGACAATGCCGTAAAAGTCATCACAGCCTGCAATACCGCTGGCCGCCACTAGAGGGCCTCACCCAGACTCTAGCTGGCTAGACACACACGGGCAGATAAAAATCTTACATGCAATCTGGCGCCCTGTAAAGTGGGGTACACGTTATAAGAAAATTGGGCTCGTCTGATTTTCCTCATTGTTTCACAGCAAGTCGGAACCGGGGAAAGGCGATAAGGTACGAAAATTCTCGTACGACGAAGGCTTTTTTGTTGTTTATTCTTTCAGATCAGGGGCGGTCTTTAGTTTCGGATTTTTCTTGCACAAAAATAACGTATGAATACCGTGCACATTGAGCGAGAATCGTTCGTTCCGGTCCCTTCAGAAATTTTCATTTGGAAGGTCAGAATCAGCTGTGGAAAGTTGTGTACATACTATCGGAAAATCGCACAATCGTTCCTCGGATGAAAATGTTCACCCGATTTTCTTATATCGTGTATGAGCCTTAAGGGGGGTCAAGTGGAATGAATTGTCACCGTAATTTTTGTAAGAGATTGATGCCGGGATCGCCAGCGCCATCTAGTGGCCGAGGGGAGGCATCGTTTTCTGAAATTCCTCCATGAGAAAACTAGACTGCATTTAGGCCACTAGATGGAGCCAATGATATGTGTATTAATCTCTACGGCAAGCCGACCGAAAAATCACCGTAATTTTTGTAA
This sequence comes from Lithobates clamitans, assembly GCA_037952925.1. Classification (NCBI taxonomy): domain Eukaryota; kingdom Metazoa; phylum Chordata; class Amphibia; order Anura; family Ranidae; genus Lithobates; species Lithobates clamitans. The sequence goes on along the minus strand of JBBGZY010002494.1, from coordinate 113,890 downwards.
AAGAATAATTCCTGTCCCATCAGCGCCATCTAGTGGTCAGAATGCGGAAGCGTTTTCTCATTGAGGAATTTCAGAAAATGATTCCACATTTTGACCACTAGATGGAGCTGACCATACAGGGGGTTTATTTAACCAATTCTGACATTGCTCTCCTACATGGATAAAACATTTTTTGCTAGAAAACTACTTAGAACCCCCAAACATTATATTTATATATATATATTTTTTTTAAGCAGAGGCCCTACAGAATAATATGGTGGGTGTTGTATATTCTTACATCACGCGGTATTTGCGCAGAGGTTTTGCAAACTCAAATTTTTGGTAAAAAATACACAAAAACACAATATAATACCCTATTATTTGTGCCACTGGTTGCCACCCGCCCAGCGCCAAATGACGGCGTCCCAGAACGGCCCAGGACACGGCGCCACCCCCATCTCTGCAAAGAGACGCGGCTCTTTAACCATGTGATCGGCGGTGTCCAATCACAGACGGTCACATGGAAACACGGAGATGCCGGTAATCGGCTCTTCGCCTCACAGTGACAGAGAGAGGAGAGGAGAGGAGAGCCGATCGGCGGCATCTCCTCACAGGGCACAGCTAGGGACGTAATCAGGGCACTGCTTACAATAGCGACACCAGTGCCAGCGATGAGTGCCCACCACTGCCCACAAGAGCCACCAATCAGTGCCCATTAGTGATGCCAGTCAGTGCTGGCTATCAGTCCCACCTATCAGTGCTGCCCATCAATGCCTATCAGTGCCACCCATCAATGCCCATCAGTGCTGCCCATCAATGCCCATCAGTACCCATCAATGCCCATCAGTGCCACCCATTAATGCCCATCAGTACCACCCATCAATACCCATCAGTGCCACCCATCAATGCCCATCTGTACCACCCATCAATGCCCATCAGTGCCACCCATCAGTGCCCATCAGTGCCACCCATCAATGCCCATCAGTGCCACCCATCAATGCCCATCAGTGCCACCCATCAATGCCCATCAGTACCACCGATCAATGCCCATCAGTGCCACCCATCAGTGCCCATCAGTGCCACCCATCATTGCCCATCAGTGCCACCCATCAGTGCCCATCAGTACAACCCATCAATGCCCATCAGTGCCACCCATCAGTGCCCATCAGTGCCACCCATCAGTGCCCATCAGTGCCACCCATCAATGCCCATCAGTGCCACCCATCAGTGCCCATCAGTGCCACCCATCAGTGCCACCCATCAATGCCCATCAGTACCACCCATCAATGCCCATCAGTGCCCATCAGTGCTACCCATAAATGCCCATCAGTGCCATCCATTAATGCCCATCAGTGCCACCCATCAATGCCCATCAGTGCTACCCATCAATGCCCATCAGTGCCATCCATTAATGCCCATCAGTACCACCCATCAATGCCCATCAATGCCCATCAGTGTCGCCCATCAGTGCCACCTATCCATGCCGCCTATCAGTGCCCACCAGTGTGGCATATCAGTGCCTCCTCATTAGCGCCTATCAGTGAAGGAGAAAAATTACTTAATTACAAAATTTACTGAAAGAAACGAAGTAAAAGATCATTTTTTTCACATTTTTTGGTCTTTTTTTTTTAGTAGCTGTGATTAAATATCACCAATAGAAAGTTCTATTTGTGTGAAGAAAATGATAAGAATGTCCTCTGTGTACAGTTTGACCCCACAATAGGGATAAAACTTTTTCGCAGAAGAGAGTTTAATAAGACTCGTGGCCACTCATTACAATTAGAAGAAAAGAGGTTTAACCTTAAACTACGTAGAGGGTTCTTTACTGTAAGAGCGGCAAGGATGTGGAATTCCCTTCCACAGGCGGTGGTCTCAGCGGGGAGCATTGATAGCTTCAAGAAACTATTAGATAATCACCTGAATGACCGCAACATACAGGGATATACAATGTAATACTGACATATAATCACACACATAGGTTGGACTTGATGGACTTGTGTCTTTTTTCAACCTCACCTACTATGTAACTATGTAAGAAAATGATAAGAATGTCACATGGTTACAATGTCACATGACCGCGTAATTGTCATTCAAAGTGTGAGAGCGCTGACAGCTGAACATTGTCCTGGGCAGGAAGGGGGAGGGGAGTGCCCGGTATTGAGGGGGTTAAACATAACAGACGATGTAGAGATGAGTAGGTAGATACCGAACACGTCACGCTGTAAAATGACATCTGCCGGGGGAATGTCGCCAAACTACGGTGCCTAAAAATCTCCATCGGCGACACCTTAAAAGCCTTTACTGGTTACCAGTTTAGGGTCACACAGGAGGAGAAAAGCTCCTTCCAAGGCCCCTTTATACATTGACACACCTCCATAGATCCAGTCTGTAGGGACAGTAAGGTCACTTGCTGACTCGGCACCATCCACAGGCAGCTTCACTCTTCCATAAGACACAGAAGTTGAATCCAACGACATTTTACTTCCGATAATCGCAGCACGGGGGAGGATTTTCCAGTCTTTCCAAGTGTAAGAAGACAATGACTTTCCTGAGCCCCACCTCTGCGAATAACACTGACTCAGGGGACATGGAAGGAAGAGGGAGGGTCTAACTAGGACTAAACTAATTAGCAATTCCAGGAGGGGGGACAGAGGAAGAAACTAAAATCATACAGTAAACCAGATGTAGTGCCCCAGAGCCACCACTAGATGTCATATATACATATAAAAGTCAATCATCTGCAATACCCAAATTTTGCATTTGCAGAATGAGAAGGGACCATCAGACGAAATAAGCTCCACCCCCCCTGGGGACCATCAGAAGAAAAAAGCTCCACCCCCCCTTGGGGCCATCAGAAGAAATAAGCTCCACCCCCCCTGGGGACCATCAGAAGGAATAAGCTCCACCCCCCCTGGGGACCATCAGAAGGAATAAGCTCCACCCCCCCCCCTGGGGACCATCAGAAGGAATAAGCTCCACCCCCCTGGGGACCATCAGAAGAAATACGCTCCACCCCCTGGGGACCACCAGAAGGAATAAGCTCCACCCCCTGGGGACCATCAGAAGGAATAAGCCACGCCCCCTGGGGACCATCAGAAGGAATAGGCTCCACCCCCCTGGGACTCAGATATTAGAGATGAGACCTCTGATGAAGGAAAGATTTCACAGAGAGTACAGCAGTCCCTGAGTGGGACAAGGCGGATACACTAAATGGATGAGAATCCATATTATCTAAACGGGACATGGTCCTTACCAGCACAATGTATGAAACTCTATATCATGGAGGAGGGGACACAGTTCTCACCAGCACAATGTATAGGATTCTAAACCATCCAGATAAACCTGGTCTTCAACCAGGAACATGTATGAGAAACTATTAATATCCAGGAGGGACCTGGTCCTGAACCAGCACAATGTGTGAGAATCTACATCATCCATGGTGGGACATGGTCCTCACTAGCACAATGAAAGGGAATCTCTATCATCCAGGGAGAAGGGGGAAGAGTTGGAGAACCTGGTCCTTACCAGCACAATGTGTGAAAATCTACATCATCCATGGTGGGACATGGTCCTTACCAGCACAATGTATGGGAATCTTTATTATCCGGGGAGAAGGGGGGGAGAGTTGGAGAACCTGGTCCTCACCAGCACAATGTATGGGAATCTTTATTATCCAGGGAGAAGGGGGGGGAGAGTTGGAGAACCTGGTCCTCACCAGCACAATGTATAGGAATCTTTATTATCCGGGGAGAAGGGGGGGGGAGAGTTGGGGAACCTGGTCCTCACCAGCACAATGTATAGGAATCTTTATTATCCGGGGAGAAGGGGGGGGGAGAGTTGGAGAACCTGGTCCTCACCAGCACAATGTATAGGAATCTTTATTATCCGGGGAGAAGGGGGGAGAGGTGGAGAACCTGGTCCTCACCAGCACAATGTATACAAATCTTTATTATCCAGGGAGAAGGGGGGAGAGTTGGGGAACCTGGTCCTCACCAGCACAATGTATAGGAATCTTTATTATCCAGGGAGAAGGGGGGAGAGTTGGAGAACCTGGTCCTCACCAGCACAATGTATAGGAATCTTTATTATCTGGGGAGAAGAGGGGAGAGGTGGAGAACCTGGTCCTCACCAGCACAATGTATAGGAATCTCTATCATCCAGGGAGAAGGGGGGAGAGTTGGAGAACCTGGTCCTCACCAGCACAATGTATAGGAATCTTTATTATCCGGGGAGAAGGGGGGAGAGTTGGGGAACTTGGTCCTCACCAGCACAATATATAAGAATCTTTATTGTCTAGGGAGAAGGGGGAGAGTTGGAGAACCTGGTCCTCACCAGCACAATGTATAGGAATCTTTATTATCCGGGGAGAAGGGGGGGGGGAGAGTTGGGGAACCTGGTCCTCACCAGCACAATGTATACAAATCTTTATTATCCAGGGAGAAGGGGGGAGAGTTGGGGAACCTGGTCCTCACCAGCACAATGTATAGGAATCTTTATTATCTGGGGAGAAGAGGGGAGAGGTGGAGAACCTGGTCCTCACCAGCACAATGTATAGGAATCTCTATCATCCAGGGAGAAGGGGGGAGAGTTGGAGAACCTGGTCCTCACCAGCACAATGTATAGGAATCTTTATTATCCGGGGAGAAGGGGGGAGAGTTGGAGAACCTGGTCCTCACCAGCACAATGTATAGGAATCTTTATTATCCGGGGAGAAGTGGGGAGAGGTGGAGAACCTGGTCCTCACCAGCACAATATATAAGAATCTTTATTGTCTAGGGAGAAGGGGGGAAGAGTTCGAGAACCTGGTCCTTACCAGCACAATGTATGAGAATATAGTATATAGGAAGGAGCTGGTCCTGTGGACAAAGTATGAGCATCCATTAATGGAGGGAGAAGGAAAAGAATAATTAAAATCCAACCTTAAGTCACAAGCCAATCAAAATTTGTCAGCTGGCCCAAAACTGATTATCCAATTCGGTTCCCTGATTTCTGCTTTACTTCATATTAATCGGCATCTGACGCTCCTCTTCATTCTAGTGATTCTTTGATTACAATGAGGAATTTGCAGCAATAAATAAAATTATTATATTATTATTATACAGGATTTATAAAGCGCCAACAGTTTGCGCCGCACTTTACATGAGGGCAGACATTACAATTATAATACAAATCAATACGGGAGGGATCAGAGGGCCCTGAGAGGCTCTGGAGAAGTCCTGGAGGTGAGTATTGGAGGAGATGATGAGGGAGCTTGGAGAGCAAGAGGTCTTGGGAGGAAAGAAGAGAACGATTCGGTTAGTATTTGAAGACTAGGCTAGTGATGTAGCTGGGGGCTGAATTGTGGATGGCTTTAGAACTTATTGTTAGTATTTTGAATTTAATTGATTGGGTGAGTGGAAGCCAGTGGAGGGATTGGTAGAGAGGGGTGGAAGACACTGAATGGAGGTCAGTGGAGGGATCGGCAGAGAGGGGTGGAGGACACTGAATGGAGGTTAGTGGAGGGGTTGGCAGAGAAGGGTAGCAGATGCTAAGCGGTTGGTAAGGTGGATGAGCCTGGCAGCAGCATTCATGATGGTGCCTATTTAAAGGTAAGCCAATCAGGAGTGAGTTGCAGTAATTGAGGAGAGAGTGAATTAGGAGCTTTGTGGTGTGATTGGTTAGGAAGGGGAGTATTTTGGAGATGTTGCGGAGGATTTGGACAGGGATTGGATGTGGGGCTGAAAGTATAGTTCAGAGTCCAGCATTACACCTAGCACCTTGGCATGCGGGGATGGGCTGATAGTTGTGTCATCGATCTTGACAGGGATATCAGGGGCAGAGGCACATAGTGGAGGGAAAATTATGAGCTCAGTTTTGGATAGATTGAGTTTGAGGAAGTGGTGTGACATCCAGAGTGATATGTCTGTTAGTAAGTTAGTGATACATGAGGAGATTGAAGGAGTGAGCTGAGGGGTAGAGAGACAGATTTGGGTGTCATCAGAGTAGAGGTGGTATTGGAAGCCATGGGAGGCTGACCCAGGAAGGAGATTGAGAATAGAAAACGTCCAAGAACAGAACCTTGGAGGACACCAACAGAGAAAGGAAGAGGAGAGGAAGAAGTAGAATTGTAAGTAACGCTAAAGGTGTGGTTGGATAAGTAGGAAAAGAACCAGTGAAGACTACAGTCCAAAGGCGTGGAGTTTTTTGAGGAGGAGGAGGTGATCCACTGTGTCAAAGGCAGCAGAAGGGTCCAGGAGTAGGAGTACAGAATAATGTCCATTGGTTTTGGCCATTGGTAGATCGTTTGTTGGTTTTAGGAGAGCAGTTTCTGTGGAGTGTTGAGGGCAAAATCCAGACTGAAGGGGATCAAGAAGATTATTGTTAGCGAGGTGGTCGCTCAGTTGGTTGTAGACCAGACATTCAAGGAGTTTGGATACAATGGGGAGCAGGGAGACAGGGTGCAGTTTGTTAAGATTGGTGGGGTCCAGTAAGGGGATTTTAAGCATGGGGGTGACTAAAGCATGTTTTAGAGAGTTGGGGAAGATGCCAGAAGAGAGGGAAAGATTGAAGATGTGAATTAGAGAGTGTAGAACAGAGCCAGAGGGTGATCGTAGGATTTTTGAGGAACAGGGTCCAGGAGGCAGGTGGTTAGCTGGACGTTACCAAGAAATTCAGCAACCTTGTCCATAGTGGTGGGGTTAAAAGATTGAAGTAATAATTGTCCCTGTGGACATGGAGTGTTAAGTGGAGAGGGTATCTGTACAGAGGAGATCTCCTCACGAATTGTATCAATCTTCTGTTTGAAGTGATTGTCGATCTCCTGGGCAGTGAGTAAGTTGGTGGGTGGAGGCGGTGGAGGACAATTTCAGAGTTGAAGGTAGAGAAGAGATGACAGGGAGGGGATGATAAGTTGTTAATGAGAGAGATAAAATAGGTCTGCTTGGCAGTGAGGAGGCAGGAATTGTATTTTTGGAGGGCAGATTTGTATAGGTTAAAACCTTTCTGAGACCTGGTCTAATGCCACAGGTGCTTAAGAGCACGGCTATGTTTTTTTCAGACTTCTAGTGTCATCTGTTTGCCAGGGTTGTAGGGGACGTGACCTGTGTGTAGTGAGGGGGGGGGGGGCAAGCTTGTCTAGGGAGGTTGACAGTGAGCTGTTGTAGACAGAAGTGGTTAGGTCGGTGCAGGATAGGGGTGCGATTTTGTCATAGAGGTGATCAGTAGCAGAGTAGAAAAGGGTTGAGTTGACGAAGGTTTCCATGGGTAACTGTTAGGCGGTTGTAGGAAGAAGAGGTGGAGGAGAAGGAGAGTGAAACTAATAAGGTAGTGATCAGAGAGAGGGAAGGGAAAGTTGGAACGGTTGTATGGAGTGCATAGGTGGGAGAAGACAAGGTCAAGGGTATTGCCGTCAGAGTGAGTCCATTGCTTCAGGTCAAAGGAGGAGGTTAGAAGTTTGGAAATAGTAGTAGTGTTAGTATTAACAGGGATTTTGAAATCCCAGAGAATGATTGTGGGGATTTCAGAAGAGAGAAAGTAGGCAAGCCAGACAGAGAAGTCATCAAGAAAGGTTGATACCGGTCCAGGGGGACAGTAGATCACAGCTATCCTTAGAGAAACTGGAGAGAAAAGACAAATGCAGTGTGCCTCAAATGAGAAAAGTGACAGAGAGGGCGGTGGATGAAGTACCTGGAACCTACTATGTGGGCATAGAAGGATTCCCACTCTATCTCCCTTGCATTCACTGGGTCTGGGGGGGTGAGTCCAGAGAAGACCACCATGGGAGAGGGCAGCAGGAGAAGTAGTGTCGGAGTCATGAAGCCAGGTTTCAGTAATGGCGAGTAGATTAAATGAGTTAGCGATAAAGAGGTCATGGAGGGAGGTGAGTTTGTTACAGATAGAGCGGGGAGGTAGAGAAGGGGAGTCTGACTTTGGGTAGAAGAGGAATGGGAACTAAATTTTGTGGATTGCGGCTGCTGCCAGAGGGGGGGCGGGTGATGGGTGCGTTGAGTACAGTTAAATGAAGGAGGCTGAGGGTTTGGGGATATATCTCCAAAGGTTAGGAGATGCAGAAGGGTGAGGGAGGTTATATGGGAGTGTGATTTATATGAAGGGCCCCAGTGTCCTGGAGGTTTTATTAGTCTGTGGATTTAGAATTAGCAGTGGTTGGTGGGTGCAGTAATAAGGAGAGGACAGAGGTGAGGGAGTTATATAAAAGCTGTGTGATGGAGAAGAGGGGTGAAGGAAAGAGGACACAACTGTCAGAAGCAGTGGTAGAGAGGGCTTGTTCCAGAGTGGATGGAGAGCTGAAGGGGTAAACAAGGTCCTGTGTACTTTCTCTTCGTGCCGAGTCAGAAGGGCTCCCACTTTGACAAAGAACCCCCACACCAAATGTGCTCCCCCCTGCAAATCTTCCCCAGAAACAAATCTTCCCCAGATCTCAGTCCCGGGGTGATGAAAGGGTTAACTTTCCGGAGAGGTAAAAAGTCATTGCAGATTCTCCGAGCCGGAACTGAGATCACCGAGAAACCGAGAAATTTTACCCGTCAGCAAATAATATGATAGATACCAAATCCCACAACACACTGCTGACCGCAATCCGAGAGAGAGAGAGACCGCATGGGGGGATCCCATCCAAACCAGCCTGAGAACCGGATGACCTTCACTGAGACACGATATCCAATGTCTGTGTATATAGAGGGAGAGGAGCTTACACTCTAATGTCCCCTCCCCCACAGTCACACACTATTATTATACATTTATATAGCTCTGACATATACCGCAGTGCTGTACAGAGAACACTGAGCCAGTCACATCAGTCTCTGTACCAGAGGAGCTTACACTCTAATGTCCCCTCCCCCACAGTCACATCAGTCTTTGTACAGAAGAGCTTACACTCTAATGTCCCCTCCCCCCACAGTCACATCAGTCTTTGTACAGAAGAGCTTACACTCTAATGTCCCCTCCCCCCACAGTCACATCAGTCTTTGTACAGAAGAGCTTACACTCTAATGTCCCCTCCCCCCACAGTCACATCAGTCTCTGTACAGAGGAGCTTACACTCTAATGTCCCCTCCCCCCACAGTCACATCAGTCTCTGTACAGAGGAGCTTACACTCTAATGTCCCCTCCCCCACAGTCACATCAGTCTCTGTACAGAGGAGCTTACACTCTAATGTCCCCTCCCCCCACAGTCACATCAGTCTTTGTACAGAAGAGCTTACACTCTAATGTCCCCTCCCCCACAGTCACATCAGTCTCTGTACAGAGGAGCTTACACTCTAATGCCCCCTCCCCCCACAGTCACATCAGTCTCTATACAGAGGAGCTTACACTCTAATGTCCCCTTCCCCCACAGTCACATCAGTCTCTATACAGAGGAGCTTACACTCTAATGTCCCCTCCCCCCACGGTCACATCAGTCTTTGTACAGAAGAGCTTACACTCTAATGTCCCCTCCCCCACAGTCACATCAGTCTCTGTACAAAGGAGCTTACACTCTAATGTCCCCTCCCCCACAGTCACATCAGTCTCTATACAGAAGAGCTTACACTCTAATGTCCCCTCCCCCACAGTCACATCAGTCTCTATACAGAAGAGCTTACACTCTAATGTCCCCTCCCCCACAGTCACATCAGTCTCTATACAGAGGAGCTTACACTCTAATGTCCCCTCCCCCACAGTCACATCAGTCTTTGTACAGAGGAGCTTACACTCTAATGTCCCCTCCCCCACAGTCACATCAGTCTCTGTACAGAGGAGCTTACACTCTAATGTCCCCTCCCCCACAGTCACATCAGTCTCTATACAGAGGAGCTTACACTCTAATGTCCCCTCCCCCCACAGTCACCTCAGTCTCTATACAGAGGAGCTTACACTCTAATGTCCCCTCCTCCCACAGTCACATCAGTCTTTGTACAGAAGAGCTTACACTCTAATGTCCCCTCCCCCACAGTCACATCAGTCTTTGTACAGAGGAGCTTACACTCTAATGTCCCCTCCCCCACAGTCACATCAGTCTCTGTACAGAGGAGCTTACACTCTAATGTCCCCTCCCCCACAGTCACATCAGTCTCTATACAGAGGAGCTTACACTCTAATGTCCCCTCCCCCCACAGTCACCTCAGTCTCTATACAGAGGAGCTTACACTCTAATGTCCCCTCCTCCCACAGTCACATCAGTCTTTGTACAGAAGAGCTTACACTCTAATGTCCCCTCCCCCACAGTCACATCAGTCTCTATACAGAGGAGCTTACACTCTAATGTCCCCTCCCCACAGTCACATCAGTCTTTGTACAGAGGAGCTTACACTCTAATGTCCCCTCCCCCACAGTCACATCAGTCTCTGTACAGAGGAGCTTACACTTTAATGTCCCCTCCCCCACAGTCACATCAGTCTCTGTACAGAGGAGCTTACACTCTAATGTCCCCTCCCCCACAGTCACATCAGTCTCTGTACAGAGGAGCTTACACTCTAATGTCCCCTCCCCCACAGTCACATCAGTCTCTATACAGAGGAGCTTACACTCTAATGTCCCCTCCCCCCACAGTCACCTCAGTCTCTATACAGAGGAGCTTACACTCTAATGTCCCCTCCTCCCACAGTCACATCAGTCTTTGTACAGAAGAGCTTACACTCTAATGTCCCCTCCCCCACAGTCACATCAGTCTTTGTACAGAGGAGCTTACACTCTAATGTCCCCTCCCCACAGTCACATCAGTCTTTGTACAGAGGAGCTTACACTCTAATGTCCCCTCCCCCACAGTCACATCAGTCTCTGTACAGAGGAGCTTACACTTTAATGTCCCCTCCCCCACAGTCACATCAGTCTCTGTACAGAGGAGCTTACACTCTAATGTCCCCTCCCCCACAGTCACATCAGTCTCTGTACAGAGGAGCTTACACTCTAATGTCCCCTCCCCCACAGTCACATCAGTCTCTATACAGAGGAGCTTACACTCTAATGTCCCCTCCCCCCCACAGTCACATCAGTCTCTATACAGAGGAGCTTACACTCTAATGTCCCCTCCCCCACAGTCACATCAGTCTCTGTACAGAGGAGCTTACACTCTAATGTCCCCTCCCCCACAGTCACATCAGTCTTTGTACAGAAGAGCTTACACTCTAATGTCCCCTCCCCCACAGTCACATCAGTCTCTATACAGAGGAGCTTACACTCTAATGTCCCCTCCCCCACAGTCACATCAGTCTTTGTACAGAAGAGCTTGCACTCACTGAGCTAAATCTTTAGCTGCCATATTTGTATGAACTCCCCGGGTTGTCAGGTGCGCTGAGGACAGAAAATCGCGGTCCATCGGGCGGCGTCCTCCAGATGTCAGATTTCTGCCCGGCTTCATGATACCGTCCGGGGATGCCAAGTACAACAGAGGAGAAATCTGGAATTCAGACATTTTTCTATTGAAGAAAGTCCAAAACAAACGGGGTGGAAGCGGCTCAGAGACTCGCCCGTCTGTGCCGGAGGGCCGGAATACCGATCCAGGCCGAGCCCATCACATAAACACCGAGATTTATTTATCATCTGATGGGTCTGATTCACCGTCCATCTCATGACCTGATACAGTACAAAGTCCATAGTTACATAAGACTGAATAAAGAACCCATCGCTGGTGACCCCTACACAGAGGAGATATCAGCCTCAGCGATGACCTGACCCCCTGAGCCCGATGACCCCCTGAGATCACCTGACCCCTGATGACCCCCCTGTAATCACCTGACCCCCGATGACCCCCTGAGATCCCCTGACCCCGATGACCCCCCTGTGATCACCTGACCCCTGATGACCCCCCCCCTGTAATCACCTGACCCCGATGACCCCCCTATGATCACCTGACCCCTGATGACCCCCTGTGATCACCTGACCCCGATGACCCCCCTGTGATCACCTGACCCCTGATGATCCCCCCTGTGATCACCTGACCCCGATGACCTCCCTGTGATCACCTGACTCCGATTACCCCCTGAGATCACCTGACCCCTGATGACCCCCCTATTATCACCTGATCCCTGATGACCCCCCTGTAATCACCTGACCCTGATAACCCCCCTGTGATCACCTGACCCCGATGACCCCCCTGTGATCACCTGACCCCTGATGATCCCCCCTGTGATCACCTGACCCCGATGACCTCCCTGTGATCACCTGACTCCGATTACCCCCTGAGATCACCTGACCCCTGATGACCCCCCTATTATCACCTGATCCCTGATGACCCCCCTGTAATCACCTGACCCTGATAACCCCCCTGTGATCACCTGACCCCTGATGACCCCCTGAGATCACCTGACTCCGATTACCCCCTGAGATCACCTGACCCTGATAACCCCCCCTGTGATCACCTGATCCCCGATGACCTCCCTGTGATCACCTGACTCCGATTACCCCCTGAGATCACCTGACCCCTGATGACCCCCCTATTATCACCTGATCCCTGATGACCCCCCTGTAATCACCTGACCCTGATAACCCCCCTGTGATCACCTGACCCCGATGACCCCCCTGTGATCACCTGACCCCTGATAACCCCCCTGTGATCACCTGACCCCGATGACCCCCCTGTGATCACCTGACCCCTGATGATCCCCCCTGTGATCACCTGACTCCGATTACCCCCTGAGATCACCTGACCCCTGATGACCCCCCTATGATCACCTGACCCTGATAACCCCCCTGTGATCACCTGACCCCGATGACCTCCCTGTGATCACCTGACCCCGATGACCTCCCTGTGATCACCTGACCCCTGATGACCCCCTGAGATCACCTGACTCCGATTACCCCCTGAGATCACCTGACCCTGATAACCCCCCCTGTGATCACCTGACCTCCGATGACACCCCTGTGATCACCTGACCTCCGATGACCCCCCTGTGATCACCTGACCCCTGATGAACCCCCTGTGATCACGTGACCCCTGATGACCCCCAGTGATCACCTGACCCCGATGACCCCCCTGTGATCACCTGATCCCTGATGACCCCCCTGTGATCACCTGACCCCTGATGACCCCCTGAGATCACCTGACTCCGATTACCCCCTGAGATCACCTGACCCCGATGACCCCCCTGTGATCACCTGACCTCCGATGACCCCCCCTGTGATCACCTGACCCCTGATGAACCCCCTGTGATCACGTGACCCCTGATGACCCCCAGTGATCACCTGACCCCGATGACCCCCCTGTGATCACCTGATCCCTGATGACCCCCCTGTGATCACCTGACCTCTGATGACCCCCCCTATGATCACCTGACCCCGATGACCCCCCTGTGATCACCTGACCCCTGATGAAAGAAGTCCCTGATCCTTTTCCAAAAATGGACCATGTTTACAGCTGCTTGGGGGCCCTGTCTACAATTAATGACACTGATTGTGCATCTGCTAAATAGAAGCGCATCTCTGTGCATGTCAGGAAAACACAGAATTTTGTTGGCGTTCCTGACACAAATAGAACTTAGCCCTAAGTAACACTTACAGGCAGGGCTGGGACAAGGGGTGGGCAGAAGGGAAGGCTTCCCTGGGCGCAGCGTGTATTGTAGTTATTGGGGCGCCACAAATTCTTCCTACTATAAGGCTGACGGGAGTAGTGACAGCGGCATCACTACTTCTGTCAGCCCAGCGCTGGTAGCTGCAAGGAGAGGTGGAAAGAGGCGGTGGGAGGTGCGGTCTGTGCTCTCTCTCTCCCCTCCTCCTCTTGGGGGACACTGCAAGTTCCTTCTACTATAAGGCTGACAGGAGTAGTGACAGCGGCATCACTTCTGTCAGTCTAGCGCTGGAAGTGGCAAGGAGAGGTGGAAAGAGCCAGGAGGAGGTGCGGGCTGTGCTCTCTCTCCCATCTTCCTCCCCCCTTTGGGGGGCACTGCAAGTTCCTTCTACCATAAGGCTGACAGGAGTAGTGACAGCGGCATCACTACTTCTGTCAGGCCAGCGCTGGAAGTGGCAAGGAGAGGTGGAGAGAGTCAGGAGGAGGTGTGGACTGTGTTCTGTCTCCCCCCTTCTCCTCCTCTTGGGGGGCACTGCAAGTTCCTTCTACTATAAGGATGACAGGAGTAATGACAGTGACATCACTACTTCTGTCAGCCCAACTCTGGAAGCAGCAAGGAGAGGTGGAGAGAGCCGGGAGGAGGTGGGGCTGTGCTCTCTTTCCCCCTCCTCTTGGGGGGCACTGCAAGTTCCTTCTACCATAAGGCTGACAGGAGTAGTGACAGCGGCATCACTACTTCTGTCAGGCCAGCGCTGGAAGTGGCAAGGAGGGGTGGAGAGAGTCAGGAGGAGGTGTGGACTGTGTTCTGTCTCCCCCCTTCTCCTCCTCTTGGGGGGCACTGCAAGTTCCTTCTACTATAAGGATGACAGGAGTAATGACAGTGACATCACTACTTCTGTCAGCCCAACTCTGGAAGCAGCAAGGAGAGGTGGAGAGAGCCGGGATGAGGTGCGGGCTGTGCTCTCTCTCCCCCTCCTCTTGGGGGGCACTGCAAGTTCCTTCTACCATAAAGCTGACAGGAGTAGTGACAGTGGCATCACTTCTGTCAGTCCAGCGCTGGTAGTGGCAAGGAGAGGTGGAAAGAGCTGGGAGGAGGTGCGGGCTGTGCTCTCCCTCCCCCTCTTCCTCCTCCTCCTCCTCTTGGGGGGCACTGCAAGTTCCTTCTACTATAAGGCTGACAGGAGTAGTGACAGTGGCATCACTTCTGTCAGTCCAGCGCTGGAAGTGGCAAGGAGAGGTGGAAAGAGCCAGGAGGAGGTGTGGGCTGTGCTCTCCCTCCCCCTCTTCCTTCTCCTCCTCCTCTTGGGGGGCACTGCAAGTTCCTTCTACTATAAGGCTGACAGGAGTAGTGATGGCAGCATCACTACTTCTGTCAGCCCAGCACTGGAAGTGGCAAGGAGAGTTGGAGAGAGCCGGGAGGAGGTGCGGGTTGTGCTCTCTCTCCCCCTCCTCCTTTTGGGGGGCACTGCAAGTTCCTTCTACTATAAGGCTGACAGGAGTAGTGACAGCGGCATCCCTACTTCTGTCATCCCAGTGCTGGAAGTGGCAAGGAGAGGTGGAGAGAGCCGGGAAGGGGTGCGGGGTGTGCTCTCTCTCCCCCTTCTCTCTATAAGCTCACACCTACTGGGGGGGGTGCAATTTGCCATCTTTGCCCTGGGCACTGGATAATCTTGTCTCGGCACTGCTTAGAGGACTCGCCCCTCCCCCAGCCTGTGATTGGATGGTAAGAGAAGCGGACTGCTGAGCTCATCTCACTCTCACTCTGCTCTCTCCTCCAATCAGCATGCTTCTTGTCAGCACATGAACCTCTCCCAGCCTGAGCTCTGCTGTACATGGGATGTAAGAGGCTGGCACTGGGTCACATTCAGATACTGAAGCTGCCCTGGGTTCATAAAATACAAATATGGGCCGGTTCTCACCAAACTGAATCGCACAGGAATGTGCCGTGCAACTCGAATCATGTGCAAAACGCATTACATCTGCGCTCTGCAGCGGGAGGCAATTAAAAATTAACACCCCAAATTCAGGTCATGAAACGCAGTGCATTTGCCCTCACTGAATCGCATGGTACTTTTTGTATCATGCGATCCAGTTGCAGTGCATTTTAAAAAGCGGAGCATGCAATGCTTTTGGTGCCCGTAGAAAATGAATGGGCTGGAATCGCACCGCAGGGAACTGCGTGTGAATGGCACTGGAATGCAGCGGGCGCGCCTGTGCGATTCGGATGCGATTTCGTTGCGTTTCGGGTCTGGATCTGGTGGGAACTGGCCCTATTAATGATGAGAGAGCCGCATTCATTTGTTGTCTTTTATATCTGGTCGGAGTTCAGCTTTAATTAACATGGAAAATATTCCTCGCCGATCCCCGGAGGCAGACAGATGTTTTCTGGATCGACAATCTCCAGAGTTATAAACAGCAATAAAAAAAAATTCCAATGACAAAACTTTATCGTTCTGGACAAAACCACAAATCCACCCAGACCGAGCGTCCTAATCCTAGAGAGAGTCTTAAAGGGGAAGCGCGGCCACCAAACCTTTCATTTAATCCCCGTTCACACCGGGTGCGATTTGTCATGCGTTCGGACAGTTCCAAATCGCACGACAAGTGTCCCCCCCCCATTGTCAGGAATTGAACTGTTCCAATAGCTGCGGCTCAACTTTGAAATAAAAGGTTCCTGCTCTACTTTTTGCCGGTTTCACTGCGACTTCCATAGACTTCTGTTGTATGAAGTCAGCAGTGCAGATCGCAGTGATGATGGGCGGCTTTGAACTGGTCTGAACGGGGCCTTAAAGCATTCATAGTTAGCCCCAGAATAGAGAAATCCACTCTGTGCAACAAATACAATCCCAGATATTACCTTGTAAAAGTGGTGGTGACATCATCACTGTGCTGTACATAGCCTGGGCAGAGAGCAGAGGGAGGGGCCCTGGAGACTCCACCCACTACAGAAAACTACAGCAGGAGGCGGAGACAAGACTAACCCTCCTGCACAAGGAGATAGAGCAGAGCTGTGGGAGGGGCCCAACACGCTCCACCCACTACAGAAAACTACAGCAGGAGGCGGAGACAAGACTTACCCTCCTGCACAAGGAGATAGAGCAGAGCTGTGGGAGGGGCCCAACACGCTCCACCCACTACAGAAAACTACAGCAGGGGGCGGAGACAAGACTAATCCTCCTGCACAAGGAGATAGAGCAGAGCTGTGGGAGGGGCCCAACAAGCTCCACCCACTACTGAAAACTACAGGAGGGGGCGGAGACTAGACCAGTCCCCCTGCACAAGGAGAGAGAGCAGAGATGTGGGAGGGACTCTGTAGACTCCACCCACTACAGAAAACTACAGGAGGGGGCAGAAACAAGACCAGTCACCCTGCATAAAAGGAGAGAGCAGAGATGTGGGAGGGGCCCAACAAGCTCCACCCACAACCCCAAACTACACCAGGGGGCGGAGACAAGGCTAATCTTCCTGCACAAAAGCAGAGAGCAGAGCTGTGGGAGGGGCCCAACAAGCTCCACCCACTACAGAAAAGTACAGGAGGGGGCGGAGACAAGACCAGTCCCCCTGCACAAGGCGAGAGAGCAGAGATGTGGGAGGGGCTCTGTAGACTCCACCCACTAGAGAAAACTACAGGAGGGGGCGGAAACAAGACCAGTCCTCCTGCAGAGCTGTGGGAGGGGCCTAACAGGCTCCACCCACTACTGAAAACAACAGGAGGGGGCGGAGACAGGACTAGTCACTCTGCACAAGTAGATAGAGCAGAGCTGTGGGAAGGGCCCAGCAGGCTCCACCCACTAGAGAAAACTATAGGAGGGGGTGGAGAAAAGACCAGTCCCCCTGCACGAAGAAGGGGCAGCAGTGAGCGGTCTTTATTACAGGAAGTCTCACAAATACACAAAGTACACTGATAAAGTTCTATATTTTATTATAGGTCACATGACAACATTAGGTGCTTATATGTTAATGTTTCGTCATTTCTTTGTTTTTTTTGTTTTTTTTTATTTCACCATAAAAAAGTTCAGTAAATATTTACAATCCCAGAAAATGTCATTCCAGCTACATATCATGTGGTCACGTGACCCCGTCTGGGTAAATGGCCCCTCCCACCTCCTGCGTCAGCCTCCATATTGTCTTTCAGGCTCGGCCCCTCCCCTTGAACACTTTGTGCTCGGGTTTGGCCCGGTGGAACCACTCGGACCAGGATCCGTCGTAGACGGCCGTGTCTTCCTTCCCCAGGACGAAGGCGGCCAGCGCCAGGTGACAGGCGGTCACCCCTCGCCGACACGTGGCCGTCAGCGGCTTCTTTAGGTCCACTCCCTTCTCCTCGAACAGGCGGCGGATCTCGTGAGGTGGCTTCTGGAACCCTTCCGGTGTCAGGAAGCCGGCGAAGGGGAGATTCACCGAGCCGGGGATGTGTCCGGGTTCAATCCCTGAAATACAGAAGAGACGGGAATATATGAATGAATGACTTTTCCGGGGTGTGGGGCTAGAGCAGAGCTGGTTTTTATGGCCTATGTTGGAGTCCCATATACTGTGCTGTAATGGGGCCACACATAGCTACTTCTAAGTAGCTTAAAACCAACTGTGTTGTTCCAGATGACTGACGCATTTCACCCCTTCACTGTAGCCCTATGATTAAGAGCCAGTAGGGGACGAAACACGTCAACCAGGGGTGCAGGGTGGAGTGTCCTCTATTGTATTGGAACAAAAAAGTTGGTATTAAGCTTCTCATATGATGTGAAGGGCCCTAAAATATAAACAGTCTGAGCTGACCATTGACACGGAGCAGGATTACGCCCACATGGCCTGTGTTGGGGCCCCGTATACTGTGCTGTAATGGGGGGGCCACACACTGCTATTTCCAAGAAGCTTAAAACCAACTGTATTAATCCCGCTGACTGACGTGTTTCACCACCTCACCATAGCCCTATGATTAAGCCCCCAGTAGGGGACGAAACGCGTCGATCAGAGGTGCAAAGTGGAGTGTCCTCTATTCGAGTAATAAAGTTGGTTTTAGGCTTCTCAGAAGTAGCGGTGTGCGGCTCTGTGACATTGCGCTGACCTGGGTAAGGAGGAGGAGCCGATCCCGAAGACATGAGCACCCGCAGCTGTGGCGGTTACAGAGGATGGGGTAGGAGCGGCACTGAGGTCAAGATGAATCCTGCTCTGGCACATGGGGTATCCGGCATGATCTCAAACACCACCCTAAGGCACCCCCTCTAGGGCTGGGACTAAGGGGGGCAGAAGGGGCAGGAGCCCCCCGGGAGAAGCAATTGAATGTGGGGGCAGTTTGGTATCTTTGGGCACAGGATGGTCTTGTCCCGGAACTGCCTCCCCCTATTATGAAGATGGCGCCCGGCCATACCAGTGGTAAAGACAGCTGATGCATTTCGCCTTCACGGGAGATAACAAAAATTGATCTTCACCCAACCTGACTATAAAATACACTTCCTAGTGTTCCCCAAGGGCCGCAGCCTCGTCCTACTCACCCCAAGGGGAGGGCCAATCACTACAAGAACAGCGCAATGTTCCCTCCCACAGCCATAAACACTGACCAATCCCAGCCCTGATCCATCCACTGATCACATCTGAAGGTGATTCTAATATTCCAGAATCAGCTTCATCTGCACATCACAGGAGTTGTATCTGAGCCGTCCGCCGGGGGCAGTGCAGGCGCCGCGCGTCCATCACATTCATCTCCGAAAATAGAACAAGAATGTGAAATATTCACTGCCTGGAGGTGGAGCCCCTGAGAACGTCAGCTCCGCCCCCTCGACATAAATCACCCTCACCAAAAAAAAAAAACAGATACCGAGAATTACACCCGACATACAGGACAAGGGAAGTAGCACTGTGCAGAGTCCATACATACAGAATAAGAACAGATACCGAGAATTACACCCCACATACAGGACAAGAGAAGTAGTACTGTGCAGAGTCCATACATACAGAATAAGAACAGATACCAAGAATTACACCCGACATACAGGACAAGGGAAGTAGTACTGTGCAGAGTCCATACATACAGAATAAGAACAGATACCGAGAATTACACCCGACATACAGGACAAGAGAAGTAGTACTGTGCAGAGTCCATACATACAGAATAAGAACAGATACCGAGAATTACACCCGACATACAGGACAAGAGAAGTAGTACTGTGCAGAGTCCATACATACAGAATAAGAACAGATACCAAGAATTACACCCGACATACAGGACAAGGGAAGTGGCAGACCCCCAGTAGCACTGTGCCAGGGTTGTGGGCAGGAGGCTTTTGTCCTCAATATGGGAAGAAGATGCTCTACAAGGTAAGGCACCCCTCCCCCATGTTGAGGATATGTGGTCTGGTATTGATGTTCTGGGGACCTCACACGTTTTTTGCATGAATTGCCCCCTTAAAGTCCACACCAGACATGGGGATGGTGCAGGTGCAGCACTTTCTATATATATCACCTCTGCACACGCAGGATTGGGACCCCTCCCGGGCATGTTACAGGAATTAGACATTTTTATGTTCTACTTTAAGCATTTAAAAAATCATTCCTCCTGGCAGAATATAAAGAAAACATTTTTTGCATTCTACTATGTTCCTCAGGACAGCGAGTTCCCGGGTCTGTACACCCGCTGTGCCCATAATGAGGGGTTCCCACCATCCCTGTGCTGAGTTCCCGGGTCTGTACACCCGCTGTGCCCATTATGAGGGGTTCCCACCATCCCTGTGCTGAGTTCCCAGGTCTGTACACCCGCTGTGCCCATTATGAGGGGTTCCCACCATCCCTGTGCTGAGTTCCCGGGTCTGTACACCCGCTGTGCCCATTATGAGGGGTTCCCACCATGACTGTGCTAAGTTCCCGGGTCTGTACACCCGCTGTGCCCATTATGAGGGGTTCCCACCATCCCTGTGCTGAGTTCCTGGGTCTGTACACCCGCTGTGCCCATTATGAGGGGTTCCCACCATCCCTGTGCTGAGTTCCGGGGTCTGTACACCCGCTGTGCCCATTATGAGGGGTTCCCACCATCCCTGTGCTGAGTTCCTGGGTCTGTACACCCGCTGTGCCCATTATGAGGGGTTCCCACCATCCCTGTGCTGAGTTCCCAGGTCTGTACACCCGCTGTGCCCATTATGAGGGGTTCCCACCATGACTGTGCTGAGTTCCCGGGTCTGTACACCCGCTGTGCCCATTATGAGGGGTTCCCACCATCCCTGTGCTGAGTTCCCGGGTCTGTACACCCGCTGTGCCTATTATGAGGGGTTCCCACCATCCCTGTGCTGAGTTCCCGGGTCTGTACACCCGCTGTGCCCATTATGAGGGGTTCCCACCATCCCTGTGCTGAGTTCTTGGGTCTGTCCCTAGTCTTGAGTAGGGTAAACCTGGAGGTCGCAACTTTGGGTCAACATGCAGCAAAGCCCATTTCCACCATCAGAAGTTCTTTTGATTACCAGCTGTCCCTTAGATTCAGTGCCTTGGGGAATCCTGTATCACATGCCCCCAAGAGGGACTATCCTCTTCCAGAGTCCTCCAGCAGGTTCTAAATCACAAGTCTGATCTGCCCCATGGTGTCCTGTTCTACGGAGAACTAAACTTCCTGGGTACACCTATCATCTCTCTTGGGTATCCTTTTGAACGAAATATGGGGTGGTTTTGGATTCCCCCTAATTAGATGTTCCACATTGGTATAGCCATGATGCCATCTAAGGCCCCCCCACAGTGAGATCTTCTCTGACGCTCACCTTCTCCTGGTTTTGGCTCCGGGCCCCGGAACCTAGCCTCCCCTCGGGCGTCCACCAGCTGGAACGTTTTGCTGCTCAGGTTCTCCTGAATGTCTTCGAAGGTCTTTAGCAGAGAACGGTTCAGGGTGGCGTTGAACTTCTCAGGCTTCGCCGGCACGATTTCCGATGTCACGGCCAGATTGCGCTTCTCCCAGTTCACGAATCCACCATCCAACACCGACACGTTGCTGTGGCTGAAGACGCGGAACATCCACCAAAGTCGGGGGGCGTACAGCATGCCCATGTTATCGCAGTCGTAGATCACCACGTGGCTCTGGTTGTTGATGCCGAGACTGCCGACATAATTGGCGAACCGCGCCTGGCTGGGCAGCATCATCTCGTAGGGCGACGCCTCGTCCTTGCAATGCTCCATGTCGAAGAATGCAGCGCCCGGGATGTGCTTCCTCGTGAACTCCTTCCTGGCGTCCCTCCCGCCCGGAGCGTACCACGTGCAGTCCAGCACTTGCAGTGATGGAGCCTTTTTGGTTTTCAGAGCTCCGGAGAGCCACCCAGCAGTGACCATCGCCCGGCTCACCATGGCTGCAACACGGCTGGGGCCACCGAGGCCCCTGTATTTAATATGAGGAGGAGGAACTCGGGGGACGGTCCAGGTCCTGCTGTTAATAATTCTTTTGTCACATCTTTGGCAGCCGATAATGAGAATGTAATAATTGTCACCTTTGTGTCCCGGAAGATAATCAGCCACCTAACCGGTAAATGGAGTTATTGCCTCATTAGCCGGTCACAGGGGACAATGTTCTGCCAATAATGACGCAGGAGGTGATTAGGAAAGCTGTCTCCGGTCAATGATAATGTTTTGTTCTTTTTTTTCCCCGGGGGGGGGGGGGGGGGGGTTGGAGGTCTTTGTTTTTTTTCAAGACTTGAACCATTTTTCCTCCCGTGAATCTGAAGAAAGAAGAAGAAGAATTCTGCCAAGGCAGATGGTAAAGCAGTCCTGACCAACATAAGATCCTTTGCTGCACCTTTTGCATTGGATGAGGTCCACCACATCACTGGAGGTACAGCTGTGAGATCCCGGGATATTGAAGGTCCCATTTGTGTGGGTGACACTTTTGTGTGGATTGATCTGGTTGCAGACTTTGCAGCGTTTTTGCGGTTTGCTTCCATTATTTGTGACTTCATAGCCAGAGTGAAGTTTCCCGCTGGTTAGTTTATGTCTGAGGTCGGGTGCAGTGGAGTCTCCAGCTTTCATATTTAGGGGGGGGCACATGGTGGCGGACAGCATTATGTTGGGGGGGGGGGGTCAGGGCCCCCTCTGCCCCCCCCCCTAGGGATGCCATTGGTTGGGTGGTTGTCTGAAAGCCAATAATGGGGGTTGTTGGGATATTCCTTTCAGAGTTTCATCCTCTGTTATAATGGGTTGGAAATCTTTGATTAGCTTTTCGATCCCTTTGTGTGTTGGGTTGTATGTGGTGACTAGAGGTACTCGGTTGTTTGATTTTTTTTCTCTGTGTATTGGAGGAGATTTTCTCTTCCGGTTTTCAAGGCTGTGTTTATGGTGTTGTTGATGGTTTTGTCTTTGTAACCTTTCTTATGGAAGGAGTCTGCCAGTGTTCTGAGATGTTTATCTCTGTCTTCTGGGTCTGAACAAATTCGGTGGTATCTGATGGCCTGGCCCCCCCCCCCCCTCTAAAGCCTCACATGATTGGATGAGTATGGAGCCTTAAAGTGCTTGTATTCCCTTTTTTTTTTATTTTTACCTACAGGTGAGTCTATAATAAGGCCTATAATGAGGCTTAGCTGTACGGTTTAGGAGATATTCACTTTGCATGCAGACGCTGCCGGACCTTGCCGGGAAGTGACATCATCGCTGCTCCGGCCACTCACAGCGCCGGATCTGCGAACCCAGAAGAAACGCCGAGGGAACTTGTTAGCTTCCTCGGCGTAGACCGGGATCAGATGCCGAGGCCTCATTCTAAGGTGAGTATTTCATAATGAGCTAGTATGCGGTGCGGTGCTGTGCGGTGTGGTGCTGTGCTGTGCTGTGCTGTGCAGTGCTGTGTGGTGTTGTGTGGTGCTGTGCTGTGCAGTGCTGTGCTGTGCTGTGCGGTGCTGTGCGGTGCTGTGCTGTGCTGTGCGGTGCTGTGCAGTGCTGTGCTGTGCTGTGCGGTGTTGTGTGGTGCTGTGCTGTGCAGTGCTGTGCTGTGCGGTGCTGTGTGGTGCTGTGCTGTGCGGTGCTGTGCGGTGCGGTGCTGTGCTGTGCGGTGCTGTGCGGTGCGGTGCTGTGCGGTGCTGTGCGGTGCTGTGCTGTGCGGTGCTGTGCAGTGCTGTGTGGTGTTGTGTGGTGCTGTGCAGTGCTGTGCTGTGCGGTGCGGTGCTGTGTGGTGCTGTGCTGTGCAGTGCTGTGCAGTGCTGTGTGGTGTTGTGTGGTGCTGTGCAGTGCTGTGCGGTGCGGTGCTGTGCAGTGCTGTGCGATGCTGTGCAGTGCGGTGCTGTGCGGTGCGGTACTGTGTGGTGTGGTGCGGTGCTGTGTGGTGCTGTGCGGTGCTGTGCGTTGCGGTGCTGTGCGGTGCGGTGCTGTGCGGTGCGGTGCTGTGCGGTGCTGTGCTGTGCGGTGCTGTGCAGTGCGGTGCTGTGCGGTGCGGTACTGTGTGGTGTGGTGCGGTGCGGTGCTGTGTGGTGCTGTGCGGTGCTGTGCGGTGCGGTGCTGTGCGGTGCGGTGCTGTGCGGTGCTGTGCTGTGCAGTGCTGTGCGGTGTGGTGCTGTGTGGTGCTGTGCTGTGCGGTGCTGTGTGGTGCTGTGTGGTGTGGTGCTGTGCGGTGCGGTGCTGTGCGGTGCTGTGCTGAGCAGTGCTGTGCTGTGCGGTGCTGTGTGGTGTGGTGCGGTGCGGTGCTGTGTGGTGCTGTGTGGTGTGGTGCTGTGCGGTGCGGTGCTGTGCGGTGCGGTGCTGTGTGGTGTGGTGCTGTGTGGTGCGGTGCGGTGCGGTGCTGTGTGGTGCTGTGTGGTGCTGTGCTGTGCTGTGCAGTGCTGTGCGGTGTGGTGCTGTGCTGTGCAGTGCTGTGCTGTGCTGTGCAGTGCTGTGCGGTGTGGTGCTGTGTGGTGCGGTGCTGTGCGGTGCTATGCTGTGCTGTGCAGTGCTGTGCGGTGTGGTGCTGTGCTGTGCAGTGCTGTGCGGTGCGGTGCTGTGCTGTGCAGTGCTGTGCGGTGCTGTGCTGTGCTGTGCTGTGCTGTGCAGTGCTGTGCGGTGCGGTGCTGTGCGGTGTGGTGCTGTGCGGTGCGGTGCTGTGCGGTGCTGTGCGGTGCTGTGCTGTGCGGTGTGGTGCTGTGCTGTGCGGTGATGTGTGGTGCTGTGCTGTGCGGTGCTGTGTGGTGCTGTGCTGTGCTGTGCAGTGCTGTGCTGTGCGGTGCTGTGTGGTGCTGTGCTGTGCAGTGCTGTGCTGTGCGGTGCTGTGTGGTGCGGTGCGGTGCTATGTGGTGCTGTGCTGTGCGGTGCTGTGCTGTGCGGTGCTATGTGGTGCTGTGCTGTGCAGTGCTGTGCTGTGCGGTGCTGTGTGGTGCTGTGCTGTGCGGTGCGGTGCTGTGTGGTGCTGTGCTGTGTGGTGCTGTGCTGTGCTGTGCAGTGCTGTGCGGTGCGGTGCTGTGTGGTGCTGTGCTGTGCGGTGCGGTGCTGTGCGGTGCGGTGCTGTGTGGTGTGGTGCTGTGCTGTGCGGTGCGGTGCTGTGTGGTGCTGTGCTGTGCGGTGCGGTGCTGTGCGGTGCGGTGCTGTGTGGTGCGGTGCTGTGCAGTGCTGTGCGGTGCGGTGCTGTGCGGTGCTGTGCTGTGCGGTGCGGTGCTGTGCAGTGCTGTGCGGTGCGGTGCTGTGTGGTGTGGTGCTGTGCTGTGCGGTGCTGTGCGGTGCGGTGCTGTGTGGTGCTGTGCTGTGCGGTGCGGTGCTGTGTGGTGCGGTGCGGTGCTGTGCGGTGCTGTGCTGTGCGGTGCGGTGCTGTGCGGTGCTGTGCGGTGCGGTGCTGTGTGGTGCTGTGCTGTGCGGTGCTGTGTGGTGCTGTGCTGTGCGGTGCGGTGCTGTGCGGTGCGGTGCTGTGTGGTGCTGTGCTGTGCAGTGCTGTGCGGTGCGGTGCTGTGTGGTGTGGTGCTGTGCAGTGCGGTGCATACTCACTCATTATGCCCTTGCCTTACGTTTTTTTTATTTTCAGTGCGGGTATACAACAGCTTTAAGTCCTTTTAGTGCCCAGTCATTATGAGGGGGCCGCCAACCCACCACAAGGGGTGAAAAAACATCCATGACTCTTTTCTCACAAGGTGGTGCACCACAACGCACGGTAGTTGCAGAATCGCGGGGCACCACAATGCACGGTAGTTGCAGAATCGTGGGGCACCACAATGCACAGTAGTTGCAGAATCGCGGGGCACCACAACGCACGGTAGTTGCAGAATCGTGGGGCACCACAATGCACAGTAGTTGCAGAATCGCGGGGCACCACAATGCACAGTAGTTGCAGAATCGCGGGGCACCACAACGCACGGTAGTTGCAGAATTGTGGGGCACAACGCACAGTAGTTGCAGAATCGTGGGGCACAACGCACAGTAGTTGCAGAATCGCGGGGCACCACAACGCACAGTAGTTGCAGAATCGCGGGGCACCACAACGCACGGTAGTTGCAGAATCGTGGGGCACAACGCACAGTAGTTGCAGAATCGTGGGGCACAACGCACAGTAGTTGCAGAATCGTGGGGCACAACGCACAGTAGTTGCAGAATCGTGGGGCACAACGCACAGTAGTTGCAGAATCGTGGGGCACAACGCACAGTAGTTGCAGAATCGTGGGGCACAACGCACGGTAGTTGCAGAATCGCGGGGCACAACGCACAGTAGTTGCAGAATCGCGGTGCACCACAACGCACGGTAGTTGCAGAATCGCGGGGCACCACAACGCACGGTAGTTGCAGAATCGCGGGGCACCACAATGCACAGTAGTTGCAGAATCGCGGGGCACCACAACGCACGGTAGTTGCAGAATCGTGGGGCACCACAACGCACAGTAGTTGTAGAATCGTGGGGCACCACAATGCACAGTAGTTGCAGAATCGCGGGGCACCACAATGCACAGTAGTTGCAGAATCGCGGGGCACCACAACGCACGGTAGTTGCAGAATTGTGGGGCACAACGCACAGTAGTTGCAGAATCGTGGGGCACAACGCACAGTAGTTGCAGAATCGCGGGGCACCACAACGCACAGTAGTTGCAGAATCGCGGGGCACCACAACGCACGGTAGTTGCAGAATCGTGGGGCACAACGCACAGTAGTTGCAGAATCGTGGGGCACAACGCACAGTAGTTGCAGAATCGTGGGGCACAACGCACAGTAGTTGCAGAATCGTGGGGCACAACGCACAGTAGTTGCAGAATCGTGGGGCACAACGCACAGTAGTTGCAGAATCGTGGGGCACAACGCACGGTAGTTGCAGAATCGCGGGGCACAACGCACAGTAGTTGCAGAATCGCGGTGCACCACAACGCACGGTAGTTGCAGAATCGCGGGGCACCACAATGCACAGTAGTTGCAGAATCGCGGGGCACCACAACGCACAGTAGTTGCAGAATCGCGGGGCACCACAACGCACAGTAGTTGCAGAATCGCGGGGCACCACAACGCACAGTAGTTGCAGAATCGCAGGGCACCACAATGCACAGTAGTTGCAGAATCGCAGGGCACCACAATGCACAGTAGTTGCAGAATCGTGGGGCACAACGCACAGTAGTTGCAGAATCGCGGGGCACCACAACGCACAGTAGTTGCAGAATCGCGGGGCACCACAATGCACAGTAGTTGCAGAATCGCAGGGCACCACAATGCACAGTAGTTGCAGAATCGTGGGGCACAACGCACAGTAGTTGCAGAATCGCGGGGCACCACAACGCACAGTAGTTGCAGAATCGCGGGGCACCACAACGCACAGTAGTTGCAGAATCGCGGGGCACCACAACGCACAGTAGTTGCAGAATCGCGGGGCACCACAACGCACAGTAGTTGCAGAATCGCGGGGCACCACAATGCACAGTAGTTGCAGAATCGCGGGGCACCACAACGCACAGTAGTTGCAGAATCGCGGGGCACCACAATGCACAGTAGTTGCAGAATCGTGGGGCACAACGCACAGTAGTTGCAGAATCGTGGTGCACCACAACGCACGGTAGTTGCAGAATCGCGGGGCACAACGCACAGTAGTTGCAGAATCGCGGGGCACCACAACGCACAGTAGTTGCAGAATCGCGGGGCACCACAACGCACAGTAGTTGCAGAATCGCGGGGCACCACAACGCACAGTAGTTGCAGAATCGCGGGGCACAACGCACAGTAGTTGCAGAATCGCGGGGCACCACAACGCACAGTAGTTGCAGAATCGCGGGGCACCACAACGCACAGTAGTTGCAGAATCGCGGGGCACCACAACGCACAGTAGTTGCAGAATCGCGGGGCACCACAATGCACAGTAGTTGCAGAATCGCGGGGCACCACAACGCACAGTAGTTGCAGAATCGCGGGGCACCACAATGCACAGTAGTTGCAGAATCGTGGGGCACAACGCACAGTAGTTGCAGAATCGCGGGGCACCACAACGCACGGTAGTTGCAGAATCGTGGTGCACCACAACGCACGGTAGTTGCAGAATCGCGGGGCACAACGCACAGTAGTTGCAGAATCGCGGGGCACCACAACGCACAGTAGTTGCAGAATCGCGGGGCACCACAACGCACAGTAGTTGCAGAATCGCGGGGCACCACAACGCACAGTAGTTGCAGAATCGCGGGGCACCACAACGCACGGTAGTTGCAGAATCGTGGGGCACAACGCACAGTAGTTGCAGAATCGCGGGGCACCACAACGCACAGTAGTTGCAGAATCGCAGGGCACCACAACGCACAGTAGTTGCAGAATCGCGGGGCACCACAACGCACAGTAGTTGCAGAATCGCGGGGCACCACAACGCACGGTAGTTGCAGAATCGTGGGGCACAACGCACAGTAGTTGCAGAATCGTGGGGCACAACGCACAGTAGTTGCAGAATCGTGGGGCACAACGCACAGTAGTTGCAGAATCGTGGGGCACAACGCACAGTAGTTGCAGAATCGTGGGGCACAACGCACGGTAGTTGCAGAATCGTGGGGCACAACGCACAGTAGTTGCAGAATCGTGGGGCACAACGCACGGTAGTTGCAGAATCGTGGTGCACCACAACGCACGGTAGTTGCAGAATCGCGGGGCACAACGCACAGTAGTTGCAGAATCGCGGGGCACCACAACGCACAGTAGTTGCAGAATCGCGGGGCACCACAACGCACGGTAGTTGCAGAATCGCGGGGCACCACAACGCACAGTAGTTGCAGAATCGCGGGGCACCACA
Organism: Lithobates clamitans; assembly: GCA_037952925.1. Classification (NCBI taxonomy): domain Eukaryota; kingdom Metazoa; phylum Chordata; class Amphibia; order Anura; family Ranidae; genus Lithobates; species Lithobates clamitans. Next base: position 85,292 of record JBBGZY010002494.1, on the reverse strand, counting down.
ACGCACAGTAGTTGCAGAATCGCGGGGCACCACAACGCACAGTAGTTGCAGAATCGCGGGGCACCACAACGCACAGTAGTTGCAGAATCGCGGGGCACCACAACGCACGGTAGTTGCAGAATCGCGGGGCACAACGCACAGTAGTTGCAGAATCGTGGGGCACAACGCACAGTAGTTGCAGAATCGTGGGGCACAACGCATGGTAGTTGCAGAATCGCGGGGCACCACAACGCACAGTATTTGCAGAATCGCGGGGCACCACAACGCACGGTAGTTGCAGAATCGCGGGGCACCACAACGCACGGTAGTTGCAGAATCGCGGGGCACCACAACGCACAGTAGTTGCAGAATCGCGGGGCACCACAACGCACAGTAGTTGCAGAATCGCGGTGCACCACAACGCACAGTAGTTGCAGAATCGCGGGGCACCACAACGCACAGTAGTTGCAGAATCGCGGGGCACCACAACGCACGGTAGTTGCAGAATTGTGGGGCACAATGCACAGTAGTTGCAGAATCGTGGGGCACAACGCACAGTAGTTGCAGAATCGCGGGGCACCACAACGCACAGTAGTTGCAGAATCGCGGGGCACCACAACGCACGGTAGTTGCAGAATCGTGGGGCACAACGCACAGTAGTTGCAGAATCGTGGGGCACAACGCACAGTAGTTGCAGAATCGTGGGGCACAACGCACAGTAGTTGCAGAATCGTGGGGCACAACGCACAGTAGTTGCAGAATCGTGGGGCACAACGCACGGTAGTTGCAGAATCGCGGGGCACAACGCACAGTAGTTGCAGAATCGCGGTGCACCACAACGCACGGTAGTTGCAGAATCGCGGGGCACAATGCACAGTAGTTGCAGAATCGCGGGGCACCACAACGCACAGTAGTTGCAGAATCGCGGGGCACCACAACGCACGGTAGTTGCAGAATCGCGGGGCACCACAACGCACAGTAGTTGCAGAATCGCGGGGCACCACAATGCACAGTAGTTGCAGAATCGCGGGGCACCACAACGCACAGTAGTTGCAGAATCGCGGGGCACCACAATGCACAGTAGTTGCAGAATCGTGGGGCACAACGCACAGTAGTTGCAGAATCGCGGGGCACCACAACGCACGGTAGTTGCAGAATCGTGGTGCACCACAACGCACGGTAGTTGCAGAATCGCGGGGCACAACGCACAGTAGTTGCAGAATCGCGGGGCACCACAACGCACAGTAGTTGCAGAATCGCGGGGCACCACAACGCACAGTAGTTGCAGAATCGCGGGGCACCACAACGCACAGTAGTTGCAGAATCGCGGGGCACCACAACGCACAGTAGTTGCAGAATCGCGGGGCACCACAACGCACGGTAGTTGCAGAATCGTGGGGCACAACGCACAGTAGTTGCAGAATCGTGGGGCACAACGCACAGTAGTTGCAGAATCGTGGGGCACAACGCACAGTAGTTGCAGAATCGTGGGGCACAACGCACAGTAGTTGCAGAATCGTGGGGCACAACGCACAGTAGTTGCAGAATCGTGGGGCACAACGCACGGTAGTTGCAGAATCGTGGGGCACAACGCACAGTAGTTGCAGAATCGTGGGGCACCACAACGCACAGTAGTTGCAGAATCGTGGTGCACCACAACGCACGGTAGTTGCAGAATCGTGGTGCACCACAACGCACGGTAGTTGCAGAATCGCGGGGCACAACGCACAGTAGTTGCAGAATCGCGGGGCACCACAACGCACAGTAGTTGCAGAATCGCGGGGCACCACAACGCACGGTAGTTGCAGAATCGCGGGGCACCACAACGCACAGTAGTTGCAGAATCGCGGGGCACCACAACGCACAGTAGTTGCAGAATCGCGGGGCACCACAACGCACAGTAGTTGCAGAATCGCGGGGCACCACAACGCACGGTAGTTGCAGAATCGCGGGGCACAACGCACAGTAGTTGCAGAATCGTGGGGCACAACGCATGGTAGTTGCAGAATCGCGGGGCACCACAACGCACAGTATTTGCAGAATCGCGGGGCACCACAACGCACGGTAGTTGCAGAATCGCGGGGCACCACAACGCACGGTAGTTGCAGAATCGCGGGGCACCACAACGCACAGTAGTTGCAGAATCGCGGGGCACCACAACGCACAGTAGTTGCAGAATCGCGGTGCACCACAACGCACAGTAGTTGCAGAATCGCGGGGCACCACAACGCACAGTCGTTGCAGAATCGCGGTGCACCGGGGTGTGTTGGGCTCTTCTGTACAAAGCACAATGAATGGCCCCACAATGCACGGGGCATAGAGCAGACGTGTTGCCTCAACACACAAGTGTGAATGAGCCCCAAATACCCCTCCCCCACCCCCAGACATCACTGTATACCTCCAGGGCCCCGGGGTGTAGTTGGTCCCAACATGGAGCCTCCAGATCCTGATAGAACATTTCTGATGTCCCAGAAATCCAGAGGGGGGGGATTATCTGTTGGATGATGGGAATTCTCCACGCCTGGTGGCACAGGAGGGCATAGGTCAGCAGGTTGGCACAGGGGAGTATTGCCCAATCCATCCATTGTCCTTCTAGAAGTGAGCCGACATCTCCTCCTGGAACCTCCGAGCTCCCGGAATCTCCACATATTCATTATAAGAGCTCAATCATTAATGTCCGATCACACGTGGGGGAGGGGCTGCTCATTACTAAAGTGCGAGCGGGCAGCAGGTACAGCCACAGTCACCTCACAGTGGGAGGAAATAACGATCGTCTTCCCTGCAGATTGTGTACGTTTTGCCCCTTACATAGAAATGAAGGGTCTATAATTTTTATCATAGGTGTATTTTATATGATAGAGACAGAAGATCAACCAAAAATCCAGAAAAATCACATAATACAAATGTTATAAATGGAGTTCAGTGAGTAAAATAAGTATTTGATCCCCTTAGTAGTTGGTGGAGAAACCCTTGTTGGTGATCACAGAGGTCAGACGTTTCTTGTAGGTGGTGATCAGTTTCCACACATCTCAGGAGGGATTTTCTCTTCTTTACAGATCTTCTCTAAATCCTGAAGGTTTCTTGGCAACTCGAAGTTTCAGCTCCTCCATAAATGTTCTATAGGATTAAGGTCTGGAGACTGGCTAGGCCACTCCATGACCTTCATGTGCTTCTTCTTGAGCCCCTCCTTTGTTGCCTTGGTGGTATGTTTGGGGTCATTGTCATGCTGGAAGACCCATCCATGACCCATCTTCAGTGTTCTGGATGAGGGAAGAAGGTTCTCCTCCAAGATCTTACAATACATGGCCCCGCCCATTGGCCCCTCAATGCAGCAAAGTTGGCCTCTATCTTTATCAGAGAAACACCCCAAATCATCATGTTTCCACCTCCGTGTGTGACTGTAGGGATGATGTGTGACTGTAGGGATGGTGTGTGACTGTAGGGATGATGTGTGACTGTAGGGATGATGTGTGACTGTAGGGATGATGTGTGACTGTAGGGATGATGTGTGACTGTAGGGATGGTGTGTGACTGTAGGGATGATGTGTGACTGTAGGGATGATGTGTGACTGTAGGGATGGTGTGTGACTGTAGGGATGGTGTGTGACTGTAGGGATGGTGTGTGACTGTAGGGATGGTGTCTGACTGTAGGGATGGTGTGTGACTGTAGGGATGGTGTCCTTAGGGTCATAGTCAGCATTGAGTTGAGTTAATGCCAAAGAGCTGTGTTTTGGTCTCCTCTGACCACAGAACTTTCCCCCAACACTTCTCTGAATCATTTAGATGTTCATTGACAATCTTCAGACGTTCCTCTACATGTGTCTTCCTGAGGAGGAGGACCTTGCGGGGGCTGCAGGATTTCAATCCATGGTGGTGTATTGTGTCACCAATGGTTTGTTTGGTGACTGTGGTCCCAACTGCCTTGAGATCCTTCACAAGCTCCTCCCATGTAGTTCTGGGCGGATCCCTCACTTTTCACATGACCATCCTCACCCCATGAGGAGAAATCTTCCATGGAGCTCCAGACTGAGGACGATTGATGGTTTTGTATTTCTTCCAAGTTGTGTCCTTCTCACCAAGCTTATTGCTGATGGTCTTGTAGCCCATTCCAGCCTTGTGCAGGTTTACAATCTTCTCCCCGACGTCCTCTGACAGATCTTTGGTCTTCCCCATGATGGTGAGGATTGGATGGAAGAAAGAGATTCTGTGGACAGGTGTCTTTTATACACATAACGAGTTGTCGTTAGGAGAACCTTCTTACATTGACAGGACTAATCTGTGTACCACATGAGCACCTACTGAAGTGTCTGTGTATACTCCATATATACCCCCTATATATACTATATACACTCTCTATATACTCCATATCTACCCCCCATATATACTATATACACTCTCTATATACTCCATATATACCCCCCATATATACTATATACACTCTCTATATACTCCATATCTACCCCCCATATATACTATATACACTCTCTATATACCCCCCATATATACTATATACACTCTATATATACTCCATATGTACCCCCTATATATACTATATACACTCTCTATATACTCCATATATATCCCCCTATATACTATATACACTCTATATATACTCCATATGTACCCCCTATATATACTATATACACTCTCTATATACTCCATATATACCCCCCATATATACTATATACACTCTCTATATACTCCATATATACTATATACACTCTCTATATACACCATATATACTATATACACTCTCTATATACTCCATATATACCCCCCATATATACTATATACACTCTATATATACTCCATATATACCCCCATATATACTATATACACTCTCTATATACTCCATATATACCCCCATATATACTATATACACTCTCTATATACTCCATATATACTATATACACTCTCTATATACACCATATATACTATATACACTCTCTATATACTCCATATATACCCCCCATATATACTATATACACTCTATATATACTCCATATATACCCCCATATATACTATATACACTCTCTATATACTCCATATATACCCCCATATATACTATATACACTCTCTATATACTCCATATATACTATATACACTCTCTATATACTCCATATATACTATATACACTCTCTATATACTCCATATATACCCCCCATATATACTATATACACTCTCTATATACTCCATATATACCCCCATATATACTATATACACTCTCTATATACTCCATATATACTATATACACTCTCTATATACACCATATATACTATATACACTCTCTATATACTCCATATATACCCCCCATATATACTATATACACTCTATATATACTCCATATATACCCCCATATATACTATATACACTCTCTATATACTCCATATATACCCCCATATATACTATATACACTCTCTATATACTCCATATATACTATATACACTCTCTATATACTCCATATATACTATATACACTCTCTATATACTCCATATATACCCCCCATATATACTATATACACTCTCTATATACTCCATATATACCCCCATATATACTATATACACTCTCTATATACTCCATATATACTATATACACTCTCTATATACACCATATATACTATATACACTCTCTATATACTCCATATATACCCCCCATATATACTATATACACTCTATATATACTCCATATATACCCCCATATATACTATATACACTCTCTATATACTCCATATATACTATATACACTCTATATATACTCCATATATACCCCCATATATACTATATACACTCTCTATATACTCCATATATACCCCCATATATACTATATACACTCTCTATATACTCCATATATACTATATACACTCTCTATATACTCCATATATACTATATACACTCTCTATATACTCCATATATATATACCACATGAGCACCTCCTGTATCCAGTCTGTGGGGGGAGAATTATTGTTGGTTGGGGATCAAATACTTATTTTACTCCATTTATAACATTTGTATTATGTGATTTTTTCTGGATTTTTGGTTGATATTCTGTCTCTATCATATAAAATACACCTATGATAAAAATTATAGACCCTTCATTTCTATGTAAGGGGGCAAAACTTACACAATCTGCAGGGGAGACGATCGTTATTCTCCCCCCCCCCCCCCGTACATGTATGTCACCAGCCTTCTTTTGGGTTTAGGGTGCACATGTGCCAACCCATGCTGTGATTGGACGCCGCACAAGTTTACCAGTATAGCGTCTATAGCTGTGTAAATTCCGGTATACACTATAGTACCAAAAGTATTGGGACGCCTGCCTTTACACACACATGACCTTTAATGACCTCCCAGTCTTAGTCCGGAGGGTTCAATATTGAGTTGGCTCCGCCCTTTGCAGCTATAACAGCTTCAACTCTTCTGGGAAGGCCGTCCACAAGGTTTAGGAGGGTGTCTATGGGAATGTTTGACCATTCTTCCAGAAGAGCATTTGTGAGGTCAGGCACTGATGTTGGATGAGAAGGCTCGCAGTCTCCACTCTAATTCAGCCAAAGGCTGTTCTATTGGGTTAAGGGCAGGACTCTGTGCAGGCCAGTCAAGCTCCTCCACCCCAAACTCGCTCATCCGTGTCTTTATGGACCTTGCTTTGTGCACTGGTCCAAATCATTTGGTGGAGGGGGGATTATGGTGCGGGGGGGAGGGGGGATTATGGTGTGGGGGGGAGGGGGGATTATGGTGTGGGGGGGAGGGGGGATTATGGTGTGGGGTTGTTTTTCAGGGGTTGGGATTGGCCCCTTAGTTCCAGTGAAGGGAACTCTTAAGGCGTCAGCATACCAAGACATTTTGGACAATTTCAAGCTTCCAACTTTGTGGGAACAGTTTGGGGACGGCCCCTTCCTGTTCCAACATGACTGCCCACCAGTGCACAAAGCAAGGTCCATAAAGACATGGATGAGCGAGTTTGGGGAGGAGGAACTTGACTGGCCTGCACAGAGTCCTGACCTCAACCCGATAGAACACCTGTGGGATAAATTAGAGCGGAGACTGCGAGCCAGGCCTTCTCCTCCAACATCAGTGCCTGACCTCACAAATGCTCTTCTGGAAGAATGGTCAAACATTCCCATAGACACCCTCCTAAACCTTGTGGACGGCCTTCCCAGAAGAGGTGAAGCTCTTATAGCTGCAAAGGGCGGAGCCAACTCAATATTGAACCCTCCGGACTAAGACTGGGATGTCATTAAAGGTCATGTGCGTGTAAAGGCAGGCGTCCCAATACTTTTGGTAATATAGTGTATATATCCTATAGTTTGTGTAGACAATTTAACTTTCACACAAACCAATCAATATATACTCATTGTTTTTTTGTTTTTTTTATTGTTTGTTTTTTTTAGAAAAGACATGTAGCAAAATACATTTTGACCAAAATATATGAAGAAATTTGATTTTATTGGAAATGTTTTATAACAGAAAGTAGAAAATATATTTTTTTTTTTTCAAAATGTTTTTTTATTTTTTGGTTTATATAATAAAAAAATAAAATCCTCGGTGATGATCAAAAACCACCAAAAGAAACCTCTATTGATGTATAAAATAAATGATATAAATGTGGTTTGGATACAATGTATGATGACAATCACCAGTTAAAGTAACGCAGTGCTGAATAGCAAACAAGGTCCCGGGCATGAAGGGGGGGGGGAGGTTCCGGAACTGAGGGGGTTAAATATTGGAAACAGATCCTCTGTGCTGCCTATCAGGGCCGAGTGCTGGGAAAGGTTTTCACCCACCAGGTGTTACAACCCCTGGAGATTGTACTTACCTGAAGGAACAACTTACTGGCAGGATCATGGATCTACCCAACAGATTGTGCTGGAGCCCCCCCTTCCATCCTGCACAGGCCAGGGGGACCCGGTACACAAGCCATGGGCCCCGGTACACAAGCCAGGGGGGCCCGGTACACAAGCCAGGAGGGCCCGGTACACAAGCCAAGGGGGCCCGGTACACAAGCCAGGAGGGCCCCGGTACACAAGCCAGGAGGGCCCCGGTACACAAGCCAGGAGGGCCCCGGTACACATGCCAGGGGGGCCCGGTACACAAGCCAGGGGCCCCAGTACACAAGCCAGGAGGCCCGGTACACAAGCCATGGGCCCTGGTACACAAGCCAGGGGGGCCCGGTACACAAGCCATGGGCCCCGGTACACAAGCCAGGGGGGCCCGGTACACAAGCCAAGGGCCCCGGTACACAAGCCAGGAGGGCCCGGTACACAAGCCAGGAGGGCCCGGTACACAAGCCAAGGGGGCCCGGTACACAAGCCAGGGGGTCCCGGTACACAAGCCAGGAGGGCCCGGTACACAAGCCAGGAGGGCCCCGGTACACAAGCCAAGGGGGCCCGGTACACAAGCCAGGGGCCCCTGTACACAAGCCATGGGCCCCGGTACACAAGCCAGGGCCCCTGTACACAAGCCATGGGCCCTGGTACACAAGCCAGGGGCCCCGGTACACAAGCCATGGGCCCTGGTACACAAGCCAGGGGGGCCCGGTACACAAGCCATGGGCCCCGGTACACAAGCCATGGGCCCCGGTACACAAGCCAGGAGGGCCCGGTACACAAGCCAGGAGGGCCCGGTACACAAGCCAGGAGGGCCCCGGTACACAAGCCAGGGGGGCCCGGTACACAAGCCAGGGGCCCCAGTACACAAGCCAGGGGGTCCCGGTACACAAGCCAGGGGGTCCCGGTACACAAGCCATGGGCCCCGGTACACAAGCCAAGGGCCCCGGTACACAAGCCAGGAGGGCCCGGTACACAAGCCAGGAGGGCCCCGGTACACAAGCCAGGGGGTCCCGGTACACAAGCCAGGAGGGCCCGGTACACAAGCCAGGAGGGCCCCGGTACACAAGCCAGGGGGTCCCGGTACACAAGCCAGGGGCCCCGGTACACAAGCCAGGGGGTCCCGGTACACAAGCCAGGGGCCCCAGTACACAAGCCAGGGGGTCCCGGTACACAAGCCAGGGGCCCCGGTACACAAGCCAGGGGCCCCGGTACACAAGCCAGGGGCCCCGGTACACAAGCCAGGGGTCCCAGTACACAAGCCAGGGGGTCCCGGTACACAAGCCAGGAGGGCCCCGGTACACAAGCCAGGGGCCCCGGTACACAAGCCAGGGGGTCCCGGTACACAAGCCATGGGCCCTGGTACACAAGCCAGGGGCCCCTGTACACAAGCTATGGGCCCCGGTACAGAAGCCAGGGGCCCCTGTACACAAGCCATGGGCCCTGGTACACAAGCCAGGGGCCCCTGTACACAAGCTATGGGCCCCGGTACAGAAGCCAGGGGCCCCTGTACACAAGCCATGGGCCCTGGTACACAAGCCAGGGGCCCCTGTACACAAGCTATGGGCCCCTGTACACAAGCCATGGGCCCTGGTACACAAGCCAGGGGCCCCTGTACACAAGCCAAGGGCCCTGGTACACAAGCCAAGGGCCCCGGTACACAAGCCAGGAGGGCCCGGTACACAAGCCAGGGGCCCCAGTACACAAGCCAGAGGGGCCCGGTACACAAGCCAGGGGCCCCGGTACACAAGCCAGGGGGGCCCGGTACACAAGCCAGGGGCCCCAGTACACAAGCCAGGGGGGCCCGGTACACAAGCCATGGGCCCCTGTACACAAGCCAGGGGGGCCCGGTACACAAGCCATGGGCCCCGGTACACAAGCCAGGGGGGTCCGGTACACAAGCCATGGGCCCCTGTACACAAGCCAGGAGGGCCCGGTACACAAGCCAAGGGCCCGGTACACAAGCCAGGGGCCCCGGTACACAAGCCAGGGGCCCCGGTACACAAGCCAAGGGCCCCGGTACACAAGCCAGGGGCCCGGTACACAAGCCAAGGGCCCTGGTACACAAGCCAAGGGCCCCGGTACACAAGCCAGGGGGGCCCGGTACACAAGCCAGGGGCCCCGGTACACAAGCCAGGGGCCCCGGTACACAAGCCAGGGGGGCCCGGTACACAAGCCAGGGGCCCCAGTACACAAGCCAGGGGGGCCCGGTACACAAGCCATGGGCCCCTGTACACAAGCCAGGGGGGCCCGGTACACAAGCCATGGGCCCCGGTACACAAGCCAGGAGGGCCCGGTACACAAGCCAAGGGCCCGGTACACAAGCCAGGGGCCCTGGTACACAAGCCAAGGGCCCCGGTACACAAGCCAGGGGCCCCGGTACACAAGCCAAGGGCCCCGGTACACAAGCCAAGGGCCCTGGTACACAAGCCAAGGGCCCCGGTACACAAGCCAGGGGGGCCCGGTACACAAGCCAGGGGCCCCGGTACACAAGCCAGGGGCCCCGGTACACAAGCCAAGGGCCCCGGTACACAAGCCAGGGGGGCCCGGTACACAAGCCAGGGGCCCCGGTACACAAGCCAGGGGCCCCGGTACACAAGCCAGGGGGGCCCGGTACACAAGCCAGGGGCCCCGGTACACAAGCCAGGGGCCCCGGTACACAAGCCAAGGGCCCCGGTACACAAGCCAGGGGGGCCCGGTACACAAGCCAGGGGCCCCGGTACACAAGCCAGGGGCCCCGGTACACAAGCCAGGGGGGCCCGGTACACAAGCCAGGGGCCCCGGGGCCACCACAATGGCAGGACTGTGCTGAGCATTGTTCTAATATTACCTTCACTGGACCCCATCCAGGACCAGCTCAGCTCTGCCAGGGGAGGAACCCGATCTGTGCCAACACCGGAGACACACCGGCCAATGTAACCGATATTATCATGATGAATGAATTCAATCCGAATAATAAAAATAATCGCAGGGAGATAATAGTAATAAAATCCTGATGAGGGTGATGGTCATAATGAATACATGCAAGATAAAAACAATAATAACCCTAATGTTATTACTACATAATAATAATTATTATATTACTATGATGATGATTATTATCATTTTTATTATTGTTATCATAATTATTATTATTTTTTTGGAATGAATTAATCATCATGATAGTAATATAATAATCATAGTAAAATAATAATTTATAATAACAATAATAATCATCATCATATTATTGTTATAATTATTATTATTTTTTGAATGAATTAATCATCATCATAGTAGTATCATAGTAATATATTAATAATAAAAATCATAGTAAAATAATAATTATAATAATAATCATCATCATCGTCATTTACAGATTTTCCCGGGATCAACTTTCCCTATAAATGTCAGTACCCCGTTATATTCTGTACATTTGGGAAAGAATCCCGACCTTTCTACTGAGCTGATCAGATCCATCTCTGGAGGGAGTTCCGTAAAATCACATTCAAAAATACTCCCGTCTCATAATAAGATCAATAGCATAGCGTGCTATACAAATATACAAATATACAAATATACAAATATACAAATAGTGATACATAGTCCACATGTTTGAAAGCAGTTGATACAAGTAGATACAGTCAAAATGAATACATTCAAGATAAAAATAATAATAATCCTAATGTTATTACTATAAAATAATTATTAGATTGCTGTGATGATTATTATTATTATTATCATTGTATTACTATGATGATGATGATGATCATTAATTAATTCTAAATAATAATAATAATAATTATAATAATAATATGATAATGATTAAATTCCAAATAATAATATTAAGATGATGATGATCATTATAATGAATACATTCAAGATAAAGATAATGATCCTAATGTTTTACTATATCATTATTATATTACTATGATTATTATATTATTATTACTGTATTACTATGATGATGATGAATGTATTCAGTAATAATAGTAATATAATAATAATAATAAGATGATGATGATGATGAGTCACAATGAATAGATTCAAGATAAAAATAATAATAATCCTAATGTGTGTGTTTTGGGGAAAACCCATAAAATAGGACTTTCGAGGATGTAGGGCTGACACTGAGGTGAGCACACAATATTGAATAAAAATTATTTATTCTTTAGAAATTGTAAAATCACATACAAAAATACTCCCATCTCATAATATGATCAATAGCATAGCGATAAATAGTGATACATAGTCCCCATGTTTGAAAGCAGTTGATACAGTCAAAATGAATACATTTAAGATAAAAATAATAATAATCCTAATGTTATTACTATATAATATTATTATATTACTATGATTATTATTATTATTGTATTACTATGATGATGATGGTTAATTTATTCATAATAATAATATAATAAGAATAATAATAATACTGTATTATTATGATGATGATGATTAATTTATTCATAAAAATAATAATAATAATAGTAATATAATAATAATATAATAATAAAAAATAATAATATGATGATGATGATAGTCATAATGAATACATTCAAGATAAAAATAATAATAATCCTAATGTGTGTGTTTTTGGGAAAACCCATAAAATAGGACTTTCGAGGATGTAGGGCTGACACTGAGGTGAGAACACAATATTGAATAAAAATTATTTATTCTTTAGAAATTGTAAAATCACATACAAAAATACTCCCATCTCATAATAAGATCAATAGCATAGCGTGGTATACAAATAGTGACACGTAGTCCACATGCTGGAAAGCGGTTGATACAAGTAGAATCAGCCAACGCGTTTCGTGAAGTGATGTCCACGCTTCTTCAGGGGATTTCATATTCTGTCCAATTATCACTGAATTGAGGAAGATACAATTATTGTTACTCTTTGCTAATCCAATAATCCACAGAAAACATTCATTTAGTAATATATTGTATAATTCATATTACAAACGTGCTCACCAATGACATCGGTATTCAGAAACACGCGCTCCCATTGGTTCAACATACAGAAAGAAAGATCGACCTCCAGTCATTGGTCCTGGATAATAAAACCAGAACCTGGTCAGACGAATCCTGGATCATGTGGTGATAAATATGGCGGAATGGATATCCAGTATGAAGTTCGGTGAAGGAGGAGGAGTCTGTATATTCTATAAGCACAGACAGACACATACAGTACTTACCTCCTATTGCCCCTATTCAGAGTATGGTGTGGGGGCAAAAAGGAGGACTAAGTGTCACGTGAATGGACACAAGGAGAACATCATTCAGACCAAATGTGGCAAGAAAATGAGGGGGGGGGGGCGATCGTTAATCGTTAATTAGATTACCAGCTGAGAAGGTAACCAAACAGAACAAATAAATCATCTCCAGTCACCGTCCTCGTATAATCCACAAAGCTGGTCACTGATGGTTTCCATCCTGTTATAATTACCCAGAACTTCTATGGTATCCACCACGGTTATACTAACCCCCCCATTTCAGGAAATTAGCAGGGCCCGCCATTCACGCCATTGTAAAGACAAATAGCGCCACCAACATCACCTCAATGTTCAATCCACAAGTCACCATAAATTTACATCTCCTCCAACCAGCTCTCTATCCGTATCTTCCAGTATAGAGCAGTTGATAAGAATATAACCAATCAGCAGCGCCAATATATATGCCGCCGGGAGGACGACTGACTACTAAGTCCACCACTATCCTTTTAAACATAATCCCGCCCTTTGCAGCTACAGTATCTGACAAAAGTAAGTACACCCCTCAGTGACATTTGTGTAAATCTTTTCTTCTATCTTTTCATGTGACAACACTGAAGAAATGACACTTGTCTACAATGTAAAGTAGTGAGTGTACAGCTTGTATAACAGTGTAAATTTGCTGTCCCCTCAAAATAACTCAACACACAGCCATTAATGTCTAAACCGCTGGCAACAAAAGTCAGTACACCCCTAAATGAAAATCTCCAAATTGGGCCCAAAGTGTCAATATTTTGTGGCCACCATTATTTTCCAGCACTGCCTTAACCCTCTTGGGCATGGAGGTCACCAGAGCTTCACAGGTTGTCACTGGAGTCCTCTTCCCCTCCTCCATGACGACATCACAGAGCTGGTGGATGTTAGAGACCTTGCGCTCCTCCACCTTCCGTTTGAGGATGTCCCACAGATGATCAATAAGGTTTAGGTCTGGAGACATGCTTGGCCAAGCCATCACCTTTACCCTCAGCTTCTTTTAGCAAGGCAGTGGTGGTCTTGGAGGTGTGTTTGGGGTGGTTATCATGTTGGAATACTGCCCTGCGGTCCAGTCTTTGAAGGGAGGGGATCATGCTCTGCTTCAGTATGTCACAGTACATGTTGGTATTCATGGTTCCCTCAATGAACTGTAGCCCCCCGGTGCCGGCAGCACTCATGCAGCCCCAGACCATGACACTCCCACCACCATGCTTGACTGTAGACAAGACACACTTGTCTTTGTCCTCCTCACCTGGTTGCCCCCACACACGCTTGTCACCATCTGAACCAAATACGTTTATCTTGGTCTCATCAGACCACAGGACATGGTTCCAGTAATCCATGTCCTTAGTCTGCTTGTCTTCAGCAAACTGTTTGCGGACTTTCTTGTACATCATCTTTAGAAGAGGCTTCCTTCTGGGATGACAGCCATGCAGACCAATTTGATGCAGTGTGCGGCGTATGGTCTGAGCACTGACAGGCTGACCCCCCACCCCTACAACCTCTGCAGCAATGCTGGCAGCACTCATACCTCTATTTCCCAAAGACAACCTCTCGTTCGGTTCGCACCAGAACAAGCAAACAGGCAAAAAATTCATTCGAACATCATTAAAGTCTATGGGCCACGAACATGAAAAATCAAAAGTGCTAATTTTAAAGGCTTATATGCAAGTTATTGTCATAAAAAGTGTTTGGGGACCCGGGCCCTGCCCCAGGGGACATGGATCAATGCAAAAAGAAGTTTTAAAAACGGCTGTTTTTTCGGGAGCAGTGATTTTAAGAATGCCTAAAGTGAAACAATAAAAGTGTAATATAGTATAGTATGCCTGTAAATGGGCGCATGTCTCCCATGTTTAGAACAGTTCGAGAGCAAAATGACATTTCTAAAGGAAAAAAAGTCATGTAAAACTACTCGCGGCTGTAATGAATTGTCGGTCCGGCAATACACATAAAAGTTCATTGATAAAAACGGCATGGAATATGCATGGAACCCCGAACCAAAATTAAAAAAAAAAAACGTGTGGGGGTCCCCCCAAATTCCATACCAGGCCCTTCAGGTCTGGTATGGATATTAAGGGGAACCCCACGCCAAAATACAAAGATAAAATGGCGTGGGGTCCCCCCAAAAAATCCATACCAGACCCTTATCAGAGCACGCAACCTGGCAGGCTGCAGGAAAAGAGGGGGGATGAGAGAGCACCCCCCTGAACCGTACCAGGCCACATGCCTTCAACATGGGGAGGGTGCTTTGGGGTAGCACCTTGTCCCCATGTCTATGGGGAGAAGGGCCTCATCCCCACAACCCTTGCCAGGATGTTGTGGGGGTCTGCGGGCGAGGGGCTTATCGGAATCTGGAAGCCCTCTTTAACAAGGGGACCCCCAGATCCCGCCCCCCTATGTGAATTGGTAATGGGGTACAAATGTAACCCTACCATTTCACAAAGTGTCAAAAATGTTAAAAAAGACAAGAGACGTTTTTTGACAACTCCTTTATTAATGTCTTCTTCTTTCCCTGCTTCTTCTTCCATCTTCTTCTGGTCTTCCTTCGGTTTTCTTCTTCTTCCTCCATCTTGTTCTTTCCCCGCTTCTTCCTCTACCTTCCTCCACTTCTTTCGCCGGTCTTCTCGTCCGGCATCTTCCTCCGGCTTCATCTTCTCTGATTCATTATCCAGACGATCCGCCTCAATGGGAGTCTCCCGCTGTGTGACGCTTCTGTCCAGGTGACAGCTGTTACATAACAATGTCAGAGGGGGGCGGGGTCACCCGTTTACGGTTCAGGAGGGAGGTGGCGCTCTCTCGTCCCCCCCCTCTTTTACTGCGGCCTGCTAGGTTGCGTGCTCGGATAAGGGTCTGATATGGATTTTGAGGGGAACCCCATGCCATTTTTTATACTACTATATAAATATATATATATACTATACACCCCCGCTAATACTATACACCCCCGCTAATACTATACACCCCCGCTAATACTATAAACCCCCCGCCAATACTATACACCCCCCGCTAATACTATACACCCCCGCTAATACTATAAACCCCCCGCCAATACTATACACCCCCCGCTAATACTATACACCCCCCGCTAATACTATAAACCCCCCGCCAATACTATACACCCCCCGCTAATACTATACACCCCCCGCTAATACTATAAACCCCCCGCCAATACTATACACCCCCCGCTAATACTATACACCCCCCCGCTAATACTATACACCCCCCCGCTAATACTATAAACCCCCCGCCAATACTATACACCCCCCGCCAATACTATACACCCCCCGCTAATACTATACACCCCCCACTAATACTATACACCCCCCGCTAATACTATACACCCCCCCGCTAATACTATACACCCCCCGCTAATACTATACACCCCACTAATACTATACACCCCCCGCTAATACTATACACCCCCCGCTAATACTATACACCCCCCACTAATACTATACACCCCCCGCTAATACTATACACCCCCCGCTAATACTATACACCCCCCACCAATACTATACACCCCCCGCCAATACTATACACCCCCCACCAATACTATACACCCCCCGCTAATACTATACACCCCCCCGCTAATACTATACACCCCCCGCCAATACTATACACCCCCCGCTAATACTATACACCCCCCGCTAATACTATACACCCCACTAATACTATACACCCCCCGCTAATACTATACACCCCACTAATACTATACACCCCCCGCTAATACTGTACACCCCCCGCTAAACGAACAAGGCTTTTCCCTGCACACCCATCGAAATGTTGGAGGTGTGATGCACCTGGGGCAGATTTTCTACACATCTTCAGGCTTTGCCCGCTGGGGTTGTCACCTTTTCTTCAAGTCAAACCCGAACACTTTAGTGGCGCACAGCAATTTTTTACATCTGAACTCGCAGAGTTCCCTTACACTGTAAGGGGGGACTCTGCAGACTTTAATATAAGGGATGCTCTAGGAACCCTGATCTAAGGAGGAACACTGAGAACTCTGATGTACAGAGAGGACTCTGATGTACGGAGAGGACTCTGATGTACGGAGAGGACTCTGATGTATGGAGAGGACTCTGATGTAAGGAGAGGACTCTGATGTACGGAGAGGACTCTGATGTACGGAGAGGACTCTGAAGTACGGAGAGGACTCTGATGTAAGGAGAGGACTCTGATGTACGGAGAGGACTCTGATTTATAGAGAGGACTCTGATGTACGGAGAGGACTCTGATGTACGGAGAGGACTCTGATGTATGGAGAGGACTCTGATGTAGGGAGAGGACTCTGATGTAGGGAGAGGACTCTGATGTACGGAGAGGACTCTGATGTAGGGAGAGGACTCTGATTTATAGAGAGGACTCTGATGTAAGGAGAGGACTCTGATGTACGGAGAGGACTCTGATGTACGGAGAGGACTCTGATTTATAGAGAGGACTCTGATGTAAGGAGAGGACTCTGATGTACGGAGAGGACTCTGATGTACGGAGAGGACTCTGAAGTACGGAGAGGACTCTGATGTAAGGAGAGGACTCTGATGTATGGAGAGGACTCTGATGTACGGAGAGGACTCTGATGTACGGAGAGGACTCTGATTTATAGAGAGGACTCTGATGTAAGGAGAGGACTCTGATTTATAGAGAGGACTCTGATGTACGGAGAGGACTCTGATGTACGGAGAGGACTCTGATGTATGGAGAGGACTCTGATGTACGGAGAGGACTCTGATGTAGGGAGAGGACTCTGATGTACGGAGAGGACTCTGATGTACGGACAGGACTCTGATGTAGGGAGAGGACTCTGATGTAGGGAGAGGACTCTGATGTAAGGGGGAACACTGTGGCCTCTGGTGTAAAGGGGAACTCTGATATAAGGGGTGCTCTGAGAACCCTGATTTACCTTAGTGTACTCACTCAGAGGCAGGAGATAGAAGGGGGGAGACTTCAGTCACAGACAGGGATGGATGGTGAGCTCACTCACCCCTTGGCACCTCTCATCCAGATGTATCTGAGGCTGCTGGACTTCAAATTTCCAGCCCCAACGTTCCTTTTCTGAAGCCCATCCCTCTGTGTCTGCCCACACTCCAATCTCCGGCGCTGTGCCTCCTAGTGGTGGAAGGAAGAGGAGCAGATCGGGCCCTCTCTCCTCTCCCATCTGTATGTGGGGGGAGGGGGGATTATTAGTGCTGGCTTTGGGCAGTGTGAAAGACAGAGTAACAGACAATCTAGGCTTAGACAACTGCAGCCAGCAACCCTGCTGGGAGTCCATAGTCCGGTCTGAATAATGTGTCCGGGTTTCAGGTAGTTTGAAACCCGGACACATGATTCCGAACCCGAACTGTCCGGGTGAATCCCGAACAGGTGGGAACCCTACTGCCTGCACATCCCACAGTTCTGGGTGGGGGGTGCTGGACCGTGTTATGTCGGTCACTACGATCGCCAGTGCACCATCTATAGAAGTCTGTCTGTTGGGCTTGGTACATTAGCACCCAACCATGTGATCGGTACTTTGCTGGCCTTGCTCCTGGACAATGCCGGCAGAGTGATTATCCTATCCGGGAAGAACGTTGGCCCCCCCCAGGGCCGGACTGGGAATAAAAACCAGCCCGGGAAAAATGTCATATCAGCCCCATCACATTATTATACCAGCCCAACATCATAACCGTCATAATATCATTATTTCCTTGTATGTGACGGGAAAACCATGCATGACAAAGCACAACTGAAGAGCGTATTTTATATATATATAGAAGGCAGATATAAAAGCACATAGAGCTATATATATATATATATAAAAGCAAATTCCAGTAAGAAGTGGTAAAATTGGTCCATCATCAAGGGGCACCCCAGGAATGTGGGGGGGGGGGAGGTGCTCTGGTTTCCAGAGACCACCTTCCACATAAAGAATGGGGGGGGTTCTGATATAAGGAGGAAAGCTTTATATCAGTGCCCCCTTATATTATTGTATTCACTCCCCCCTCAGACTTGCCTGGCGGCGCTGTCACTGACCTCCTCTCAGGTGCACTTTGCAGGGCTCAGTTAGACGGCTCCAGGTTGGTGACTCTGGTTTTATCCCATAGTCTCCTCTCCACAGTCCACACATTTTACTTCTCCCATGACCCCCATCCTGGCGGCACTCCCACTCTTCAGTCCTCTCCAGACTCCCCCTCAGAGACTGCAGACATGATATAAGACAAGAGATGGTCAGAGGTTGCGAACATGGTACAAGAGATGGTTAGAGACTGAGGACACAATACAAGAGAAGGTCAGGGACTGAGGACAGGATACAAGAGAAGGCTAGTGACTGAGGACATGATACAAGAGATGGCTAGAGACTGAGGACATGATACAAGAGATGGCTAGAGACTGGGGACATGATGCAAGAGATGGCTAGAGACTGAGGACATGATACAAGAGATGGCTAGAGACTGAGGACATGATACAAGAGATGATCAGAGGCTGAGGACATGATACAAGAGATGGCTAGAGACTGAGGACATGATACAAGAGATAGCTAGTGACTGAGGACATGATATAAGAGATGGCTAGAGACTGAGGACATGATACAAGAGATGGCTAGAGACTGAGGACATGATACAAGAGATGATCAGAAACTGAGGACATGATATAAGAGATGGCTAGAGACTGAGGACAGGATACAAGAGAAGGTCAGGGACTGAGGACATGATACAAGAGATGGCTAGAGACTGAGGACATGATACAAGAGATGGCTAGAGACTGAGGACATGATACAAGAGAGCGCTAGTGACTAAGGACATGATACAAGAGATGGCTATAGAGTGAGGACATGATACAAGAGATGGCTAGAGACTGAGGACATGATACAAGAGAGCGCTAGTGACTGAGGACATGATACAAGAGATGGCTAGAGAGTGAGGACAGGATACAAGAGATGGCTAGAGACTGAGGACATGATACAAGAGATAGCTAGAGACTGAGGACATGATACAAGAGATGGCTAGAGACTGAGGACATGATACAAGAGATGGCTAGAGACTGAGGACATGATACAAGAGATGATCAGAGACTGAGGACATGATACAAGAGATGGCTAGAGACTGAGGACATGATACAAGAGATGGCTAGAGACTGAGGACATGATACAAGAGATGGCTAGTGACTGAGGACATGATACAATAGATGGCTAGAGACTAAGGACATGATACAAGAGATGGCTAGAGACTGAGGACATGATACAAGAGATGGCTAGAGAGTGAGGTCATGATACAAGAGATGGCTAGAGACTGAGGACATGATACAAGAGATGATCAGAGACTGAGGACATGATACAAGAGATGGCTAGAAAATGAGGACATGATACAATAGATGGCTAGAAACTGAGGACATGATACAAGAGATGGCTAGTGGCTGAGGACATGATACAAGAGATGGCTAGAGACTGAGGACATGATACAAGAGATGGCTAGAGACTGAGGACATGATACAAGAGATGGCTAGAGACTGAGGACATGATACAAGAGATGGCTAGAGACTGAGGACATGATACAAGAGATGGCTAGAGACTGAGGACATGATACAAGAGAGCGCTAGTGACTAAGGACATGATACAAGAGATGGCTAGAGAGTGAGGACATGATACAAGAGATGGCTAGAGACTGAGGATATGATACAAGAGAGCGCTAGTGACTGAGGACATGATACAATAGATGGCTAGTGACTGAGGACATGATACAATAGATGGCTAGAGACTAAGGACATGATACAAGAGATGGCTAGAGACTGAGGACATGATACAAGAGATGGCTAGAGAGTGAGGTCATGATACAAGAGATGGCTAGAGACTGAGGACATGATACAAGAGATGGCTAGAGACTGAGGACATGATACAAGAGATGGCTAGAGACTGAGGACATGATACAAGAGATGGCTAGTGACTGAGGACATGATATAATAGATGGCTAGAGACTAAGGACATGATACAAGAGATGGCTAGAGACTGAGGACATGATACAAGAGATGGCTAGAGAGTGAGGTCATGATACAAGAGATGGCTAGAGACTGAGGACATGATACAAGAGATGATCAGAGACTGAGGACATGATACAAGAGATGGCTAGAAACTGAGGACATGATACAATAGATGGCTAGAAACTGAGGACATGATACAAGAGATGGCTAGTGGCTGAGGACATGATACAAGAGATGGCTAGAGACTGAGGACATGATACAAGAGATGGCTAGAGACTGAGGACATGATACAAGAGATGGCTAGAGACTGAGGACATGATACAAGAGATGGCTAGAGACTGAGGACATGATACAAGAGATGGCTAGAGACTGAGGACATGATACAAGAGAGCGCTAGTGACTAAGGACATGATACAAGAGATGGCTAGAGAGTGAGGACATGATACAAGAGATGGCTAGAGACTGAGGACATGATACAAGAGAGCGCTAGTGACTGAGGACATGATACAAGAGATGGCTAGAGAGTGAGGACATGATACAAGAGATGGCTAGAGACTGAGGACATGATACAAGAGATGGCTAGAGACTGAGGACATGATACAAGAGATGGCTAGAGACTGAGGACATGATACAAGAGATGGCTAGAGACTGAGGACATGATACAAGAGAGCGCTAGTGACTAAGGACATGATACAAGAGATGGCTATAGAGTGAGGACATGATACAAGAGATGGCTAGAGACTGAGGACATGATACAAGAGAGCGCTAGTGACTGAGGACATGATACAAGAGATGGCTAGAGAGTGAGGACAGGATACAAGAGATGGCTAGAGACTGAGGACATGATACAAGAGATAGCTAGAGACTGAGGACATGATACAAGAGATGGCTAGAGACTGAGGACATGATACAAGAGATGGCTAGAGACTGAGGACATGATACAAGAGATGATCAGAGACTGAGGACATGATACAAGAGATGGCTAGAGACTGAGGACATGATACAAGAGATGGCTAGAGACTGAGGACATGATACAAGAGATGGCTAGAGACTGAGGACATGATACAAGAGATGGCTAGTGACTGAGGACATGATACAATAGATGGCTAGAGACTAAGGACATGATACAAGAGATGGCTAGAGACTGAGGACCTGATACAAGAGATGGCTAGAGAGTGAGGACATGATACAAGAGATGGCTAGAGACTGAGGACATGATACAAGAGATGATCAGAGACTGAGGACATGATACAAGAGATGGCTAGAAACTGAGGACATGATACAAAAGATGGCTAGAAACTGAGGACATGATACAAGAGATGGCTAGTGGCTGAGGACATGATACAAGAGATGGCTAGAGACTGAGGACATGATACAAGAGATGGCTAGAGACTGAGGACATGATACAAGAGATGGCTAGAGACTGAGGACATGATACAAGAGATGGCTAGAGACTGAGGACATGATACAAGAGATGGCTAGAGACTGAGGACATGATACAAGAGATGGCTAGAGACTGAGGACATGATACAAGAGAGCGCTAGTGACTAAGGACATGATACAAGAGATGGCTAGAGAGTGAGGACATGATACAAGAGATGGCTAGAGACTGAGGACATGATACAAGAGAGCGCTAGTGACTGAGGACATGATACAAGAGATGGCTAGAGAGTGAGGACATGATACAAGAGATGGCTAGAGACTGAGGACATGATACAAGAGATGGCTAGAGACTGAGGACATGATACAAGAGATGGCTAGAGACTGAGGACATGATACAAGATATGGCTAGAGACTGAGGACATGATACAAGAGATGGCAAAAGACTGAGGACATGATACAAGAGATGGCTAGAGACTGAGGACATGATACAAGAGATGGCAAAAGACTGAGGACATGATACAAGGGAGCGCTAGGGACTAAGGACATGATACAAGAGAGCGCTAGAGAGTGAGGACATGATACAAGAGATGGCTAGAGACTGAGGTCAGGATACAAGAGATGGTCAGAGGCTGCGGGTATGGTACAGGAGATGGTTAGAGACTGAGGACATCATACTAAAGATGGCCAGAGACTGCAGACATAGTACAAGAGATCAATGCAGCCTCACCAGTGCCCATCAATGCAGCCTCACTGTGCCCACCAATGCAGCCTCACCAGTGCCCACCAATGTAGCCTCTGTGCGCCCACCAATGCAGCCTCTGTGTGCCAGCCATTGCAGCCTCTGTGTGCAAGCCATTGCAGCCTCTGTGTGCCCACAATTACAGCCTCTGTGTGCCAGCCATTGCAGCCTCTGTGTCTACCAATTGCAGCCTCACCATTTCCTGGATCACACACAGCGGCCAATGTATGGCATGGACGGGGCTGGGTCTGTTTGTGTAAGGCGGTGCTGTAACAAGGTCCCGCCCCCCTGGACCGGCTCGTACAGAACACTGATTCAATTAGTTTTCTATCTAGAAGACTATCACACGAGCCGGTCTAGGGGGGCGGGACCTTGTTACAGCGCCGCCTTACACACACAGACCCAGCTCCATGCCATACAAGAGGAGGAGCCAGAGGACAGAGGGAGGGAGGGGAGCACTGCAGCCGCCGCTCAAAGCGGCCCCAGGGCAGCTGGCCTACCGGGAAATTTCCCGGTATCCCGGTAGGCCAGTCCGGCCCTGGCCCCTCTGCCACTATGGCCTGGAAGGCATTGATTTCCAAGGCTCTACTGCTGAATGAAGCCGCGTATTTCAATAGAGGGGTACCTGATACGTTTAAACAAGGGTGTGTGGGGTGGTTGGATAGAAAACAGCTCAACAGCATCAGATGAACTGCCCCCCCTGGTGGGTGGTTGTCATATGTGGCGAGCGGTGGGGGCACCTATCATTTCCCCTAGTACAGCAGAGGAGGGGGGGGGAGGTATTGTAGTGCATATAATGAATATGTATTGTGTACCCCCCTTTCTTTCCTTCCTATGATATTTCTCTGGAAGGATCTCTGACCTTTTCTCTTATTGTACATCGGAGCTGAGAAATTCTACTGCTGAATGTTTACTATGTTCCAAGTTTGTATTCTTCTTTCTCTATGTGAAAGATCTTTAATAAAAAGAATTTAAAAAAAAAAAAGATTGTCAGCTGTCCTGCCAAGTTTCCTGCCAAGATTGTCACCTTTCCTGCCAAGATTGTCACCTTTCCTGCCAAGATTGTCAGCTTCCCTGCCAAGATTGTCACCTTTCCTGCCAAGATTGTCACCTTCCTTGCCAAGATTGTCAGCTTCCCTGCCAAGATTGTCAGCTTCCCTGCCAAGTTTTTTTGCCAAGTGAATTCAGTTTTCCCCGGGGTCCTCCCTTAGTACAATCAGGAGGTTATCTCTCCGCTGACACGTTAATAATTCATGGAGAACGATTCCGCTAACAGGGGAGTGCTTTGATCACTTCGCACAGAGGATCGATCGATCGGACTCTCCCCAGGTAACGGCGTTAACTCCCCCAGCCCTGATGTCCTCCCGATCCGGGTGATCACCTCGTATCTCCAAATTCACCTCCAGGGGGAGCTCTGGTGTCCTACAGATTGTGAAAGTAGACAAAAAATCCACCAAAACCCAAAAATCTGGATGGGGAGGGGGGAGGGGGAGGGGATCACACTTCTCATCCCCCGATCAATCACCAATCTATCCATGTATGGTCACCATTATCCATAAAGATGATTGTATTCAGGACACCGCAGTGTACAGTCAGCTGACGCGTTTCATCCTACACGGCTTTATTCATAACTGGTCACCATTATACCGAGCTCACTGCGCCCTCTAGTGTTCAATATGTGGGGGGGGGGAGTCCTGTATTCTGATTAATGTGGGGGGGGTCCGGTATTCGGATTAATGTGGGGGGGAGTCCTGTATTCTGATTAATGTGGGGGGGGGTCCGGTATTCTGATTAATGTGGGGGGGGGGTCCGGTATTCTGATTAATGTGGGGCGGAGTCCTGTATTCTGATTAATGTGAGGGGGTCCTGTATTCTGACTAATGTGGGGGGGAGTCCTGTATTCTGATTAATGTGGGGGGGAGTCCTGTATTCTGATTAATGTGGGGGGAGTCCTGTATTCTGATTAATGTGGGGGGAGTCCTGTATTCTGATTAATGTGGGGGGGAGTCCTGTATTCTGATTAATGTGGGGGGGGGAGTCCTGTATTCTGATTAATGTGGGGGGAGTCCTGTATTCTGATTAATGTGGGGGGGAGTCCTGTATTCTGATTATATGTGGGGGGAGTCCTGTATTCTGATTATTGTGGGGGGGTCCGGTATTCTGATTAATGTGGGGGGGTCCGGTATTCTGATTTATGTGGGGGGGGAGTCCTGTATTCTGACTAATGTGGGGGGGAGTCCTGTATTCTGATTAATGTGGGGGGGAGTCCTGTATTCTGATTAATGTGGGGGGAGTCCTGTATTCTGATTAATGTGGGGGGAGTCCTGTATTCTGATTAATGTGGGGGGGAGTCCTGTATTCTGATTAATGTGGGGGGGGGAGTCCTGTATTCTGATTAATGTGGGGGGAGTCCTGTATTCTGATTAATGTGGGGGGGAGTCCTGTATTCTGATTAATGTGGGGGGGGTCCGGTATTTTGATTAATGTGGGGGGGTCCGGTATTCTGATTAATGTGGGGGGGGGTCCTGTATTCTGATTAATATATGGAGACATCGAGGAGGTGAAGCGTTAATAATCCTCGCCGGTAATCGGGGCGCAGCGCTTACAATGTTGACATTCTGTCACAGTTATTAATTGTCTGTAATGATCGGAAATTTCTGATATCTTATCAATGTGTGAAGTGACAGATTAGATGGGGCTCATGGCTTATTGATGAGAAGGTGTCAATCAGCGAACGTTCTTTATCACTATGAACTGTGTTCACCCAGCCAGGGGAAAGTCACCTAAACCCGCCATTAGTGACACCCCGCCCTTTGATAAGTGGTGGGCGGAGTCATCGGTTAACCTGTCACTGGCGTTCGGCCCTAAGGCTCAGTTTCCACTTCTGTGACTTGTCCTGAGACTTGGGACTGCAAAGTACCCCGTGATTTCCAATAAGTACCGTTCATATGTGTGCGTCCCTGCACTACTTTGCTCCGAATTTGATGCGACTTGAGTTGTGTCTGTGAACAATTCCCCCTCCCCCCCGGGGCGGGATCCCCTCACATTCTGGGGTGTTTTTGGAAAAATAAATCCCCTTTAATGTTGGGCATCCTAGGTGTGTGTGGATGTTGCTGCGTTGTGTGAACCTATTATATCTATTAGTTTCTTTTACATTTAAAGCGGAGGTCCAAACACTGTAGCTGCTGACTTTTAATAAGGTCACTTACCTGTCCAGCGAGCCCGCTATTGTCGCCACCCCCCCCCCGGCCGATCCGTCCACCGGATCGGGTGCTGGCGCCGCCATCCTAACGAAGGGAAACAGGCAGCGGAGCCTTGCGGCTTCACTGCCCGTTTCCTACTGCGCATGTGCGAGTCACGCGGTGCTTTGTGAATGGGCGCCTGTCTACTGGGACACACACAGGTCCCAGAAGACATCGCGCCCCATCTCCCAGAAGACATCACGCCCCATCTCCCAGGAGACAATGCGCTCCATCTCCCAGAAGACATCACGCCCCATCTCCCAGGAGACAACGCGCTCCATCTCCAGGAAGACATCGCGCCCCATCTCCCAGGAGACAACACGCCCCATCTCCCAGAAGACATCACGCCCCATCTCCCAGGAGACAACGCGCTCCATCTCCCAGAAGACATCACGCCCCATCTCCCAGGAGACAACGCGCTCCATCTCCAGGAAGACATCGCGCCCCATCTCCCAGAAGACATCGCGCCCCATCTCCCAGAAGATATTGTGCCCCATCTCCCAGGAGACAACGCGCTCCATCTCCAGGAAGACATCGCGCCCCATCTCCCAGAAGACATCACGCCCCATCTCCCAGAAGACATCACGCCCCATCTCCCAGGAGACAACGCGCTCCATCTCCAGGAAGACATCGCGCCCCATCTCCCAGGAGACAACGCGCCCCATCTCCCAGAAGACATCGCGCCCCATCTCCCAAGAGACATCGCGCCCCATCTCCCAGAAGATATCGCGCCCCATCTCCCAGGAGACAACGCGCCCCATCTCCCAGAAGATATCGCGCCCCATCTCCCAAGAGACATTGCGCCCCATCTCCCAGAAGATATCGCGCCCCATCTCCCAGGAGACAACGCGCTCCATCTCCCAGAAGACATCGCGCCCCATCTCCCAGAAGATATCGCGCCCCATCTCCCAGGAGACAACGTGCTCCATCTCCCAGAAGACATCGCGCCCCATCTCCCAGGAGACATCGCGCCCCATCTCCCAGAAGATATCGCGCCCCATCTCCCAGGAGACATCGCGCCCCATCTCCCAGAAGATATCGCGCCCCATCTCCCAGGAGACAACGCGCTCCATCTCCCAGAAGACATCGCGCCCCATCTCCCAGAAGACATCGCGCCCCATCTCCCAGAAGACATCGTGCCCCATCTCCCAGGAGACAACGCGCTCCATCTCCCAGAAGACATCGCGCCCCATCTCCCAGGAGACAACACGCTCCATCTCCCAGGAGACAACGCGCCCCATCTCCCAGGAGACATCGCGCCCCATCTTCCAGGAGACATCGCGCTCCATCTCCCAGGAGACGACGCGCCCCATCTCCCAGGAGACATCGCGCCCCATCTCCCAGGAGACAACGCGCCCCATCTCCCAGGAGACGTCGCGCCCCATCTCCCAGGAGACAACGCGCTCCATCTCCCAGGAGACAACGCGCTCCATCTCCCAGGAGACAACGCACTCCATCTCCCAGAAGACAACGCGCTCCATCTCCCAGGAGACAACGCGCTCCATCTCCCAGGAGACAACGCGCCCCATCTCCCAGGAGACATCGCGCCCCATCTCCCAGGAGACAAAGCGCTCCATCTCCCAGGAGACAATGTGCCCCATCTCCCAGGAGACATCGCGCCCCATCTCCCAGGAGACAACGCGCCCCATCTCCCAGGAGACATCGCGCTCCATCTCCCAGAAGACATCGCGCCCCATCTCCCAGGAGACAACGCGCTCCATCTCCCAGGAGACATCGCGCCCTATCTCCCAGGAGACAACGCGCTCCATCTCCCAGAAGACATCACGCCCCATCTCCCAGGAGACAACGCGCTCCATCTCCCAGAAGACATCGCGCCCCATCTCCCAGAAGACATCGCGCCCCATCTCCCAGAAGATATTGCGCCCCATCTCCCAGGAGACAACGCGCTCCATCTCCAGGAAGACATCACGCCCCATCTCCCAGAAGACATCACGCCCCATCTCCCAGGAGACAACGCGCTCCATCTCCAGGAAGACATCGCGCCCCATCTCCCAGGAGACAACGCGCCCCATCTCCCAGAAGACATTGCGCCCCATCTCCCAAGAGACATCGCGCCCCATCTCCCAGAAGATATCGCGCCCCATCTCCCAGGAGACAACGCGCCCCATCTCCCAGAAGATATCGTGCCCCATCTCCCAAGAGACATTGCGCCCCATCTCCCAGAAGATATCGCGCCCCATCTCCCAGGAGACAACGCGCTCCATCTCCCAGAAGACATCGCGCCCCATCTCCCAGAAGATATCGCGCCCCATCTCCCAGGAGACAACGCGCTCCATCTCCCAGAAGACATCGCGCCCCATCTCCCAGGAGACATCGCGCCCCATCTCCCAGAAGATATCGCGCCCCATCTCCCAGGAGACATCGCGCCCCATCTCCCAGAAGATATCGCGCCCCATCTCCCAGGAGACAACGCGCTCCATCTCCCAGAAGACATCGCGCCCCATCTCCCAGAAGACATCGCGCCCCATCTCCCAGAAGACATCGTGCCCCATCTCCCAGGAGACAACGCGCTCCATCTCCCAGAAGACATCGCGCCCCATCTCCCAGGAGACAACACGCTCCATCTCCCAGGAGACAACGCGCCCCATCTCCCAGGAGACATCGCGCCCCATCTTCCAGGAGACATCGCGCTCCATCTCCCAGGAGACAACGCGCCCCATCTCCCAGGAGACATCGCGCCCCATCTCCCAGGAGACAATGCGCTCCATCTCCCAGGAGACAACGCGCTCCATCTCCCAGGAGACAACGCACTCCATCTCCCAGAAGACAACGCGCTCCATCTCCCAGGAGACAACGCGCTCCATCTCCCAGGAGACAACGCGCCCCATCTCCCAGGAGACATCGCGCCCCATCTCCCAGGAGACAAAGCGCTCCATCTCCCAGGAGACAATGCGCCCCATCTCCCAGGAGACATCGCGCCCCATCTCCCAGGAGACAACGCGCCCCATCTCCCAGGAGACATCGCGCTCCATCTCCCAGAAGACATCGCGCCCCATCTCCCAGGAGACAACGCGCTCCATCTCCCAGGAGACATCGCGCCCTATCTCCCAGGAGACAACGCGCCCCATCTCCCAGGAGACAACGCGCCCCATCTCCCAGAAGACATCGCGCCCCATCTCCCAGGAGACAACGCACTCCATCTCCCAGAAGACATCGCGCCCCATCTCCCAGGAGACAACGCGCTCCATCTCCCAGAAGACATTGCGCTCCATCTCCCAGAAGACATCGCGCTCCATCTCCCAGGAGACAACGCGCTCCATCTCCCAGGAGACAACGCGCTCCATCTCCCAGAAGACATCGCGCCCCATCTCCCAGAAAACATCTCGCCCCATATCCCAGAAGACAACACACTCCATCTCCCAGAAGACATCGCGCCCCATCTCCCAGAAGACATCTCGCCCCATCTCCCAGAAGACATCTCGCCCCATCTCCCAGAAGACATCGCGCCCCATCTCCCAGGAGACAACGCGCTCCATCTCCCAGAAGACATCGCGCCCCATCTCCCAGGAGACATCGCGCCCCATCTCCCAGGAGACAACGCGCCCCATCTCCCAGGAGACATCGCGCTCCATCTCCCAGAAGACATCGTGCCCCATCTCCCAGGAGACAACGCGCCCCATCTCCCAGGAGACAACGCGCCCCATCTCCCAGGAGACAACGCGCCCCATCTCCCAGGAGACAACGCGCCCCATCTCCCAGGAGACATCACGCCCCATCTCCCAGGAGACATCGCGCCCCATCTCCCAGGAGACAACGCGCTCCATCTCCCAGGACACATCGTGCCCCATTTCCCAGGAGACAACGCGCCCCATCTCCCAGGAGACAACGCGCCCCATCTCCCAGAAGACATCGCGCCCCATCTCCCAGAAGACATCGCGCCCCATCTCCCAGAAGACATCGCGCCCCATCTCCCAGGAGACAACGCGCTCCATCTCCCAGAAGACATCGCGCCCCATCTCCCAGAAGACATCGCGCCCCATCTCCCAGGAGACAACGCGCCCCATCTCCCAGGAGACATCGCGCCCCATCTCCCAGGAGACAACGCGCTCCATCTCCCAGGAGACAACGCGCTCCATCTCCCAGGAGACAACGCGCTCCATCTCCCAGGAGACAACGCGCCCCATCTCCCAGAAGACATCGCGCCCCATCTCCCAGGAGACATTGCGCTCCATCTCCCAGGAGACATCGCGCCCCATCTCCCAGAAGACATCACGCCCCGTCTCCCAGGAGACAACGCGCTCCATCTCCCAGAAGACATCGCGCCCCATCTCCCAGAAGACATTGCGCCCCATCTCCCAGCAGACAACGCGCCCCATCTCCCAGGAGACAACGCGCTCCATCTCCCAGGAGACAACGCGCTCCATCTCCCAGGAGACAACGCGCTCCATCTCCCAGGAGACAACGCGCTCCATCTCCCAGAAGACATCGTGCCCCATCTCCCAGGAGACAACGCGCCCCATCTCCCAGGAGATATCGCGCCCCATCTCCCAGAAGACATCGCGCCCCATCTCCCAGGAGACAACGCGCCCCATCTCCCAGGAGACATCGCGCCCCATCTCCCAGGAGACAACGCGCTCCATCTCCCAAAAGACATCGCGCCCCATCTCCCAGGAGACAACGCGCTTTATCTTCCAGGACACATCGTGCCCCATTTCCCAGGAGACAACGTGCCCCATCTCCCAGGAGACAACGCGCCCCATCTCCCAGAAGACATCGCGCCCCATCTCCCAGAAGACATCGCGCCCAATCTCCCAGGAGACAACGCGCTCCATCTCCCAGGACACATCGTGCCCCATTTCCCAGGAGACAACGCGCCCCATCTCCCAGAAGACATCGCGCCCCATCTCCCAGAAGACATCGCGCCCCATCTCCCAGGAGACAACGCGCTCCATCTCCCAGAAGACATCGCGCCCCATCTCCCAGGAGACATCGCGCCCTATCTCCCAGAAGACATCGCGCCCCATCTCCCAGGAGACAACGCGCCCCATCTCCCAGGAGACAACGCGCTCCATCTCCCAGGAGATAACGCGCTCCATCTCCCAGGAGACAACGCGCTCCATCTCCCAGGAGACAACGCACTCCATCTCCCAGAAGACATTGCGCCCCATCTCCCAGAAGACATTGCGCCCCATCTCCCAGGAGACAACGCGCTCCATCTCCCAGGAGACAACACGCTCCATCTCCCAGGAGACAACGCGCTCCATCTCCCAGGAGACAACGCGCCCCATCTCCCAGGAGACATCGCGCCCCATCTCCCAGAAGACATCGCGCCCCATCTCCCAGGAGACAACGCGCTCCATCTCCCAGGAGACAACGCGCTCCATCTCCCAGAAGACATCGCGCCCCATCTCCCAGGAGACAACGCGCCCCATCTCCCAGGAGACAACGCGCCCCATCTCCCAGGAGACAACGCGCCCCATCTCCCAGAAGACATCGCGCCCCATCTCCCAGGAGACAACGCGCCCCATCTCCCAGGAGACAACGCGCCCCATCTCCCAGAAGACATCGCGCCCCATCTCCCAGAAGACATCGCGCCCCATCTCCCAGAAGACATCGCGCCCCATCTCCCAGGAGACAACGCGCCCCATCTCCCAGGAGACATCGCGCCCCATCTCCCAGGAGACAACGCGCTCCATCTCCCAGGAGACATCGCGCCCCATCTCCCAGAAGACATCGCGCCCCATCTCCCAGGAGACAACGCGCCCCATCTCCCAGGAGACATCGCGCCCCATCTCCCAGGAGACATCGCGCCCCATCTCCCAGAAGACATCGCGCCCCATCTCCCAGGAGACAACGCGCTCCATCTCCCAGAAGACATCGCGCCCCATCTCCCAGAAGACATCGCGCCCCATCTCCCAGAAGACATCGTGCCCCATCTCCCAGGAGACAACGCGCTCCATCTCCCAGAAGACATCGCGCCCCATCTCCCAGGAGACAACGCGCCCCATCTCCCAGGAGACAACGCGCTCCATCTCCCAGAAGACATCGCGCCCCATCTCCCAGAAGACATCGTGCCCCATCTCCCAGAAGACAACGCGCCCCATCTCCCAGGAGACAACGCGCCCCATCTCCCAGGAGACAACGCGCCCCATCTCCCAGAAGACAACGCGCCCCATCTCCCAGAAGACAACGCGCCCCATCTCCCAGGAGACATCGCGCCCCATCTCCCAGGAGACAACGCGCTCCATCTCCCAGAAGACATCGCGCCCCATCTCCCAGAAGACATCGTGCCCCATCTCCCAGAAGATATCGCGCCCCATCTCCCAGAAGACATCGCGCCCCATCTCCCAGGAGACAACGCGCCCCATCTCCCAGAAGACATCGCGCCCCATCTCCCAGGAGACATCGCGCCCCATCTCCCAGGAGACAATGCGTCCCATCTCCCAGGAGACATCGCGCCCCATCTCCCAGGAGACATCGCCCCCCATCTCCCAGAAGACATCGCGCCCCATCTCCCAGGAGACGATGCGAGGGAGGACAAGAACCGCCGAGTAGGAAGTGGCAGATTAGGTAGATCTGCCTAGCAACAGCCATTTCTGGTAAGTAAAAAAAAATGTTTTTTCAAATGTTTTTTAATGTATTTTAAGGAGTGTGTTTATGAATTTTTTTTTTTTTTTTTAGGGTGGACCTCCACTTTAATTGAAGGGTGCCGCCCCCCCCGAGAGTGTGCAGAATTTTAACTGCTTCACACAAACCACTGTCGTTGTACCTCTGGTACTTTGACATAGAATAACAGATAGCGGCCATAACCCCGGTGTTTTCTTCAATGGCCTGCGGTCCGCTTGCGGGTAAAAGTGGTCTCCATGGCGGATTCGCCGCAAGATTAGCGATTGGAACCGTCAGTAGCAGCGGAGACGATCGCGTCCTTTCCCCTCAGCCGAGTGAGGGAATGATGGCCCTCCCCTTGCTCGGCTCCATACCATTGGATGACAGAAGAGACGTCAAAGGTCACTTCCGCCCAATGGTCTTAAAGGGGGAACAAATCCCCCCAAATTACCACTCCTAGAACACCTCCCTAAATTGCCCCCCCCCACCCACCCACCCCCACCAGCTTAAATCCTCTCTGTCCCCATATGCTTCCAGCACAAACCCCTCCCCCCCAAAAAAAAGAAAAAATTGCACATCCTAGCTCAAATCCTCTACCCCTCAAACTACCCCCCCACCCAAATGTCCCTGGCAGGGAAGGGGTTAACACTAGGGGGCGATCAAGGGGTTCATTGTGTTCCCTGACTGTGTGTTCTAACTGTAGGGGGGAGGGGACAGTCTAGGACAGTGATGGCGAACCTTGGCACCCCAGATGTTTTGGAACTACATTTCCCATGATGCTCCTGTACCCTGCAGTGTGGTTGATCATCATGGGAAATGTAGTTCCCAAACATCTGGGGTGCAAAGGTTCTCCATCACTGGCCTAGGAGGAGAGAGAGATCAGTGTTCATACTTAGTATGAACACACAATCTGTCTCCTCTCCCCTGAAAGAACCGATGATCGCCGGGCTCCCGTAAAATCGCTCGTGTAAACACACAGATCAAGGTTCTCGCTCTCTGTCACGAGCAATTGCGGGAGCCCGTCGGTCATCGCGCCCGCCAGGTACTCGCATCGGCTCTGGGCAGACGCTGGGGGCGCAGCCCTAGTGGCCAAAAGGCGAAGCGACGTAAGGTAACGTCGTTTCACCCAGCCGTGCCATTCTGACGCAGTAAAACTGCGGCGGCTGGTCAGTAAGCGGTTAAAAGGTAGGGGGAGGGGCGCAATTTGCCATCCTTGCCCTGGGCACTGAATAATTTTGTCCCGGCATTGGTTCCACTGTATTTTAGTTAGGGGTATCAGAGTAAAGGGGGCTGAATACAAATGCCCCCCCCCCCCACACACTTTTCACATATTTATTTGTATCATTTATCATTTTCCTTCCACTTCACAATTATGAGACACTTTGTGTTGGTTTATCACATAAAATCCCAATAAAATACATTTACGTTTTTGGTTGTAACAAAATGTGGAAAATTTCAAGGGGTATGAATACTTTTCAAGGCACTGTGCATCAAAGGTTTCCTTTTTGTTTGTATTTTAAAAGTTCCATTTAGAAGCAAAAACATTGAGGTCTCTTCTATAGAGGGATCCGGATGTGAGAAATGGCGCCCCCCAGTGGACAGCAATCCTCTTCTTAAATGTTCTTTTATGGAGCCGCTACAAAGATTCATTCTGATATTCTGTCCCTTCTCATCTCACCAATGTAACCCCCAGTCCTCCACTTGTTACATTGTATCATCTGTGTGATCCTGGAACATCGGGGGCTGATCTGCAGGTTCTGATCCCTTGTCTGTGTCCCTGAAGTCTGAATTCATCTACCTGCAAATGAATTGATGACTGAGGTCGGGGGTGGGGGGGAGGGTGTCCAAGGCTCACCCCCCCCCAAGGCATAAATACCTACTCCTCCCAATACAAATCCCCCCCCCCCCCGCTGAAATTCCCCCTCCAAACACAAATCTCTGCCCCACATCCCGACCAGCTAAAATCCACTCTCTCCCCATATGCCCCCAGCACAAACCCCCCCCCTAAAAAAAATCCTTTTCCTAACACAAATCCTATACCCCTGAAATTACCCCTCCAAGTACAAATCCCCCCCCCCCCATTCCAGCACACATCCTCTTCCCCAATCCCCCATCCTAGCACAAATCCCTCCCACAAATTTCCCCTCCTAGCACAAATACCCCCCCCCCCCCAATTATCTCTACTAACACAAATCCCCCCCAATAAAATTCCCCTCCACTGTTTTATTTTTATCACACAAAATCCACAAATCTCCCCTCATAGCACAAATCCCCCCCCCCGCCAACACAAACCCCCCCCCCCCCCATATCACCACTCCCAGAACACCTCCCTAAATTTGCTCTCCTAGAACAATTCTTGACACTCCCCACCCAAATTCCTGGGGGGGGGGGGCGGGGGTGATGTGGGAGGAAAGGAAACTTTTATTGCACAAAACTCACAAATTTCCCCTCTTAGCACAAATCCTCTTCCCCCACCCCCCTTCCAGCACAAATACCCTCCCCCAATTCCCCATCTTAGCACAAATCCCTCCCACAAGTTTCTTCCCTAGCACAAATACCCCCTCAATCATCATCTAACACAAAACCCCCCTACCCCCCAAAAAAATCTCCTCTAATGTTTTACTTTTATCGCACAAAACCCACAAATCTCCCCTCATAGCACAAATCCTCTTCCCCCACCCCCCTCCCAACACAAATCTCCCCGAATTACCACTCCTAGAACATCTCCCTAAACTGCCCCCCCCCTTCATCCCTACCAGCTTAAATCCTCTCGATCCCTATATGCCCCCAGCACACACACCCCCCTCCCAAAAAAAAGAAAAAATAACACATCCTAGCTCAAATTCTCTACCCCTCAAACTACCCCTCCAAGTACAAAGCCCCCCCCCACTCCAAATCCCCCCTCCAGCACAAATCCCCTCCCCCAATCCCCCATCCGCTCCTTCAGTGTCACTTACAACTCTGCTTCCTCCTCTCCTCTTCCTTTCTCTGTTGGGGTCCCCCAAGGTTCTGTTCTTGGACCTCTCCTTTTCTCAATCTACACCACCTCCCTGGGTCAGTTGATTGCCTCCCACGGCTTTAAATATCATCTCTACGCTGATGACACCCAAATCTATCTCTCCACCCCCCAGCTCTCTCCATCTGTCTCCTCACCCATCACCAACTTACTAGCAGACATATCAGCCTGGATGTCACATCACTTCCTCAAACTCAACCTATCCAAAACCAAGCTCATGACATTTCCTCCCTCAGGTGCCACTTCCCTGATTTCTCTGTCAATATCAACGGCTCGACCATCAACTTTCCCCCCCCACGCCAAGGTCCTACGGTAGGTGTAATCCTGAACTCTGAACTAACCTTCCAGCCCCACATCCTATCGCTATTCAAAAATTGCCGCCTCAACCTCCGCAACATCTCCAAGATACGCCCCTTCCTAACCAATGTCACCACAAAGCTTCTAATCCACTCCCTGGTCATCTCCCACCTCGACTACTGCAACTCCTTCCTCATTGGCTTACCTCTAAATAGGCTCCTCCCCCCTTGGGTCCATCATGAACGCTGCTGCCAGACTCATCCACCTCACAAACCGCTCAGCGTCTGCCAATCCCTCTGCCAATCCCTCCAATGGCTGCCACTCAGCCAACGAATTAAATTCAAGATACTAACTATAACTTACAAAGCCATCCACAACCTGCCCCCCCAGCTACATCTCTAACCTGGTCTCAAAATACCAACCTAATCGTCCTCTTCCCTCCTCCCAGGACCTCCTTCTCTCCAAACTCCCTCGTCCCCTCATCCCATGCTCACCTCCGGGACTTCTCCAGAGCCTCCCCATCCTCTGGAATGTTCTACCCCAATCTGTCTGATTTTATCCTACTTTATCCACTTTCAGACGATTCCTGAAAACTCATCTCTTCAGAGAAGCCTATCTGGTCCACCTAACAATGAAAACTCATCTCTTCAGAGAAGCCTATCTGGTCCACCTAACAATGAAAACTCATCTCTTCAGAGAAGCCTATCGGGGCTCCACCTAACAATGAAAACTCATCTCTTCAGAGAAGCCCATCTGGTCCCCACCTAACAATGAAAACTCATCTCTTCAGAGAAGCCTATCTGGGCTCCACCTAACAATAAAAAATCATCTCTTCAGAGAAGCCTATCTGGTCCACCTAACAATGAAAACTCATCTCTTCAGAGAAGCCTATCTGGTCCACCTAACAATGAAAACTCATCTCTTCAGAGAAGCCTAGCTGGACCCCACCTAACAATGAAAACTCATCTCTTCAGAGAAGCCTATCTGGTCCACCTAACAATGAAAACTCATCTCTTCAGAGAAGCCCATCTGGACCCCACCTAACAATGAAAACTCATCTTATCAGAGAAGCCTATCTGGACCCCACCTAACAATGAAAACTCATCTCTTCAGAGAAGCCTATCTGACCCCCACCTAACAATGAAAACTCATCTCTTCAGAGAAGCCTATCTGGTCCACCTAACAATGAAAACTCATCTCTTCAGAGAAGCCCATCTGGTCCACCTAACAATGAAAACTCATCTCTTCAGAGAAGCCCATCTGGACCCCACCTAACAATGAAAACTCATCTCTTCAGAGAAGCCTATCTGGACCCCACCTAACAATGAAAACTCATCTCTTCAGAGAAGCCTATCTGGACCCCACCTAACAATGAAAACTCATCCCTTCAGAGAAGCCTATCTGGTCCACTTAACAATGAAAACTCATCTCTTCAGAGAAGCCTATCTGGTCCACCTAACAATGAAAACTCATCTCTTCAGAGAAGCCTATCTGGTCCACTTAACAATGAAAACTCATCTCTTCAGAGAAGCCTATCTGGTCCACCTATCAATGAAAACTCATCTCTTCAGAGAAGCCCATCTGGTCCACCTAACAATGAAAACTCATCTCTTCAGAGAAGCCTATCTGGTCCACTTAACAATGAAAACTCATCTCTTCAGAGAAGCCTATCTGGTCCACTTAACAATGAAAACTCATCTCTTCAGAGAAGCCCATCTTGACCCCACCTAACAATGAAAATTCATCTCTTCAGAGAAGCCCATCTGGCCCCCACCTAACAACTGTCCATTTATCTTCTCAATCAGACCATCCCCCCCCCCCCCCCCACAGTTATTACCTCTTGTATCTCTGGACCTTCCCTCTTAGATTGTAAGCTCCAAGGATCAGGGCCCTCTGATTCCTCCTGTATTACAGTGTATTGTATTTGTACTGTCTACCCTCAAGTTGTAAAGAGCTCCGTAAACTGTTGGCGCTATATAAATCCTGTATAATAATAATAATAATCCTAGAACAAACCCCTCCCAAAAATTTCCCCTCCAGCACAAATACCCCCCCCCCCCCAATCATCTCTCCTAACACAAATCCCCCCAAATAAAATTCCCCTCTCCCATTTTATTTTTATCACACAAAACACCCGAATCTCCCCTCATAGCACAAATCCTCTCCTCCCCCCTCCCCCTCACCAACACAAATCCCCCCCCCCCCCCCAAATCACCACTCCTAGAACACCTCCCTAAATTTGCTCTCCTAGAAGAATTCTTAAACCCCCCCCCCCAAAAAAAAAATCCCCTTCTCAACATAACCCCCCCATCTCTTTTTGGTGCCCCCCACCTCACCTGATACCTCAGTGCCCAAGGCAGCCCCCCCCCCTCCTGCCCACCCCTTGTCTTGGCCCTGAGTGGAACTGATTGCCTTCAGAAGTCACCTAATTAGTAAATAGAGTCCACCTGTGTGTCATTTAATCTCAGTATAAATACAGCTGTTCTGTGAAGTCCTCAGAGGTTTGTTAGAGAACCTTAGTGAACAAACAGCATCATGAAGGCCAAGGAACACACCAGACAGGTCAGGGATAAAGTTGTGGAGAAGTATAAAGCAGGGTTAGGTTATAAAAAAATCTCCCAAGCTTTGAACATCTCACGGAGCTCTGTTCAATCCATCATCGGAAAATGAAAAGAGTATGGCACAACTGCAAACCTACCAAGACATGGCCGTCCACCTAAACTGACCGGCCGGGCAAGGAGAGCATTCATCAGAGAAGAGCCAAGAGGTCCATGGTAACTCTGGAGGAGCTGCAGAGATCCACAGCTCAGGTGGGAGAATCTGTCCACAGGACAACTATTAGTCGTGTTCTCCACAAATCTGCCCTTTATGGAAGAGTGACAAGAAGAAAGACATTGAGGACCTGATATCCCGAATCTCTATTACAAGAGATCTTTACATTCCTTGTAATGGGAATAAAAGTTTAAAACAAATAAATAAAGGGACAGTGTAACAAAAAAAATAAATGAATAAAGCGCCCCAATCCTGCCGAGCTCGCGCGCAGAGGCAAACGCATACATAAACGGTGTTCGTACCACACATGTGAGGTATCATCGCAATCGTTAGAGCGAGAATAATTATTCTAACAAAATATCTCCTCTGTAACTCTAAACTGGTACCCTTTAGAAATGTAAAACGTCGCCTATGGAGAATTTTAAGTAGCGTGGTTTGTCGCTATTCCACAAGCGGGCGCAGTTTTAAAGCGTGACATGTTAGGTATCTGTTTACTCGGCGTAACATTATCTTTCACATTATACAAAAAAATATGGGGTAACTATTGTGTTTTTTTGTTTGTTTTTGATCCAATAAAGTGTATTTTTTCCAAAAAATTATGTTTGAAAGACTGCTGCACAAATATAATGTGACATAAAATAATGCAATGATCGCCGCTTTATTCTCTAGGGTCTCTGCTATATATATATATATATTATCTGACAAAAGTAAGTACACCCCTCAGTGACATTTGTGTAAATCTTTTCTTCTCTCTTTTCATGTGACAACACTGAAGAAATGACACTTGTCTACAATGTAAAGTAGTGAGTGTGCAGCTTGTATAACAGTGTAAATTTGCTGTCCCCTCAAAATAACTCAACACACGGCCATTAATGTCTAAACCGCTGGCAACAAAAGTCAGTACACCCCTAAGTGAAAATCTCCAAATTGGGCCCAAAGTGTCAATATTTTGTGTGGCCGCCATTATTTTCCAGCACTGCCTTAACCCTCTTGGACATGGAGGTCACCAGAGCTTCACAGGTTGTCACTGGAGTCCTCTTCCCCTCCTCCATGATGACATCACAGAGCTTCACAGGTTGTCACTGGAGTCCTCTTCCCCTCCTCCATGATGACATCACAGAGCTGGTGGATGTTAGAGACCTTGCGCTCCTCCACCTTCCATTTGAGGATGTCCCACAGATGATCAATAGGGTTTAGGTCTGGAGATATGTTTGGCCAGTCCATCACCTTTACCCTCAGCTTCTTTAGCAAGGCAGTGGTGGTCTTGGAGGTGTGTTTGGGGTCGTTATCATGTTGGAATACTGTAATTTCTTTTAGTGTTGTCACATGAAAAGATAGAATAAAATATTTACAAAAATTAAAGGGCTGCACTTACTTTTTTAAGATACTGTATATATATTCATATTATATATATAAAAAACGACTGATTTAAACTTGTAAACAAAAAGTTCCAGAAAAGGCGGGATCAGCATGGTCCATAAACTATATCTCGATGTTTCCTTTAGAACTCTGGGATGAATACCATTAACGTCAATTAACCAGTTGCGTCGCTGGGGGGGGGGGCAGGGGGAAACCTACCTCCAGGCCCGCGGCCGTGCCTGCCATGTGTTCTCCTCCTCCTCTCTGTGTCTCACTCCATCTCCTGCGCTGCTGCCCAGCCCAGTCCGTCACGATCTGTTCTCCACCTGGGCAGCGTGGCTGCGCACTGTCCTCTCCTCTCCAGCAGGGTGTTCCATGTACCTGAGCCGTAATGGGCAGGGCGTGTCAGCTTGCAATTGGGGGGGGTGTCCTCTGCCCCCCGAGGTGAGGTGAGGAGGAGGGTTGCTGCTGGACACAGCTATATTATAAGTAGGGGGGTGGTTTGTCCTGAGGGAAGTCTGTACTAATGGCGGGGGGGTGGTTTGTGCTGGGGGGGTGGTTTGTCCTGAGGGGGTGGATTTTCCTGAGGGGGGGCTAATGAAGGGATAGTTTGTCCTGAGGTAGGCTGTACTAATGGAGGGGGGTGGTTTGTCCTGAGGGGGGTCTGTACTAATGGAGGGGGGTGGTTTGTCCTGAGGGGGGTCTGTACTAATGGAGGGGGGTGGTTTGTCCTGAGGGGCACTGTACTAATGGAGGGGGTGGTGGTTTTTCCTGAGGGGTGCTGTACTAATGGAGGGGGGTGATTTGTCCTGAAGGGGGCTGTACTAATGGAGGGGGGTGGTTTGTTCTGGGGGCTAGTTTGTCCTGAGGGGGGTCTGTACTAATGGCGGGGAGGTGGTTTGTGCTGGGGGGGTAGTTTGTCCTGAGGGGGGTGGTTTTTCCTGAGGGGGGGCTAATGGAGGGGGAGTTTGTCCTGAGGTAGGCTGTACTAATGGAGGGGGTGGTTTGTCCTGAAGGGGGCTGTACTAATGGAGGTGGGTGGTTTGTTCTGGGGGCTAGTTTGTTCTGAGGGGGGTCTGTACTATTATAGGGAGGGTGGTTTGTTTTGACGGGGGTCTGCACTATTGGGGGCTGGTTTGTTCTGAGGGGGAGTCTGTACTATTGGAGGGGGTGGTTTGTTCTGAGGGGGGTCTGTACTGATGAAGGGGGGGGTTGTCCTGAGGGGGGTCTGTACTGATGGAGGGGGGGTTGTCTTGAGGGGGTCTGTACTGATGGAGGGGGGGGTTGTCCTGAGGGGGTCTGTACTGATGGAGGGGGGGTTGTCTTGAGGGGGGTCTCTACTGATGGAGGGGGGGTTGTCCTGAGGGTTAGTTTGTTCTGAGGGGTGGTTTGTTCTGGGGGGTGTCTGTACAATTGGAGGGGGTGTAGTTTGTCCTGGGGGGTTTATACTTAGTGGGGGGTCTTCACTGATGGAGAGGGGTCTATACTTGGTGGAGGGGGGTCTGTACTGGGGGGCGACTATAGTTGTGGGGGGGGGTGACACCATGTTTTACCACACCGGGTGACACCAACCCTAGTGACGCCACTGTTATTATCCACTTCAGCTCGGGAGGATTTACCCCCCTTCATGACCAGGCATTTTTTGTGATACAGCACTGGGTTAATTGCGCGGTCATGTGACGCTGTACCCAAATAAAAATCATAATTTTTTCCCAGAAATAGAGCTTTCTTTTGGTGGTTTTTGATCACCTCTGTGGTTTTTATTTATTTATTTTTTGTTTGTTTTGCGCTACCAACAATTTTGAAAAAAATAAAAAAATATTTTTTACTTTCTGCTATAAAACATTTCCAATAAAAAAAAAGTTAAAAATGGAATTTCTTCATCAGTTTAGGCCAATATGTATTCTGCTACATATTTTTAGTAATAAAAAAAACCCAATAAGCGTATATTGATTGGTTTGCGCAAAAGTTATATAGCGCCTACAACAATGGGATAGATTTATGGAATTTTTATTTCTTTATTTCTTTATTTTTTAAACACCAGTGATGCCGGGCTCACTGGTAGTTACATTGTATCAATGCCGGGCTCACTGGTAGTTACAATGTATCAATGCCGGGCTCACTGGTAGTTACAATGTAGCAATGCCGGGCTCACTGGTAGTTACAATGTAGCAATGCTGGGCTCACTGGTAGTTACAATGTAGCAATGCTGGGCTCACTGGTAGTTACAATGTATCAATGCCGGGCTCACTGGTAGTTACAATGTAGCAATGCTGGGCTCACTGGTAGTTACAATGTATCA
The DNA here is from genome assembly GCA_037952925.1 of Lithobates clamitans. Classification (NCBI taxonomy): domain Eukaryota; kingdom Metazoa; phylum Chordata; class Amphibia; order Anura; family Ranidae; genus Lithobates; species Lithobates clamitans. The sequence continues at coordinate 42,633 of JBBGZY010002494.1, read as the reverse complement.
ATGCCGGGCTCACTGGTAGTTACAATGTATCAATGCCGGGCTCACTGGTAGTTACAATGTATCAATGCCGGGCTCACTGGTGGTTACAATGTAGCAATGCCGGGCTCACTGGTGGTTACAATGTAGCAATGCCGGGCTCACTGGTGGTTACAATGTAGCAATGCTGGGCTCACTGGTGGTTACAATGTATCAATGCCGGGCTCACTGGTAGTTACAATGTAGCAATGCCGGGCTCACTGGTAGTTACAATGTAGCAATGCCGGGATCACTGGTGGTTACAATGTAGCAATGCCGGGCTCACTGGTGGTTACAATGTAGCAATGCCGGGCTCACTGGTGGTTACAATGTATCAATGCCGGGCTCACTGGTGGTTACAATGTAGCAATGCTGGGCTCACTGGTGGTTACAATGTATCAATGCCGGGCTCACTGGTAGTTACAATGTAGCAATGCCGGGCTCACTGGTAGTTACAATGTAGCAATGCCGGGATCACTGGTGGTTACAATGTAGCAATGCCGGGCTCACTGGTGGTTACAATGTAGCAATGCCGGGCTCACTGGTAGTTACAATGTAGCAATGCCGGGATCACTGGTGGTTACAATGTATCAATGCTGGGCTCACTGGTGGTTACAATGTAGCAATGCCGGGCTCACTGGTGGTTACAATGTAGCAATTCCGGGATCACTGGTAGTTACAATGTAGCAATGCCGGGATCACTGGTGGTTACAATGTAGCAATGCCGGGATCACTGGTGGTTACAATGTAGCAATGCCGGGATCACTGGTGGTTACAATGTATCAATGCCGGGCTCACTGGTGGTTACAATGTATCAATGCCGGGCTCACTGGTGGTTACAATGTATCAATGCTGGGCTCACTGGTGGTTACAATGTAGCAATGCCGGGCTCACTGGTGGTTACAATGTAGCAATGCCGGGCTCACTGGTGGTTACAATGTAGCAATGCCGGGCTCACTGGTGGTTACAATGTAGCAATTCTGGGCTCACTGGTGGTTACAATGTAGCAATGCCGGGCTCACTAATGGTTACAATGTAGCAATTCTGGGCTCACTGGTGGTTACAATGTAGCAATGCCGGGCTCACTGGTAGTTACAATGTAGCAATGCCGGGCTCACTGGTGGTTACAATGTAGCAATGCCGGGCTCACTGGTAGTTACAATGTAGCAATGCCGGGCTCACTGGTGGTTACAATGTAGCAATGCCGGGCTCACTGGTGGTTACAATGTAGCAATGCCGGGCTCACTGGTGGTTACAATGTAGCAATGCCGGGCTCACTGGTGGTTACAATGTATCAATGCCGGGCTCACTGGTGGTTACAATGTAGCAATGCCGGGATCACTGGTGGTTACAATGTATCAATGCCGGGCTCACTGGTGGTTACAATGTATCAATGCCGGGCTCACTGGTGGTTACAATGTATCAATGCTGGGCTCACTGGTGGTTACAATGTAGCAATGCCGGGCTCACTGGTGGTTACAATGTAGCAATGCCGGGCTCACTGGTGGTTACAATGTAGCAATGCCGGGCTCACTGGTGGTTACAATGTAGCAATGCCGGGCTCACTGGTGGTTACAATGTAGCAATGCCGGGCTCACTGGTGGTTACAATGTATCAATGCCGGGCTCACTGGTGGTTACAATGTAGCAATGCCGGGCTCACTGGTGGTTACAATGTAGCAATTCTGGGCTCACTGGTGGTTACAATGTAGCAATGCCGGGCTCACTGGTGGTTACAATGTAGCAATTCTGGGCTCACTGGTGGTTACAATGTATCAATGCCGGGCTCACTGGTGGTTACAATGTAGCAATGCCGGGCTCACTGGTGGTTACAATGTAGCAATTCCGGGCTCACTGGTGGTTACAATGTAGCAATGCCGGGATCACTGGTGGTTACAATGTAGCAATGCCGGGATCACTGGTGGTTACAATGTAGCAATGCCGGGCTCACTGGTGGTCACAATGTGTTACAATATGGCCAAGGCTCACTGGTGGTTAGACTGCCGGAAGTCCCCTCCTCCCATCCTACTCGCCCCCCTCCCCTCCAGATCTGCCCCTCCTCCCATTCAACTCACATCCCCCCTTGCAGCTCGCCCCCCTCCCTTCCAGCTCGCCCCTCTCCCCTTCAGCTCGCCCCCCTCCCCTCCAGATCTGCCCCCTCCCCCCTGTTTTGCGTATTTCCTCTCTCTCTCATCAGGAAGCTCAGGTCTCAGTGTTTGAATACAGGGATTCCTGGACTCTCCTCCTCCAGGGGCCCCAGAGAAGACTGTAGGGCCACACTACAGGCCAGGATCTACATCTTGCCGCTCTGCTGTCCTCTCATGGTACATTCCTCGAAGGCGCCCCGTCCTCAGTGTTATTGGGTGAGTGGAGAATGACCCCCTTCCGTCATGTATTGGTTCCCCCCTCCCCGGGGGTCCCCTGTTATATACATGTATATAGGGACCTATATAATGGGGGACAGTGCGGGGGGCATCAGTGATCATCCATAGACAAGATTCACCGTACCCCCAATCTTCACATAGGTAACATGGACCGTCTGCAGCGCAAATCAATATCTCTTCATTGTCTAATTTACAGAGCCGGGTAATTAGATTGTCAGTTCCTGGGACAGGGAATGATGGTTGCATGAATTGGAATACTATGTGGATGTGTTAACAGTTAGACGTATTAGTGATTGTATTTATCTACTAACCCTGGAATAGACTAACGCCGGGGTCTCCAAACTGGCTGGATGTGGCCCTTTGATTGCCTTTATCTGGCTCTCAAGGCACTATTTTATTTACTGACACCAACAATAGGGCACTATTCCTCCCACTGACATCAACGAGGGGACACTATTCTTCCCACTGACATCAATGAGGGGACACCATTCCTCCCACTGACACCAACGATGGGGCACTATTCCTCCCACTGACACCAACGATGGGGCACTATTCCTCCCACTGATACCAATGATGGGGCACTATTCCTCCCACTGACACCAATGATGGGACACTATTCCTCCCACTGACACCAACGATGGGGCACTATTCCTCCCACTGATACCAATGATGGGGCACTATTCCTCCCACTGACACCAATGATGGGGCACTATTCCTCCCACTGACACCAACGATGGGACACCATTCCTCCCACTGACACCAACGAGGGGGCACTAATCCTCCCACTGATACCAATGATGGGACACTATTCCTCCCACTGACACCAATGATGGGGCACTAATTCTCCCACTGATACCAATGATGGGACACTATTCTTCTCACTGATACCAATGATGGGACACTATTCCCCCTACTGACACCAATGATGGGACACTATTCCTCCCACTGACACCAATGATGGGGCTACGATTCCTCCCACTGACACCAACGAGGGGACACCATTCCTCCCACTGACACCAACGAGGGGGCACCATTCCTCCCACTGACACCAACGAGGGGACACTATTCCTCCCACTGGCACCAATGATGGGGCTACGATTCCTCCCACTGACACCAACGAGGGGGCACCATTCCTCCCACTGACACCAACGAGGGGGCACTATTCCTCCCACTGACACCAACAAGGGGACACTATTCCTCCCACTGGCACCAATGATGGGGCTACGATTCCTCCCACTGACACCAACGAGGGGGCACCATTCCTCCCACTGACACCAACGAGGGGGCACTATTCCTCCCACTGACACCAACAAGGGGACACTATTCCTCCCACTGGCACCAATGATGGGGCACGATTCCTCCCACTGACACCAACAAGGTGGCACTATTCCTCCCACTGACACCGAGGAGGGGGCACTATTCCTCCCACTGACACCAACGATGGCGCACCATTCCTCCCACTGACACCAATGATGGCGCACCATTCCTCCCACTGACACCAACGATGGCGCACCATTCCTCCCACTGACACCAATGATGGCGCACCATTCCTCCCACTGACACCAACGATGGCGCACCATTCCTCCCACTGACACCAACGATGGCGCACCATTCCTCCCACTGACACCAATGATGGAGCACCATTCCTTCCACTGACACCAACGATGGGGCATTGTTTACTCCCACTGATAAGTCTGAAGGACAGTAAACTGGCCCTTGGTTTAGAAAGCTTGGAGACCCTTAGACTAACAGAAGCAACTGCAGGTGATCACCCACCCCCCAGGATCCAAACCCTCTGTACCGGTTATGGTACCCACTTGTATATTTCATGAATTGTCAGAGACAAGCAGATCCCCCACTATGGATGGTGAGACCAAGAACCATGGATGGTGAGACCAAGAACCATGGATGGTGAGATCTGTCCATCCTGACCTGAAATGGTCACCACCGGGACCCCCAACAGACAGAGAAGGATGAATCAAAGGTTGGTCAGTAAGAGGATCTTATATATGTTGGGGTGCCTTGCACTGTGAATGACACCCTAACATACTGTACAGTAGTCCCCAAACCACAACGCACAGCAATGCCTATACCATGCATTGTGGTGTGCTGCATTGTGAATAATAAAGATACATGCATATTTTATCATCCAGTGTGGTAGACAGACATCCTATGTGACATCAATTCATGTTATAAGGCATGTCAATGCGTGTGCATTAATGTTCTGCAATGATACCCTTAACTGTAAATGGGCCCTCAGACTACGTAATCCCAATCCCTAAAATCTCATAGAAGCTTTCACATGGTAATGTCATTTCAATCCTAAATTTTAGTAAAATAATCTGGTGATCCTGCCCTCCGGGGTCTTCATCCAGCCACTTCCTGGTATAGGGTGACAGCACTCTGTCCCTGCCTCCATATTGCACCCTTCGCTTAGCCAGTAGTATTCCTTGAACTTCAAACGTTCTGCACAAATCAAAGGCTATCGGGGTCAAAAACTCCATCACTGCTTCAGTCATCTTCTCACTCTCTCAGCAGAACATCCAGTCGGTGGAGAATGTCGTTGTTGGACTCCAAGTATCTCAGTAGCATCAAAGGAGCTCAGGACTTCATCAGCATGGACCCCAACCTACTACGTGAGTAGATGATGGACTGCCATGGGGCTGTGTATAAAGATGGATGGGAGTGGACTACAACTAGGAGGGTGTATCTACAACCATGGCACAGCATGTGACTATTCCGGGGCTCAGAGCCAGTCTGGCTGCACCTCGACCTTCCCAGGCTGCCATCAAATTTGGAATGTCATTTTGAACATAATGAACGTGGACAATAGTCAGGGGAGCAGCAGAAGATACCCTTATTACATAACGCCTGCCCGTTATCAATCATATTCTTACACTTTATTGCTATATGTGGAGCGCAGACCACCACACCTATATGAGCCCAAATTCCCAAATCCAAAACAATGGCCAATATTATGGAGGTGCTCTTCCCCCGTGGCCATTATTATGGAGGTGCTCTCTCCCCATGGCCATTATTATGGAGGTGCTCTCTCCACATGGCCATTATTATGGAGGTGCTCTCTCCCCATGGCCATTATTATGGAGGTGCTCTCTCCCCATGGCCATTATTATGGAGGTGCTCTCTCCCCATGGCCATTATTATGGAGGTGCTCTCTCCCCATGGCCATTATTATGGAGGTGCTCTCTCCCCATGGCCATTATTATGGAGGTGCTCTCTCCTCATGGCCATTATTATGGAGGTGCTCTCTCCCCATGGCCATTATTATGGAGGTGCTCTCTCCCCATGGCCATTATTATGGAGGTGCTCTCTCCACATGGCCATTATTATGGAGGTGCTCTCTCCACATGGCCATTATTATGGAGGTGCCCCCTCCAATGGTCATTATGATGGAGTTGCCCCCTCCCATGGCCATTATGATGGAGTTGCCCCCTCCCATGGCCATTATTATGGAGTTGCCCCCTCCCATGGCCATTATTATGGAGTTGCCCCTTCCCATGGCCATTATTATGGAGTTGCCCCTTCCCATGGCCATTATTATGGAGTTGCCCCTTCCCATGGCCATTATTATGGAGTTGCCCCTTCCCATGGCCATTATTATGGAGTTGCCCTCTCCCATGGCCATTATTATGGATTTGCCCCCTCCCATGGCCATTATTATGGAGTTGCCCCCTCCCATGGCCATTATTATGGAGTTGCCCCCTCCCATGGCCATTATTATGGAGTTTCCCCCTCCCATGGCCATTATTATTGAGTTGCCCCCTCCCATGGCCATTATTATGGCGTTGCCCCTTCCCATGGCCATTATTATGGCGTTGCCCCTTCCCATGGCCATTATTATGGTGTTGCCCCTTTCCATGGCCATTATTATGGCGTTGCCCCTCCCATGGCCATTATTATGGCGTTGCCCCTTCCCATGGCCATTATTATGGCGTTGCCCCTTCCCATGGCCATTATTATGGCGTTGCCCCTTCCCATGGCCATTATTATGGCGTTGCCCCTTCCCATGGCCATTATTATGGCCTTGCCCCTTCCCATGGCCATTATTATGGCCTTGCCCATTCCCATGGCCATTATTATGGCCTTGCCCCTTCCCATGGCCATTATTATGGCGTTGCCCCTTCCCATGGCCATTATTATGGAGTTGCCCCTTCCCATGGCCATTATTATGGAGTTGCCCCTCCCATGGCCATTGACCATTAATATAAAGTTGTTGTCCCTCTTTGTGGCTCAGACAGCCCCCACTCATCTGAGGAGGCTCAAGATTTTGGATGGTGTCTGTGGAATCTATGCCGACTTGTGAGTTCAGGTACTGATGTTGGATGAGAAGACCTGGCTCACCCTCAGCATTCCAATTCATTCCAAAAGGTGTTTAGTAGGGATGAGGTCAGGGCTCTGTACAGGACACTCAAGTTCCTCCACACCAAACTGGTCATATCATGTCTTTATGGAGCTGGCTTTGTACACGGGGGCGGGGGGCACAGTCATGGTGGAACAGAAAAGGGTCTTTACCAAACTGTTACCACAAGGTTGTGAAGATCACAATGGTCTACAATGTCTTTGTATGATGGAGGATTACCGGGACCCTTCACTGGGGACACCTGAACTCAATCATTTGGAGGGGCTCCACAGACATTAGGCCATATAGTGTATATCCAGTTCTATGTATGCACCTTAACTGTCTCAGTGTTTGGACCTCTATAATTGCGGGACTCCAGAAATCTATGTGGGGTTTAGTGGGAATACAGACCCAGCATGGTGGATTGAGGAGGACTCTGGGGACGTCAGGATGGAAATTAACCAGCCAAGTCTTGAGTTTTTATGTGAAAATGTTGCAAGTTATCCAAACCTAATGACCTCTCCATGTTTTGGATGGCGCAGGATTTCCGGAGGTCGTACTGGAAAGGATCCAGATAAAGATAGAGGATGACCTGACGCCTTCCATCAATACAGACGGTGAGTTCCTTCCTATGGTAATAAGAATTTTGAGCTAATGACAGTTTGTTAAATGTTCATTTGTGGCGGCTTCACATACAACTCCTCATGGAAAAAAGTAAAACATTGTTATATTGTAACTTCCCAACATTCCCAGACATCCCAAGATCATCCATTGTAACTTCCCAACATTCCCAGACATCCCGGGATCATCCATTGTAACTTCCCAACATTCCCAGACATCCCGGGATAATACATTGTAACTTCCCAACATTCCCAGACATCCCGGGATAATACATTGTAACTTCCCAACATTCCCAGACATTCCGAGATCATCCATTGTAACTTCCCAACATTCCCAGACATCCCGGGATCATCCATTGTAACTTCCCAACATTCCCAGATATCCTGAGATCATCCATTGTAACTTCCCAACATTCCCAGACATCCCGGGATCATCCATTGTAACTTCACAACATTCCCAGACATCCCAGGATCATACATTGTAACTTCCCAACATTCCCAGACATCCCGAGATCATAACTTGTAACTTCACAACATTCCCAGACATTCCAGGATTATACATTGTAACTTCCCAACATTCCCAGACATCCTGAGATCATCCATTGTAACTTCACAACATTCCCAGACATCCCAGGATCATACATTGTAACTTCCCAACATTCCCAGACATCCCAAGATCATAACTTGTAACTTCACAACATTCCCAGACATTCCAGGATTATACATTGTAACTTCCCAACATTCCCAGACATCCCGGGATCATCCATTGTAACTTCCCAACATTCCCAGACATCCCGGGATAATACATTGTAACTTCCCAACATTCCCAGACATCCCGAGATCATCCATTGTAACTTCCCAACATTCCCAGATATCCTGAGATCATCCATTGTAACTTCCCAACATTCCAAGACATCCCGGGATCATCCATTGTAACTTCCCAACATTCCCAGATATCCTGAGATCATCCATTGTAACTTCCCAACATTCCCAGATATCCCGAGATCATCCATTGTAACTTCCCAACATTCCCAGACATCCCGGGATCATTCATTGTAACTACCCAACATTCCCAGACATCCCGGGATCATCCATTGTAACTACCCAACATTCCCAGACATCCCGGGATTTTACATTGTAACTTCCCAACATTCCCAGATATCCTGAGATCATCCATTGTAACTTCCCAATATTCCCAGACATCCCGAGATCATACATTGTAACATTCTGCTAGAATAAATTCCTGGCTTCAGTTTGATGACATAGAAGCAGACACCGGGAGGGGGGGGGGAGTCAGTCTGTGATGTCTGTGAATGCCGACATTTCAGCCAGTTTTCATGGAGACGAATGCCATATATTGTTTTTTCTATCACTACTTACTGTATATGACAGCTTTCTTCTTCCACTGTCAATGGTTGTTAAGGAAGCTGTGGGTTCCGGCACCAGCCGTGTCCTTAGCAACCAGCAATATCACCTGGCCTCCATTCATTATTTTTAAAGGGGACGTCCAACTTCCAATATGACCCCCAAAACTACCAGGCCAGGGAAGAGGTCCTGGTCCTTTTCAATATGGAGATGGAGGACATGTGGCATGGTATGGTTTTGGGGGGAATGAAGCATGTAGGCTGCATGTTCAGATAAGGGTCTGCTATGGAATGGATATGGGGGGATCCCTCGCCTTTTTTTTTTTGCATTCCCCCTTGGCATCCATACAAGATATCACGTTTAAAATGATCTGGTATGAAGGTGACTGGTACTGACGTCAAGGTCTGGTATGTAATTTTAGGGGGAACCGCACACTGGTTTTTTATGGGGTCCCCCATTTACATCTACATATAACATCTCTTCATCTCTGATAAGGGTCCGGTATAGTTGAAGGGAATCCCCGGGAATTTGTTTACATACAGAAGTAAGAGGCCAGGAACTGTCATTTAGAAGCAATTTCCAGCAATGTAAACGTCAGTGTCGCTGTAGCCGGTTGTAAACATTGTACAGATGGACCACTTCACACCAGAAGGAATTTTTATTTTTTTCCTTTGGTACCTGTCCCTCATGACAGTGCCCAGCCCCCCCCTCCCATTGCCATTTGCTTGACAATCTCATGCCTATTAGTCTAGGAAATTGCCATGATGGATTTCCAATATTTGGCTCCCATTGACTTCAGTCCTAAACATTATGTTTGCAGCCCCCAAACCCCGGGCATTAAGCGTATCACTACTCAGTGGCTGAAGCCATTGCATCCAGAAGAGAGCCATTAAAATAGCATTTTCTGCTTTGGTGATCAGTGACAGTCTATATAGAAATGTAATGAGTATGGAGGCAGATGGAGGATGAGCAGCAGACATGACCCAGAAATGAATGTGCTCATTATTAACTCCTTTCATTCCAACAGGAGAGGATGGGAAAAAAGAAACGAAGGATGAAGAACTGCCAAACCAGACGCAGCAAAATGGGGAGGCGTCATACTATACCCGCGGTGCGTATCCTATGGAAGGGGGAGGGCTCATCCCGTACCCATAGTGTGTATTCAATGGAAGGGGGAGGGCTCATACCATACCCACCGTGTGTATCCTATGGAAGGGGGAGGGCTCATACCATACCCATAGTGTATATTCAATGGAAGAGGGAGGGCTCATCCCGTACCCATAGTGTGTATTCAATGGAAGGGGGAGGACTCATACCATACCTACCGTGCGTATCCTATGGAAGGGGGAGGGCTCATACCATACCCACCATGCGTATCCTATGGAAGGGGGAGGGCTCATACCATACCCATAGTGTATATTCAATAAAAGGAGGAGGGCTCATACCATACCCACCGTGTGTATCCTATGGAAGGGGGAGGGCTCATCCCGTACCCATAGTGTGTATTCAATGAAAGGAGGAGGGCTCATACCATAGCCACCGTGCGTATCCTATGGAAGGGGGAGGGCTCATACTATACCTGCAGTGCACATTCGGACGGGGGAGATAAATAGCAAGGAGTAGAGGTGCTCACCGGTCTGGAGCAGGAAATATTTGTCCAAACCGGAGGAAGTTATTCTGTCCAACATTTCAGTAGATTGCAGTCTATCTTTGTTGAGATATTAAATCAGTGTTATTGATGCTAATGTTCTAATTTAATACATTGTTTGTTTATTAATAATGTTGCTTTGTATCTCTCTATCTCCCATCAGATCAATGTTTATAAACAATGTTACTTTGTATCTCTTTATAAACCTTGATCAGTCAGGAAATAAAGAGATACAAAGTAACATTGTTTGTTTATCTCCCGTCTGATCAATGTTTGTAAACAATGTTACTTTGTATCTTTCCATCTCCTGTCTGATTAGTGTTTATAAACAATTTTACTTTGTATTTATCTATCTCTTGTCTGATCAATGTTACTTTGTATCTCTTTTTCTCCTTACAAATCAAGGTTTGTAAAGAGATACAAAGTAACATTGATCAAACAAGAGATAGATAAATACAAAGTAAGATTGTTTATAAACATTGATCAGTCAGGAGATAAACAATGTCACATTGTATCTCTCTATCTCCTGACTGATCAATGTTTATAAGCAATTTTACTTTGTATTTATCTATCTCTTGTCTGATCAATGTTACTTTGTATCTCTTTACAAACCTTGATTTGTAAGGAGAAAAAGAGATACAAAGTAACATTGTTTATAGACATTGATCAGACGGGAGATAGAGATACAAAGTAACATTGTTTATAGACATTGATCAGACGGGAGATAGAGATACAAAGTAACATTGTTTATCTCCTGCCTGATCAATGTTTATAAACAATGTTACTTTGTATCTCTTGACTGAACAATGTTTCTAAACACTGTGTTATTGAAGCAATTGTTATAATCGATTACATAAATATTTTATTTGGGTTTTGTTTCTCCTTCTTCTGTCCCAGTAGGGAGCTCAGTGCACCGGAGCCGCGGCGGGATCTCTGGGAAGGAACGCAGGAAAGACGCGGTCAGAGCGGGTCACCGATTCGGGTGTAATGGGTCCCTGAGTGAGATGGAGCGGGGCGGAGGACACCGGCGGGGAGGGAAGAAGAAGAGAGGCGGCTGGCACCATTTAGCCTTCCGGGACCGCCAGCAGTTGCAGCGTAAACTGAAGAAACACAACATGGCGTACACGGAGGAGGAGCGCCAGAGGGGGCAGCGCTTCAGCGAGGAGGAGAACGAAGTCCTGGTGGCGAACGTCCTGAATCACTATAGAGAATTATGTGGTCAGTCCTCCGTGAAGGGCAGCGCCACGCAGAAGAGGCGGCTGTGGCAGGAGGTGGTGAATAATGTCAATAGCGTAGCAAAAACGTACAGGACCATCGAGGTGTGCAAGAAGCGCTACGGCGACTGCAGGCGGGCGGTGAAACTCAAGATGGCGGCTCTGGAGCAGCAGGCGCTCGGCAGGGGCGACCCCCATGAGCAGATCAGATTTAACAGCTGGGAAGAGAAACTGTGGCAGAAGATCTCCGCTCTGATGTCAGACGGGGGGCAGCATGTTCTGGATACGTGTGAGCCCACCATGATGGATCTAGCCAGTAAGTGATCCCCAGTATGTGTCAATGGAGGCCATACAGCGGGGTAATTACCCTCTTCTGTAATGCCGCGTACACACGATCGAAATTTCGGCTCGCAAAAGACTGATGAGAGTTTTTCGGCAGAAAATGCGACCGTGTGTACGCTCCATCGGAATTTTGCTGGCCGAATTCCAGCCAGCAAAAGATTGAGAGCATGTTCTCAATTTTTCGGTCGGAAAAAGTTCCTATCCGAAAATGCGATCGTCTGTGGCAATTCCGACGCGCAAAATTCCTACGTATTATCGGAAACAATTCGACGCATGCTCGGAAGCATTGAACTTCATTGTCTCAGCTCGTCGTAGTGTTGTACGTCACCGCGTTCTTGACAGTCGTAAGTTCAGCGAACTTTTGCGTGACCGTGTGTATGCAAGGCAAACTTGAGCGGAATCCCGTCAGAAAAGCCGTCATATCTTTTTCCGACGAGAAGTCCGATCGTGTGTACGCGGCATTACACTTGACACATGCAGTTCATTTCGGAGATTCAGATGTATCCCAATCTCCAAATGAAATCTGTAACGAAATTTCTTTGAAATACGTTTTTTTTTTTTTTGTTTCGTATATTCGCTTTCTAATGAATTCCAAGTTTTCAGAACGATTCGAATTCAGATTGTTCAAAAAATGATCGACCGATTCGAATTCTGTGTGAAGAATAGCGGGTTAAGGAGCAGACCGGGAAGATGGCTGCCGCTTCCTTAACAACTGATGACCCATCAGTAGACCTGAGCAATTCGTTTTGTTCCGAATTCGTTTTTCTACGAAATACGACAAATTCGTTAATTCGGAAATGTTCGACTTAACGAAAACCCGCTTTAACGAATTTTTACGAAAATTCGAAAAAAGACGTAAATTCGAAAATCTGAAATACGAAAACAAGAACGAAAATTCATAAGAAAGGAAAATTTGAAAACCCAAAAATTCGCAAATCTGAAATAACGAACTAATAATAACTATTACTAACTATAGGTATTGGAATTTCCTTTCAAATTTGGCTGTTAGTGAACGTAACAAATACGAATTTATCCGAAATAACGAATGCGGCAGCTAAACAAATGGAACGCCACGAATTAATAATAAATAATAATAATAAACTAGCATGGGAAAAACACATATAAGGAGAGGTAATGGTGCTGCACACCCCGGATAATATGTTATGGGGAAGATCCCCCAGGGGGGTTTTTTAAGCAGCGAAGTGAGCAAATAGTAGATACATTTGAAAAAATACGTTCTTTATTAAAAGTTATTGGCATACAATGTAGCCATAATAGTTAAAATATGAGCTCATATTTTAACTATTATGGCAACATTGTATGCCAATAACTTTGAATAAAGAACGTATTTTTCCAAATGTATCTACTATTTACTCACTTCGCTGCTTAAAACCCCCCCTGGGGGAACTTTCCCATAACAATAATAATAAACTTTTTTATTATTATTAATTTGTTACGTTCCATTCATTTAGATGCGGCATTCGTTATATCGATAATTCAGAAATCCAAAAATTTGAAAGAACAACTAACTAATAATAACTAACTAATAATAACTAACTATTAAATTATAGGTATTGGAATTTCCTTTTATATATGTCTGTTAGTGAATGTAACGCAAGGATCTCAAGGTACTGGCCCGCGGGCCATTTGCGGCCCGGTTAAAAATGGCCCGCAGGCGGGGGGGGGGTAATGCTGAGGGTTAATAATGCGTTTGCTGACACCAGTGCTGGGTATAGTATATTATATTATTGCTGGTATAGTTTATTGTTTTTGAAGTTCTGAAAGTTTGCATGCGGCCCCCCATGGGATATGAAAACTTGTCATGTGGCCCTCAGGCAATTTGAGTTTGAGACCCCTGATGTAACGAATACAAATTTATCCGAACTTACGACTTATCCGGATAAAGGAATGCCGCATCTAAATGAATGGAACGTAACAAATTAATAATAAAAAAGAATAAATAATAAAAACTTTGTTTTATTATTATTAATTCTTTACGTTCCATTCGTTTAGATGCGGCATTCCTTATTCCGGATAATTCGTAAGTTCGGATAAATTTGTATTCGTTACATTAACTAACAGACAAATTTAAAAGGAAATTCCAGTACCTATAATTTAATAGTTATTACCGTAGTTAGTTAGTTATTATTTCAAATTTTTTGATTTTCAGATTTTAGAAACTTCGATTTTTACAACTTATCGAAATAACGAATAGCACATCTAAATGAATGGCGTTTAACAAATTAAATTTTTTTCCGAAGTTATGAATTTATTCAAAATAGCGAATTTCAATCATGACGAATGACCAAAAAAACGAAAAAAATAAAACAAAAAACAAACGAATGAAAAGAAAACGAACACATTTTTCGTCAGCGCACATGTCTACCGCTGACAGCTGAGATGTAAAGAAAAGAATTGCCAGCAAATAAAAATTCAGGAAAAAACAGTGTAGGGCCCTCCCCCCCAATTTATAGATTTTTATGGGGAACCCTGTGCCAGATTTCTTTTATAAAATTGCGTGGGGGCCCCCTCAAAATCCATACCAGAACCTTATCCGAGCATGCAGGCCAGGAAAGGGGGGCCCCCTCCTTAAACATACTGAGCCACATGTCCTCCACAATGCTCCCCCCCCTCTTGTCTTCATGTTGATGGGGACAAGAGCCTCTTCCCCACAACCCTGGCCCGGTGGTTGTGGGGGGTTCGGGGGGTGACTTATCAGAATCTGGAAGCCACCTTAAAAAAAGAGGCCCCCAGATCCCGCCCCCTCTGATGTGTCATCGGTTGTTAAGGACGCGGCGGCCGGCTTCCCAGCTCGCTCCTTAACAACCAGCTATTCTTCACACAGAAATAGGATCAGTCAATCATTTTTCGACCGATCACAAGTGGAATTTTTCCAAAAAAGTGGAATTCCTTAGAGAATTAATAAAACGAAAACAAAACGAATTCCGAAATGAATCAACTAAACTAAGTTAGTAACAAATTTATCCGAAACAAATGTTTCCGTTCTGCACATGTCTACTGCAAATACCTGCTTCTGTTCTGTAGATATCAATATATTTCCTTCAGTGTATATTGCATAAGTGATAACTAGAAAGACAACCCCCAATGTGCCCCCCCCCTCATTAACCGGCTTCTCTCTTTCAGGCCTCATCCCACTAGAGACCCCCGGTTCCCCCCTGTGCCACTCCTGGGCCCCCACCGTGGACACGGCAGGTGAGACCCCCCCCCAATGTATGACACACCCCCCTATGACAATAATGAGGTCTGATGATCCCCAAATTGTAAAATCATTAATCATTCTCTGGTCTGGGATTTGTGAATGGATGATTGGATGTTGGTAAATCCAGGAGCAGGATATCTGGCAAGCAGAGCCCTGATAGGCAGAGGAGTCAGCTGGTCGTAAAGTGCCAATGACCCTCATAATAGCTCTCAGCCGAGGCTGGAAAACCAGAAACTTTTATACAGCCAACATAAAACCATTTATGAATAATACACATTCAAAGTCTGACACACGAGACCTGCAAACGCCCTTCCCCCACCTTCCAAAATCCAATCATAATCCATAAATCCTGATCTGATAAAATTACAATAATAACAACTGCCCACATGACTGTAGAAGTATATCCAAATTACTTAAAACATTGTTTATATTCCGCCTGAACAATGTTTATAAACAATGTTAAATTGTATATTTATATCTCCTGTATGCATAAAGTAAAATCTTTATAAACATTGATCAGATGGGAGATAGAGAGATACAAAGGAACATTGTTCATTAACATTGTATATTTCTATCTCCTATCCAATCAATGTTTATAAACATTATTACTTTGTATTTCTCTATCTCCCAACTGATCAATGTTTATAGACAATGTTACTTTGTATCGCTCTGTCTCCTGGCTGATCAATGTTTATGAAAATCTTACTTTTGCATACAGGAGATAGAGAGATACAAAGTGACATTGATCATTAAAAAAAAATTGATCTTTTTGCTTTTATAAAATTAAAAAGTTGTTTCCTTCCGCCCTAAACCGGAAGTAACGTCATGTTGTCACTCCGGTCCTCCAAGATCCTGGAGGTGATCAGAGAAGATCTGCTCCCTCCTCACCTCTGTGACCAGCCGTGTGAACTGTCCGATTGTTTCCTCGGCTCGTCGGCAAGAACGGTAAACCCGAGTATGACCGGCAAGAGGTGGGTGGGGGAACGACCCCTCCCACTGCTTCTAAAAGTGATTCAGCGGGTAATGAGCCATTCGGATCGCTTTTATGAAATAGAGAATTGTCGACTGAAAAAAAAAATACAGGGTTATGGCTGATAACTTCATCCATTACCCTGGGAAACCACTTCAAAGCCGCAACAAATATACAGTATCTGACAAAAGTAAGTACACCCCTCAGTGACATTTGTGTAAATCTTTTCTTCTCTCTTTTCATGTGACAACACTGAAGAAATGACACTTGTCTACAATGTAAAGTAGTGAGTGTACAGCTTGTATAACAGTGTAAATTTGCTGTCCCCTCAAAATAACTCAACACACAGCCATTAATGTCTAAACCGCTGGCAACAAAAGTCAGTACACCCCTAAGTGAAAATGTCCCAAATTGGGCCCATTTAGCCATTTTTCCTCCCCCCGGTGTCATGTGACTTGTTAGTGTTACAAGGTCTCAGGTGTGAATGGGGAGCAGGTGTGTTAAATTTGGTGTTATCGCTCTCACTCTCTCATACTGGTCACTGGAAGTACAACATGGCACCTCATGGCAAAGAATTCTCTGAGGATCTGAAAAAAAGAATTGTTGCTCTACATAAAGATGGCCTAGGCAAAAAAAGATTGCCAAGACCCTGAAACTGAGCAGCAGCACGGTGGTCAAGACCATACAGCGGTATAACAGGACAGGTTCCCCTCAGAGCAGGCCTCGCCATGGTCCACCAAAGAAGTTGAGGTCACGTGCTCAGCGTCATATCCAGAGGTTGTCTTTGGGAAATAGACATATGAGTGCTGCCAGCATTGCTGCAGAGGTTGTAGGGGTGGGGGGTCAGCCTGCCAGTGCTCAGACCATACGCCGCACACTGCATCAAATTGGTCTGCATGGCTGTCATCCCAGAAGGAAGCCTCTTCTAAAGATGATGTACAAGAAAGTCCACAAACAGTTTGCTGAAGACAAGCAGACTAAGGAGATGGATTACTGGAACCATGTCCTGTGGTCTGATGAGACCAAGATAAACGTATTTGGTTCAGATGGTGACAAGCGTGTGTGGGGGCAACCAGGTGAGGAGGACAAAGACAAGTGTGTCTTGTCTACAGTCAAGCATGGTGGTGGGGGTGTCATGGTCTGGGGCTGCATGAGTGCTGCCGGCACTGGGGGGCTACAGATCATTGAGGGAACCATGAATGCCAACATGTACCGTGACATACTGAAGCAGAGCATGATCCCCTCCCTTCAGAGACTGGGCCGCAGGGCAGTATTCCAACATGATAACCACCCCAAACACACCTCCAAGACCACCACTGCCTTGCTAAAGAAGCTGAGGGTAAAGGAGATGGACTGGCCAAGCATGTCTCCAGACCTAAACCCTATTGATCATCTGTGGGACACCCTCAAACGGAAGGTGGAGGAGCACAAGGTCTCTAACATCCACCAGCTCTGTGATGTCATCATGGAGGAGGGGAAGAGGACTCCAGTGACAACCTGTGAAGCTCTGGTGACCTCCATGCCCAAGAGGGTTAAGGCAGTGCTGGAAAATAATGGCGGCCACACAAAATATTGACACTTTGGGCCCAATTTGGAGATTTTCACTTAGGGGTGTACTGACTTTTGTTGCCAGTGGTTTAGACATTAATGGCTGTGTGTTGAGTTATTTTGAGGGGACAGCAAATTTACACTGTTATACAAGCTGTACACTCACTACTTTACATTGTAGACAAGTGTCATTTCTTCAGTGTTGTCACATGAAAAGATAGAAGAAAAGATTTACACAAATGTCACTGAGGGGTGTACTTACTTTTGTCAGATACTGTGTATGTATTGCAGTCGGCAAGTGGAAATATTTCCTTCAGTGTATATTGCATAAGTGATAACTAGAAAGATAACTCCCAATGTGCCCCCCCCTCATTAACCGGCTTCTCTCTTTCAGGCCTCATCCCACTGGAGACCCCCGGTTCCCCCCTGTGCCACTCCTGGGCCCCCACCGTGGACACGGCAGGTGAGACCCCCCCATGTATGACACACCCCCCTATGACAATAATGAGGTCTGATGATCCCCAAACTGAAAATAAGTCGTACTTCATTTTTCCAATATTCATAAGTGACCGGCCAGTGACTAAATTCTCACATTGAACATCTCCGGACACAGAGGGGGCCGCCATCAATCCTCTATAGTCAGGATCTGTGAGCCCCTCATAAAATCATTAATCATTCTCTGGTCTGGGATTTGTGAATGGATGATTGGATGTTGGTAAATCCAGGAGCAGGATATCTGGCAAGCAGAGCCCTGATAGGCAGAGGAGTCAGCTGGTCGTAAAGCGCCACTGACCCTCATAATAGCTCTCAGCCGAGGCTGGAAAACCAGAAACTATTATGCAGCCAACATAAAACCATTTATGAATAATACACATTCAAAGTCTGACACACAAAACCTGCAAACGCCCTTCCCCCACCTTCCAAAATCCAATCATAATCCATAAATCCTGATCTGATAAAGTTACAATAATAACAACTGCCCACGTGACTGTAGAAGTATATCCAAATTACTTAAAACATTGTTTATATTCTGCCTAAACAATGTTACTTTGTATCTCTCTCTTTCCCATCTGGCCAATATTTTATAAACAATGTTACTTTGTATATTTATATCTCCTGAATACACAAAGTAACATTTTATAAACCTTGATCAAATGGGAGATAGAAATATACAATGTTTATAAACAATGTTACTTTGTATCTCTCTATCTCCCATCTGATCAAGGTCTATAAAAAATTTACTTTGTGCATACAAGAGATATAAATATACAAAGTAATATTGTTTATAAACATTGATCAGATGGAAGATAGAGATAGAAATATATAATGTTTATAAACAATGTTACTTTGTATTTCTCTACCTCCCATCTGATCAATGTTTATAAAAATGTTACTTTGCACATTCAGGAGATATAAATATACAAAGGAACATTGTTTATAAACATTGTAAATGTCTATCTTCTGTCCAATTAATGTTTATAAACAATGGTCTTTTGTATATTTCGATCTCCTAACTAGAGTTGCCACCTCATCCCTTTAAACCCGAACACATATGAATTACACAGGTTCTGAGGCTAATTAAATGCAGATGAGCCACCAAGTGAGTTTAATTACCACCTTAATCAGCCACAGAACCCGTGTAATTATTATGTGTTCGGGTTTAAAGGGATGAGGTGGCAACCATACTCCTAACTGATCAATGTTTATAACCATTATTACTTTGTGCATACAGGAGATCAAAATATAAAAAGTAACATTGTTTATAAACATTGATTAGACAGGAGATACAAAGTAACATTGTCTATAAACATTGTTACTTTGTGCATACAGGAGATCGAAATATACAAAGTAACAGTGTTTATAAACATTGATCAGATGGAAGATAGAGATACAAAGTAACATTGTTTATAAACATTGTTTATGGACAGGAGATAGACATATACAATGTTTATAAACAATGTTACTTTGTATCTATATCTTCCATCTGATCAATGTTTATAAACAATGTTACTTTGTATATTTATATCTCTTGTATGCACAAAGTAACATTTTTATAGACCTTGATCAGATGGGAGATAGAGAGATACAAAGTAACATTGTTTATGGACAGGAGATAGAAATATACAATGTTACTTTGTATTTCTCTATCTCCCATCTGATCAATGTTTATAAAAAATGTTACTTTGCTCATTCAGGAGATATAAATATACAAAGGAACATTGTTTATAAACATTGTATATTTCTATCTTCTGTCCAATTACTGTTTATAAACAATGTTCCTTTGTATATTTCGATCTCCTAACTGATCAATGTTTATAACCATTGTTACTTTGTGTATACAGGAGATCGAAATATACAAAGTAACATTGTTTATAAACATTAATTAGACAGGAGATACAAAGTAACATCTTCTATAAACATTGTTACTTTGTGCATACAGGAGATCGAAATATACAAAGTAACATTGTTTATAAACATTGTATATTTCTATCTCTCTATCTCCTGTCTGAATAATGTTTAGAAACAATCTACTTACTTTGTATCTCTTGACCCCTGAACGATGTTTATAAACACTGTGGCACACAGCAACTCCCCACTATCATTTTGAGGGATGGGAGTTGCTGACAATTGCAGGGGGGAGGGGCAGAAGTGAAGGACAGGATGTACTAGACATGCTCCATGTACTTCTATGAAGTTAGTTGGGCGTGTGTAGCACGCTCGTGAAGGTTTTGGGGCATGTGTGGCATGCTCAGTGTTATATGAGACCAGCACTTGGGCCCGGTGGTGGCATCTTCAGTTTTGAGTCATCTCCATCCTCCAGCTTCTCCAGAATAGTAAATCTCTCCCCTTATTATCTTGCAGCCCCTTCCATTGTGCATCCGGAGGCCTCGGCGGAGACTTACTCGGAGGGAGAAGAGGCCACGTCCCCCTTGGATGTGCAGATTGTCAGCGAATGGTCAGAGGTGGAATCTCCGTGCATCCCAGCACCCCAAACCCATAGCGAGAGGGCGGAGCTTCCTGAACCCCCAGCAGAGCTCAAAGCCTCCCCCAACATGGACATCGGTGAACATGTGACCGAGCCGCAGCCGCCGATCACCGACCAGGACTACCAGCGCCTGCAGGAGGAGTTCAGCCAGAACCTGAGGCACGTGACTCGGACCCACAGCTCCGAGCTGCACAAGCTGCGGGAGCACGTGGTGGAGGGCAACAGCCGCATCGTACAGCACCTGGAGGGCCTGGCCACGGAGGTGCGGGAGCTGAACGCCCACGTGCGCCAGATTCACATGAACCAAGCCCACTTCAATCTCATGTTCCAGAACTATCTCAGTGACACCAAACAGTTCTACGGGGCCATGGTGCAAGCCATGAGGAATTTACAGCAGCCCCAAGCCGTCAGCCCCATGGCTACCCCGGCGTCTTCCCCCGCGCCCTCACCCAAGCCCCACCCAACGCCGCCCAATCCGCTGCTACTGACCGCAATGTCTGACTTTACCGCCCTGTCCCCGGCGGGATCCGCTGAACCGGCCTCCGCCTCCTCCACCGCGTCAGAGTTACCCGTCTACATCAGAAACCGCAGCACCCGGAGGTCTGCTTCCACCTTCCAGCCCCCCAAAAATCATTAAAGAAGGTCTAAAGAAAAAAAAAAAGACTTTTAAAAATGTTTTTGAATGAAGTCGGGAAGAGTCAGAACCCCTGTCAGGTTTTCCTTTGCTACTGGGGAGATTTCTCTTCACTTCCAGTCCTGGGAAATCTCTCCAAATCGAAGGAAAGCCCCCCCCCCCAGAGAGGTCCCGATCGGAAGATCCCTCCTCTTTTTTATGGTGACAATTCAAAATTTGGGGTTTCCTGTCACTTCCTGTTTTAGTGACACCAGAACAAATGGGGTGAATCTCCCCTGTGAGGACACAGGAAGTAGAAGAAAGGTGTGAGGCGCTGGATCCTTTAAGGCAGTAGATGTTCCCAGTCAGGTCTTAGGGGGAATGATGGGAATGGGCAGATCTCTCAGGAGTGGTGGATGAAAGTCCAACGTGTTTCGAGGAGTCGTGTGGCTTTGACCAACGCGTTGCGGCGGATAAAGTGTTTTTTTTTTAATCCAACGCATTTCGGGGGATCAAGTGGTCCTTCATCAGGGCTTAGTACTCTTGAATTGAGCCTGTACTGGACTGACAACATTGGAGGAATCCTGAGGCTTAGTGTGGTCACTCCAGATGCTGGCTAAATTCGACCCCTGGCCCTCTCTCCAGTCTTGCACAGGTGTACCGGCTCCCCTCCCCCCCATCTGGACAGAAATAGCTTCCTCTGATTTCACTGCACACTGTGAGCGTCTCACCATGTGCATTAGAAGCTGCAGCATGTCAGAGCCTACCCCATTTCCTGGCTGGAGGACTCCCAGCATCATCTAGCGCTTTCCTCTTCAGAC
Organism: Lithobates clamitans; assembly: GCA_037952925.1. Lineage (NCBI taxonomy): Eukaryota > Metazoa > Chordata > Amphibia > Anura > Ranidae > Lithobates > Lithobates clamitans. The sequence continues at coordinate 20,528 of JBBGZY010002494.1, read as the reverse complement.
TGACTTCTCTGGCCCCTCCCCTTTCTTTCATTGGATTTCAGTTCTTTCAATCATGGAGGCTCAACATCACATGTGGGCGTGACCAAGACATGCCACCCCTACAGGCTGTCACCCCCCCATCAAGGAATTTTGATATTTGCATAACTCCTCCCAAGAACCTGCCCACTGCTTGCATCACAATTTTAGTTCTTTCAATCTTGGAGGGTCAGCATCACATGTGGGCGTTACCTATGCAAATCCAGCCAGCCTAGGAACGCCCACTCCTCCAGATTGACACCTGCCCATCAAGGCATTTTGATATTTGTATAACTCCTCCCACTGCTTGCATCAGGACTGGGATGTTTTCAGGAAGCTATGTACAGCACCCTGCTGGCCCCTCCCACCAGCCAATGATCTGCCTGCATTGCTTAGAGAAGCACAGAGGCCCGGTGATGACATCACTGGGACTAAAATAAAGCATGTCATAAAAATGAAAAGATTTTAGTGTAATTCACATGTTGGTGGTTGGGGGGGGGGGAGGGGCGGGGATAATAAAGGAAACCTGACAGGGGGTCTGACCCTTCCGCTCTCCATCCAAACCTACATAGAAATCCACGGAGGAGACACTGGATACAAATCAGGAAGTCCGAATCTCCAAATCTGCAGTTCTCTGACCCTCAGCTAGGGGGAGCCTGTCAGATGCTGCCATTGCCAATTAACATGCAGAAAATGTGCCTGGACCCGCCCACCAATCTCCCGCCTCTCCCTTGGGAGCCCCGCCCAGTCCGTCCAGCAGCCAATAACAGCTTAGTACATCCCGCCCACCGAGTCCTTCCCGCTGAAGACCATCTGTAAAGATTTTGTTACAAAGTAACAATACAAAGATACAAGATAAATACAGAGGATCCCGCCCCCTGAGAATGCTGCTCACCTGGCTGCCTCAAAGTGGGGGTTACAACCTAAAAGTTGGGGGTGTAAAGTGGGGGTTCCAACCAAAAAAGTGGGCATGTACAGCGCGGGGGGGGGGTCCAACCAAAAGGTGGGGGGTGTACAATGGGGGTCCAACCTAAAAGTGGGGGTGGCATGCAGCAAGGAGTTCCAACCTAAAAGTGGGGGGTGTACACAATAGGGGGGTCCAACCTAAAAGTGGGGGGTGTATAATGGGGGGGTCCAACCTAAAAGTGGGGGGGCGTGCAGAGGGGGTTCCAACCAAAAGTGGGAGGTGTACAATGGGGTCCAATCCTAAAATTGGGGGGCGTGCAGCGGGGATCCAACCTAAAAGTGGGGGTGTACAACGGGGGGGTCCAACCTAAAAGTGGGGGCGTGCAGCGGGGGGGTTCCAATAAAAAAAGTGGGGGTGTACAACAGCGGGGTCCAACCTGAAAGTGGGGGGGCATGCAGAGGAGGTTCCAACCAAAAAGTGGGAGGTGTACAAGGGGGTCCAATCCTAAAATTGGGGGGCATGCAGGGGGGATCCAACCTAAAAGTGGGGGTGTACAACGGGGGGGTCCAACCTAAAAGTGTGGGGCGTGCAGCGGGGCATTTGCAGCCTATTTATCTCAATGGGCCCAACCTTAGCCCAAAACACCACACAAATGTAAACGGGCTCTGGAAAGTAGTGAAGCCATTGGATCAGCATGACAGCCAGGCATTGATCATTTTCAGAGCAGCATCCTCTGTATCTCCCCACCCCCCCAGCCTGTGATTGGACATTGGAGCAGCAGACCAATGAGCTTGCCTCCTGCCTGTGTTCCTTTTCAGCACATGTTGTTGCAGCAGACCGTGATTGGTGATCCTTGTGCAGCCCCGCCCCCTTCCTGTAAAGAGAAGCTGATACCTATTTCAGGAACTTACACTTGCGGGATTTCCCAAAAATTGATTAAAAGGGTCAATGGAAGATTGTGACAAACGTTCGCCCATCTTTGTCAAATTCTGACTACATTTTAGGATCGTTGCCTCCATCTAGTGGCCGTAATGTGATATTATTTTCTGAAATCCCTCAATCAGGTGAATACCACATCGTGGCCACTAGATGGAGCTGAGGATCATCGGAAATCAACACATTAGGCCAGAATTAGTGAAGGAGGGTGAATGTTCACAACAAATGTTTAGATTTAAATCGAAATGGTCCTAATGAACACATAGCGGCATTTGTTAATATATATTTGTTTTAATTTATTGTTAAATGCAGCAAGGACCAGAATTCTGCTTTGGATCAGCTTCTGGACTGGAAGAGGGTGGGGGAGCCAATCAGGACCCACCTGTGTTTTCACATGAGCTGACCAAAGGAGTGACCTCATCCATGTGCTGCTCCTTCCCTGTCCAATGAGCAGCTTCTGGTCTGGAAGAGGGAGGGGCAAAATGGGGGAGCCAATCAGGACTCAGCTGTGTTTTCACATGAGCTTACCAAAGGAATGAGCAGAGGGGTAACCTCATCCACGTGCTGCTCCTTCCCTGTCCAATGAGCGGGTTGGGGGGTGTTTCTTTTTGAGTGGAGACCACCCACTGTCGGCACTCCCACTCAACCGTCTTCTGTCCAGCCTGATTCTCCTTCAGGTCCTGGCAACCTCACCGCCTGAGCTGCAGGGGGAGGCCACAAGGGACCTCTCCCAACCCAAGGGACCCGCCTGCCCAGGAACAGGGACCCGCCTGCCCAGGAGGACTGGCGTCCCCAGGCTGGCTGTAGGGGAAGGTGCTGGGCGACTGCTAGTCCCCGAAGGCTGAAACCTGGGCAGTCCTTCCCCTCCCATGCCCTGGTGAAGGGGGATCTATCAGTTGGTGCCTAATGTTTAAGGTTTTCTCTAGGTGCCAATTAACCTGGCTCCTGGATTGGTCATACTGGCTACCAAATTCCATTTGATTTGTCCACCCCTGTGGATATTAGAAAAAGCTACTAGGATCTCCATAGTTTCCCTCCCATTTTTCTTCACTGTCAGCACTGATGGTGCAGAAGTTATCTGGGCTTATTGGAACCCTCGTTCAGCAGATCCCCTGCTCAGTAGTACCCCCAGCTCTGCTAATGCCCCACTCAGTAGTAACCCCCCAGCTCTGATGACCCCCACTCAGTAGTAACTCCCAGCTCTGCTGATCCACCACTCAGTAGTAACCCCCCCCCCAACCATACCAGGTCACATGCCATCGAAATGATGTGGGGTCCATGTTGATGAGGACAAGGGCCTCTTTCCCACAACCCTGGCCCGGTGGGTGTGCGGGCTTATTGGAATCTGGAAACCCTTTTAGGATAAAGTGGTTCCCATATACCCACCCCAAGTTATTTGTGTGAACTTCCAGTTTGGAGGCGATGACTGTTGGGTCAGTGGGAACCTGAAGCTACCAAAATGGATCCATTCCTTGAGGTCACGGGTCCCAGGTCCAGTACTCACATTATTAGTCTCCAATTTGACAGGGGGGGGTCATGTTGATGAGGACAAGGGCCTGGTGGGTGTGTGGGCTTATTGGAATCTAAAATGGTTCCCATATACCATCCCACATTTAAATTCTTGGTGTGAACTTCCACTTTGGGGGGGGGGGGCGATGACTGGTGGGTCAATGGGGACCCGAATAGTCCATTTATGAGGTCCAACTCCTTGAGGTCATTGTTCTCAGGTTTGGTACTCACATTTATAGTCCTCAATATGACTGAGGGAGGGGTCATGTTGACGAGGACAAGGGCCTCTTCCCCACAACCCTGGCCCAGGGTCTGTGGGGGTGCAGGCTTATAGGAATCTGGAAGCCCCAATTAGGATAAAGTGGTTCCCACATACCATCTCACGTTTAAGTTCTTGGTGTGAACTTCCACTTTGGGGGATGACTGTTGGGTCAATGGGGACCCAAACTGATCCATTTTTTGAGGTCACATTCCTTGAGGTTATTGGTCTCAGGTCTGGTTGTGGGGGTGCAGACTTATCGAAATCTGGAAGCCCTTTTAAGATAAAGTGGTTCTCGTATACCCCTCCCACATTTAGACTCTTGGTGTGAACTTCCACTTTGGGGGGTGATGACTGTCGGGTCAATAGGGACCCAAAATAATCCATTTATGAGGTCCAATTCCTTGAGGTCATTGGTCTCAGGTCTGGTACTCACATTTTTAGTCCTCAATATGAATGTGGGAGGGGGGTGAGGCATGTTGATGAGGACAAAGTCCTCTTCCCACCAACCCTGGCCCGGTGGTTGTGGTAGTGCGGGCTTATCGAAATCTGGAAGCCCTTTTAGGATAAAGTGGTTCCCACATACCCTCTAACGTTTACATTTTTTGGTGTGAACTTCCACTTTGGGGGATGACTGTTGGGTCAATGGGGACCCGAAGTGACCCAAATTAATCCATTCCTTGAGATTGCTGGTCTCTGGTCCGGGACTCACATTTTCTTGTCTGATTTGGTCAGCCTGGCACGGCTCAGAATAAGGTACTCCATGTGGAAATTAACTAACCGGCCAATAACCATCATCAACAGATTCCAAAACATTTTCATATTTAGGGTTCCCCTCAGCGTGTTACACCGTCTATGACTACTACACCCTCCAGCACGCATGGCTCTGCGCGATCACGTGACACGAAAGGGGTGGAGCCCCATCACAAACCGACAGACCAAACAAGCACAGCTTGTTGAATTTTACCAAAAATGTTCGGGTTCTTCCTGTGTTACGAAGTTAGTTTATTTATTACAGAAGGTTTTTGTTGAAGTTTATTACACATGTAGATGTTGTATTATCAAGTTGCGTTATTTGTATTGTAAGGAGCTGGGAATTGTCCGCTGTGTCCTACAAAGAAGCCGGGAAATACCGCCAAGTCCTGGAAAGTGACGGAATACTGCGATTCCTACTACAGATCCGGAACTTTCCATGTGTGTACCCCAGTCTTGTGATCGAAGTGAAGAGAATAAAATAAAACTTTTATGTTCATTTTTTTTAAACCTGGGTGTGATTTCTGCCTCTCCGGAACGTTCTTCTACAGTGGTCAGTCTCACTCGGCGATGTCTCGATCTTTAGTCTACTCAGACTGCCAACATGGCGGTGAATCAGATAACGCAGGTCACCTCGTAGTTAGTTGACACCTCTGACTGGCCACACGTTTCTGATAAAAGTGGCTCACTATGAACTTAAACTTGATTTGGTACCTTCAAGCTCACTACCCAGCTGATGCAATGCCATCTCCTTTCTGCACCCCACCAATGGGTTCCTGTAAGGTCATGTGCGCCTATCAGCTGGGTTTAACTAATACAGGTAGACCTACATTCTTAACAAGTGAGGCCATAATACATTTTCCTAGGGCCAGCATGGCACCGTACATGTGGGGTGGCTCTGCCCTCCTATTTTTCCCCCAGGACTTGTGATAGCCCTTGAAGGGATTGACCAGACCATCGAGTACCTGTCTATCTCTTTCCGATGGTTCCTCAGTGATGTTTGTCCTGGTGAAGCCTTCTCCTGGATGCAGTCCTCACAGCTTGGGCAACTAAAAGGTACCAACAAGCTTGGGATCCCCTTCTGAGACTTTTTTGGGACAATTTCCAGAAATGCTACGATAGGGCTGAACAAATCCCAGGAGCCTGGAAGCCAATGATCCTAGTAGCCTACAGTTGCTGCTCAACTTCTTTTTTGTTTAAAAGGTCGAAAGGGGGGCCCTCGAACAAGTAAAGGGCAGACTCCCACGGGCGTGAAAGGATGCCTACCCAGACCAGGGGCTGCTGGAGAAAAAGTCTGTGCTCCGCAGCTGGGGAGGAGGGACGGGGGAGGGCGAGACCACTCGCTGTTGGCTCTCCCACCCAACTGTCTTCTGTCCAGCCTGATACTCCTTCAGGTCCTGGCAGACTCACCATCTGAGCTGCAGCGGGAGGCAACGGGGGACCTCTCCCAACCCAGAACAGGGACCCGCCCAGGCGGACTGGCCTCCCCAGGCTGGCTGCAGGGGAAGGTTCCGGGCGACTGCTAGTCCCCAAAGGCTGAAACCTGGGCAGTCCTTCCCCTCCCTGCCGGGTTGAAGGGAGATGCATCAGTTGGTGCCTAATATTTAAGGTTTTCCCTAGGTGCCAATTAACCTGGCTCCTGGATTGGTCATACTGGCTACCGAATTCCATTTGATTTGTCCACCCCTGTGGATATTAGAAAAAGCTACTAGGATCTCCATAGTTTCCCTCCTATTTTTCTTCACTGTTAGCACTGATGGTGCAGAAGTTATCTGGGCTTTTTGGAACCCTCATTCAGCAGATCCCCTGCTCAGTAGTACCCAAAGCTCTGCTAATGCCCCACTCAGTAGTAACCCTCAGCTCTGCTGATCCTCCACTCAGTAGTAACCCCCAGCTCTGCTGATCCTCCACTCAGTATTAACTCCCAGCTCTGATGATCCCCCACTCAGTAGTAACCCCCAGCTCTGCTGATCCCCCACTCAGTAGTAACACCCGGGTGTGTTGATCCCCCACTCATTAGTAACCCAAAGCTCTGCTGATTATCCACTCAGTAGTAACCCCCAGCTCTGCTGATCCTCCACTCAGTAGTAACCCCCAGCTCTGCTGATCCCCCACTCAGTAGTAACCCCCAGCTCTGCCGATCCTCCACTCAGTAGTAACTCCCAGCTCTGCTGATTATCCACTCAGTAGTAACCCTCAGTTCTCCTGATCCCCCACTTAGTAGTAACCCCCAGCTCTGCTGATCCTCCATTCAGTAGTAACCCCCAGCTCTACTGATCCTCCTTTCTTTGGTCCCTGCTCACCTCCCGCTATAATGCTCCCACGCTGTACAACAGAGTTGACATCTGCTAAGCTCTCCTCCTCTGGTTCCCCCAGCTCCTCTGCTGCTCAGTCCCTTTCACCTTCTGCTAAAGCATTCCCATGTTGCGCACCGTGTGCCGTCGGCTAGTTGCTCCAGTGCGGACCTCACTCACCTTCACGTTAGACATTAGACACTCCCAGAATATATACACATGAACCGGAAGTGACTGCTGATCCCAGTGCATCCTGGGATATCTCATACCTGCAATATCTCCAAAACAAAGCAAAGCTAAATAAAAGCTCCTCAGAAGCTGCAGGTGCTGTCAGCGAGCGTTGGCATAGACTTCTATGGAGGCTTTGGAGACACTTTAAAGCACCAAGAAAGTGACATGGGGGATAATTTTTGAAGTGAAGCGAACACAACGTGTGACCAGGACTGTAAGGCCACCATTTTATTTAGTGGGAGGAACTTTGATTGGCATTCAGAGCGCTTTAAAAAAAAAGTGTCCAATGTCACATTGTGAAGTGAGTGTGAACGAGGCCATAGGGGGAAGATTCTCATAGACGTGCCCATTGGGGAGTCATCAACAGATACGTTTTCTACTCCCACAAATACTAGACTGCTGAAGTTCCTTCCCCAGCTACCCGGCTCACTATATTCAGAAGCCTCAAACCCAACGTGGACCTTTCAAGTGGGTCATACCGGTGCCCCCGAACACGTCCTCTCACCCTCTGGGAAACCAGCTGGTATTAGTGCTAGACGTGGTGGGCTGTTCCCTGCCGGATCCTCCTCTCCATCCCAGGTGTTTGTTGTGGTGGGCTGTTCCCTGCCGGACCCTCCTCTCCATCTCAGGTGTTTGTTGTGGTGGGCTGTTCCCTGCCGGACCCTCCTCTCCATCTCAGGTGTTTGTGGTGGGCTGTTCCCTGCCGGATCCTCCTCTCCATCCCAGGTGTTTGTGGTGGGCTGTTCCCTGCCGGGCCCTCCTCTCCATCCCAGGTGTTTGTTGTGGTGGGCTTTTTCCTGCCGGGCCCTCCTCTCCATCCCAGGTGTTTGTTGTGGTGGGCTGTTCCCTGCCGGGCCCTCCTCTCCATCCCAGGTGTTTGTTGTGGTGGGCTTTTTCCTGCCGGGCCCTCCTCTCCATCCCAGGTGTTTGTTGTGGTGGGCTGTTCCCTGCCGGGCCCTCCTCTCCATCTCAGGTGTTTGTTGTGGTGGGCTGTTCCCTGCCTGCCCCTCCTCTCCATCCCAGGTGTTTGTGGTGGTGGGCTGTTCCCTGCCGGGCCCTCCTCTCCATCCCAGGTGTTTGTTGTGGTGGGCTGTTCCCTGCCTGCCCCTCCTCTCCATCCCAGGTGTTGTGGTGGGCTGTTCCCTGCCGGGCCCTCCTCTCCATCCCAGGTGTTGTGGTGGGCTGTTCCCTGCCGGGCCCTCCTCTCCATCCCAGGTGTTTGTTGTGGTGGGCTGTTCCCTGCCGGGCCCTCCTCTCCATCCCAGCTGTTTATTGTGGTGGGCTGTTCCCTGCCGGGCCCTCCTCTCCATCCCAGGTGTTTGTTGTGGTGGGCTGTTCCCTGCCGAGCCCTCCTCTCCATCCCAGGTGTTTGTGGTGGTGGGCTGTTCCCTGCCTGCCCCTCCTCTCCATCCCAGGTGTTTGTGGTGGGCTGTTCCCTGTCTGCCCCTCCTCTCCATCCCAGGTGTTTGTGGTGGTGGGCTGCTCCCTGCCGGGCCCTCCTCTCCATCCCAGGTGTTGTGGTGGGCTGTTCCCTGCCGGGCCCTCCTCTCCATTCCAGGTGTTTGTTGTGGTGGGCTGTTCCCTGCCTGCCCCTCCTCTCCATCCCAGGTGTTTGTTGTGGTGGGCTGTTCTCTGCCGGGCCCTCCTCTCCATCCCAGGTGTTTGTTGTGGTGGGCTGTTTCCTGCCGGGCCCTCCTCTCCATCCCAGGTGTTTGTTGTGGTGGGCTGTTCCCTGCCTGCCCCTCCTCTCCATCCCAGGTGTTTGTGGTGGGCTGTTCCCTGCCTGCCCCTCCTCTCCATCCCAGGTGTTTGTTGTGGTGGGCTGTTCCCTGCCGGGCCCTCCTCTCCATCCCAGGTGTTTGTTGTGGTGGGCTGTTCCCTGCCTGCCCCTCCTCTCCATCCCAGGTGTTTGTTGTGGGCTGTTCCCTGCCTGCCCCTCCTCTCCATCCCAGGTGTTTGTTGTGGTGGGCTGTTCCCTGCCGGGCCCTCCTCTCCATCCCAGGTGTTTGTTGTGGTGGGCTGTTCCCTGCCGGGCCCTCCTCTCCATCCCAGGTGTTTGTTGTGGTGGGCTGTTCCCTGCCGGGCCCTCCTCTCCATCCCAGGTGTTTGTTGTGGGCTGTTCCCTGCCTGCCCCTCCTCTCCATCCCAGGTGTTTGTTGTGGTGGGCTGTTCCCTGCCGGGCCCTCCTCTCCATCCCAGGTGTTTGTTGTGGTGGGCTGTTCCCTGCCTGCCCCTCCTCTCCATCCCCGGTGTTTGTGGTGGGCTGTTCCCTGCCGGGCCCTCCTCTCCATCCCAGGTGTTTGTTGTGGTGGGCTGTTCCCTGTCGGGCCCTCCTCTCCATCCCAGGTGTTTGTTGTGGTGGGCTGTTCTCTGCCGGGCCCTCCTCTCCATCCCAGGTGTTTGTTGTGGTGGGCTGTTCCCTGCCGGGCCCTCCTCTCCATCCCAGGTGTTTGTTGTGGTGGGCTGTTCCCTGCCTGCCCCTCCTCTCCATCCCAGGTGTTTGTTGTGGTGGGCTGTTCTCTGCCGGGCCCTCCTCTCCATCCCAGGTGTTTGTTGTGGTGGGCTGTTCCCTGCCTGCCCCTCCTCTCCATCCCAGGTGTTTGTGGTGGGCTGTTCCCTGCCTGCCCCTCCTCTCCATCCCAGGTGTTTGTTGTGGTGGGCTGTTCCCTGCCGGGCCCTCCTCTCCATCCCAGGTGTTTGTTGTGGTGGGCTGTTCCCTGCCTGCCCCTCCTCTCCATCCCAGGTGTTTGTGGTGGGCTGTTCCCTGCCGGGCCCTCCTCTCCATCCCAGGTGTTTGTTGTGGTGGGCTGTTCCCTGTCGGGCCCTCCTCTCCATCCCAGGTGTTTGTTGTGGTGGGCTGTTCCCTGCCGGGCCCTCCTCTCCATCCCAGGTGTTTGTTGTGGTGGGCTGTTCCCTGCCTGCCCCTCCTCTCCATCCCAGGTGTTTGTTGTGGTGGGCTGTTCTCTGCCGGGCCCTCCTCTCCATCCCAGGTGTTTGTTGTGGTGGGCTGTTCCCTGCCGGGCCCTCCTCTCCATCCCAGGTGTTTGTTGTGGTGGGCTGTTCCCCGCCGGGCCCTCCTCTCCATCCCAGGTGTTTGTGGTGGTGGGCTGTTCCCTGCCTGCCCCTCCTCTCCATCCCAGGTGTTTGTGGTGGTGGGCTGTTCCCTGCCTGCCCCTCCTCTCCATCCCAGGTGTTTGTTGTGGCGGGCTGTTCCCTGCCGGGCCCTCCTCTCCATCCCAGGTGTTTGTTGTGGTGGGCTGTTCCCTGCCGGGCCCTCCTCTCCATCCCAGGTGTTTGTTGTGGTGGGCTGTTCCCTGCCTGCCCCTCCTCTCCATCCCAGGTGTTTGTTGTGGTGGGCTGTTCCCTGCCGGGCCCTCTTCTCCATCCCAGGTGTTTGTTGTGGTGGGCTGTTCCCTGCCGGGCCCTCCTCTCCATCCCAGGTGTTTGTTGTGGTGGGCTGTTCCCTGCCGGGCCCTCCTCTCCATCCCAGGTGTTTGTTATGGTGGGCTGTTCCCTGCCGGGCCCTCCTCTCCATCCCAGGTGTTTGTTGTGGTGGGCTGTTCCCTGCCGGGCCCTCCTCTCCATCCCAGGTGTTTGTTATGGTGGGCTGTTCCCTGCCGGGCCCTCCTCTCCATCCCAGGTGTTTGTTGTGGTGGGCTGTTCCCTGCCTGCCCCTCCTCTCCATCCCAGGTGTTTGTTGTGGTGGGCTGTTCCCTGCCTGTCCCTCCTCTCCATCCCAGGTGTTTGTTGTGGTGGGCTGTTCCCTGCCTGTCCCTCCTCTCCATCCCAGGTGTTTGTTGTGGTGGGCTGTTCCCTGCCGGGCCCTCCTCTCCATCCCAGGTGTTTGTTGTGGTGGGCTGTTCCCTGCCAGGCCCCTCCTCTCCATCCCAGGTGTTTGTTGTGGTGGGCTGTTCCCTGCCTGTCCCTCCTCTCCATCCCAGGTGTTTGTGGTGGGCTGTTCCCTGCCGGGCCCTCCTCTCCATCCCAGGTGTTTGTTGTGGTAGGCTGTTCCCTGCCTGCCCCTCCTCTCCATCCCAGGTGTTTGTTGTGGTGGGCTGTTCCCTGCCGGGCCCTCCTCTCCATCCCAGGTGTTTGTTGTGGTAGGCTGTTCCCTGTCTGCCCCTCCTCTCCATCCCAGGTGTTTGTTGTGGTGGGCTGTTCCCTGCCGGGCCCTTCTCTCCATCCCAGGTGTTTGTTGTGGTGGGCTGTTCCCTGCCGGGCCCTCCTCTCCATCCCAGGTGTTTGTTGTGGTGGGCTGTTCCCTGCCGGGCCCTCCTCTCCATCCCAGGTGTTTGTTGTGGTGGGCTGTTCCCTGCCGGGCCCTCCTCTCCATCCCAGGTGTTTGTTGTGGTGGGCTGTTCCCTGCCGGGCTCTCCTCTCCATCCCAGGTGTTTGTTGTGGTGGGCTGTTCCCTGCCGGGCCCTCCTCTCCATCCCAGGTGTTTGTTGTGGTGGGCTGTTCCCTGCCGGGCCCTCCTCTCCATCCCAGGTGTTTGTTGTGGTGGGCTGCTCCCTGCCGGGCCCTCCTCTCCATCCCAGGTGTTTGTATACGAAGGGGGGGCTGTTCCCTGCCGGGCCCTCCTCTCCATCCCAGGTGTTTGTTGTGGTGGGCTGTTCCCTGCCTGCCCCTCCTCTCCATCCCAGGTGTTTGTTGTGGTGGGCTGTTCCCTGCCGGATCCTCCTCTCCATCCCAGGTGATTGTGGTGGTGGGCTGTTCCCTGCCGGGCCCTCCTCTCCATCCCAGGTGTTTGTGGTGGGCTGTTCCCTGCTGAGCCCTCCTCTCCATCCCAGGTGTTTGTTGTGGTGGGCTGTTCCCTGCCGGATCCTCCTCTCCATCCCAGGTGATTGTGGTGGTGGGCTGTTCCCTGCTGAGCCCTCCTCTCCATCCCAGGTGTTTGTGGTGGGCTGTTCCCTGCCGGGCCCTCCTCTCCATCCCAGGTGTTTGTGGTGGTGGGCTGTTCCCTGCCGGGCCCTCCTCTCCATCCCAGGTGTTTGTGGTGGGCTGTTCCCTGCCGGGCCCTCCTCTCCATCCCAGGTGTTTGTGGTGGGCTGTTCCCTGCCGGGCCCTCCTCTCCATCCCAGGTGTTTGTTGTGTTTGGCTGTTCCCTGCCGGGCCCTCCTCTCCATCCCAGGTGTTTGTTGTGTTTGGCTGTTCCCTGCCGGGCCCTCCTCTCCATCCCAGGTGTTTGTTGTGGTGGGCTGTTCCCTGCCGGACCCTCCTCTCCATCCCAGGTGTTTGTTGTGGTGGGCTGTTCCCTGCTGGGCCCTCCTCTCCATCCCAGGTGTTTGTGGTGGGCTGTTCCCTGCCGGGCCCTCCTCTCCATCCCAGGTGTTTGTTGTGTTTGGCTGTTCCCTGCCGGGCCCTCCTCTCCATCCCAGGTGTTTGTTGTGGTGGGCTGTTCCCTGCCGGGCCCTCCTCTCCATCCCAGGTGTTTGTTGTGGTGGGCTGTTCCCTGCCGGGCCCTCCTCTCCATCCCAGGTGTTTGTTGTGGTGGGCTGTTCCCTGCCGGGCCCTCCTCTCCATCCCAGGTGTTTGCTGTGGTGGGCTGTTCCCTGCCAGGCCCTCCTCTCCATCCCAGGTGTTTGTGGTGGGCTGTTCCCTGCCTGCCCCTCCTCTCCATCCCAGGTGTTTGTTGTGGTGGGCTGTTCCTGCCGGGCCCTCCTCTCCATCCCAGGTGTTTGTGGTGGTGGGCTGTTCCCTGCCAGGCCCTCCTCTCCATCCCAGGTGTTTGTGGTGGGCTGTTCCCTGCCTGCCCCTCCTCTCCATCCCAGGTGTTTGTTGTGGTGGGCTGTTCCCTGCCGGGCCCTCCTCTCCATCCCAGGTGTTTGTTGTGGTGGGCTGTTCCCTGCCTGCCCCTCCTCTCCATCCCAGGTGTTTGGCTGTTCCCTGCCGGGCCCTCCTCTCCATCCCAGGTGTTTGTTGTGGTGGGCTGTTCCCTGCCGGGCCCTCCTCTCCATCCCAGGTGTTTGTTGTGGTGGGCTGTTCCCTGCCGGGCCCTCCTCTCCATCCCAGGTGTTTGTTGTGGTGGGCTGTTCCCTGCCGGGCCCTCCTCTCCATCCCAGGTGTTTGTGGTGGTGGGCTGTTCCCTGCCTGCCCCTCCTCTCCATCCCAGGTGTTTGTGGTGGTGGGCTGTTCCCTGCCTGCCCCTCCTCTCCATCCCAGGTGTTTGTTGTGGTGGGCTGTTCCCTGCCGGGCCCTCCTCTCCATCCCAGGTGTTTGTGGTGGTGGGCTGTTCCCTGCCTGCCCCTCCTCTCCATCCCAGGTGTTTGTTGTGGTGGGCTGTTCCCTGCCGGGCCCTCCTCTCCATCCCACGTGTTTGTTGTGGTGGGCTGTTCCCTGCCGGGCCCTCCTCTCCATCCCAGGTGTTTGTGGTGGTGGGCTGTTCCCTGCCTGCCCCTCCTCTCCATCCCAGGTGTTTGTTGTGGTGGGCTGTTCCCTGCCGGGCCCTCCTCTCCATCTCAGGTGTTTGTTGTGGTGGGCTGTTCCCTGCCGGGCCCTCCTCTCCATCCCAGGTGTTTGTTGTGGTGGGCTGTTCCCTGCCGGGCCCTCCTCTCCATCCCAGGTGTTTGTGGTGGTGGGCTGTTCCCTGCCTGCCCCTCCTCTCCATCCCAGGTGTTTGTGGTGGTGGGCTGTTCCCTGCCGGGCCCTCCTCTCCATCCCAGGTGTTTGTTGTGGTGGGCTGTTCCCTGCCGGGCCCTCCTCTCCATCCCAGGTGTTTGTGGTGGTGGGCTGTTCCCTGCCGGGCCCTCCTCTCCATCCCAGGTGTTTGTTGTGGTGGGCTGTTCCCTGCCGGGCCCTCCTCTCCATCCCAGGTGTTTGTTGTGGTGGGCTGTTCCCTGCCGGGCCCTCCTCTCCATCCCAGGTGTTTGTTGTGGTGGGCTGTTCCCTGCCGGGCCCTCCTCTCCATCCCAGGTGTTTGTTGTGGTGGGCTGTTCCCTGCCGGGCCCTCCTCTCCATCCCAGGTGTTTGTTGTGGTGGGCTGTTCCCTGCCGGGCCCTCCTCTCCATGCCAGGTGTTTGTTGTGGGCTGTTCCCTGCCTGACCCTCCTCTCCATCCCAGGTGTTTGTTGTGGGCTGTTCCCTGCCGGGCCCTCCTCTCCATCCCAGGTGTTTGTTGTGGTGGGCTGTTCCCTGCCGGGCCCTCCTCTCCATCCCAGGTGTTTGTTGTGGGCTGTTCCCTGCCGGGCCCTCCTCTCCATCCCAGGTGTTTGTTGTGGTGGGCTGTTCCCTGCTGGGCCCTCCTCTCCATCCCAGGTGTTTGTTGTGGTGGGCTGTTCCCTGCCTGCCCCTCCTCTCCATCCCAGGTGTTTGTTGTGGGCTGTTCCCTGCCGGGCCCTCCTCTCCATCCCAGGTGTTTGTTGTGGTGGGCTGTTCCCTGCCGGGCCCTCCTCTCCATCCCAGGTGTTTGTGGTGTGCTGTTCCCTGCCGGGCCCTCCTCTCCATCCCAGGTGTTTGTTGTGGTGGGCTGTTCCCTGCCGGGCCCTCCTCTCCATCCCAGGTGTTTGTGGTGGGCTGTTCCCTGCCGGGCCCTCCTCTCCATCCCAGGTGTTTGTGGTGGTGGGCTGTTCCCTGCCGGGCCCTCCTCTCCATCCCAGGTGTTTGTTGTGGTGGGCTGTTCCCTGCCTGCCCCTCCTCTCCATCCCAGGTGTTTGTTGTGGTGGGCTGTTCCCTGCCTGCCCCTCCTCTCCATCCCAGGTGTTTGTTGTGGTGGGCTGTTCCCTGCCTGCCCCTCCTCTCCATCCCAGGTGTTTGTTGTGGTGGGCTGTTCCCTGCCGGGCCCTCCTCTCCATCCCAGGTGTTTGTTGTGGTGGGCTGTTCCCTGCCGGGCCCTCCTCTCCATCCCAGCTGTTTGTTGTGGTGGGCTGTTCCCTGCCGGGCCCTCCTCTCCATCCCAGGTGTTTGTTGTGGTGGGCTGTTCCCTGCCGGGCCCTCCTCTCCATCCCAGGTGTTTGTTGTGGTGGGCTGTTCCCTGCCGGGCCCTCCTCTCCATCCCAGGTGTTTGTTGTGGTGGGCTGTTCCCTGCCGGGCCCTCCTCTCCATCCCAGGTGTTTGTGGTGGTGGGCTGTTCCCTGCCGGGCCCTCCTCTCCATCCCAGGTGTTTGTGGTGGTGGGCTGTTCCCTGCCGGGCCCTCCTCTCCATCCCCGGTGTTTGTTGTGGTGGGCTGTTCCCTGCCGGGCCCTCCTCTCCATCCCCGGTGTTTGTGGTGGTGGGCTGTTCCCTGCCGGGCCCTCCTCTCCATCCCCGGTGTTTGTTGTGGTGGGCTGTTCCCTGCCGGGCCCTCCTCTCCAACCCCGGTGTTTGTTGTGGTGGGCTGTTCCCTGCCGGGCCCTCCTCTCCATCCCACGTGTTTGTTGTGGTGGGCTGTTCCCTGCCGGGCCCTCCTCTCCATCCCACGTGTTTGTTGTGGTGGGCTGCTCCCTGCCGGGCCCTCCTCTCCATCCCAGGTGTTTGTGGTGGGCTGTTCCCTGCCTGCCCCTCCTCTCCATCCCAGGTGTTTGTTGTGGTGGGCTGTTCCCTGCCGGGCCCTCCTCTCCATCCCAGGTGTTTGTTGTGGTGGGCTGTTCCCTGCCGGGCCCTCCTCTCCATCCCAGGTGTTTGTTGTGGTGGGCTGTTCCCTGCCGGGCTCTCCTCTCCATCCCAGGTGTTTGTTGTGGTGGGCTGTTCCCTGCCTGCCCCTCCTCTCCATCCCAGGTGTTTGTGGTGGGCTGTTCCCTGCTGAGCCCTCCTCTCCATCCCAGGTGTTTGTTGTGGTGGGCTGTTCCCTGCCGGATCCTCCTCTCCATCCCAGGTGATTGTGGTGGTGGGCTGTTCCCTGCTGAGCCCTCCTCTCCATCCCAGGTGTTTGTGGTGGGCTGTTCCCTGCCGGGCCCTCCTCTCCATCCCAGGTGTTTGTTGTGGTGGGCTGTTCCCTGCCGGGCCCTCCTCTCCATCCCAGGTGTTTGTTGTGGTGGGCTGTTCCCTGCCTGTCCCTCCTCTCCATCCCAGGTGTTTGTGGTGGGCTGTTCCCTGCCTGCCCCTCCTCTCCATCCCAGGTGTTTGTTGTGGTGGGCTGTTCCCTGCCGGGCCCTCCTCTCCATCCCAGGTGTTTGTTGTGGTGGGCTGTTCCCTGCCGGGCCCTCCTCTCCATCCCAGGTGTTTGTTGTGGTGGGCTGTTCCCTGCCGGGCCCTCCTCTCCATCCCAGGTGTTTGTTGTGGTGGGCTGTTCCCTGCCGGGCCCTCCTCTCCATCCCAGGTGTTTGTTGTGGTGGGCTGCTCCCTGCCGGGCCCTCCTCTCCATCCCAGGTGTTTGTTGTGGTGGGCTGTTCCCTGCCGGGCCCTCCTCTCCATCCCAGGTGTTTGTTGTGGTGGGCTGTTCCCTGCCGGGCCCTCCTCTCCATCCCAGGTGTTTGTTGTGGTGTGCTGTTCCCTGCCGGGCCCTCCTCTCCATCCCAGGTGTTTGTGGTGGTGGGCTGTTCCCTGCCAGACCCTCCTCTCCATCCCAGGTGTTTGTTGTGGTGGGCTGTTCCCTGCCGGGCCCTCCTCTCCATCCCAGGTGTTTTGTTGTGGTGGGCTGTTCCCTGCCGGGCCCTCCTCTCCATCCCAGGTGTTTGTTGTGGTGGGCTGTTCCCTGCCGGGCCCTCCTCTCCATCCCAGGTGTTTGTTATGGTGGGCTGTTCCCTGCTGGGCCCTCCTCTCCATCCCAGGTGTTTGGCTGTTCCCTGCCTGCCCCTCCTCTCCATCCCAGGTGTTTGTTGTGGTGGGCTGTTCCCTGCCGGGCCCTCCTCTCCATCCCAGGTGTTTGTTGTGGTGGGCTGTTCCCTGCCGGGCCCTCCTCTCCATCCCAGGTGTTTGGCTGTTCCCTGCCGGGCCCTCCTCTCCATCCCAGGTGTTTGTGGTGGGCTGTTCCCTGCCGGGCCCTCCTCTCCATCCCAGGTGTTTGTTGTGGGCTGTTCCCTGCCTGCCCCTCCTCTCCATCCCAGGTGTTTGTGGTGGGCTGTTCCCTGCCGGGCCCTCCTCTCCATCCCAGGTGTTTGTTGTGGGCTGTTCCCTGCCGAGCCCTCCTCTCCATCCCAGGTGTTTGTTGTGGTGGGCTGTTCCCTGCCGGGCCCTCCTCTCCATCCCAGGTGTTTGTTGTGGGCTGTTCCCTGCCGAGCCCTCCTCTCCATCCCAGGTGTTTGTTGTGGTGGGCTGTTCCCTGCCGGGCCCTCCTCTCCATCCCAGGTGTTTGTGGTGGGCTGTTCCCTGCCGAGCCCTCCTCTCCATCCCAGGTGTTTGTTGTGGTGGGCTGTTCCCTGCCGGGCCCTCCTCTCCATCCCAGGTGTTTGTTGTGGTGGGCTGTTCCCTGCCTGCCCCTCCTCTCCATCCCAGGTGTTTGTTGTGGTGGGCTGTTCCCTGCCGGGCCCTCCTCTCCATCCCAGGTGTTTGTTGTGGTGGGCTGTTCCCTGCCGGGCCCTCCTCTCCATCCCAGGTGTTTGTTGTGGTGGGCTGTTCCCTGCCTGCCCCTCCTCTCCATCCCAGGTGTTTGTTGTGGTGGGCTGTTCCCCGCCGGGCCCTCCTCTCCATCCCAGGTGTTTGTTGTGGTGGGCTGTTCCCTGCCGGGCCCTCCTCTCCATCCCAGGTGTTTGTGGTGGGCTGTTCCCTGCCTGTCCCTCCTCTCCATCCCAGGTGTTTGTGGTGGGCTGTTCCCTGCCTGCCCCTCCTCTCCATCCCAGGTGTTTGTGGTGGGCTGTTCCCTGCCGGGCCCTCCTCTCCATCCCAGGTGTTTGTTGTGGGCTGTTCCCTGCCGAGCCCTCCTCTCCATCCCAGGTGTTTGTTGTGGTGGGCTGTTCCCTGCCGAGCCCTCCTCTCCATCCCAGGTGTTTGTTGTGGTGGGCTGTTCCCTGCCGGGCCCTCCTCTCCATCCCAGGTGTTTGTGGTGGGCTGTTCCCTGCCGAGCCCTCCTCTCCATCCCAGGTGTTTGTTGTGGTGGGCTGTTCCCTGCCGGGCCCTCCTCTCCATCCCAGGTGTTTGTTGTGGTGGGCTGTTCCCTGCCGGGCCCTCCTCTCCATCCCAGGTGTTTGTTGTGGTGGGCTGTTCCCTGCCGGGCCCTCCTCTCCATCCCAGGTGTTTGTGGTGGGCTGTTCCCTGCCGGGCCCTCCTCTCCATCCCAGGTGTTTGTGGTGGGCTGTTCCCTGCCGGGCCCTCCTCTCCATCCCAGGTGTTTGTTGTGGTGGGCTGTTCCCTGCCGGGCCCTCCTCTCCATCCCAGGTGTTTGTGGTGGGCTGTTCCCTGCCGGGCCCTCCTCTCCATCCCAGGTGTTTGTGGTGGGCTGTTCCCTGCCGAGCCCTCCTCTCCATCCCAGGTGTTTGTTGTGGTGGGCTGTTCCCTGCCAGGCCCTCCTCTCCATCCCAGGTGTTTGTTGTGGTGGGCTGTTCCCTGCCAGGCCCCTCCTCTCCATCCCAGGTGTTTGTGGTGGTGGGCTGTTCCCTGCCGGGCCCTCCTCTCCATCCCAGGTGTTTGTGGTGGGCTGTTCTCTGCCGGGCCCTCCTCTCCATCCCAGGTGTTTGTGGTGGGCTGTTCCCTGCTGAGCCCTCCTCTCCATCCCAGGTGTTTGTTGTGGTGGGCTGTTCCCTGCCTGCCCCTCCTCTCCATCCCAGGTGTTTGTTGTGGTGGGCTGTTCCCTGCCGGGCCCTCCTCTCCATCCCAGGTGTTTGTTGTGGTGGGTTGTTCCCTGCCGGGCCCTCCTCTCCATCCCAGGTGTTTGTTGTGGTGGGCTGTTCCCTGCCGGGCCCTCCTCTCCATCCCAGGTGTTTGTTGTGGTGGTTGTTCCCTGCCGGGCCCTCCTTCTCCATCCCAGGTGTTTGTTGTGGTGGGCTGTTCCCTGCCGGGCCCTCCTCTCCATCTCAGGTGTTTGTGGTGGTGGGCTGTTCCCTGCCTGCCCCTCCTCTCCATCCCAGGTGTTTGTTGTGGTGGGCTGTTCCCTGCCGGGCCCTCCTCTCCATCCCAGGTGTTTGTTGTGGTGGGCTGTTCCCTGCCGGATCCTCCTCTCCATCCCAGGTGTTTGTTGTGGTGGGCTGTTCCCTGCCGGGCCCTCCTCTCCATCCCAGGTGTTTGGCTGTTCCCTGCCGGGCCCTCCTCTCCATCCCAGGTGTTTGTTGTGGTGGGCTGTTCCCTGCCGGGCCCTCCTCTCCATCCCAGGTGTTTGTTGTGGTGTGCTGTTCCCTGCCGGGCCCTCCTCTCCATCCCAGGTGTTTGTTGTGGTGGGCTGTTCCCTGCCGGGCCCTCCTCTCCATCCCAGGTGTTTGTTGTGGTGGGCTGTTCCCTGCCGGGCCCTCCTCTCCATCCCAGGTGTTTGTTGTGGTGGGCTGTTCCCTGCCTGTCCCTCCTCTCCATCCCAGGTGTTTGTTGTGGTGGGCTGTTCCCTGCCGGGCCCTCCTCTCCATCCCAGGTGTTTGTGGTGGTGGGCTGTTCCCTGCCTGCCCCTCCTCTCCATCCCAGGTGTTTGTTGTGGGCTGTTCCCTGCCGGGCCCTCCTCTCCATCCCAGGTGTTTGTTGTGGTGGGCTGTTCCCTGCCTGACCCTCCTCTCCATCCCAGGTGTTTGTTGTGGTGGGCTGTTCCCTGCCGGGCCCTCCTCTCCATCCCAGGTGTTTGTGGTGGTGGGCTGTTCCCTGCCTGGCCCTCCTCTCCATCCCAGGTGTTTGTTGTGGTGGGCTGTTCCCTGCCGGGCCCTCCTCTCCATCCCAGGTGTTTGTTGTGGTGGGCTGTTCCCTGCCGGGCCCTCCTCTCCATCCCAGGTGTTTGTGGTGGTGGGCTGTTCCCTGCCTGCCCCTCCTCTCCATCCCAGGTGTTTGTGGTGGTGGGCTGTTCCCTGCCTGGCCCTCCTCTCCATCCCAGGTGTTTGTTGTGGTGGGCTGTTCCCTGCCGGGCCCTCCTCTCCATCCCAGGTGTTTGTTGTGGTGGGCTGTTCCCTGCCGGGCCCTCCTCTCCATCCCAGGTGTTTGTGGTGGTGGGCTGTTCCCTGCCGGCCCTCCTCTCCATCCCAGGTGTTTGTTGTGGTGGGCTGTTCCCTGCCGGGCCCTCCTCTCCATCCCAGGTGTTTGTGGTGGTGGGCTGTTCCCTGCCGGGCCCTCCTCTCCATCCCAGGTGTTTGTTGTGGTGGGCTGTTCCCTGCCGGGCCCTCCTCTCCATCCCAGGTGTTTGTTGTGGTGGGCTGTTCCCTGCCGGGCCCTCCTCTCCATCCCAGGTGTTTGTTGTGGTGGGCTGTTCCCTGCCGGGCCCTCCTCTCCATCCCAGGTGTTTGTTGTGGTGGGCTGTTCCCTGCCTGGCCCTCCTCTCCATCCCAGGTGTTTGTTGTGGTGGGCTGTTCCCCGCCGGGCCCTCCTCTCCATCCCAGGTGTTTGTTGTGGTGGGCTGTTCCCTGCCGGGCCCTCCTCTCCATCCCAGGTGTTTGTTGTGGTGGGCTGTTCCCTGCCGGGCCCTCCTCTCCATCCCAGGTGTTTGTTGTGGTGGGCTGCTCCCTGCCGGGCCCTCCTCTCCATCCCAGGTGCTTGTTGTGGTGGGCTGTTCCCTGCCGGGCCCTCCTCTCCATCCCAGGTGTTTGTTGTGGTGGGCTGTTCCCTGCCTGCCCCTCCTCTCCATCCCAGGTGTTTGTTGTGGTGGGCTGTT